>CM062201.1:6752500-7952500 GCA_031216445.1 Lateolabrax maculatus
CAGACCAGAGCAGTTCCAGGAAGGAGCGCCCATGCTGGTCAGACAGTGCTGGGTGTGGGACATGGGGTTCAGTGTTGCTACACGAGAGGAGAGGAGAGGAGAGGAGAGGAGAGGCAGTGAGAATAAATAATATGTTTGCAGTGGGTGAATGAAACAGCCTCCACTCTGACAATTACATCTACCCCATATGTTCAAAACCCTATGAGGTAACACTCTTGTCTGTTCTCCATTTAGACTTGATGAAAAACAACTTCTTAAAGGGCACATATGCAACTGATATGCACAGCGAGAGCAGGATGCAAAACTGTTTGCTTGGGTTGAATGCCAAACTAAGCTGCAATAACCTGAGACATCCAAAAACTGCAGTCAGATTAAGTTCTTGCACTGATCCCAGAGTATGGACTATTAAATAAAGAAGCCATTATATATATGATGCACATTCCACACATTCCTTTAAAACCTAGGATACGCTGCTGGAAGAGGACGTTTTGTGTCACCTAAGGGAGTAAGCCTTGTAATTTAAGTCTGTTTCTGATTACAACACTAAAGACTAGCGACTGTCACTGGAGATAACATCATCTCCATGGCTGTTGGCTGGTTGAGCTGGCAGAATGCACGCTGAAAAGCAGCAGAGCTGCAGCACAACTGTTAGGCAGATGTCTGACTTGCAGCTGAGTGCTGAGAGGAAAGAGGAGGACTAGGCAACCTGGAACAATGCAAGCAATGCTAACTGTCTGCTGTCTAGACAGCTGTATTGCATTTTCATCTTTGCTGAGAGTAGAGGGAGTTCAGCAGGCCAGCCTAAAGACTCTGAATTAATATCAACCTGTGTCATAATAAAGTCAAAGACAGGATAATTCTTTCCTTATTTCGTAATAAAGGATTTCTTAAAGTTTTCCCCTTATATTCCTTGGTGACGTTGAATCCCATTTCCATTCAAACTTTCTTTTTCTGTCCCCTTTGACCTCTGCAGAAGCAGCACTAAGTGAATGGCATGCATTCCTAAGCTGCGGTTGAGGCACCATCTTTGCTGACATCATTCATTCACTTTTCATGTCAGTAACATGAGTATGGCCTGGGGCTAATGGAGTCCTAATGGCAAACCGCTCATCTAATTTACTATGGGAATCCTTGCTGAGACCTTATGGCTACTGTGGGAGGCTGGGGTTGACACTCCCTTCTCTATGATGCAGGATTTAAATGGTCATGGAGGGTAATTAGTCAAAATGATCACTGAGCTGGTGTTAAGTGGGTTAAGCTTTATTATCAAGAAGGGGATTGATCTCAGTGAAGCTTAGTTTAAGCAGTGGATATGTGACAGAGATTGTACTAATGTTTAAATCTTATCGGATAGCGGTGTGTGTATGCATGTCCCCTCTACCTTGATCAGGATCGAGACCAAACAGGGAGTTCTTGCGCCCAAAGCGGATGCTGAAAGTCCTGCCAGCAGTGGTAGTGCTCTTGGGGTAGGAGACCTGCATGAAGTTTACGTGGCAGTTGGTGGGAACGAAGTCCATGCAGCCCAGTGGGTGAGGGTGAGTGCCGGCCTGCCTGAAGGAGGGCCACGCCTTGTTCCTCAGCTCCAGGGCAAACTGGGTGAGAAAGAGGGAAATATTATGGGGAGCAGGATGCAGACAAAGTTAGGTGAAAGCACAAGCTGCATGACTGACAGCTCTAATATTTGTGGAGTTTGTTTATAATATGATGCTTTTCACTTTAACCACCGAGGCACAACATAGTCACTGTAGCAGAAAATAGGACATGTTTATACAGCACTTAATGACAAACAAAATGAAGATTAATAACATAACGTAATCTTCTTCAAGTTTACTATAGACTCCCCATTAGGAATTATTTCTTAATAAGTATCATGTTTTACTAGTGTATATACATAAGCTGTATTTCACCATGAGGTGGAATATTTGACAATATTTGTGATTGTGGTTAATAGACACAAAGTAAAGGCAGTGTTTGACCTATTTTCACATCCTACCGAAAAGCTGTCTTAGCTGTTCTAAAAGCATTAAAAAGCATGACTGAGTTGTTTAATGCATCTGGAAATTAAGAGCCAGTAAGAAATATACTGAGTTGGTATAAATGTTAAGATACTGGTATGAATGCTGATTTTAAGTTACCTGACTTATATTTCAGTGTTATTAAGTTTCACCAATTGTGTTTTTAAGTTAATATGAATGAGTGGGAGACATTCCTATGTGTAACAATTCACATAGATCTGATAGTGTGAGATCTATGTGGACGAGTGTGTCCTAGTACCTGCTCATAGCTGTTGATACGCCGTCGGATACTCTCCAGCTTGGTGTCACAGATTTGTCTGAACTCGTACTGAGGCATGGTAACTACTCGGTCGCTCTGGGAGATGAGCTGGCTGCAGTTACGAACAAAGAGGCTGTCATTGCCAGAAAATGCCTCTAGGATCTGTAGTGACAAGAAACATTGGTAAGGATGGATCACTCCTACAGTAAAAGTTAAGAAACTTGACTTAGTTTATTACAATCAGAGTAAAAATAGCATTCCTAGTTGCACCAAGTTTTCATCCAGCTAAACATTCAGCTTTCCAATACTAAAAACCAAAACTACTCATGAGGCCAAAAAAACCCTTTTGCTGCTTTCAGATCCTGTCAGAACAGTACAAGCTGAACAAATATCAGTGACCTACAAGCTGGTGAACGGCCAAGTTGGGATCTTCTATGATACTTGAGATGTGATATTTTGGAGGACATGTAAGCCAACTGTTATACAAATTAAACATAACATTATACAACATTGAGCTGCAAATACTATGACTTATACCCCTGTTGTGTATTCTCTCCTCAGTATCAGATTATCGACTTAGCTTAAGATAATCAAATTACACCATATTTTCTCATAACTACCTTAGCAGTGAGGCTGAAGCAGCCTTTAGGCTCCACCATCTTCTCCAGGACGTGGCTCTTGATGCCGGCAGTGCTGACGTATTCATAGACTACGCCGTGCTCCAGGTGGACGTTATCTACCGTCATACTGACCAGAGGCAGCTCGTCGGAGAGGGAAAGTCTGCCCAGTCGGTGGTCTGTGGAGCACAATTTTCACAACCAGTCAGTATTTAAACTTTGCATGAATTCAGAGGTAATTTACTTATTTAAGTTAAGCCTTTATATACAACATGATGAATGTATTTGATGCATGCCATTTAAAAATCCCAAAGTTCAGCACTGTGAATTCTGAGAAGGAATTTTTCCTGAGTAAAGGCATGGCTTTATTGGCACATTTAAGGTGCAAAACAAATGCCTGTATAACAAAACCTGAAAATCTTTGTAAAGACAAATAATAACATTATAAATCCATTTAGTAATGGATGAACGAGTAAAGATACACAGTGCACTACACATCTGTCAAGTTTAGTTACCTATAGTGGTCACTTATATACACTAATACAGTGTTATTAGATGATGTCCTACAACTGGAACTACTGCCTGTATAAAGAATGTGTGAGTGTAACTTTCAAACTGAGAATTTTCTATATCTAGGGCAAAATTATCAACTGCTGAAGCAACTTTTTATTGACACAGTGACAACAACCTAGTTCAGAGGTCAACTGAAAATAGTAATTTAGGTGGAACATAACGTTCTGATGTAATGTTTTTTGGCAGCTACAACAGATTTCTTTTTAGTGTCAAGCCTGCAATCAATCTACACAGACACACAAAGCAGCTACAGTTAATATTCAAGGACACTCCCAAGTAACACTAATCCTGTTCCAGTACAGCGCAGATTCCTTAAAATTCCTTAATCAGAATTTTAAAATATTGCTTTTGCAGCCAACAGCAATATGAAAATTCAAGAACAAAAAAACAAACAAAAAAAAAACAATTTCAGAGGACATAACATTATGTTTCACCTGTTCCATTGGTGCCATTCTCCTCCTCATGGTCAGAGCCATTCTCCACTGGATAAGGCCTGAAAGGGCTTTCCTCCTTCTCACCTGCACCTCTTTCTATTTGTAGCTCTTCCACATCCTCAAATGCACGATACACCCAATGACACTGGGGGAAACAAATAAGAATTAATTTAAATTTTAATTAAAATGAGGAACCGAATGAAGGAGGAAGTGAGCAAGAAGTGAGAAAGAAAATAAATATGGTAAGAAGTATATGTGAGATAAAGGGAGGGAGAAAAGAGAAATGAAAAGATGAAAGAGAAAGAAAGGGGAAATTGTTAAATTTAGCTATGCTCAAGGAAGTGCTTTTTTTTTTTAAAACAAAGCTGTAGATGTGGGCACACTTTATACACAGAATTTGTGCAAGTATTTCTACATGCCCTATGGACATAGACACTTTTCACCTGACAAGGCAATCCGGGCTGACTGCGCGGCCCTGAACTCAGCAGTGCAGTCAGCCACATCAACCACATCCTGGTAATTTATCCAGCTGTTAAATGAACCAGCAAACATTTACTGGAATAAATCCAAAATAAAGCTGCTCAGCTGAGCCTGTTCAAGGTGATTTGCCAGAAGAGTAGGCCAAGCTAAATAAAACAAAATTTAAAAAAAAGGCTTCATACTGTAAAGAGGACATCCTACTCTCACTGCAGCCCTGTGAAGTACTGCCAGGAGCCATCGACTGCTGCTGTAGGGAATGTCGGCTATATAGTGTGTGTGTAAATACTAGTGTCCAGTTGTGACTATTTGAAAAATAAAACTGCCATTGTTACTTTAAAACAGAATTCAACCCAAACATTCTTGGCAACATGAGTGGAAGAAAATTGTGGAAAGAGGCAGGTTGTTTATTTGTTGCTTTGGGCTACTTTTTTACTTTGTGCAGGATTGTATCTTGAGCTGAAAAATGTCTCACTACATGTGGCCTGCAGCGACAAAGTGACAGCCAGTAATTTATGTTTGAGATCACTAGGCCACCCACTGCTGAAGCCAAGAATGCTGATGAAGTGAAGAAACATGTTGTATGGTATCACTTTGGACAGAACATTTTAAACAGCAAGTGTGTTGCAAGGTAAGTGAAATCCTTGAAGTTTTTTCTTTTTTAAAACTAAGTTACTATAACTAATTCTAGCACTGACTAATGCTAATGCTGTTTCATGTACCGTCTCAGAGCAGCAATGTCTGGCTCAGTGGGGTTCTCTGGTACAGTGAGAGCCATAACAACACACTCAGTGACTGTAAAAACTCACTGGACACCATATACAGAGAGGGAAAACGGCTTGTTGGGAAATTATTTTTGAGTCACAGATTGTATTTCTTTAAAAATACTCCCAATACACTACAAATCCTCTTCTAATGAAGAAAAGATTGTGTGTTTGTTTTGTGTCTCCTCACCGCTTGGGGAGGCTCCTGGTGTGTGTGCTGTGCGGTGAAGTGCTCCAGGACCTCTTGGTAGTCACTTCGGTTGACGTTGTTGCCGTTAACCTTCAGGATGACCTGGCCTGGCAGAAGACCTGCTGCCGCCGCCTCCCAGCCTGCAGAGTGTCAACACGGGATAAGAGGTCAAAGGTGACTGGGTGGTATAATTACAGCAGAACTGTATACAACACATAGAGGTATCATGAAAAACACAGGGAAAAGAAGGAGTTTAAAGTGCTGTACACGTGTCTCTCATATCTAGGAAAAAGATATATATTTTTTTATCTTGTTTCGGACTCAATTCCCGTATCCGTACATAACCTCACCCCTTTTGTTCCTCTAGGAAAACTGAAAATTACTCGGTTCAGTGCTGTAACATGCTGTCCCAAGCTACTAATGGCTTTACAGCCTGGAAGTCCAATCAACACCTCAATCATCTTCCTCTCCAACCTAAAAATACCGCTGGCATCAATTCCACCCAGGGTGCCAGCAATTACACAACTCCGGGGCTACTTGACCCATGCATAGATATCACACGGGGACAGATTTAGGAGCAGAAAAAAACAACTGGAGAATGAATTCAGATGGAAAAAACTGCTCCATGAAACATTAGGAAAGAGAGAAAAGAAGGGGTCCCACTGCCATAATAAAGCAAAGCAAAAACCAGGAGATCACATTCCTTGGTTGCTCCTCTTCTCGCTGTTTTTATGTGTGTCCTCTCCTGCTCCTGCCTGGTTTACATATTGGGGGCCATCCCTCATTCAATTTATCATAAAAATCAAATTTTTCTATTTTGGGTCAATCTAAGCAGTGCAAACATCTGGTTAGGAGATTGTAAGGACAGGGCAGGAGGAATGAGAAAGTAGAACAAATGCGTGGATGTCTTTTTAGTTACTGGTTGCACTTTTAGCTCTGAACACAGAGAACTGCATGTGTGCTTTAAAAGTAGAGTCTGGGTCTATTAGGGGTTTGAACCCTGACCACAGGCTGTCTGGCTGACAGGTGGCCATAAAAACCCAATAGAGGCTCACTAAAAGCTGAAAGTAACAGGTGGTTTGAGGCTAGAGTTACCTCATCTTTCCCTTGAATTCACCTAGAATTATTAGTTTTTCTGACACTGTAAACACACAAAAGCATTTACTGTCACCGATTCTGCAATAACAAGGTCAGATTCTTACAAATCTGTCCCCAGATCTCCAGTCTTGGGGTCATAAGCAAAATATATGCCACTTGTAACTGAATTAAAGGAATATTCATTTAACTACCTCTCCCTGGGAGATGGGAACCGTTAACCTACTCAACGCATTACTGTTCCATTACACATTCTAACTGATGGTATCATTTTACTGTTAAAACTGTATTGTATACTATGTCACTCACCTTTCCTGACAGCGTGGACATGAGGCGGGGCAGAGCCACAGAGTCTGAAGGAGAGGCTGTCTGGGTTGTCAGGGATCTTCACAATCCTGAGTGACAAAAGAGCAGTCAGATCGTTGTGCACTATGTGTGTGTTTTATGTGTGCGTGTTTGAGTGTTTGCGTGTGTTCCCTCACTCCTTGGCCTTGGTGGCGACCAGCAGTCGCAGGGAGCGTCGTACGCAGAAGGCCTGGCTGATCATGGTTTCCACCTCGGAGAAGGACCGGAGGAACAGCAGGTCCTCGTTGATGGTGTAGATCTTCCTGCCCACCTGCAGGCCAGCCATCTGGACGGACAGACGGACAGACAGGAGACAGAATGCTGTTATTTTTAGGTTGCAGCTTGTTTCAGCTCCATCTAAAACTCCCATGTGCACAGTAAGAGTTTCAGGTGGGGACTGCATTCAGTTCATGAATTACCTCCCCAGTGTCACACTGAGACTAAACTGTGTGCAGTATTTGGCTCAGATGTATTCTCCATGCTCCATGTTTTTCCCTCACTGAGTAGTGTGCATTACCCAGAAGTCCCTGTTGATTTTACGTGCCTCCAAGGAGCATGGCAGAAAACAAACCAAAACATAACACAGAAAATCAGTGAGTACTGCGTAATATTTTCACAACCTGTTCAGTCTAGTCATGTATTTCCCAGCATATAAATAGGCTTTTTATGGAATGGGTGCCTATCAAGATTGGCTACTGGATATGATTAAGATGTGTGATATTTACACCCTAGTCTCCTGCCTGTGGATTTGCACGCACTTCCGGATTGAAGTGGTTACTCTGAATGTCCACACGCATATATGAATACAGTCATGCACTTTGTTTACATTTTTCTCTTAATGTGGCCACACGTTTCTGCCAGTAACCAGTGGTGGTTTGAGTAATAACATCGTGTCTTTTCCTTGAACTAAATACAATCTTATCAGTCTCAGTTCATGTAAGTTACTGGAAATACAATAACAATTGCGCACACAAATGCTCACAAATTATGCAACATCTCGAACTTTGAACAGTCAGAAATCAGCTTTTAAAATCCCTTTACAAATGACGGACACACACAGCATCGCAGCCTGCTCCACGTCATTAAATGCAGTCATCTTGCACATCTTCAGTCACGTTGTGAGAATAATGCTGCCTCTGTGTGTTCGCTGTGTGAATCCAGTGTCCTGGGCACAGATCCGGTGGGGTGGCCTTGGCTGCACCGGGCCCCGACTCTGGCTAACGGCCCAGGATGGATGTAGGAACGACTGGGAGGAGCCACGGCCATCTGAATTTGGAAGGATGTATGTGTGTGTGTATGTGTGTGTGTGTGTGTGATTATACAGCATGGGTGCCTGTCTACACGTGACTTTCTATAATAGTATCATATAGTGAAAGAGCTCTGTGTGTTTGAGTGTGTGTCTCAGCCCTTTTCAGAGCCCCATGGGAATCAGCTGAGCTTCATTCACAGTGTTGGCACACGGGCTGTGTCACAACTAGCAATCCTGTTATTGTGGGGCATGAGGGACATGGGGTATGAATAACAGAGTGAGAGGAGGGGGGAGAGATGGAGAAAAAAAAGGGGGCAGAAGAGTGAGAGTTTACTGTGGTGGAAACAGGCAGAGGAGAAAGAGAAAGATTATCTAGAGAGTGACTGAGGAGAAGAGCAATGTGGGAAAAGCAGCAATGAGTAAAATAACAGAAAGCAGGAGGAAACTCGAACCAGGGGGACACACGAGAAATAAGGGTAAAATTAAATGCTGGGAATCAAGACAGTTAAAGTCAAGGTACTGAGGTAATGACTTTCCATCTCTGGACCTGTGGAAGAGGAAAATTCAACAAACAACCGGGGCATCATGCTGTGTTTTCAAGTAAGAAGATGCTGGAAAGATTGTATAAACAATACATAGGCTTTGGATGCTGGTCAGATATGCCAGAAGTATGTAACTTGTCTAAGCAGAGTGGGGTGACATGAATCATTCTTGGATTGGCTGCAGCATTAAGGTGACTCTGATTTTATCTGTGTCAGGTAGAAAAAGTCTGTGACTGCTGACACAGTAACCACATATGTAAGAATTGCCATTTTTACAGGCTGCTCCTGAAAACAACAACAATACTACAAGATGCTTTTTTGAAGAAACTCAACAATCATGCACGCTTAAAATGTTTTGTCACAACAGTATTGGCATTTTAATTAGCTCTGGATGAGTAAAATGGTGTGGGAGTAAACATGTCTAATGGCTCTACAGCCAATCACAGCAAAGTCCTTCCAACGGGAACAGAGGCAGACTGACAGCAGCCGTCCAAACAGTAGACAGCCATTACCTACTGGAACTAATGCCCTGGGGCGGGAAGGAGATGTGTGTGTGTGTGTGTGTGTGTGTGTGTGTGTGTGTGTGTGTGTGTGTGTGTGTGTGTGTGTGTGTGTGTGTGTGTGTTGCCCATTACCTCAGCATGTGAGCCCCTGGTGACAGACTTCACCACAATGGCCTTGTTTTTCTCCTCAATCTCAAAGCCGTAGTCTTCTTCCTCAGGGTGAATCTAGCACAGAGAAAATCACCTAATTATTCCTACATTTACACTGGTGACTGACTGTTAGACTTACATGTATTTCACCGGTCTGGCATCATGAGTAAGCAAGCAACAAAATGATTGACATGACAGATATATATTTATATTCATTTTATTTGCCTCACTATGCTCTGCTGCTGTTTTGCACACCCTGTAAATATCTATCTTATCTCGTAAGCACGACTCTTAATGAGAAGTCAACAGGCTCTTGCTGTAAAACGTAATTTGTTCGTATTTGCTGCAATGACCCAATTTCTTCTGAAAAATCTTTGAAGTTTCGTATTAAAAAGGTGATATTTGGCACTCTTTCTCGGTGGTTGTTTATAAAAACTATCCATACATTATCACAATTTCAATCTCGCAGGTTTGCAATTTGTGATTTTCAGTGCTTGTCAGGTGTCTTGCTTCTGATGATGTTCTTTGCTTCTCGTTTTCTATTCCCCAGTGGGGCGAGGCTTAGTTAAACTCTGTCATCACCAAACACATTAGCCTGCTTCCATTAGGTAAGCTGCGGGGGCCATCTTTTCCTGCTGCACGGCCCTGATAAGATGGGAATCTGTGCTGTTACATCAGAGGAGATGACTGTGGTAAATAAAGAGTTCCTGCACTTCACTTCAATAATAGCCATGAGGGGAGGATTAGTTCTGCTAATCAAGGAAAGAAGCCTTTTCCACTTCTTGTGGAAGGCCAGATAGCGTGCCTACATCCCACTCTGATATGAAAAGGGATGCTAGTGATGCTTCTAGGTTTCCCCAAGGATAATGGACTTAACTAAACTGTTCACTTTCTGTTTCAGCCCCTGGAAACTACTGAGGCTAGAGACAACAGTGTATACTAGCCTTATTTTATGTGCCAAATAAGTCTATATAAGTTATATTCTGTTTTCATAACAAACAGGCTATATGCTATTTGACCTGTTCACCCATTATAAAATACATTTCAGACAATTTTACTGCTTATACGGTCGAAAAATGAATTGCAATAGGAGTCTCTATTTAGCCAATGACAACATGTGAGAGTGCATGTCTGACGATAACCTGGTAGGATTGAAATATTGCCTTTTATCAGTCCAATAAAGGTTTGGGAGCTTTGATCCAATGAGCAGACCCTCAATTTTTTCCTTTAAAAAAAACTATTATCTTTGCACCTAAATATAGGATGGGATGTCCACACAGCTACCTTTCTGCATGTATGTTACACAAATCAGTATTTTGTTGGTGTCTTTTATGTTTCAACATGCAACTTTCTTTAAAAAATTCAGAACATTTAAAGAACTTAAGTTTTAAGAAACTAAGTTTTGTTTACAGCACACGCTCCTGATTTTTGTCCCTTGTGGGAGCTTTGTTCTTCACTCTTTTCTCCCAGCACCTGTTGTCCCATGAATGAGGATTGTTACATGTCAATGTAGGCTAAATAGAAGAAGGAATGTAAATATGCATATAGTAAAAAAGAGAGCATTTATGAGGAGGAAAAACTGAGATACTGTTGCATTTGAATCCTAATCAGCCTCTGAAGTATTAGGTAATGGAACTAAGCAGCCTGTTAGTAATAAAAATAGTGGGATCCAAGAATGTAATGACATGGAAAGTCACGAGTCCTGACTGGCAAGCCATTTTAAATGTTTCTTATTAAAGCAGAAAATTACTAAAGGGGGAGATTGGGTCCAAACTGGGCTCACTACTACTACTGGATTTAATAGAACCTTTCATGTCTGTGCAGTTCAATGAAATGTTTCCAACCATCTTAAAATGAGGACGAGTGTGCAATATATATCTGACTGCAACAATCAACTCCTGTCACCTCTCATAGTTTAATCTCTTGACTCAGCGGCAGCACAAAAGGGACTTCATCCCAGTAGTACAGTACAGTTGATTATATTTCCACAAGACAACGTTCATTAAGAAGCATGCCGATCAGAGCAAATTCAAAGGTGTTTCTTGTCATCAAAGCAGCCCCCGCTCCCATGAGGACGAGTGGGGGTGTTTCTGTGTGTACAGAGACGTTAATTACATCAAGTTGTGGAGATCAGAAAGAAAAACACGCAGGTCTAAACAAACAGGAGTGAAGGACATAGCAGATGCCAGTATGTGACTTCAATAAGCTATAGAATACGGTCATGTTATATAATTACTGTGTACACACACACATGCATACACACATACGGTATTCGTGTATGGATGTGTTTACATGAAAGAGCGGCACATATCCAGATAAATGTAAATAGATTTTAAAAAAGCAGCTTGTTTTCATCACTTTCGCTTCCATCCACATTCATCACCTGTTTCCCATCCTGAACAGTGATTTCCTTTTTTGGATAACACTCTCTAGAGTGGATAATGTTTGTATCACAATGTAGAGAATTAAAAGATCTTTGTGCCATATTTATACACTTACTGCTTCTGTGAAATACTTTAACATTCTTATTTTATTCTCCAAAGGAGACAAAAAACTACAATGCGAGACTGGGATGGTGAGATTAGGTATTTGCGTAGTCATGTATATGTGTGAGAGAATGTGGAAATGCATATGTGTGTATGTGTGTGCCAGCTCACCACCAGGGACTTGGCCAAGATGTTTTCAATGAGTTTGAAGTCATTGCGCTGGAGCTGCTTGCTCTTGGTGCTGGTTCCCTCTATTTCCTCATCCGCATAGAAACGGAAGAACTGGGACTCGTCTTTGAACTCGCTCTTCTCCAAGACTGAGAGGGGAAAACACACACAGAGTGTAATCAAAAAGCCGCCACAGAAAGTAATAATGAGAGAAAAAGCAATGGGTCACGTCTCACGTCTTTAGGTGGTGCTAATGAAAAGCCAAAAAAGCATTCAGCATTTCCTTTGACCATACATTGTTGCTTGTCCATTAATAATCTTGTGTAATAAAAGTGTGTTTGTGGCTAAATTGATGGTCTTGTTGGAAAATCCGACCTTGTAAATATAAAGTATATTACATGATGTTTTCAGGTCGTTTGCAACTCCAAAGACCTGTGGAGATGTAAGAATGTTTGCCTGAGCAGAATCAAAAGAAGCCGCCACTTAATGTGTGGACATCTTTACACAAGCAAGCTAATTAGGTAATGATGCTGGCAGGAACATCTGGAGCCAAGCCACATCTGGGTTGGAGCCAGCTCAGGCCAGGACAAGGTAGGACTCTCAGGAGGACACAAGAATCCGTCTGGCGTGTGTGTCTGAGTGTGTTTAGAAGTCCCAGTGTTGGGCTGAGCCTCACTCTAACACATGGGGCACTTCAAACAGGTGTGGAGCACATTAGGGATGCTTCTCCAGTCACAGCAGCTTTGAGCGTGAACACACTACATTAACCCTACTGTAGATTCTGTAATGTTTCTCTGACAAGCCACTGAAATAAGGCGCCTTGATTACCGTATGCGAGCATTTATTGTGCTAAACAACAATTATCCTGCCATTTTAACCTAAACTTTAGTACGTTCTGGGGAATACTGAATAAAAAATAAACAAACTGCTCTTTCACAATAATTTTACACTCATGATGGCTGTAGGTTTTCATTTGAATCATGTACATTTCCTGATCTTAGGTGTATGAATCTGTAAGGCCACTGTAAAATGGGACTTGTACGGACAACACTGAGAGCCAAAGGTACCCAGCTGTTCAGAGACTTGGACAGCATCTTGCACCCTCAGGTGAACAAAAGCCTTCATGAACGGATTACACACACTCACCAAACCCACTCACACTGGCCTTACGCCAACTCAAACGAAGCCTGAACATGAGTTATTTCCTGTGAGTCACGGGGGCTGTGGCTATATAATACATTAACACCACCTATTCAACCAGAGGGAGTGCTACTCCGGAAACTGTCATGTCCTAATAACACACACAGTTAAACACACAGCCCGATAAATCATCATTTAATAGCTAAGAACAGCTGACAAATCTCATTCACATTTATTCAGAGGAACAGGGATGCACTTTAAAAAAAAAAAAGGAGTACTAAATATTGTATACTTTTTTATTCACTTTATATAATTTAACTAAATAATAATAAATACTTCTCTACTAAGTGCAAAAGAATGTCAAACATTTTAAAAAGACACATTTCTGAGTTCAGCGGCACCTTTAACTAGGTGTTTTTAATATCAATGACCACCAGTCTGTTAAAAAAAAATCATTATTACTCACTTGTGAATGACAGTTTGGCTTAGGAGCCATTCAACCCTGTACTAATGTAGTACCAGTACTAATGGGGGAAATGTATTGAGGTATCTGGTGTTGTACTCTGTGCCTCAAGGGCAAAATGCAACAGGTGTTCACGACAGACGTGTAGATGAATGATGTAAGCAGGTAAGGGCAGACGAAAGGTATATTAACTATGTTATCTGTTATCAGTGATCTTCCCACCAGTGAGGAGCCTCGTAACCTCATGTCAAATAAAACCAGACAGACGGACAAACAGAGACAGAGTCAAGGAAGACAAGGACAGAAAAGAGACAGGAATAGTCGAAGAGTTCAAGTAGAACCAGGTGAAAAGCAGCAGATGTGCTGACTATGGACTAAAAAGAGTGACTTGAGGAGAGGTGAGGAGTGCAGACAGGCTGAGAAGAGAGAGGTTGTGACCCTGAAGAAGGGCAGAGAAGAGGGAGCGGTAAAAGAGAACAGGTGACACCTTCAAACAGATGGTAGAGGGAGGTAGGTATATGTGTGAGAGCCCATGAAGCAAGCAAAAAGTGAAGGAATAGCCACTATATGACCGTCTGGAATGGTTGCATGACTTTAAATGAGAGCGAAACCCTTGACTACATTTACAGAGTAGATTTGTAAGCTTCTAGTCATGTGTACATTTAAACTTTGACGCTGTGTACATTCTGATTTATCACTTGTGTACTGACTGCTGCAAGACATGTTAATAAGCAGCCTGTGAAATAGTACCTGTACTAGTGTAACATATTATACTGTTATTTGCCCAATTACAGAATGTGTAACAAGACTCTTTTCATCTTAGATTTCAGTCTTCTTGCATCAGGAAGCATCACTATAAGCATCAGGAAGTGCTGTCATCATGTTTAGTATTCCAAGACTAACTACTTATTTTAAGTGGTCACTTTATACATGATACACTTGGCCAATGAAGATGACGGATTCATTTTTAGGCCTTAACCAGGCTCATGGTTCAGTGGAGTGACCCAGACAGCCATGTAGCTCAGCCAAACAGCTCTGGTTAGGGTACACTGCTAATGCTGTTTACATTCAACATGCTGGGCTGGAACCAAAGCCGCTCCACTACAATGTGGTCAGTGAGGTTACAGAGACTTGGCTGGACCAGGTATACAAATTTATGATGCCCCTTTTTTTCAGCCTATGACGACATGATGGAGGAGAGGCTAATATTACATTTTTGTGGGTAGATAGAAGGACTGACTGGGAGGCAAACAAGGGACAAATTAGGTTATCGAGCAGCACAGAAAAGAGAAGAGCGAGAGAATGATCAAGTCACACAACAACAGCGTTAATGAAATTTAAACCAGAGCTGTTGCATAAGAAAACACTATAAATAATTAGACATGGACAAAAGACATCAGCACACCACGTGTGTCATGGAGCTCCTTTTATGTTACGCGGAATAAGAGTGTCATCAAACTGAACTGAAGTAAAAATCCTACTCAGTTTGTGTGTGTTTACCCGTCCATCATGTATAAGAGGGAATTTAACTGACCATGGTGCATGAAGCCATTGTTGCAGAGTCCCACACCCAGCGTCACAGCGTCCTCTCGGGTCGAGCAGTCTCCCTGGGAAACCAAATCAATGACGCACACAGTTGGTCAGTTACAATGCCTGTTTACACCTTTTAATACACAGCAGACTGCAGCACCACTGGCCTGAGTTATCTGTGTGTTTGTTGGTGTGAAGATGGTGATGTGTGAGCCAGCACGTGTTTATAAATATGTGTATAAAGACTATGTGAGATTATGTTGCTACATGTCCTTGGCTGTGCTCTTCAATTTCAGTGACAAATTTCCAAAATCTTTTCTTTTTAATAATGTGAATTGTATTAGTATTAGATGAAATCATAGTATAATAGACATTGATTTTACCTGCAAGAGTAGCCAGTCAACCAGTTTGCTGGCAGGCACCACAGATTTGAAGGTTTTCAGATGGTGGTCTCTGTCCCTAAAGGAGCAAGAAAGGTTCCACAAAATGTATTTCACAGAACAACGCAGGTGGCATGCAGAAAAACAGTTCACAGTCTGTGGCTTCAGTGTTTAATAGATAACAAAAAAGACACACAACACATCAACACCCAGCAGCGTCTGTTATGTTTATGTAAAGACAAAAGAAAACTGCATCTCTACTTAGAGTCAGAGGAAGTCATACAAACATCCATATCATGAGAATTATGTGTTTGCAGGTAAAATACTACATATATATTGCAGACAGTCTGAACAAGAACTTACAGTTATTGTCTTGCTAGTATCTGAATCTTTGAGAGATTACATGAACAAACACTGTGGACAAATCTGCTCAACATGTAAATGCGTCAAACAGGAAACCCTACAGAGGAAGTGCGGTTGTGTGAGTAGACGGGTGTATAAAGAGCCTTTCAAATGAAATGTATCTTATATTTGTTCTAACATCACAATGCTGTGAGTAAGACATGGCCCGTATCCACCCATATTGTAAACTGCCAGAACGAAAGCCAAATGCAATACCTGTTAAGAGCAGACATGGACAAGACATTCACAGATTGATAATGCAGACAATGCCTTAAAACAACATGGAAAGTGAGCTGCATCTAGACAGCATTTGCTGATGAATGATTTTCTGTATTAGGGAGGGCATCAAGACATCGATGGCATTCCAAAGATTGATTTCATTAGGTTTATATCTATTTTTTCATGTTATTTTTCTTATTCACTGCATTTTAATGTCACAAAACTGGCAGGCACTTTGTCACTCGACAAGGTTTAATAAAACAGAGGCACAGTTTATGATTATTTATGATTCATAAAATGCAATACATCCATCACTCAAACATTTTAATTAATGGTCATAATTTACAATGCCAATTTAGGGATGGATTAAAAAGAAATATTGCATAATATGTGGCTGGCAGGCAGAAGCCTTTGTATGTTAATAGGATTTGTCCCTGGACCAAAAGCTCTTTGTTTGCACCGATGGCAACCCCAGGCACTTCAATCAGCGGGTGAGTGATGGAGGGAGAGATAGAGAGATAAAGGGAGAAGAGTATGAAGAGAGGCGCTGCTGTGGACAGAGAATATGTGTGTGTGTGTGTGTGTTTGGGGGGGCTTTAGAGGGAGACAATGTGTGTTTCCTGTGATTCTGTGTAAATGTGTACTTCTATTCTGACTCTAAGACCTTCAGATGGAAAACTTTTTTGTTTCGTTCTTCCACGTCACCGGACTATCTTCAGTTTCAGGATGACCATTTAGATTTCTTTTAAAAGAACAATTAAGGACTAATGGAACACGGCATTTGGATATTAACATTAACATTAGGGGATGGTGAATGTTTATGTGTGTATTTACTTAGTGTGTATGTTTCTGAGCATGTGTAGTGCGTATGAAAGCAACAAAGTAAGAAAGTGTGTGTGTATTTATGTGTGTGAAAGATGGAGAGAGCATGAAATAGAAATAAAAAGTGGTGAGGTTAAAAATGTTTACAGTCATCATTTGGTCTCCTACTTTACTTCATGTAAATTAAAAAATTCACTAACATAAATTCAGTTACACCCACAACACTAAAGACAAGACAAATGCTCATAATATGTGGCTCTCCTTAATCCTTTAAGAGCTACCTCGTATAAACCTCCAGTCCATGAAAACCTGGCATCCTTGACCTGAACTGAATTTTGAACACATGAACCTACAGCAGTAAGCCTGACTGGGAGCCCAAGTCGGAGCGGAAAGGGGTTTGAGGGCTGTCATTCCTGGCAGTGCTGCTGTTAGTTCAGTCGTTACAGAAAGGGTAATGTGGGCTGAATGTGAACCCTTCATGAATATGCATTCACGCACCTGGAAAGCAGGAACTTAGCATATTGGTGGGGAAAGGGAGAGGAGGAGAAGGAGGGGCAGGAGGGGGAAAGAAGAGAGAAGGGCAGGTACTTACTTGATGACAGGCGTGTGGAGGCTGTGAAGGCGGCAGTACAGCCTGACACCCTAAAAGAGAAGAAAAACAGAGCCACTGACTCATAGAACAGACACACCTTGAGTAAACAAGAACAAGCATGGCTTCAGGACAAGAGATTTAACTGTTGGCTGTGAAAAGAGTTACCCCAAGGCTATCGTTTTGGGAAAGTTGGAAATATCAAAAGCAGTCTCAAAATGGGGTTTGAGAACAGATGTAGACCTACATAACCAACATTTATGTCCTGTTTTTTGGAGATTCATTTCTATGGGAAGTCATTAATGCCTCCAGAGAATAAATTTGAACATAAGCATAAACTGTTAGACACCAGTTTCCAAGGTCTATGCTTATATGAATTTACTAAATGTAATAATGTAATTTTTAAGGCATCATGATGCCAAGTTTGTTATAATCAGGTAGAGTCATTTTTTTCATGTGGTGTTGCTCAGGTGAAAGCACAGAAATTGGATGACAACAAAACTGTAACTACCATAGAAAACTACAATGGTGCAGTTGGACACATATTTACAGCTCAGACTAATGACTACTGTTCCTCAAACATCAACAAAGATATCCAGAAGCAGAATTACAGTTACCTTAGACATGATGTCCTCCATCTCACTGCGAGCCTTGTAGGTGCCATCGTCGTAGCGGAATCGGTACAACACCTGCTCGTTCTTGAACTGGTGCTTGTCTGACACTGAAATATCACCAGAAGGAGAAAATGTCACCTCGGCTGGACTCCACTTTGAATACTGGATGACTTGGAATTCATAACCCATCAAGCTTTAAGTGTGCCCTTGTTTACGTATGTCACTGATGCACTGATTCACCAGCACCTGAAGATCTTTAGCCAGAGTTGGTCTGAAATCAGTTTTGTTTTCATCTTTCCAGTTCTGGCAGGCCAAGGATGCATCAGTAGAGCTTAGTGCTTAGTTGAGAACGGAATATTGTTCAGTGAATATGATTTCTGAATATAGACACGCAGATGCATTACAAATGTACTCAATATTTGTTGGCAGAGTTGAAGCATATTTGAGTCCACCTCTAAAGAAACTTTGCAGAGTGAGGAGAAGCTCAGGCTGCCACTGCTTTGTCGGGGCTTTTCAAACATGCACGTTTCATAATGTTTGGAGAATAGCGGAACATTAGGTTTTTAATGTATTCTGTTTAATCTGCTGGAGGTACTGGGGTAAGTACAGACAAGAGGCGATAAGCAAATGTTTGGGGGAAACACTGCAGATGTAATTTCATGTCTGTGTTGGGTAAGCCATGACATTCAAATATTTAACAAAGCAGACAGCTGCCAATTCCCATAAAATCTCCCAACTCGCATTAACAGATGGAAAAACATCCAAAACAAGCTCTTATTTATAATCAATCCAACACAGAAAATGAAAAATTATGTTGGAAAAGCTAACAGTGAAGTCGGCCAAACAGAGGCAGTTTGGTTAAACCACAACAAGTTGGCATGTGCTCAAACAAGCTGCTGGTTTTCTCAGTCTAGACTTAAAATGCCTTCATAAAACTAAAAGTACCACACAATCAGCCATTGTAAAGTGTCAAATGTGGAATTTAAACTACATGAAATGATAGCTGAATTATTATGGGAGCAAAATAAATATCAAATTTGCAAACATTCAAGTGTGGACTGGTGTGCTTAAGTGGCTCAAACATGTACAGCTGATTGGATAAAGTTTGCATTAAGTACTATAAAATGCATGTGGTTGACTGTCTTTATTTTTATGTATCTCTTCGCAAAACAAATGCATGGCTCATGAGGGGTAGATGGGCAGCTTCAATTTGCCACATTACCTCTCTCTTTCTCTGATTTCTTTTCACTGACAAACTGGTGACACCTACACTGCCTGCAGGGCCTGAGCCTCTCCAGTTGGCCCACAAAGCCTCACTGCCATCCCACAGAGCCCTGCATGTCATCATTGTATGTCTCTGTGGTCGTAGGCTACTGTGAGGGAGGATTTCAGGGGATTTTCCACAGGTATTAAGGAACATGAACGTTGGTTCTCAGCAAATTTCCCTGACAAGATGGGGTGCGTATAAATTGTGACAGGTTTGCACTTACTATGTACAAGAGCCCCTTCAGCAACACTCTGGACAACTGTGTTCATACATTATTTATTGCTGTTTTTTGTTTGTGTGTGTGTGTGTGTGTCTCTCACTTCTCAATGCATAATTCACGTTAGTGGACCTGTGGATGTCACACTCAAGACAAAATCAGGGAAGGGGAAATAATGTGGGACACATTTCCAGAATTATAACTACCAGACAATGGATTATGGTGGTTTATACCCTAAAACATGTGCTCTGATAGGAAATGTGGGAAACATTCATAACATTAATGATTCAAACAATTATAGAAGGAGAATGTGAATCAGAATAAGGAGAGCAGTACAAACAAGCCCAAAACAGAGGATGAGACGACTAAACAAAAAAATAGAAAAACATGATGAGGGGAGCTGCATACACCATTAAGTTGTAGGTAAACAGTATAAAAGAATAGAAGATGATAGGCGTTTAACAAACAGAATAACTGAAGGAGAAATAAAGGATTTTTTTTTGTCTCACCATGGTGAATGATGCCATTTTCCAGCAAGGCTTGTCCCAGGTTGACCCCTTCGTCGGGTTTACTGATCTCTCCACTCTCTATCAGCCATGACACAAACTCACTGAGAAACAAGACAAAAGGAGCACATGATGAGGCTTGGTTTCTGTAAGTGGTAATCTGTTCACGGTTTTGTTTAGTTTTGAAATTGTCACCATCTTTCACATGGGGCTCCTTGCTATGCTGTTCTTGTATGGAATTTCACAGAAATCACCCGGCAGACTCACAGTGTTGGTGCCACCATGCCACTATGAAAGCAGCCCTATTTTCAGTCATGTTTGTGATGCTTCTCGAGCTGATGGCTCATGCTAAATAAGTAAAAACACACCACACTCATGAAACATGCAACACTTGTTCTGAGAAATCAGCATCAAGATCAACATCTAATTTAGGTTAAAAGGAAATGTAGCATTTTGCTGCTTTTCAACATTATTCAAATATATTAGTCACAGTGGTGACACATCTTTAACCTTATCTATAACACCTATTTATATGTGTGATGTTTTGATGCTACTCTACTCCAGCAGAGGAATTCACAAATTGAAAAGTGCATCTTGGTATTTTTGTCGGGCAAGGTTATTATGGATTCTGATAAGTTGTCAAAGTATATATGCATGTGTCAAAGTCCATCACTGAGGAACAACAATAACAACAACAACAAGTTCAGGTTGCTGCTTTAGCAAGGCAGCAGCACTACTAACCAGGGCGTTATATGTTTACATGTCTCGCAAGCAGAGGCTATTACTTTTGGCCTACGTGCCACAGTCAGTGAAATATGTCTACTCTGAAGCTGAGCTGGCTTTGATCTTCTTGCATTGCGCAATGCAACATGTTGACACTGAGCAAAGCTCTTTGAGCAATTTAGTCTGTCAGAATGGTATTTAAAATGGTATCAGTGGTTTTAATGAACTACTTAAACCATGGGCACAGACAGTGCTTCTAAAGTAGATATTCGCAGAATATTCTAAGGTTGAGTTTAACCTTTTTTCTTCTGCTACAAATATCCTTATGACTTTGATACTGAACATGCATTAACCATCTAAATTTAAGAACTTCAGCTCTGCTCCTTTCTTATCACACCCAGTTTGCGCTGAACAAATGTTTAAAGGAGAAAATTACACTCTCCCCCTCTTCGGCTTTCATGCTGCTGAGTGAAATCACTTCCCCAGATAATGATGAACAGGGAATTGGAAAGTGTGTGTGTGTGTGTGTGTGTGTGTGTGTGTGTGTGTGTGTGTGTGTGTGTGTGTGTGTGTGTGTGTTCATGAATTCTGTGATTGAACATTCCAGCATGGATAATTTTGAAGCTTGTGTGGGAGAAATTTGCGCTTATGTGAGGATTTGCTTTCAGGCACTCGTGCAACAGGTGTATGTGTGAGCTCTTAGCATGTTTAAATGTCAAGCATACAAGGTGTGGGGGTGCGTGAGTGTATATAAAGACAACACACAAGCATATGATTTCTGCGTTTGTATAATCATGCTGAACTACAGACACCTTGAGCCATCTGCCACTAGTCCTTTTTGTCTGCCTCAAGCACAAAATGAATATTTTATCATAATTTATAGGGTTTTTTTAATGGAGTTTTTCTTGTGACTGCCAGGTACATGATATAACCTGTAAGTGCTGTATACGCGTGTGTTTGTGTGTGTGTGGAGGGAGGTCATTCCCAAAGTCTTTTTCATATTTTCTGAGCCTGTAGGAAAGTGTTTGTATGCCTGTATTATTAGAGCATGTGTGTGTTCATCGTCTCTCTGTATGTTCATGTCAAAGCCGATGGCTGTTAATTGACATTGACAGTGGACTCAAGTGTATGTTAGGGGATGTTGGGTGTGTGAGCGTGTGGATGTTATATAAGAGTCGGGTTAATTTTGGAAACAGAGCTGCTATGGAAATTAATATGATGAGCAGGAATAGTGTGTGTGTGTGTGTGTGTGTGTTAGTGAGAGAGAAAGATAGAGCCTTCTGTCAAACACGCAGAGGTAGAGGCTGAGGACATTGGATTTGTGGGAATTTCTGCTGATGATTGCTTGAGCTTCTGTATATTTCTGTAACTGTAAACTGTGAATCTGTATGTGAAGTTCAGCGACAGTAGCTGTTTTTGCATTTTTGATTGCAAAACACTGTTGGCAATTTCCTTTTTTCTTTAATAAAAGGAAAATAATGGAACAAATCTTACCCCCATTTCAAGTGAGCAGCTGTTTTACTTGGCTTGGATAGACAAATGCTGTGTCCCACATCCATACACAGCACACTTCCATAAATCCTTACAGTACACTGTTTTTGCAGTAAGTTTGAAAGAAATCAACATACATTACTGTTTTACACCAACAGAAAATTACAAAATATGAGTGCCACTGTACATCAATCAAACTGCAACTATAGAAGGGCACTGATGATTAAAATTCACAAAGAGAAAACAAAATGTTTTTCCAAAAACATTGTTTTTGTTTTCTAAAATCTTTCTGGAGTTGTTTCACCACCATTTGACATTTATCTTAATTGGTTCCAGCTCCATTTCCTTTATTCATTGCCTTGTGGGACAATAGTGTGCACCAAAGGCACACAAGTCTGTATAATGACTTTATAGAGTGTTCTCAATTTTTGTCAAGTTTACACTGTTAAAACACTACATGCTCAAAACCTGTATAGACACCATGCATAGTATGGATTTGGAACACAGCTAATACATTGAGAACCGAAAGATAATGGAAGTTAACCCAGAAATGAAGCTGAGACTAACTCCATCTCTTCCTAGCTTTAAGTCTCCTCTTAGCACAGAAAGGTATAGAAAAACATCACAAGAAAAGGTGTACCATTTTAAATCCCCACAAATTATTCTATGCAAGCACTAGGTCCACCAAAAAACTAGCAATAAGAAAATGTGAAGTGTGTTAACACTGACAATCTTGCAAAGTAGATGGCAGACAGATGATGGAATTATGCCATCTACACAACAGGGTGCTATCAAACCGGCAGTTTGCATCTCTGTTTAATTCAATAAGCACTCAAACTATGCCTGACGCTAATTTCATCAGAAAGAGCTAATGCACGTTGCACTCGTCGGCAGGAAATGACTGGATGATAACATGAGGAAAGTGGTAGATTGTAGAAAGTGAAAACAGACTTAGGGAAAGAAGCAGACAAACTACACTTCTACCACACGGATGAGGCAGAGGAGGGAGGGAGTGAGTGACTGAAAAAAGGATTGTCAGAAAAAAGAAACATCCATGATGGCAAACACTGGAATTTGAAACAGTACTGTTCTGGCACTGACTCTGAACAATTGGATGGGGGCAAGATAAAACATTCTTCCCTATGAGGATACTAACAACACACAGTATGCTCAGGCAGGGAAGAAGAGTGCTGAATGCCGGCACCCACGGTATGGCAGGCTGTAATTCCTGAAAGGCCTCGGGATCCAGTCCATCTAGTGAGGTACACCGGACAGAGAGAGAGGAAAACACCCAGACTTCATATGACGCCACAAGGACGGAACATGTCTCCCAGAAACACCATTACAACTCATTAAATTCCCGTTTTTGGCAGTGGCTGAATGCAGTGCTACTTCCACTACATTTACCTCTACAAAAAAAATTGCGGATGGAGGATGCATTTAATGATTTGTAATATACTTAGGAGGCCATGTTGGCTGTGTTGCAGACATTAATGGTTGCTCCCTGGTTTCTCTTAGCAAGACCAGTCATCAGTCACTATCGTAGTCCTGCCTAGTTTTATTTTTTGTCTCCCCAAGATGGTGCCGGATAGAATTTAATTGCTGCTCAGGATCTCAGAAACGCTGGTGTGTATATAGAGCAACTGAGGGAAACTTAAGCAAGTCTCTCATTGTCTATTCATTGCATTGAAACATCAAGGGAACTGAAAGGAGAATGGCTGTTCTGAGGCCTCAGTTAAAGGTCCTTTGCTAATGAAAGTCTGGGTGCATGAGTGTGTGCTCGATGATATGAGTGTGTGGGGAGCAACTTGGCCCTTTCTATGACCCGTGAGAGGAGACTATGAGGGGGGCTCATTACGGAGAAGAGAATGAAGGGGTTAAAACAGTTTAGGCATTTTGCCAGAACTTGGGGTGACTGGATACTAGCTCTTTTGAAACCTGCTGATCTTATGTAACAACGATTTGTAAGGATCCCCTTGTGAACAGCATGGCATTGCAGTCACATTCTTGGAACCTGGAGAAACCAGGCACAGAGGAAGCAAAGACACTCACTTTCCCATGAAGCACTTGGGCACAATGCTGAGCTTCCTGCGTCTATCCTTAATCAGGTGCCGACTCTTGGTCATCATCATGTGGTAGAGCTTCTCTCCCTTCTCTGCGATCATCACATAGGCATCCCGCTCCATTCCCAATTTGAGACCTACAAACAAATGAGGAAAACAAGTCAGATCCGACAGCATTTGTCAGCGTTACCATCAACGGAATGAGACTCTGACTTAAAAAGAAACTTTTCTGTGGAAACACTGACATGTATTACTTTTTTAAGTGAGTTGACAACAGAGGGTGTAAGAGTGGGTATAAATGAAGAAAAAAAAAAAAATCTCCCAAAACAGTAACTGTATCACAGTGCCAAGAAAAATACAGCAGACCCATTATGGGACACAAATTTCAACTTGCTTTCCAGTGCTATCTACATGTATCTAAGCCAAGAGGCAAATGCTGTCATGGTGCTGTTAAAAGAGACAAACAGGCCTTTGCCTGGACAGCCCGGTTGCGTTCTGGTATTGTGCAGATGGAACCACGCCAGGAACGAAGCATGGCAGCTCGGGTCTGCTACTACCTTCAGAAACCAACCCAGATGTTAATCTCTCCTAGACAAGTTGTTTTTAAAGTAAGTACAGGTCAGGGGGGCAGTGTGATCTTAATCTTGTTTCTGTGTTGGTTTGTCAACTATTATTCCTCTATTGTAAAGCAGAACATGTGAGGGCCCATTGTACGGCCTGCTGCCCCAGTAAAACCTCTCTAGTGAGCACACTGTTTGAGCTGCTTAACCTCATCGTGGGGTTTGATGAACTTCTGAACCGTACTGTGAGACTTTCTGACTCGGGCAGCTCAACTCTGCTGCACAGCAACTCCCTAAGCTGCTTAAGTCTACTGAGAGACACACCAAGCTACTGAACTCCACAATAAGTATTCAGATTTACCCGTCACATCACGCTTGACAAAGAACATATAATATATTTGTGACACCTAGAAACAGACTAGGAATCTTTGTCTCTTGTCAACCGCCTTGCTTTCTCTCAGGGCCCTGACACACAAGCTGACTACATTTGTCATTTACCATTGTGCCAGTGAGTCGCTCACCATTTCGATAGGTGAATTCCCCCATTTGAGCCGCTTCTCCTTATCTTTTTGGCTTGGGGATGGATGGTGACTTTGTTTGTCATCTTGTGATGTTTTTTTTTTTTTGGACTACAAATACAAACTGCTGAGACATTAGGCAAATTATTAGCCTGGCATAACCTCTCAGTTAATTTTTGATTTCCAAGGGGCGTTATCAGCGGGCAGAGACAACCAATCAGAGCAATGAAACGCCATCCTGTCAGACGGTACGTCATGTCAGAAGTTCGGCAATTACATATTTCTTATCAACATAAATTTTAAGTGTAGTTGTTTGTTTCTTCTTTTAGAGAAAATTTACCGTTCAGTCTGTTTAATACTGCCACTGTAGCCGGCCGGGAGACACGGTAGCGCCATCTTGTATATTTACAAAGATACCTGAACAGCGCTCGTCTCTGTCAGTCATCGTATTAAACCCGCCTCATACTAGATAAACGCTTGTGATGGGTTAGCCCGATAAAATGACAGGGAACTCAGTTTGAATGGGAGAGGGGCCAGACGTATCTGCCAGAGCAAATGAAACATGAGCTCGCAGATTCATCTGGTTCCCAGACTAGCAAATTATAGCATTTGTATGTAGAAGTAGTGTTGTGTTGGGGTGGAAGTCCGACCAACTGAAAAGCAAGGAAAGGGATGAGACAAACAATGTATAAAGTTTCACGGCTAACTCCTGAATCCAGTTTTCCCATTGAGTCTTTGGGGTTCTACACTGGCAGCCTGTGATGGAGGTGGGGTTATATTACATTTGACAGCAGCTGGACTAGACTTAAACAATGAGTGTCACTGAACAACAGACGGGGCCTGTCCAGACCAGAGGCCCCTCAGCTTCTGGTCCAGCTGTCAGAGTTTGTCTCGTGCTGCTCCTCGTCTTGCTGCGCTCGTTGGCACAAGATACTATCACATTATCTGCCCCACGCATTTTCCCTAAACTTCCAAAAGAACAGTGATAAGACAAAACATCTCCAGTTGGCAGATGTTGAACAATGAAAGTCTTTTGAGAGGGGTTCAGGAGAGCCACATGCCCAACACATGGAAGGGCCATGGCGATACATGGAAAAGGTCACATTAAACAAGGCGTGCCAGGAAAAGCAATAATGCATGAAGAGGTGAAAAAAAAATACTAGATTTGCTAGATTTCAAGATTTATTGCAGTAAAATGATCACGTAGCTGTCTAGACTGTAGTAAAGAGGTTGAGAAAAATGTAAGCACACAGAGAGCAGAGTGTACTGTAGAGTGGGTAATAGAAAGGGACAGTGTGGGGAAATTGGGCACTGTGACTGATCTGGCATCTGTTAGCCTCAGGTTGATTTCCGCCGGGTTGAAACTTGACACCACAAGCTGCAGCACACTCCTTCGTACTTGTTTGTACTCTGAAACCCTTTCATCACAGGATCAGATGCTGATGACGTCGATCTCTGCTGCAGATGCTTATTTAATGCAAAACTAGAAAGACTAACTTACTAAAATCCTATGACAGTTATACTCAGCTAATGTGGCCGTGCAGCTAAACCTCTGAGCTTTCTGTCATTTTCAGTCAAATCATGTTCAAATAGCTTCAGGGATCCAATTTGGGTTTTTACCCATCAATGCTATCAGGTGACCTGTTGTGTACCACCCAAAATCTGGTTAAAGCCTTTCAAAATGTCTAATGCACACAACATAACGAAGACAGATGGCCGCTGCTGAACAGGTGGGAACACATTTTAAGGCAAAAGAGGGAAGTCGCACAATGAAGGGAAAAACACCATAAGAAGCAACAAGAATATTACTTTACATTACTTATCAAAAATCAGTGAAGGTGGTACTGCGTAGGGCTTTTTTTTAAACCATCAATGAATAAAGTGTATATCTTAGTGGATTTATTTGGATGAGCCTAAATACACTTTTGAATTTCTGCAAAATAATCCACAGTTTATTCCACATGTAAAATGTGTTGTATGGCTGCTGAAATGGATACAACTCTGTCTTTAAGCCTATGCAAGACACACTCATTATTATAGTAAAAACAGATCCATATTAATTAAAGATGTGTATGATGTACAGTAACTGAGCTTCACATTCTTTGCTTCTCATTTTAAGCAATTGACCAAGATGCTGTTTTTAGCTTGTTTGTTGTTTGTGAATAAGATGTTTGATTTATCAATCACTTCCCACAGAGGGCTTTGATTAGTCAAATACCTCTGCTGCATAGATTTTCTATAAATGTGAAGAATGGATTGTTGTCTGATTGGTGCATCGGTCAACCAGGCCGACTGCAAATGTCATGTCACCTAAGCCTCTATTTACGAAACAGAGGCAGGCAGCTTGTTCAAGGTGGGACATAACCGTAGGACACAAACACTGCATCCAGGTCATAAGCACATCCACAGTCATTACTGTGTGCCAGCTGAGGGAGCCTTGATAGCTTGTGAATCTAAGGTGACACCAACATGTAGGGCAACGGGTGCTACAGCAGAAAAAGCCTCAAAATTGCAAATCAGGAATCCAAATGCCAAAAATGGCACCCATAAAATGTGTTTTCAAGGAGAGACACATCACAGTATTGGCCACGCACTGATTAACAGTGTCGAAGTGCAGCTCGACACTGTAATGAGAGTGAAGCAAAAAAGATGGAGACAAAATAAAGAAAGAGGATCTCGCGGACCAAGAAAGCAAATAGAGTGGCTAGTGAAGCAGAGGGTGGAGAGGAGCAGGAGGAACATCTATACTTTCAACTGCCAGTTTATTAGGTACACCTAGCTAAAACTAATGCACTCTGATACAACAGTCCTGCAACTAATCCTTTGAATCCTTCCTGTTGTTCAAACAGTTTTTGAGAGGTGTTGATTCAAATTAATGGTCCTTTTGGAGGATGTGGTTTGCGGTACTGTATTGCATAATACAGAGAGGTGTTGCTGTTATTTAGTCTACTCTCAATGATATCAACGGAGTGGACATGGTTGGTAATGCCATTTCTTTCCGAGCAATATTACAAAAACACACAATTTATCCATGAAAGGAACTCAAGTGTTTGCGCTGTCAGTCCCATAAACCATAAGTGCCATAAAAATGGCCTTTAACAGAAAACGTGTTACTCACTCTCTCTCTGCTCCCGTTCCCTCAAGATGGCGTCCAGCCACTTCTGCTTGTCCTCTGCGTTTTTGGCCATGCAGACAAACCACTTGTTTTTAGCAGTATTGTGGATCTTCCAGCCGTTAGTCACCGTGTAGTTGTTGCTGTGATAGTCCGCTGTAAGGCAAAAGATTCATCAAGTAATTAATTTAAAATTGGAGAGGGGTCATCATGAATAACATTCAGACTTTGTTATAGAGTAAAGCAAGCTATAATTTGTTCAATATACTGTATAATTTTATATTGGAATGACTTTAAGGGTTTAGGGATATACTTAAAACAAATCATCTAATTAAAATAAAATTTACTACGGCAAATTATCTTTCTGGTTAACAGTTTTTTTATCGTACTTGTTTTCCCTTTAAGCATTTTCATTTTGATAAACAATGACCACAGATACACACACTATGTTAACATAGACCTCAGTGGTAAGTAAAGGAAGTAAGGCTTGTTATCAAATTAAACTTGTACAGATGTTGCATAAGTTAACATTAAAGTTATCTCTTAAGAGGATTTACTACTCAAGCAATGATTTACAGGCCAATTAAAAAGATAAACATGATGCACCACGAGAGCAGTAAAAGCCCATCTTTTCACTGACTCAACAAAATCTCTCCTTGTACCCCTATCTAATTTTATCATCCATTTAGCTGCAGGTGAGCAGCTACTGAATAATGAATGGCCACTGGTAATGGGGTGCATTAGTCTCACACTCAAAGGTCATATAAATAGATCTGATACAAGTCATCCAAGTCCCACAGGGAGCAGCTCCTGCTAATCTTGGAGAGCAGGGAACTGGGTTGGGACACACATACTACTGTGTTGGGTCTCTTTTTAGCCACTGGGAGGGAAAAGACGGATTCTAGTAAAATCTTATGCAAGTAGATGCTCAGATCTGGTGAGGTGGCATTTATCAAGACAGAGAGGTGTATGAGTCAGTGAAGGTGAGGACATTTTTGACTTTTGCAAAAGTTGAACAGCTTTCCACTCAGTTCACAACAAATAATCAAACAGGCTGTTATTTATGTCGGCTTCTTTCACTGTGTGACCTAAAAGTTGTAACATATTATATATAGTATAGTTTTTTATCAACAGAAACTCATTATTTCCATTCAAACTTTCAGCAGATGACCCTAAATATACCCACATTTCAAATCTTTTAACACTTTGTAATCAGATAATCTGTGTTCACATATGTACGCATTTTCAGAGTGGGACCACTTAGTTTTGCGAATTTAGCATGTTTTTCTTTGCGGTTTCCCCTTCAGCAGACTGAATGTTACAGCCAGCAGAGAACATGCAGAAAAAAAAAGGTCATGTGAGCTTGCAAAATGTATTGCCAGCACAGAAGGGGAAAAAAAGAGGAAACGTGTATGAGAGAGGAAGACAAAGTGTTTCTACATTAGCAGACAATGCGCACCAAGCCCAGTGTGCTGCCTCGCAACAAACCACAATAGCAAAGTGAGCCGAGTGACGGCCGTATCACGGCAAGCCTACAGTAGAGTCCTTTATCTACAATATCTCAAACCAACACGAGAGCACATCAAGTTTATCACCTAGCTCGCGATTGCTTTTGCACTTCAGATTTTTATCAACACCTAAACCCCTTGCCGAAAAGCTGACATTGAAAGGTGGTACATGAGGTTGCGAGCTACATCCTGTTTGAAACTGGGTGCAAGTATGATACTCCACCCAAACTGTCAACAAGTACCTGATTCATATCCAAAACCACTTTCTAAATGGCAAAGTTTCATCAACTAAGATGTGAAATGAAAAAGGAGCACAGCAGGCAAATTGAAAGTACCAATTATTACTGTTATTGCAAAACGTAACTTTCTATATTACCTGGGATATTAAAATGAAGAGATAAAGAGCTTGGGTAACATTGCAGTTAAACCAGAAATAACCAGGGACTGACTCATGAGAAATTACACAAATTCCCCAGCAGAGTTGCATGAATGGACATATAGACAAACTCCAAAAGGTAACTGGGCAAACACAAACCTGTTCCATCTTCCACATTTTCCACCTCCATCACCTCAGTGTTGATTCGGCCTCTGAACACATAGAGGGGTCCGTTGATAGACTTGGTCCTCTTGGTGGACTTCTTTCCAGAAACCCTAGGAAATGGGACAACACTGTGGTTACACTCAGCAGGGAAAACATCCGTTGATGCCAGTGCCACAGTAAGAAAAGAACTTGTGTCTGTAACACATGCACATTCATACAGACACAGCTATGGGAGCAGCAGACACATGTAGTGGTTTTTGTTTTGCTTGTATACTAAAAACCTGTCTAGCTAGATTCTTTCCACTAAACGGTCAGTTAAAATATTTCCCCATGCGTTCTTGTTCCTTCTCCTTTGACATGCTGTTGTGGTAGCTGCTATAGTTGTCCAGAAGTTGATTTTCTTACCTGGACTTTCTCTTACAGTAAACCAAAAGGTTGTCGAACAAGAAGAAGACACGTTCCTGGATATTGCCTGCTGAGATTTTAAGGAGATTTCCATGAAGCAGCAACTCTGTGCAAATATCTGTCAGGTTGGTTCCCTGAAGAAAAAACAAAGATTGAAAAGAACATTAGCTTCTGACATTATTACTGTAACAACATAAAGAGTTACACAACTTAAGATGGCAGCCATGTATCATTTTGAGAGTCTTCATGCTCACGTGCTGCAACCACAGTTTATTTTATTTGAGCAGAGCATGGAAACTCATAGAGGCACTAGAGACGCAAAGAAAACACTGTTGTCTGTATCAAAACTTGAAGAGTTCACAACCTCAGTGAAACAATATAAAAATCAACTTTGACATTGTGAACAATTTGCTTTTATTCCATTTTCCATGATAGGAAGGAGTAAACACAGCTCTCCCAAACCCAACTTTATTTTACGCCCAAAAGAATATTCACTGCTAGGACAGCTGGCCTCTTGCTTGTCAATCGCTGAATGACTAAAGAATTTAGTTGCACCAAAATGTAGCCTTCCTGCACTGAGTATTGTCATCACACAGTAGCTGGAGAGCTTCCCAACACTACTGTGGGGTTTTCTCAAACTGGAACTTTTAGCTAATTCATAATGTGTAAGTTAATTGGAAGTAGTAAACACTAAAGTGGCAGGGCAGACATGCAAAACTATTATACATAATATCCTGTTGTAGGAAACAAACAATGGCTTTTTATTTCCTCCTCAGGATGTAAATACACATAAATACATGCCTCCATTTATACACATAGAAATACAGCTGTATATGCATAAAAGGAAGGAAATACATGGCTCATGACATAGCCATGACTTTAGGTGAAAATGCTTCACCTTTATTCTGATCCCTGCACTGAAACCTGCCAAGGGGGAATTTAAAAATTGTGATATAAAAGCCGAGTCACCTGCAATATAGTTATTCAAGAAGATGTATTATGTAACTCTGCAACCTAGCACCTTCACAGGATGTGATCAACTCTTAAAAGCAATTTCTCGTACACATACACCACAACCTGTTATAACCGAAGGACCTTTTCTCTCTCAGTAACAGTTCAAAGACGCGAGACAAACACACTGGTCTTTTACAGTCACCACAATGGACTGCTAGACCTGAAACAATCTTTCTCCGTTCAACATATAATGCCACATTTTCTGTGTTGAATTGCCTGAATTATATTAATCATCAAATATCAAGAGTACTTTCTTGCTCAATTTAAGTGTATTACTAAAATTTGGAAAATTAATATTTAGAAAAAGTGGTCAATGAACCTCTCAGTCTTTGGTAATGAGGTTGTTGACGTCAAAATTGCCCGTTTGAATGACTACAGCATGGTGTCTAATTAACTGTATCACAAAGTGAGAGTGTCAAAACTTCAGGACCAATTACTAACTTTATGTAGGCCTTCACCAGTGTTAAAAAATTATTTTCAATGTATTAATATTTCCAACTAGGGAACGGAAACTGCTTTCATAGATACAGATACATGCATGATCAACCATGCACTCACATGTTCCTGCTCGAGTGGTGAATGACTATTTTTAACTATCAAAATTCAACCAACCAAGGAAATTAGGAAAGGATTAAATTTGAGCTGGATAACTTTCTAGTGTCCATGAACAGGTAACCACGCTGCCCACCAAAGCTGTCAAAACAGGGCTTCTGAAACCTAAAATAAAATAAGTTAGTTAGAAGACATGAGTTAAAAGACATGTCATTACTCATTGTTAAACGGATCATTCCACTCCAAATCAACTGGAACTAAATAGACCCATGTGTGGACTACCTCCCCCCATTTAGTTGTAGAGTACCCACCACCCCTCACCACATCCCCACAGGCACACATGCATACATCAGATTTGGACTTCATTATTGTCTTTGATGTTTCTGATATGGGTCCACCACGGACCGGTGGAACCCCCCGCCGGCCACACCCACTCTCAAGCGTCCATAATTGATTCCCATGAGTGTATATTTATGATGGATGTTCATCGCCCCAGAGTTCATAGAGAGAAAAATGATTCTCTTGAGATTTTTCTTAAGGTGCATACCGACAGGGTCTGGGAGGGGATCGTGTTCCAGACGATCGATTCAACCTCATGTTAACTGCTCTAAGCTGAGGTGGGGGTGGGCATGAATGTGTAGGAGTGTATGACAATTCAGAGGGCATGCTTGTACCTATAGGTGCACATCCACGCATGTGTTGCAGTGTGTGCCTGTCCTGAGTTTATAACGTACGTGTAAGCATTAAAGTGTAAGACTACGCGATGGCGGTGTACGTAATGAGCATGCATGTGCTCAGTGTATCTGGGCAGCGATAATGTGTCTGGGCCTGATTCTGCACAACTGGCGTCCTCTTCCATTAGGGTTGGTTGATTAGCCTGGAGAGTGGCTTGGGAGAGGAAAGAAGAGCGAGACTAATGCTGTAAGGTAGAAGGCTCCTTGGGGGCAGCGGGGGCGGGGTGAAGTGCTTTTCCAAGCATCTACTGAGAAATTGCCCGTCTTGGACAGCAAAAAGTACAGTCTGTTTGAGGTTTTTCCCTGAATGAGTCCGATATGCATCCAGTTTTATAGTAAAACTTTGATTTTGGTGGTAAACTAATGGCCGTGATCTATTTAATGACTAGTATCATTTGAGTTCAATAATCATTTGCATTCAAGCTATTTAGGTAAAAGACTATCAGCCCAACGTTAACTCCATTACCAATCTGAAACTGACTTGTAGTGGTACTACTATTATTATTTCAAACCAAGTAATTAATCATTTTGTGTGTAAAATGCCAGAAAATTGAGACATAAAATAAAGGATGTGTGATATCATGGTGGCTAAAGCACAAACCATGGAATAGTAAGAAACATACATAATTGATAATTCATCGCAAGAGGGGCCAGAAAACATTCTGTATGGACTTTTACTGTCAACCATTTCTTGTTTTCTGTTGTTGTGTTCAGACAATTATCAGGGTCAAATGGTGACATTATTCAGAGGGAATGGGAGAAAAGGGGACTGTTTTGGCAAGCAGATAGCGGGATGTCCCAGTGGGGCCCACTCTCTGGTTCCATCCTTCAATTTTCTTCCTTTCCCCCCTCAAAAGGTCCCCTCATATAACCCTCCCAGTGCATGTGAGACTAGAGCTCTGCTTCCTAGGTCTCCTCTGATTGGGCAGTATGCCTGCTGGCATCTCCCTTGGCACCCTGTGTGGGTGGATTGTCCCATTGGTGCCTGCTAAGACAAGGCCTCTGTTGTGGTGGGTGAGGGAGGCGTGAAAAATGCACTGGACCCTTCGCTCGGCTCCCAAGCCCCATCCGTGGCCCCTGTGCTCAGAGCAGTGATTTGGATGCAATAGCACTTAACTCTTAAGATAGATGGAGACCGTGGTGGTTGGGGTATTTCTAAACTAAGTCTGGCTGTTTTTGGTGTGGTTATGTTACAGGACTTTAGTTTCTTACTTTTGCAGAAACCTTGTACGAATCATAATCGTGTTGCATTTCAGGATGCTCGAAGAAAAGGATGTCCTTCTTTCCTTCAATTTTTAACCTTTGAATGTCACAGCAGCTCTTAAGGTTTCAACTCTCAAGTAAGCAATAGCTATTTTCCTTTAATTGACATCTATCTTGCCTCCTTGTGACATAAAAGTCTCCTCATGACTACTGTCTCTTCGCCCTGACTCCTCCACATTCCCCCTCACTCTGTCCTTTTTGCTCTCACCTCCCAGCCCTCAATGTGGGACTGCAGCTGTTCCAGAGCCTCAAGTTTTTCCATCTGCCTCTTGGTCTCATTGATGTTGGAGCAGACAGCCTTCATGGCCTGCAGAGCCTCTTCCACTGCTGGATAGTCGGCATGCTTCTTAGGGGTCCTCTTCAGCAGTTCCTAGGTTGGGGGAAAGAGGTGGGCTCAGTTTCAAAACACAAACTGTAGAATTTCCAGAAGCAAGCAACTTCAGTCTTAGAGGGGCATAAAGTATTCTGTGACCTTTAATAACAATAAGATCTTCTACGTGAGTACCAAACCTGCCACCCCCACAGTCGAAAACAGTAGTAGGTGGGGAAGATTAGGTGCCTTGACATGCCAGAGGTTATATACGTTTTTGCCATATAAAATGAATCATTGGTACTGAACAACACAGATACAATATGATCTACACTGTATCCATGTAATGAGTCATCATGTGTCTGAGAGGGCTGTGATATGCCAAACAAAGCTGTTTTTTTTTTTATGACAGCCTCGTGACATTAATACCTTGAGCAGCAGAGGGTACTTGCAGATCCTCTGAATGGGGGTGAGAAGGTAGCCCTCCAGGGGAATATCTGTGCTTTTCTTCCCTCCGAGTAGCATGCAGTGCTGAAGAAGAAACGCATTACAATATTACACACCAATGTACATCAAGGCAAATATTTTAAAAAGGAAGGGTTAGGTGTATAACCAGAAAGAAAGAATAAGATTTGCCTGAAAATTCAAGAGAGAATTCAAGAATACCCAGAAAACATCTTGTCTGGACAAAGAGTTATCCTTTCCTTTAGCTTTCCATGGTGAGCGAATCTTCGTGACACTGTGTAAAGTTATCAGTGGAATTAGTTAAAGACTAATCAGAAGGGAAAGAAAAATGTCATTAGGTCTTGGTTTGGTTACAGAGTAGAAGAGTCAATTTAACTTTTCCATACCTACTATGTAAAACTTAAAAATGTTATTATCCAAGATAGCACCTGTCTGACAAACAGGCATTTGCAGCTGTTTCCATTGCTGTTTCATGCCTATTATGTTTTTTCAGCAATAAACAGACTTTAATTGTCTATTGTTGTCATTTCCATTCAGTCACAGTCTGTTGCACCAGCAGCAGATCTATAACAGGTCCAGGTGCAGTAGAATAATCTGTCTCAGTCTGTCTGGGAGCAAAGTCTTAGGTGTGGTACATTTCCATATATCTACTGTACTTTAAAGTTATTAAAGTATAAGTTATTAAACCTGTATACAGCTTGAGACATGCTCTTCATTCTAAATGTTATCAATGAATGTGCAATTGTGGAGCAAAAGTTTTCTGCCACTTAAATGGCATTTGTGTATTTATTTTGTATATTTTGTCTTTTGTTTCAGAAATTCATGATTATTACATCTATTTTTAGCAATTTTAGCATTATATTATTATCAGTATACACAACTACTACTGTTAATTTTGCTATTCATTTTTTATTTATTTAATTTAATTATTACTCTGCTCTGTGACCTTTGTGCACATCTTAGGTTTTGGTAAGTCCAAACCACATTAGCTATAGTTGGCAGAAAAGCTTTACCGCTATCGCCCACATCCTGTCATCAAGGCTTTATTTTGGTATGTCTACGGTGTTTAGTAATTGGCAATAGTATTTTTTGTCCTGTTTAAGCCACATTTTGAGATGTAGGTTGATACAGTCAGGATATCACAACAAAAAATACTTTTTAAGCCGGCTTGTTTAGACACACAACTCTACGCCTGTATAGCTATACTATATTTCTTCTACTGTGCTACAGGAAAAAAGTATCCACACCTTTCAACAAAAGGATCACTGAGAAACTTCTAAAATGCCTTCTTATTCCCCTGAAGATTTGGGCTTCATGAAACTGTCCCCCAGAACCAACTGAAAGGAGGGCTTTTCTTCAGAAGGGGGAGAGGGGGCTTACAGTTACAGCCATGGTTTCTCTATGCCTTGTATTTTGAAGGAACGTAGCCTGTCAGTATGCAATGAGCTCATGGGATGGGATGAAAGATCAAAAGCAGCCATGCAGATTAAACCACTTGAGTGTTCTCCAGTGGGAAAAAAGGCAGGAGATCAGTTTGGAGCATTACAATTATATGGCAATTCCTTTCAACTCTACAAGGAGCATGACAGGACGGTTGGGGGTTGTGCAGTAGTTTCTGATGGAAAAATGAGCAACAAAAATGCAACTGATCATGAATGCAGAACTTTGGGATTCTACAGATTTCTGATTAATTCCTCTTCCACACACCCATTTCTATCTAAATCTCTTCTCCGACTTCCCTTTTCTTTTTTCCTCTCATGTTCTGCTTATTTGTAATTTGCCAGCCTAAAGCCAGAACTCCCTCTGCTCTTCACTCTGACCTCCTTTTGCTTTCAATTCACTTCTCTCATTTCTTCCAACGCAATTAACACTTCATTTCTGCATACAATTTCACAAAGCTCTCTTCATTGTGTGAATCAATTAACATAAAAATAGTTTAATCCAGAAAAAAAGTCCACTGGAATTAAACACAGCTGCCAGTGGCAATACACATTACACTTCCATTAATTACTATGACGACAATTCGCAATGGTCATCAATTCAATATAAAAACTTTCATTCTGTAACCTCTGCTATTCTACAAAAAAATTTCACATTTTCTTTGCTAAGTCAACATATCTTAAATAGACAATGCTTTGTGTTTGTTTTATACACTTTAGTGAATCAATCTTGTTTCTATTTTGCTCATGGTTGCTATTCAAAGCACCAGAGCTAGCCCAATATTTGATATTACACTGAGCAGGTCTGACAACTGCTTTAATTAACCAAATGTTATGTAATGATTTTATTTTGGAAGCATCAGTGTCGCATAATATCCAACCAACTGACCACTGCCTGACTGGGCCAGGAGACACAACAGCACACAGCAACACTCTGATCCCACTGTTCCCAGTCCTGTGGGTCAGAATAATGCCATGGAAGCAAACCATCAGGCAGCGACAAACGCAGGGCCTCAGATCTCTTGGCCAATCCCAAAAAGGCTGCCAACACTCCACAGCTGGCTGTCCCAGAGTCTGCAGATGATTTCATTGGTTGGGCCCCTGCTCAAAAGCTCCGTCAACATTCTAAGTTCATTGTTCAGGGCCCAAAGGTTTGGGTGTCAAAACACAGAAACAGCTGGCAGCGGAAACACTACAAGAGCGACACAAAAGTGACCTTGATGGTGGTTGCATCCTGTCCGGGCAGGAAGAACCCTCTGACCTTGTTATGGTTTCTGCTCTTTATTCAAGTGTTAACATGGAAATGGAGGTGATATGATGGAAGGAAAAAATGGGGAAGAGGATGTGTGGATGACATTAAAAAGAAAGAAGCGAGAAGAGAAATGTAGGGCAGATGGAGATGATAGTAAAGACACCAGGAAAGAAAATAAGGTGAGAGGGTAATGTGGACAAACAAGTCTGATCACAACTAGAGGAAAGAATACATAAGACTCATGTGATATCAAGTAATGAAAACATGGAGATTTTGTATACATAATTACGTGGAAAGAAATCAGATTCATAGTGGGAAGAGGAAGGAAGCCCATAAAAATGCAGAAGAAAGAGAGATTCGATGACCAGAGGGGTGAAGAAGCAATGCAAAGAAAAGGCAAGATAAGCACGGAGCTGTGCTGACTTACCAGCAGGAAGGTCCTGATGTTGGGGATCTTGTTTAGCTCCATGAGCAGTCGCAAAGCCTTCTCATGGTTACTGCAGTACTCTCCATACACTGAGAAACTCTCCCTCTGCAAAACAGGAGAAAAACACAGGTCAGGATTGCAGACCAGGGAATTTATACTATATTTTACTGGCTAGTTGGCAGCCTTGAGGAATCTACTGAGACAGGAGGAAGATTGACAGTGCAGAGCAGAAACTGCGGAGAAAGTGACTACAGTCTAATGACATTCAGTTGTACTATCTCAAGGAAAGTGGTGGATAACTGCACTTGCGCAGCGGTCATTGTTTGGTATTAGTAGTAACAGCAACATCAACATTTGCTATGCCAGGCTATCATGGTAAAGTGTTACCATAACAACGCTAAAACTGAACTACTGAAAGAATACTGACCCTCGTAAAGCTTTTTGAATCGTTCTGTTCTAGTATTGATTGACATCATTTGTCACACTTCTCTTTTTCAAAGAAGTCTACATCATAGCGGAAAAAAAATAGCATGCCAATATACAACACTTCCTTTTTTGTCCCTAGGTGATAGCACTGTGCAACAAGAGAAAACAACCGAAGCACTAATACAGAAGCTTTTGTCGAGCTGCCATTTAGTTTCCTTTACAATATGTAATAGGACACCTGGGCGAGTGAATATACTGTAGCTTGAAATACATTATTCATGCAGCATACTGTAGACAACAATGTATACACAGTATCACAGCTGCAGTTGAATTTACACCCTGAAGCTTATTGAAGCCTATTGTGTATTCTAAACTGTGTCACAGTAATTGGGATGTGAAACCATGTGCATGGTGGAGCCTAAGCTTGAGGTGTAGAAACTGAAACTGTCATTTGAAACAGCCTAGTAAGTGAAATCCAAAACTACAGGTGCTCAGACACCGCTTTCAACCTTAACTGAAATACTATTGCCCAGAGGCTTTGCATCTGTACGCTGACATGGCCGTAATGCTACAAACAAATAGTCAATATTGAGCTCAAGCAGGCAACAGCGCTTGATAACACCTTCGAACACCACCTTTAAAAATACAAATGGTTACCAAGCCAGCATCCTGTACAGGCACAGATGTGCAAAATGATTGTATGTGGTTTTACTCCTACACACACACACACACACGCACACACACACAAACTTAACTACATACCGTATGTCACTGCTGAGTGCATATGTGCATGTGTCTGTTTTACATGGTAACCCAGCAGTGGTGACAGAAGCAGCCAAACAAAGCTAACAGCTCTTTTTATAGAACGCTGTGTCTGTGCTCAATCCCATCCCCTTGACCAGAAGGAGCTAAAAAATCTGTTGTAGATGTGTAGCACAACTTAGCAGCACAACGTAAACGGTGGGCAGATTTTAACCACACAGGCAGGCAGGAACCCAAACACACCCAAAGCTGCTTTTTGGCAGGGGACTCCAGTCCAAAGCACCACTGGGTGCAGCAGCTGTGCCGGCATATGGCGTGAAACCCCAGATACTGTCAAAATGAGTTAATTCACTACACAGCTAAAGAAAGAGCGCACATGGCGGTGAAGACTTGTAAATATACATGTAGCACATTAGTCTATTTGTTCATGTGTGCATGTAAAGGTTAATTATTTGTATTCATTAGTGTCTGGCAACATGTTCTAAATGCTTGCCCATAAAATGGATAAAGGACTATGCGTAAGGTAGTATTTACAGAGTAGGGGGGCTTTCTAACTCATATTAGCACTCATAAAACACGGGCTTCCTCATTTATTTCAATGAGGCCACTCTGTTAGTTCAGCAGTCCCAAAGCTCTCTAGCAAACACAAATTCAAGGTAGCGTAACAAAAAGTTGTCTCTATTGTCCACAGTACAATGCAACATCATCTGGCAACAAACTATGTTGGCTGGGTATACCTTGTAATATGTAGCAAAATGCTAACGTACATTTTGCAGCTGCTTGCAGCGCTGTTTTGTTGGAAAACACATTAGAAAACTTGCTTTACAAAGCGGCTGATGGAAACGTAAATTGGACACAATTTGTGGGGTTAAAACATGAAGAAACCACAACATGGTCCTTTAAAGCCTTACTATGGGTACACTACGCAACTTCAAACACTCTCCAATAGCTTGCTGTTCATGAAACCAGCAAAGTAAACAGAATATGTCTTCTGCCTGTCTGCTCTCCCCAATTATTTAACCAGGAAGGACTGCTAGCATCGACTATACTGAACATGCCTAGACTGTTAAATCCAGCAGTAAACAGGATGACATGTTTCCATGCGTCAGTATCCCAGATAGCATCAGAGTCTCCCAAACAACTTGTGGAAGTTTCTTGCACATGAACTAAACTGTAGTTCATACATGGTCCAAGTCACGAACAGAATACTCGAGCAGGCTGAATATTAAGGGAGTGTTTAGGGACATGTAAGTGTAGCCGCTGTATATCGGTTTACACTTACATGCTCCTGGATAAGGTGGCACTCCAGCAGCTGAATGTGAAAAACAGCATGCCTTTTTGCAGCTATGTTTACAATCAAAGCCCACTCCAAGGTATTTCCTTTTCTCGGGTGACAACAACTACATTGTCAATTCAAGCACACCTAAATGTCTTACCAGGGCCAAAATGTGAACCAGAGTCAATTTTAAACATCAGGACTACTCTGAAAGACTGAAAGACCTCAGCTGTACCCCAGAATAGCTCAAAGACTTGTGTTTATCAAAGGGACAACCTAAGTCTTTATTTGAATTCTTCGTCATTGGAATGTTATTCCGGAGGCTAGATGAGAGGGTAGTATCGCACACCGAGGAATCACGTCGAGCAAAGCATAATGGGTGTAGTTCAGAAAGTGCATAATGACATGACTGTTGCTTCTTGCACACTGTGCTCATGTATACACTCCCAGAAACAGAGCAAATATTGATGCCCCTGATTTTTCCTCTAACACAAGTCACTTTTTCACCTTTGCAGAGTTTAAATAATCTCATGCATGTCGCGATCTTGAAATGAGGGCTAAACATCTGTGTGTGGAAACTGACTCATTCCAAATGTTTGCCTCAAGCTAGGAAGAAAAATATTATTTGGTTAAAACTTCAAAATAACTGCATTAAAAGTGATGAAGAAGCATCTGTATACTGCTTAAGAGGAGTTAAGATGGCAAGCAGTTCTGGTTACTCTAATTCAAAATCAAAGACTGGTGCACTTTATTTTTTATATCTGCAGCCTCCCAAGCCATCTTGGCAACATCTGACTTTGAATAGCAATGAATCTTCCCATTTTTCTTCCCTAACTGTGAGTGGCAGACAGTCTTGTGGAACAATGCGGGAGGTTAATCAAATCCCAGTCATGGTGTTGACCTCTGGTCGAGGTCAAGGGCTACGGCTGGAGGGCGCCAGACAGGGCCACCCGATTGGCTGAGAGGTGTCAGTGTTGAAGGAGACAAAGGTCATGGGTTTGTAGAGGGAAGTGTAATGGATATGCCGGGGAAAGACTTTACTCCCAGTAAGTCCCCATACTTAGCATTTACAAGCAGTATATGAACATTTAATAAATGCTTTATCTTTAGTGTTTAGTAATGGACAGTATTTGTCAACAATAATAACTTACCTTATAAAGGAACATTTTATATTATTAAAGTGTTGTCATATGCACTACAAAGGTAGTGTGTGTGGAAAGCTCAGTACCTCAACAGAAAGACACACAAACATGGTGGCACATATTGACTTGAACCAAGTGAAACAAGAAAGTGACGAAGACGATGTGTTTGTGTTTATATATTGTGCATGCTTAATGTTTGCACATTAAACACATTAGCGCGGAAACAATTTGTTTAGAAAATTATTCGCCAAAAATTGTGATAGAAATGAATTAATCATTTAAAGGAATAGTACGAATAGTAGTATGTGGAACGGAGAAATTAGCTATAATCAGATTTTGGGCACACAGAAAACACAATCTGGTGGTTTTTTGAATGTTAGGATTTTCTACTTTTATCTTTTTATATCATTGTAAATTGAATATATTTGGGTTTAGGCATACTGGTCAGGCAAAATCAGTAAAGTAAATTGACAGATGAATCCATAATGAAAGTAATCATTAATCGCAACCCTAAAACAAGTATAAATGTTCACTTTAATTATGTATTTAACCAGTACATTATAAATACACCTGCAGCTTTACTATTACTCATCCAGTCTGACCTCTATATCTCCCAGTCTGACCACAGAGCGAAGGGAAAAAAACAGGCTGGGGTCCTTTAATCAATTCTCCATCCTTACACTAGGCCTGACAGACTGAATTACGCCTCACACATGTGTGAAGGTACATTTTGATCAGCCAATTCAGCAGCCATCCACAGATGTGATTAAGTTTAAACCATACCACAAGCAGGTAGTGGATATTTTACTATTTACTGTATCATTTTGAAATTTTGCTATATAGATTTCTGAGGCAAAATCTGCACTGGAGGCAGAAATGATGTCAGTGGTTGAGTTTAAGCTTAGTAGAGCTGTTGATCCACAGATTTTTGGCTCTAATATTATATTGAAACTGAGAGAAAAGGTAAGGGCCAGAAACTTGTGGGTTTACTGACTCTCCAACAATGAGATTTTTTGTTCTATCTTTGAGAAACTAAAATTTCGAATCTAATAGCATCATCCAACAGTGACCTGTAGGCTAAACTGACGGTGGAACACCTAGCTGAGGTGTTCTGCGCCTCAGTGAAAGTGAATTGAAGATAATCTATCAGAGAGAGAGACACGGAGCCTGAGATTGAGTGCTACCAGTAGCAGCATTGTCCCCTCACTGAGTGACACACCATCTCTTCCTCCCTGGACACAGACCCTTCTTTGTTTGTTCCCTGGGGCCAAACGAGTTCAAACAGAGGGGAGGGGAGGGGAGCGGGGGGTGGGGGGGGGGGGGGGGGGGGGTTGCAGAGCAGAGAGGAATCTTTGGATGGAGGGATGGAGGGGCAAAAGAGGGAGATGGCAGAGACAGCAACTTGCATAGACTGATGAAGAGGGATGGAGGGAAGAGAGACTCTTTTGCCTGACAGGATGCAGGCCTGTTTGGAAAAGGACGAAAGGCAAAGGGGTGGAGGTAGTGTATGTGTGTGCGTGTGTGTGTGTGTGTGTGTGTGTGTGTGTGCGTGTGCGTGAGGGGGGAGCCCAAGAGATGGGAGGGGTGTTTCATGTGAGAAAGAGAGAATTAAGGGGTATTTTCACAGCAGGCTTTGCACGCTTTCCCTGCATCTGTGGTTACGGGTAGCCCATGAAAAGAGTTTGTGTGTGTGTGTGTGTGTGTGTGTGTGTGTTTTTTTGCTTGGAAGAGGAATTCATGCATGCATGCGCTCCCACATGCGTGTCCATGTGCTTGTATATGCGTGTGACTGTCTGCTGTTTTATGTGTGTTTTTGTGTGTGTCATGCACTCACAAACTGGAGGAACACGTGTCCCAGTGCATTCTGAGGCTGGGGTTCGGGCTGCAGAATGGTCTCCACTGCAGACAGCACCTCTTTGTGCAACTCCAGGATGTCCTCAATATTTGAAAACAGAATCTATAAAGAGGGGGATGATTTAAAGGGAGGTATACAGAGGAAGGAAGAAATAAAGAAGCCGGGTGGAGGGAAGAGAGGGAAAAGAGCCAGGAAGTGACCAACAGATGGATGGAAATGTGGGGAAAGAAGGCAAATCCATGAATAAATACAATGTCTGAGCACCACAATAACAGAAAACAATTACTTAATATATTGTGACTTGTAGGCTTGATCTTTTGGCTGCACAAAAAAGTATTCAAAAGCCACTCATACCTTGACATGTTCGGGTGAGAGACATTGTTGGTCATCTGCAGTTTGTCTGATTCTGCGCAAAAATGCCTGAAGAGGAAACAGAAACAAAGCAGGATTAAAAAATAAGCACTTGTGTTTTATTATCAATAAAGGCATTTACATCTATGAACTGCGAGTTTTGAACATCCCGAGAGAGTCTGATTTGCTATCAACAACATAACACAAGATGTGCACGCAAGAGTGGTCTGGAAGTGGAAGTCCAGGTTCCCTCTACTGATTATTTTAAAATGATGTATGTATGTGCTCTTTGCTTTAAGGAAACAGATACATACAATACATACAGATTCTGTCACCATGCGTGAGCATAAACACACAAGCCCTTGAGAAATAGACATGTGCACTCACATACTTAACAGAAAATTGCCTTTTATGGTGTTGGACATAGACATCTCACAGTTGTTTCACTGTCCCTTAGGTACCACAGAACTTTCCACTATATGCCAAGATGTGTTTTGTTCACCATCTTGTGACACTTAAAGCCCACTGTAAGGATCTTCTGTAGCGGAAGCTAATGCACCTGAGCATTCAGCTGTAAGACATCTGCAAAAATAACTGCTTCATTGTTGTAGTGTCTACACACACCACTTCACCGAAGACGACCATAATAGGCTCGTGTCAAGTTGAGCCTTGCTTGTGTGTGCAGTTTTGTCCCTGTGTGTGTGTGTTTGTGTGTGTGTGTGTGTACATGCCTGCCAATCACAAAGACCTAGAAAAAAAAAAAAAAGAATGGTGAAGAGAGGGGAAGTGAATCTGCAAACAGTTTCTTTTATTCTCTCTTCCCCAATTCTCAGTCTATCAGCCCGGGTCTGACAGGCTTAACCTGTCTCAGTCTGACTGTCTGCCTGCCTCATCTCCAGACGCCAATACTGTCTTGAAAAGAAAGGGATAGAGGAGATATGAATCCCCAAACCACCAAATAAAACTCTTCTCCTGTAGCCTCATTCATCTGGCAGCCTCCTGTTGTTGTGTCTGCCTGCATTTCAGCGCCTCAAGTCTGAAAATTGATAGCGTGCCACGTGAATGAAAGGTGTTACAAAGCAAAAAATACACTAAGTTCAGCGATGAATGTACAATGATTCTGAAAATATAAGTATTACTGCAGGATACTGCTGTTGTTCTAACCTTTGAACTGACTCACACCTGCCACTTAAAAGTCACAATGGTGAAACAATTGAAAGTAAATGACATTTCATTTTCGGCGCTTAGAACATTGAAAAAGTATTAAGATTCTATATCCAGGCCCTATATTTTTAATCGGAAAAAAAATAGCTATGAAAACTTTTGGCACTGTGTTCTGTGGATTATCCAGAGTAACCAAAAATGTTTGCATGGCTAACTTACATTAGTAAGTTAGTAAGTAAGTAAGAAAACAATTTTTTTGTAATTTGGGTGAACAGTCCCTTTATAGAAAACCCTTGCATGCTCTATAAAGTCGTACACAGCATCAGTGTACTACATGTATTACTTACAGTAAGTCACTTGCCTATAATGAAAGACTGACACTTGTAATCACACATTTGCTCTAAAGTTAGAACCCAGCCAACCAGGCAGTCAGGCAGCAATCATATCATTTCCTCTGAGACCGAACACTTTGGGAGGATTGTCTCCAGTTTTCTTTCCACACTTTACTAGTTTTTACGTAGGTTGTACCAAAATAGAAAGCAACTAGGTCCTCAGCATTGAGCTGCGACCTCGCTAATTAAGACCAGTATTAAAGGGAAGCCGTAGTTGTCGTGTTCTTGACTGGTTTTGGGAGGGAGCTGATTGTGCTTGAGGCGTACACTAATTAAATCTCCCATATGGCAACTTGTACCATGTCCACAGTGGAGGAGTCACTCATGTGAGAGATTGCTCCCTGGCAGAGAAGACAAGAAGAGGCAGGAAACAAGGCTTTTCCTCAGTAGCATTCAGATGGTGGAGAGCAGGCTGAAGGCGGGGTGGGTGCAGGAGAGAGCAAAGGGGGCAATGGATGTAAACAAAAAAGGGAAAAGGACAATGGTGGAGGAGAGGGTGAGGCGCAACTAAAGTATCCAGACTTTGGAGTCATTCGTTTTTCATCTTAGATGGCTACCATCCCAGCAGGATTCACTCCTTACACATAATGTGCCACACAGATGTGGTGACAGGGGGATCAGCAGGGAGGACGGAGGGAAGGAGCAACAAAGGGATCCTTTCAGACCAGGTCTAGGCCCAACACGGCCATTATCACCCAGGGATGTATTGGCTGTCTTCATTGTTCCATCACAAAGCACACAGGTTTATTTGGAGAGAAAACTGGAAGATTTGTCCACCATCGTGACTGAGACACTGGCTTCAGTAGAGCCAGAGTAGACCGAACAGAGCATGAACTGGGCATGCACACTGAGCATGACTGAGTTTACTCAAACGCAGGGTTTTTTTACAGTCTGGACTGTAACATTTTGGGAGCGTGATCAGAATCAACAACAGAAAATGGACCCAAAAGAAGGTATTATGGGTTTAATTGGAAGGATGTTGACATCTGATGGACAGCAGTTCATTTTGCTTGGAGAGCCAAGCATCATAATTGGGCAAACTGCTACCTGGACTGATTTTCACATTCAGCTATTTCTTAAACCCTTAACAGTAATGACCACCAGTCAAAGTCACTTCCTGCCAAGAGAATACAAGTCATACTTAACAGAAGTTACAAAGACTGGAATTTGATTTGTTTTGACTTCCACCTCCATCCTAAGTCTGTAACTTGGCAAGATGACAGGTTACCAATACTCACAGACAAACTGCGTGTGATTCCATATGACTTTTGTTAACATGGCTTTATAATTTCTGCAGCAGTCAATATTTCCCACTCTGGATAACACAAAATGAGCAGATGTTCATGAAACCTCAGATAACCCTCAGCATATTACAAGTCATGCATCATTTGCATGGATAGGACAATACCTCAGAGCCTTGCACACACACACGCACACACTGACATTAAGATATGGGATGCATATTGAAAGAGCCATCCTTTCCACAGTACGTAGCTAAGCCAGTTGTTAATGGAAAAAAAACATAAAAAAACAAACACAGTAGTCATGACAAACACTGTATCTCCAGTCTACCCACTGGACACAGTTGTGGAGCTCATTACTTCTTCTCTGCAGAGTGGCAGCAGGATGTGGCTGGCGGTCCTTGTTTACTTCATATCTCGATCGCAGGTGACCTTTCTGCCTCTTTTCTGACATCAGCACATCGTCATCAGTGAACCGAGCGTGTGTAATCATGTTAGGTGGAGGATCTAACATTGGTTTATAATATTTACATGAGTGAATAAAAATAATTCTGTCTATGAGGGTTTCTGATGGACAGATTTGTCTTTCTGTTATTGTCTGAAATCAGGATTCAGCCACAGGTGTGAATGTGATTGAAATAAACTAGGAGATGATGTTTGATGTTTTGAAAGCCCACTGCCTAAAGCAAATTGTGGTCATTACAAAATATTGATCATAGATCTCCTTGGATAAAACACAGCTATGTATTTACACTGTAGCCTTTCCTGCATAGATTGCCCTAAACAGCTCACAGCAGATTATGTGCATAAGATGCTTATTTACTCCCTGATACCTAAAAATAGTGATGACATCAATCAATGTGTTAATAATAGTTGGTCAGATGGGACACATTCATATTTTGATACCCTTGGACTCATAATAAATGAGTCAGAGTGGCTCCACAGACGGGGCTCAGCTGCTGCACGGAGCACAACAGAAATATTGCAAATGATGGTTTCTTGCCACAGGGGCCATGGGCTGTTAGGGGAAACTGCTCGTGATGCAATCCCACAGGAGACTAGCAACAAAACCATGAGGCTTCTTGACAGACCACAAAGTAGCTGCCATATACAACACTAATGTAGAGTTACGCCACTGATATTTCAGTATGGTAAAGCCAGGAAACAACAACATCTTCCACAAAGGAAGTAGTCGAAAGTCATACTAAAAACTTCAAACATTCAAAGTGACATGCTCCTCTGAACTGGCATTTATCAGAGGAAGAAATATAACAAAATGTTATAATTAATAAAATAGTATATTGTGTTCATTATACATTAATGGTCTTCACTAAAGCTACAAATGTTTAAACTAGTTATTTACTACAGAAGCCAAAGATTTGATGGCGCTGGCAATCAGCATGCAGTTAGAAATCTTCATACCACAGAAAAAAAAGGGGAGACAATTTAAAACATGAAGGTTTATAGTACATGACCCTAAGTTCCCGGAAGCAAGATTAAGTGCGTGTAGCTTTTTCACAACTCCACACCCCTTCCTCTACCCTCATTAACAAACGTGTTTTTACCAACAAGTGCTTTTTTAGGGGCCAACGCTGTTTGGTCCAAGAGTTCGGTAAGTTTACTGATGAGTGAAACTTCCTGTTTAAGTCAGATGTAGTTCTCTCTGGTCCACAACAAACGTGAAAGCCAACAGTTCCAGGATGAATCTACTCTACGGTTATGAGCTTTGTCAGACAAGAATGTGTCTCATTTGAAGTTGCTGTTTGGTGGGCAAGGTGCAATATGACAGGACAAAACTGATCCTTGCACTGATCATGCAAACGCCATTAAGAAACACAGTACCAGTGTTAACCTAACAAAAAGCATCTTCTGTGTTACAAAAGTAGCACATTAGATGCAGGTGTGAAATAGACAACAAATCCAGAAATCTCCCTCCCAAACTAGCCATGGTGTGTACTCAAGTGGACCGAGTGTAAAACTGCCCTGACATCAGTTTACATAAAAGCTGTCAAACGTGCCACTTGCTGAATGAGCACGTTAGCAGGTTGAAGTGAGGTCGGGGGATCCCACCAAGCTGAGTCACTGTCCACTTCACTGCAACAGTGTATGTGCCAGAACATCTGAAGACAGGTTCAAAAATCCCAAACTGCAACATAACAAGTGCGCACGCATGCCTCTATTGGTGCATTAGTGTGTGTGGCATGCAAACAGGAAGTGAAAACAATCACACTGAACAAGAGCAAACACTTTTTTAAGACACCCAAATCTTTAACGAGAATTTTGTTTCTTAACTCAGCGGGGAAGGAAAATAAACAGTCTGCAGAATGAAGCAGTGCCTCTCGACACAAAAGCAGCAGATGTCCTTTCTTGACAGGAAGTGTGGCCTTTGTGCAAAGGAAGTATATGACATGTCTGACTGGCCGCTAACTCAAGCGCCCACATGCAACCAGACTGTAACAAACAAATAAATCACATTGTGCTCTTTACACTTGAAATGGTTTATGTTGTGGACTTTACCCTTAACTTTGTGGCACAACAGCCACACTGTAATGAGACTCTGGTTTCTATGTTTTAGAGCACCAACGATCACAAAAGGACTAGTCCAAGATCAAGCTATTTATTGCTATGGATTGATAGGAACAGACAGAAATGCAAAGCCACTCGCTTCATTATTTACACATTCAATTGCTACCCGTTATTCTTTCTTTGGCAGGCGGGAAAAACAATGCCATGTCTAACCCAACATCCATCATCACCTGCCACCCCAGACAGTGAGATAACACTAATAGCTGGTCTTGTGCCATATGAGGCATCAGGCATCATCTCATATGACCAACAGCCAAAGGGTTAGACGAGGGTTGAGGGGTTTGCTAAATGTTGAGGTTTATCAGAGCGAAGAGGGGCCAGACAGTAAGGTGTGAAGATACAGATGGACCATATGCTGGTGTGGGTTCAGTGTGCGCTCCACTGGACAGTGAGTAAGAGGCCTGCTGCCTTCACGTCTGCCTTGTCTGCCTCTGAACAGAACTTTCTACCTGCATCTAAGCCAGCTACGTAACGTGACCCAACAATAGCTTTGCGTCTTTGAGTCAAGGTCTAGAACAATTTTTAAGCAGCTGACATAGAGTTCACGAAAAAATGAAAATAAACACTATCGAAACAAGCATAATGTATATCTAGCCTACATTTTCTTAAACCAACAATTAAAGATAATTTCTTAACACAAGAAACTCTACACAGTCATAATTATAATAGCCAAAAAACTGCAGGGAAATAACTACAGAGAAGTGAGAAAATGTCATAATTGTTGCAACATGGGAGTCAGTCAGGCGGATAGTCGGGCACAGGGTTGAAGCTGCTGTCACACTGTTGGCAGGGGATGTTGCCTCAAGGGTCAGTCAGGTGCAGAGGATGTTTTTAATTTGCATTTTTACCTTTAGCTATAGTTATACATATTAAACAGGGATTAATGGGAAGATGAATGTCTGTGAGAACATGGTCACATGGCACCTTGACTGACATTTTGGACACTATAGTGGTATTTTATTGGATTGCATTATACTGAAATGTGTATTTTGTACAGAAAAACCAGGAAGTGCCAAAAATAGCTGTTGCTGTATTAATCTCCTGAATTACAAGACAAATTTAAGAAATAATGAGTGTTCCGTAAAAATAGGGTATTTCTCACATTTTAAGTTACATTTCCAGTATATGAACCAACACATATATTTTTATACTAGATTTAGAAACATGTATATTGCTTATTGTCCTACAAGACAAAGAGATCAATAATACAGTATAATATAATATAATATAACAATAATATTGCACTATCCTAGGCACATCATTGCTTTAATTTTTAAATAAAATTTATTTTGGAGTAGACTTCTCTCATTCTAGCAGCTTCTCCATAATGAGACTAAAGATGGCGTCAATGGGGACAAAACTGGGCCATTTTTCTGATTGCCCATGGCTACATCAGCATTCAGTAACAATGCTGGGCCATCTCACTCAATTCAGATATCTCACAAGAGACCCCGTATATCAAGCACAAGCTCTAACACTTGTCAAGGTTTTTCCAGCAGGCCCTGGGAGCCCCTTTTCAATTCGCTGCAGTTCCCACACCTACTGAAACAACTCTTAAACAGAATCACAGATTCACAGATTCAGGACTTTTCTATGCGAGTTCTCAGGTCACCAGCTTCAACTCTCTACTTCTCCTTATCCAAGAGAAAACAACAACAAACGAAAAACAATGTGTCCATTAAGGGTCTCTCTTTTCGGAGAGGGGATTGGGGTGGCCAGCCACAAAGAGGGACAGGGATGTTTTGGAGAGGGAACTGGGGCCATTTTGGGGTCGACATGGCATGAAATTGAATAAATAAATGAAGAAATCCCTTCTTTGTGTCCTGAGTGCAGCGGAGCCGGAGAATGGCCCGTGGCGTTGCCACAATGAGGGACCCCAGCAAACCTTAGCAGATTTCTTTCTCTCTGAAGCCGTAATTCACATCCCTCCCCAGCCCTCCAAAAACTCCCTCAGCTCCCCTTCACCCTCCAACCAGTCCCTTGCTGTCTTCCAAGAGAAACCCTTTTTGGCAGAGCGAATCAACAAAACACAAAGTCTTCTTTGAGTATTTTCTTCCTCCCACTTTCACTCACTTCCGCTTTGAAGGACTTTAAACTTCAGGGCTCTTTGAGTAGCTCACATAGGCGGAAACTAAACAATACAGGGGGATGAGGCAGTGTCTTGACCACGGAGGACAGAACGACAGCACCAGACCAGAGACTTCCTGTTTAAGACTGCTGACGCATCAGCCCACATCAGATCTGCTGCATTAATGAATGTATGATGCACATATGTAAAATACAAATTTCCAAAAACATTTGACGCCTGGATCTGGTTTAGCAAGCAAATCTCAAATCTGCTTTGAAAATATTTCACTGCTGCAAACATTTAAATCTTCTGAGCAGTTGGCATGAAGCAAGTAAAACAGAAGAGGCGAAGTTAGCTAGATATTATGAAATCTCCTCTTTTTCAGATTGTGAGGCAGCTTCTGTCACACAATTACAGACTCACTCTCAATTCTGTCACTCTTGTGATGATGGAATTGGAAATAGCTTGTGATGCATATTAGTTTGCTGAGCCAGCAAATCAGACATGCACATCTGCTTCAACCTGTAAATCTGTTAAAATGGTCTAACTTTACCTATATTTTAGCTTACATGTTTATTTATATTCAAGCCTATAATGCTGAACTGGAATACTCTCTCAGCTTTCATCTCGGCTAAAAAATAATATCAATTTACAATAATTTAATCTCTACCACTGTTGACAACCAGCACTGGTTTGTCTACGGGTCCTTTTCCTAAGTGGCTTTCCTGTTGAGGGGTGACATGTGGTGATCAGGAGATAACATCATGGACCAGATTGCAGAGGCCATCTGGAGGTTTGGACTTGAGTTTTTCGGTGCTGAGAGGCGTTGGGATCACAGACTGGATCAGAGTATGATGTTGAATGAGCCATCAGAGTGAAGCTTCCAACAGACCAAAGACCAGCCACAGAAAAACATGTAGCACAGCTGATCATTTAAGCTACATTCGGTTAGCCAGTGCCTGCTTTTTCCATAATACACGAACACTTGTGAGTTTCATAATAAAAACACGCGTTCGCTTTCATATATGTGACATAACCAAGCAAAACCAAACTAAGGTGCCACACCTGGCATTCAGCTGGGCAGACATAAACAGTGTCGTGGGCACAGACAGGGAGAACATGGTGGTAAAGAACCAAATTAGTGTCCCACACTACACAATGATGGTCATTTGGCAAAGCAGGGGGGAAGATCATAGACAACACCCACTGGTACAGACTCAAACAGTGTTCAATGGGCAGACAGACGGTAGCTAGTTGGAGCCCTTTCTGTCTGAAAAAAAGTATTTTTCTAGCTCCGAAAAAACACTGATGCAACTGACCTACATTTTATCTAAACTTCTCCCTTTGGCAGCTGCTGATGCGACTAACAATTGTGTTAGATTCCACTTCTGAAAGTGATACTTCGAGGATAATTTTTAAGCAAGCTAAGGTACAGCAAGGAGATACCAGAGCGTGGAACTTACATTGTGAAATTGAGTCACATGTACTCATATGATGAAAAGAGACAACAGTCCTGGTAAAATCCCCATTAAAACAAGGGCTCCATTCACTCACAAGTTGTTGTTTTTTTTTTTGTGTCACATATCTATCCTGTAAAGGGTAATGTAAATCACAGCTAGAGGCATAAAATCCCCCAAAACAGGCTGTGGTAATTCATCTTGTCAAAACGTGGTACCGTTTCCTAAAAGGTTTCCTCTCAGCATGTGAGAACAAAATCATCACAGTAACAGCTCAAGCATGTATGACTCAAGCCTTTAATCATGCCATGTTAGTTGGCAAAAATGTCATCACACTGAACGAATGCCAAAATAAAAGCCCTTCAGCAACCAGGCCCAAGAATTTGTCAGCAGCTGTCGTGAACAGTTAGAACAACATAGTCAGCAGCCTCTTTAGCTTGTGGGGTTAAATAACATAAATAGGCAAAGATCTCCACTAATTGGTGACATGAAATTGTTTATCAGATGAAGTTTAACAAAGTGACAATTATGACAAGACAAATAGCATAAGCCTTCCTTGTTTTCAACTCTGTAAAGTTCTCTGTTCGTAGTTCTGGCAGTTTGCTAGAAAAGTTAATCCAGCAACGTCCAGTCTTCCATGCATCTTCCCACCACATTTACATAGTTCCACCACTCATTCAGGCTGTCACACATAGTATGCTCTATCGGCAATCTTACGCTGCACAAGACATCATCAGACACACTTTTCACTCAGTTTTGTCACAACATGTATTCCAACAGTCTTTCAGAGAATGCTAGGCTGATATTAAGAATAGACCAGAGCCAAAGTAATGGATGAAAGAGGCAGGAATGAACTGGAGAAGAAACATAATTCATGGACTGACATCTCCCATCCGTGCACACATCTTACTTCAGTAAGATTCTCACATCCACTTGCTCCACTCTGAATAAGTAGACGCCCGTTTTATTAAGAGAAACTTCTCCTGTACCATGGAATGAGAGACAATAGAAGACCTACTTAGGAGCATGTTGCGTAGTGTGTGATGTGTGTGACCCTCCTTTGTCCTGTTGTGTCATGTGAGCAACTTCCTGGCTGGACAGCATACAGGCCAGGCTTTTACCCTGACGCGCCCTGATTGGGCAACACTTCAACATTCCTGTAATCTAATCCGTGCTTTATCAAACCTCTTGGCCATATTCTACATTTAAGAAGTTTTGTGTAAAGTTGCTCTAGGGTGGTATTGCTGTTCAGCATTTTTCTGTGAGGCAAATGACCTCTGACCCTGAAAGAAGCCACACATCTGGTTGTATTTGAGAAAGCAAACAAACATTGTAAGCCTGCTGCCACAGTTCATAAAACAAAGCTCCCAGGGGAGAGTCTTTGCCAAGTCATTCTGCAGGTATCCATCCATCCTATTCATTCACCCTTCTCAAAAACATGCGGCACAGTTACTGCACCCAGTATCCACCCTGAGAAAGTACTTGTCCCGACTTTGTCCAGGTCATGATCTCCGAGGGGACATTAGAGATCTCGTGTTGCTGCGCTTTTACAATCCAGGCCAGGTCACCCACTGTATCACATATCAGCCTGTTGAAAAGTACTTCACAGAGATTTTCACATACACAGTGTTAGTGTCTCTTATTTGGTGTTTGCACCAGTCAAATTTCCCTGTTAACCAAACAGTGCATCTGAAAAGTCTCTCTGGTCTGCATTCTTGACATTGCACGGTCTGATATTTGACACGGTAAAATAAGTAATCTGATATAATGTTAATGACTTCTGGTTTATGACTTTCTTACCTCCACACACCTCAAATTCCACAGCACCCACTCCTGAATAGATTCACTTCTTTAACTGCATAACCACTAACAGAGAACCACTCAAAGAGAAACACTTAATCCATTACATTGCTATTGTAACCAAAAGGATGGCAGAGTCACCATTCACAAAAGACACCTTTCTACACTCATCATGTCTACTATGCTAATTCACAGCTGTAAGAATCCGCAAACATCTCTGGTGGGGGGGGTGTTATTTTGACATCATGCCTCTGGGTGTTACAGTGGTTTAGACTTGTTAACTTGAATTCTTAAAATTCCTGCTGAGGTCTTGTGCCTCAAAGAAAAATGGCTTATCAACACACATGACTAAAAAAAGCACTAGGATTAAGTTGGAAACTGGCATTTACCCCCATTTATGCAATACACTGCATTGTCATGAGTCAGTCTGGCACTGTCGCTGTGGCAAAAGTTGCACTGCAGGGTACAAATTGTCCAGAGTGAGACGGAAGGTTGCACAGTGGCAAGTTAAAACAGTGACATCGTATGTGTGTATCAAAGGCAGGTCAGTGGTTATGGATTGACCTGAGGTTAAGGTAATGCTACGGGTCTTGGTGTGCAAACATCTCTGACAACCGGCCCTGCTTTGGAAACAGATGGCCCTACAGCAGTAGTTAACCAAAAATGTTTAGTTCTCTCTCTTTTGTTTCATTCAAACACCAGCATCTACCACCTTCAGCATTTGAAAATTTGATTTATCTGTGAGTTACAAGCTTCATGATGAGACTCGTAGTAGTCCATCTCTCAAGTCTTATTGAGCAGCAAAGTTTAAAGCCCAGCAATAATAAAACCCCTAACAAAACCCCTGCAGTCTGCCATAGTAACTGATCTACCTGCTGTTAGGGCTCTACAGGCTGTTTTTCCCCTTCACTCTTGCTACATGTGTGATGTGTGCCTGTGTTCGTATGACTTCAGCTGGGCTGACGTTGCAGTGAACTGAAACCACCAGCATTTTGGCCAAGATGAGTTAAAATCTGAAGCTATTTATACCCCCCTAGCCCAGAGAAACTTCATGTTGGTCTTTCCCACCAAGTGGGGAGGGCTGGAGAGATGGAGCGGAGGAAAAAAGAAAGGGAAGCGGTAGTAACAGGCTCAAGTTTGACGAGGAAGCTCAAGGCTGGCTTCCTGCACGTCTGTCTTGGGCACCGGTTGGGTAATGTGTTTGTAAGCATGTACACACGTCATCCTGTTTGCCTTGTCGATAACGTAACGATAGGTGGACTTCAAACGGTTACAAAAGTCAAGAGCAGCAAAACAAGAGAAAGAGGTATGAAAAACCTGCAGATATATAGTGTAAGTGCAGTCACACACCAAAACACAATATCGTTTATCCACACAAACACACATCAGAATTACACATGTGTAATCTCACTTGTGTGTGGCCCAAAGCAAGGGTCGCAGAGGGCAGGATTTCCAGATGTTTCCTATTATCCCCCAGCCCTGACGAGACCTTCCTGGTCACCCTACTTTCTGTCTCTCACTTCTCCGAATCAAGAAGGAAGGTCAAAAGCTGACTAATTTATTGGCCACACGATTCCACTGTTGTCTTTACTGGTCAGGATTCACTAAGACATGGGTCAGTGTGGTAACAAACCAAAAAAAGATGGCGGCTTTCAGAATGACAAACCCAAACCCCCATTTTTATGGAAAATCCCTCACGTCTACCGGGTATGACGCCATCGACCATATTCCTGTCATAGATAGCCTGCATTTTGGTGGATCATCACCGGGAAAATCCAGTTGCCTGGATTAAATCAACAAAGCAATGCCCTGAAGAAAATCCCTACTAATCTATCGCAAGAAATGATCAATTCAGACATGTTATACATGGGAATTTGTTGCAACAAAAGCTTGAAAAGAGCAGTTATCCAAGTTAAACTTGGAATTGAAAAGGAATCAGCTTGTTTAAATGTGACTGCTTCCATGCTACCTCAAAGGGGCAATAGATTTAGAGATTTGCAATGATAACACTGAGCAAAATGAATCCTCTAATCCCTCTTTTCACACCCCAACCCCCTTCTCACCTCTTCTCCTCCCACCATGCCTACATGCTTCCCTCCAGCATGTTGGATGAGCTCGTTGGCGCTGGTAATTGCCAGGGGATGAGTGACATGCAGAATGGCTGAGATGCCAAAGCCGGATAACCATCTCTTTTGTGTGTCATTGCAATCATTGCGATTGAAAAGAGATGTTGCACGGGGGCTAAAGATCCAGGAGGTTGTAGAAGAGCACAATGGAAAGGAAATCAGTGATAAGGCAATGGAGAGTGATAAGGGTGGACGAGCTGCCAGTGAATCAGTTACTGTTCAATTTCTACCATGGACATTTGGGGAAAACCCTAATGACACTGAGGAAAACAAAACTATCAGGTGCCCGCAGATAAGGAAGAAGAACCGGGGGTCTACAGAAAAAAAAAAATCAGGTCAGTTCAAATGATTCAGATCCAGGGAATCAAAACGTCACAGTCTGCACTGACATTCAGCATACAGGACAAAACTCTGGTATCTGGAAACTAGAAAGCATTGCAACCTCAAACCATGTTGTGTTTTCAGTCGTAGGTGCAGTTCCCTTTTCTTGACCGGGGAAAACACCTATTACTGTGTAGCCTCAGCGTTATCCCTATTCCCGCCCCCGTGTACATGTATAACTCAGACAAAATGCTTAAATGTACCAAACGTTCTCAGTGAGCTGTCAAAGGGAGTTTGGCAAAATGTATGAGCCATCTAACTCAACTAGATGGGATGAATGTGAAAAACATCAGTTATGAGCACAAAATAACAAACAAAATACAAAGACAACTGCGTCACAATTAGCTGCTTGGAGAACAATCTGATTCTGTTACCACTCACTCACTTTTCATTCCTCATTCGTGCTTTAGACTCTTCACACTGAGGGACTACGCATCCCCATCCACCATCCACCCCCTACCATGAACCACTCTGTATCTTTACTGAAACCATATGTTGTGAGCTCCCACAGCCAGACCTCCCTTATCAACACCACAGTGAGCTGCGTGGTGACAAAGCCTCGGCTCCCACTGAGGGAAAGGGAGCGGGCTCGGCTGGACCCTGGACGGAGGGCTTGGGAGGGATTTGCAGAGGATTGGTTTTGGAGAGGTTCCTTTTCTTTTCTTTTTTCTTTTTTGACTGTCCATGCACTCCTTTAGCAATGTGAGCTGCTGAGCCCCAATGCTACAAAGTCTTCAATGTGGACACTCAGTTGTATGGTCTCACATGTTGGCACAACATATACTATCACATATAGGGTCCATAGTACAGAGCAGCATGCTTTGGCATCAAAGCTTGTTTACACAGCATGTGCCTATATGTGAACATCCACAGCTTACCATGAATCCTAACCAAAATCCAATAGGCTTATCATAACAAAGGGAAATGTGGACTAAATCTTGACACTCCATTTAACTGCAGTCTTGGCTGTATAAAAGACAGGTGATAACAGAATTTCCCTCAAGCCTGACCATTTCTCTCCCCTCTGGCTATACACCGTATGGCTTAAATCAAGACATTGATGTGATGATGGGGAGGGGCATGGTGGAGGGCAATAGCACTGACAGCTTTCAGATGTTCACAGGAAAAAGCTTCCAGACTTCTCTGATAAATAATTAGGGCTTTGTCTTTATCATTATGCCGGAACTGGGTTTGGGGGGGGGGGGGGGGGGGGGGGGGGGGGGGGTTCAAAGCGTGTCTCTCTGCTGCCTGGTCTGTCTTGTAACAGAAGATAAGCTTGGTTGCCTCTTGTCTCTTGTGTAACTGAGAAAGGAAACAGTACCACAGAGATTGGCCACCACATGTCAAAAGATGCTTTTCAAAAAAAAAACAGAAGTGTAGAGTTTAAATCCATTCAGTAAACTAGTTCAGGCTTCGGCTGCATACGTCGTCTTGGAACTACATTGTGCGGCTATAATTTTGGGAAAGTCATGCATAGCTGACTTGAAGTCTGTCGGATCATTTAGTATCTTCGCGACACGAGGCTACGGTGAACCGTCTGTACAGATGAACAGAATTATTTCGAGAACTTTTGAGGAAGTTCCTCAACGCATGACAGCGCAAGACAAAGAGGGAACCATGACCATGTTTGACAACTGCTTGCCAGATGTCGAAATTGGAAAATATACAGAATCATTAGCATGTTCATAAGAAACAGCTTTTTACCAGCAAGTAAAAATGATGACAACCAAAAGCCAGTAAGAAGAACCCCGGCAGCTGAAGGGTGATGTTTTGTAGCTGACCCAGACCTTTGACCGCGTTGTGGAGGGGGCAACAAAAGAGGGGCTTTCCCTACAGAAAGCAATAAAGCATAATAATAAACTCCAATTATCGCTGTCACATTAAATGCAGCCAATTTGGGGCTAACCACACACTGAGTATCTCAGCTGGAAGCTGAAACCACCTGCACTGTCCGAGCACCATGGATGACAAGGCAAGGATGACGGGAGGAGGAGGAGGACAACAAGAAATGACAAGGAGAAGTGACAAATTGAATAGTCTCCTGCAGGTGGGAGCCATCTATACTGGCACTGTGTCGGTGGCTGAAAGGGAGCGTGCAAAATGACCAGGACGTTCATCCATCAAAGGCAGCTGACGTACACTGAGTGAATAAGTGTGCTGTGCTCACACGGTTTCTTATCTCTGTCTGGAAAAAAGGAGGCGTGGCGGTGTTGGATGCTCATGAATATCTATTTGTTTGCAAAGCCGGCGTGAACTGAGCTCCCCTTTGAGTGTTTTGAACCTGAGCTTTAACACACAATGGAGAGGTGTGAATGATGCCCCCAGCACTCATCCACATGTGGGAAACCACATGCCTGAATCGCTGCAGGCGAATCTCACATCACCTGGACATTTCCACTGATAATGTTTATACCGTTTTCCAGCAGGCTGTCCTCTCAGATAAAAGCTGTCAATAAAAATCTGTGTCAGCAGAGCCACAGATTGTGCTGTAAACCGCCCGCAGCCCGATTAGAGAAAACAACAACACGGGATGAAGAAGTTAAAGTACTGACAGAAAAGCTTCCCTTGTGTGCAGACCCTCAAGCCAAACCCCAATACAAATGTCTGGCGGTTCAATCTTCGCCCGTCAGCTACAGCAGGGATAATTATTAAAGATTTGTTTGTTTGTTTGTTTGTGTTTTTCCCAACGTGTGCAACTCAATGTGCTGCATGTGCGCCGAATATAGAGACGCAGCCTCTCACTTTCTAAAATGTCACCAGTTGTCTGACACAAGGCACGAGACGCGCATCTCGGGTAAAAGGGCAGATTTCACGACCGGAGTTTGGCGCAACGGGGGGCAGCGTGAAAGGTGACGTCAAACTCACCGACTGAAGGAAAAGCAGCGTGCGAACATAATCCCTCTCGGTGTTGAGTATTTCATTTAAGACACAGAGCCGGAGCCGCTGCTGCCGGTCCGAGTCCCTGGCGGCGTGGATCCCGTTCTCCTGATGCCCGTCGTCCTCCTCCATGGCGGTGATTCAACCCCCTCCAGGAAAGGTTTCCTCTCCACAGAAACACTCCTGTTGTCCCGAGGGGTCCGCCTCAGTCCATGCTGCGGCGGCGGCAGATCTGCCCGGAACCGCAGGCGAGCAGAGATGCGCACACCGGAGAGTAAAAAGTTGAGCCGAAAGTACCGGACGAGGAGCGGGGAGCCCGGAGAGCTGAGGCCGCCACACCGGCTGAGAGAGAGCGGGCGAGTGGATCAGATCAGACCGGAGAGGCGACGGAGAGGAGGAGGAGGAGGAGGAGGAGGAGGAGGAGACACACACACACACAGAGAGAGAGAGAGACACTCAGGGGCCGCTGCTCACTTCTGCTCCCAGCAGCTTAGTTTACATTCACTACTACAGAAGACATGTCGATACTCAAGATACTGTCAGGTCAATGGAAACAAGAATATAAGAAGTGAAAATGACTGCACTGAACTAATTCAGCCTGCTTACTGTGAATAAATACCTAGTTAAAAAAAAAAACAGTATATATATTAGAACATGTAATGAACGGCTAAAACAATGTAAAAATATTTCAAGTCTTTAGATGGACAGAGCCTACCGTCAGGCGAAGATATGTTAATTATATAGGCTACGTGTCTATTTTCTTTTTTTAATAGCATATATATAACCTACCTTTAAATGAAAGCCACTTTACTGAACTTTTAGCCACCACATGCTGCTAAATATAAAGAATGTAAAGTACAAAACTGACACAAAAACATATTCAGAGGGAACAAAATGGTGGCTAATTTCTGGCTGTAGTTAGGTTCCTCTCTCTGTCAAATGTAAGACATACTAGAGATTTAAAACACAAACACAAGTCAGAAAGGTGAGACTCCTTTTTTTTAAAAAAGTAAGTGAATATAAAGCTAATAAATAATCAAAAAGACACATGGGGGGGTCTAAGTGTCGACCTGTCTCCCACCTGTAGAAACAGTCAGCTGGTAGGTTTGAGAGCAAGGCGCCCCCTGGTGGACAAACACACACACACACACACACACACACACACACACACACACACACACACACCTGGCTGCAGGACGAGCACAGCTGATCTGTCAACACGTGGCTGTGTGTGCAGGGCCGCTCAGTACTGGATGCTGCGCGATATTCATGTTGCGTTCATTCGAGTGGCCTCGATGATTTCTGTCTAAGTTGTCATGTTTCCCACGCGGACAGCAAACATGAACACCTACATGGTGTGTGTGTGTGTGTGTGTGTGTGTGTGTGTGTGTGTGTGTGTGTGTGTGTGTGTAGAGGCAGCCACAGCCACTGCACAGGCAGCAACACTACAAAGTCATTATAAGTTGAAACTTTTTTTATGAGCTGATGGTTTTTTATTAAGCCTAGTTTAGTTCCCGCGTCCATGCGCACACAGGTGCCTTCACAAATAAAGAATGTGTCTTCATGGTGGACCAAATGTGATAATCCACACCAACTGTCACACCAGACCACCGTTAACGCCACAGACCACATACACTCCCTTGGTGGTGCAATTATTCATAACAGAACAACTGAAATGTCTGCAGATATATTCTGAAAAGTAACTGAGATATAAATCTGGAGTGGCTTCCGGAGGGATAAAGTCTATCAATTAATTATTATTAATTAATTATTATTCAGTAATTATTAAATTATTATTCAGTAAAAGTGGGACTTTTATTCCTCATAGACCTCCTGTGAACAAAAAGTCAAATATTAGGAATGGGAGAAATTAAAATGTCAATAATAGTTTTAATTGATGCATGTTACATTCAATTCCCACTGTGATCCTCCCACACATAATTGCATACATACATAACTTTTCTCGCTATCTCAGATGAGGAACGCAACAGACAACTTGTAAATGCCTTACACTATCATATATTTACATATCATCCTCCGCTTCTGTACATGGCAAATCTTTAAATATGATCATACATCAGAGGAGTAACGTAGGATACAACGTATGACTGATTGTGTGGTGTCTTTGAAGCATATTCAATGTACTTTTCCTTCCAAAAAAAGGCATGTGCATAAAGCACCGTCATAAAAAGTGAGTCACACAATTAGACATGATAGGTTAAAAACTCCCCGACGCCTCTCCTTCATTCATATTTCACAAGATAAAAGTCTTCCTTCAGCAGGGTTTTCTTTCAAAATGCACAAAAGTACAAAAAGACATGTAAGGTAACCAAAGGGAATAGAAAATAAACATAATATGTGCTCAGTGCATTAAGACTTTCCAATATAACAAAGAAACTAGAGGTGTTTGCCCTGTTCCATCACTGTGATAAATAAATTCACATTGTTACAGGCAGACAGTGAGAGGGCTTGAATCAAAACCAAAGTACAGTGAGTAAACAAAAGTGAAACAAATTTGTGAAGCAAAAAAAAAAAAAAGGAAAAAAAGTTACTAAAAGATGTGTAAAGACAAAACTGCACATTTCTGTTATCCAAACTGAATATAAGTGACAAGGTTAAATGTTCTCTTTCTGGGTTTAGAATTAAAAAAATGTCTCAGCCAAACTGCAAGTTGTGTATAATGCTGTAAGCTATATTGAGTGTTTTGGCCTTTGAATCCATCCCCATGAATTTGTTTGGAGGAGCGAGACACTTCAACTGTGCTATAGTTCTGTTTTGTATTGGCAAAGACTTGAATGTCTTTGTGGTCATTTCGTATTAGCCCTGCAAGCATCGAGTGTAAACTCCAGGAGCTCTGTAACAACTCTTATTATCAGTAAACTCAAATGTTACCAAGCATCAAGAGGACACCAATTCCAGGGGTGTGTCTTGACCCAGAACATTTACATTTTTCAGCACTGAATTATCTAGATATTATCTTTTGTTTAAAGTGACAGAATTCATGTTTAAATGCCGTTTATGGGGGCTTCAGGAGTCACTATGACTCCTTGTAGTGTAAATGATTTGACTGGCTGAACAAGCATACATGTAGCCACACACACGTACACACACACACACACACACACACGCACGCACGCACGCGCACGCACGCACACGCACACACACGCACACACACACACACACACACACACACACACACACACACCGCAGTGGCTGTTCTGAGATGGGATGACTTTCAGACTGGCACAGAGACAGCGCAGGTGTCAGAAAAACAACATCTGCATACAACGCAGGATTCCTGGAAATTATGTGGAAAATAAAAAATATATATACAGCAATACTTGTGTGCTCAGTCAGTTGCTGCGATGGCCGAATGTGTGTTCGCACTAGGAAGACTTAGCAGGTGTCTGCATGTGGATGACAATTTGTTGTATAATTAGATTATGGGTTGATGCCGTCAATCATGTCTTTGTCCTCTTGTGGCCACCTGCCTTATGGCAGCAGCGATGTATATTAGAAAAGATTTCTATGATGATACATGTTTATCTCCTTGGCAAAAAATCCAACCATACATCTGTTTGATTAAAACAAAAACAGATTTGCAGATCTGGATTTTGGACACAACTCTGTATTACCAAACCATCATGAAATTCACTTATATCACAGGGTTTAAAGGACAAACTTTTTACAATTTCAGAAAGGCCAACAGTGTAACTATTGTATTGCAGTTAATGACAAGCAGTAACTCTTTTGCCACAAAGCATAAACCTAAATGAGGAGAGACAGTCACTGTTGAACTTCAGCCATTCTGATCTTCAGTGAGTGGCTGCGACACAGAAATGTAGCTTTTTCCACCTTGGCATGGTTTTTGACACTTTGCTCTCGGAGTCAAAGGCAGACAGTGTTGATATATGTATTCATATAAATAACAAAACAGTACAGTATAAATATAAAGATTCTGTGTGTGTGTGTGTGTGTGTGTGTGTGTATGCACGCACGGTTGTAAATGGTGTATGAGTATAGGATAAGAGTGTATGTGTGTGTTTGTGTTGTTGTGTGCGCTTGTGTGCCAGTGTTAGGACAGGACAGGGGGGTTAGAGGTGAGGCTTTCCCTCCCCCACCTCGTGGAAGAGCGAGGTGTAAAACTCCGGCTCCAGTTGCTTGTTGCGGTAACGCTGGACAATCTCTGTTATTTTCTGCTTCCGCCTCACGTGAGGCGGGTTGTACAAGTCACTTTCCAGGCGCTTCCGTCGGCACACGTTGATGACCGTTTGGCGCACAAGAAACCCTGGAGGGGGGCAAACACAGGAGCACATCAGGCCACAGTCAGCAAATGTGACTGTGTGCAAAGGAATTTCATGACTCTTATAGCAGCTGATAAAGCGTGAAAAGGCAATGGAAATAAGCTTCATTGTGTTTATAGAATGTACAGCTTCCAACTGTGCCATCTGCTGGCCAAAAATGACATGACATGCATTGAAGCAGAATGAGGTTTAATATGATTTTCAAGGTAAAGTTACTTATCAGCATAGGAGAGATAAATGCTTCAAATAATTTCCTCTGGCTTTCTCTATTAAACTTGTAAATACAAATAACAGCCATGCCTTCTTATTATAAACCATAACATTTGAATCGAAAAACAATATAAATAGATTAAATGGAGTTTGTTTCCTGTGCATGCCAGCCATAAAGTATAAATGTGTGCATATTATTATTTCAGTCATTAATTATCTTAAAAGATTCCCTGTGGAAACCATGTGATGCATTAAGACTTGTTGCCTCTGTTCTTTCTGATGAGGAAGAAATGAAACCCATGATAGGAAGGGATAAACAAAGAGCCACGTGAGTTATTACCTAGTGCTCTGCGGCTGACCACCATGCCGTCCACCAGGGGAATCACCATGCCAAATTTACCCACAGCTCCATGCAGCCGGATCCTGAAGAGTCCCGTCTTCAGAGGGTGGATGAAGATCAGAGGAACGTCCTTCTCTAGTAACCCTGATCTGCAGCAGGAACAGTTAGAAAAACAGAGAGGAAGATGAGGTAAGTGGCAAACTTATCTGGACAGATCAGATTGCGGTCACAAAGAACTTTGATGAACTTAAGTTTAAATGAAACACATGAAACAATTATGTAGGCAGGGATAATGTGTCTGTGCCTTTTCAGCATTTTAATTGAAAATGGAAAAAAAAGTAAATTTAGCAATCTTCACAAATGCCACCCACCTATTTATCTTTCAAGGGACCTGAGCATTCAGTTAATGAGTCATGTCATTAATGAAGTGAACAGTTGTCATCGGATCATACAACTCCAGACAACATCCTCTCAAAAGCAGAATTTTCTTTTGGTTAAATGCAAATCTGTTTAACGCTTGTGGTCTTTGCCTGCAGATGATGTCAATCTATGCACAATCTTTTAAATCAAGCAGCTGAGTAGCATGTTATCCAAACCATAAAAAAAGTGACCACAACAAGGTACATATGAAACATGTTTCACAAAAACAGACTCTTCCTTTATGCCACCTCTAACTTGTAACTATTGTCACAGCTCACAGCCAGTTCCTTTTCTCTGCCTGCTTTTGCACACACTGCATGTTGTACTTCCTGTTTTGCACTGTTTGTTATCCTGCATGTCAGAGCATATGCTGTTTTGCAGAATTGTTTTCTTTTTCTTCTGCATTTTTGCACCTGACCAAAACCAGTTCTTGAACCATGTGTTCTCAATACTAGCAGCAAAGTGTTTTGAGAGTAAACGTCTGAATACCTGCAGGAAGTGCTGTTGCTCATGCTCGCTTCCAAGCCCGTGCTGGTTTCCGCCAAGAGATCAGACAACGGGAAGTTCTCTAAAAACACAAAAACAATGACATTCATGTTACTCAATCCATTGATCACATACTGAAACCCTTTTTTTTTGCAGCCACCTTTTAAGGCTACAGACGTTGAGTATTTTATACCAAAAGGATTTTGTGTGGAGTAACTGACTGACTGAACAAGACAAAATGCTGGAAAAAGAAATAGAATATAATCTCTGGAGAGAGGCAATTAAAAAACATTTTTTAAGGGAGTATAAAGAGTTAATGTGCCTACCAATATCGTCAAAGCGCTCCACCCACACAACAAACACCTTCGTCTCAGGACCCAGTGGTGGGAAAGACTTTCCAGTCGATGACCTCTTTGTCTTCACCAAAGGACTCAGCTACAGAAATCCGAATACAGACGCGAGTTTAAGTAAACAAAAAAAATCATCATCAGTGCTGTCAGCATACGGTTCAGACACACTCACATAACGTTACCTTTTTGGCAGTCTCCAGGTTGTCTGAATGGTTGGGGAACAGCTCCAGTGTGAGATTGGGTTGTTTGAGTAAACCGGGCATGATGTCTGCGTTGGTGTCAGCCTCCACTGTGGAGTCACTGTGCACTGAGGACTCCTCTGGGAGACAACAAAGAGCAAATGGCAACTCTGTCAACCCTGAATCCCTCACTGGGTTTTCATCATATACAATATCCATCAATTCACATTCAAGGGAGACAATGCTGACCAGAATTTTCTGTTAGAGATGGGACAACAAAGGCAATCTCCGTCAGAGCATCAGCGTAGTACAAAACCTTCTTCTCCCCGTTGAACACCGAACCTCCTGTGTCCTCAGGAGTAGCTGCTTCCTCTACAGCAAAAAAAAAATAAAATACCATGCTTAGTTTCATGTCGATACATAACAGCTGCCGTGATGTGCAATAATGAATCCAAATTCTTCCTCAGATCTAATGCAGCGGTAAGCGTAGTAGCTTACCTGTTTGTTGTATATCATTGCTGTCAGAGCAGGAGTTGAGGGACCAGCTGGTGTCTAGGTGTCCTGTCCACCCTGGGTGGCGCCCCACATCCACAGGCCAGCCCAAGGACAGCAGGAACTCCAAAAAGTGGGGCTGGACGCTGGACGATGACTCCACATTCCTCAGGATCTGACCGCCACAAGCACAAGAACACATCCGTTCTTACTCAGAGATTTTAAAAGCGAGCCAAACTTGTCGATCAGTGTACTGTTTTGTTTTATACAGAATCTGTTCTGTCAGATCAGCCAGAGTTCCCTCACCTCAGGACTGCTTTTCTGTCCAGCCCTCACGTAGAAAATAAAGACAGTGTCAAATGGTCGGCAGGGAAGCAGGTCCAGGTAGCTGATGTCATCAAAAAATCCTGGCAAGGATGACTCCAGGCCAATCAGATGAGGAGGTAGACGACTGTTGTTGGGCTCCTATCAATGATAAATGAATATACATACATGCTAAAAGGAACTATATTCATAATTACAATATTCAAAATGTATGTAACACTAACACTTTATACATTACAGTATCATTATCAGGTATTATTATTACACATTCCACAGATTTAAATAGAATCACAGTAGCTGGAAGGCTTGTATACATATCTGATAGTGGCAGAAAGTGTTTCTCTTTACTGTAATCCAAGTAATGGTTTCATCGACCATGAAAAATTGTCAGATAAATTGCGTTTGCCAACCTTGAGCGCCTCCAGAGACAAAAAGCCAAAGTGGGAGAGGAAGAGGCGTGCCGTCTGGAACTCCTGCGAGGGTGGCGGGGGTTTGCAGTCTGTCTGTGGGTCAGGGAAACGCTTGGACTTCCAGATTTCCTCGCTGTGCCGCTCCAAGGCGTTCTCATACTCTATCTGCTTGGTCATCAGAATACGAAGCTTGTCGTGCTGAACGTCCAGCTGAAAAGAAGAAAGGGATGGGGCATTTTTTAAAGACAATTTTAAAGGAGGTGCGGCTGATGATCGGCACTCTACTGCATAAATTCAGCATTAACCCACAAAGGGCAAGTCCCACAGTCCAAATACTGAGGTGTCACCTCCCAAAGTTGATGTGAAAGAGTCACCAGTGCTTATAAACACTGGTATCAAACACTTAATTGGAGAATGAGTTGCCATTTTATTAGCTAAACCTGCACAATCTAATTCAATCCAGTACAACAGCTCTTCAATAAATCCGTCTTTGTGAAGCTTTAAATGTTCGCCTTCTTAACTCGGTGTCAGACGGGGTTGATTCAACTCTGTGGTCAGACCGTAGTTAGTGGTGGTTTTGGACTGCATCAAATTATTGCAAGGTTATTGCATTGGATTGAGAAACCAAAACAAAATGATCATCATATCATATGTTTCCCACACAACTAGATGATTTGACCCTTTCTTCCCAAGTGACACCCAGTGAAAGTGAAATTTCATCACTCCAACAACTCACGTGGGGAAAATTACTCATCAGTGTATTTGTAGCTCTCGAATCATCCTGCCAGCCCATACAACACACCTGAGTTTGTATAATAACAAATAATATGAATGATTAATTGATAGTATGGCTCTATTTTAGCCATGACAAGCAACAAACAACCTAGTTTTGGCTTATGCCAATAGTAGAATAATTTAATTTGCATGTAATTTGTCATAATGTGGATACAAAATCAATGACAGGGTTCAACAGGAAGCAAAACTCACCTCTTTACTGACAATGTCGTCCAGGTCAGGAATACTGACATCAGCTTTCACAAGAGGAATCTTATCCACCTCTTCGGGGAAGGGCCTCTGCTTGACGTTGTACTTGATCCCCACATCATTGTTGGGCGTAGGACGGCCCTCGGGAACAAACACCTGCTGTGGAAGGAGAGAAGTGGGCGGGTATGGAACAGAGTTGTGTTATCAGCGAAACAAATGTGGAGCTTTGCAAATGGAAAACTCTAGCATGTCATGTTGAGACATTTCTGAAGGGATATTGGATTAGCATTGTTGTCTTTTCATGATGCGGTAATCTACAGTGTGATCTCACCCTCTGATTGGCCCGAGCTCCTCTGGGTTGGTGGAAGAGCTGCATGGTCCAGGCATGTCTGCCAGCCGTTCCTCGGATCAAAACTGTCACTGATGGGCTGGGGTCTGTGAAGACAGAGATGCTTTCAATTATGGAGGAACAGGATGACCTGTTGGTTATTGATTTTAAGTTATCAGTGCTTGGTACTTGGCGGGTGATACAGTCTCTACTTGTACATTAAAACTAACTAACACCTTAATTCCCCCCCGATATCCCAATAAACCAGATGATAAGCTACTGACTCTGCTCATTGCCGAGAGGTTGCTCCAGCATGGCGAGGATGACCGAGTTGTCCAGGACAAAGTAGCGGAAGTTGCTGGCTCCTGTGGCACTGAGTCTGGCGTAGCGAATCAGGGTGTCTTCATTCAGCAGGCTGCAGGTGGAGGCAGGCCCGCTGGGGGAAGGGAAGGCTCCCAACACCTGCATGATACTGGGGAACACCACAGCAAAAACAGCAACAACATAAATATACAGAAACTGGGTCAATAGGAACACCACGTTTTACTTTCTAATAGTCGACTCGTCTGTGTGCTGCGTGGAGGATCAGCAGAAAAACTGGGGAAACTAGGTCATTGTATAGGATCAGAAAAATAGAACAAATACACAATTTACTATAACAACTAAGAAGTCCAACCAAAGTTACAAAATTCCTTTTGCAGTCAAAAATATGATATGATATTCAAATTTACTGCTAATAACATCCTCCAACATTTTTCCATGGGTGGCAGTCAGGCAATGCCCTGACAAAAGTAACATTTTATTTATATTTTATAGATATAGTGTTTATTGTGTGACTGGTTAGCTGGGTCATCACAAACCGTTCTAACTGCTACAGCTGACTAGTCAACTGACCTAATGTCAATCTGCAAGCTACTTAGCATGGAAGGCAACAACAGCAGTACTACTAAACCTTTCTACAATGAACGTTTGTTTTCTATCTTGTCAACAACCACGGTCCAAAACAAGGTACGTGTCTATGCTTGTAGACAAGAAGGACTAAGAAGTTATTTTTTGCTGCGGTTTCCAGTTAATAACTCTTTTGTGTTAGTATCATACACTGCTGTCTGGATGTTGCTCTGTCACACTGAGACAGATGATGGAATGGATGAGGTTGCTGTTTAATGCAAATGTATACAAAATATTTTGAGTTGAAATCTTCTTCTACACATATACATAAATAAATACCCAACAGCATGCCTTGTATATACATAGACAGGACACTAACAAATATTAAATGTAAATTTTTCCCTTTTAGGTACTTTTTTTTCCTCAAAATATGACCCAGGACATGTAATTGACGATCAAGTATCATATATACATATGAAGTCTCAAAGTTCAGTTCAGTTGGTTTAAATAAAAAGACAAAAGAAAAAATATGTGTGAATATGAATATGCTTTGCTACTACTGTAGAAACTTCGAGGAATCTTACCAGGACAAAGTCGCCTCAGCAGCATCCTTCACTCTCATTGAAGCTGGGTTGTGCTCCTTCTCCCCTTTATGTCTGACTTCCTGTTCCTGTCGGGACTTGCTGCCAGAGATTCCTAACTCCACAATCTCCAACACCTCTACCAAACAATCCTGATCCCAAAAAGAAAAAGGAGACAGAATCTCAGGGCAGGAGTGTATTTTTCCTCCATTTAAAATGAGCCTTAGACGAGACTTAAACATAACATAACAAAAAGTTCCTATAAAATTCTGACTAAATCATTTCTCTGAGAAAAATGGCAAGGTATCAATTTTTTTGTGTGTTCTTGTTGAAAGTTTTGTTTAACCAAACAACATATCTGAGGGAAATTGAAACGTACCTTCTCATCCAGCATGTCAGGGTGTTCTGTGAGCCACACACACAAAAACTGGAAGGCAGCTACAATCATGGAGTGGAGGTCTCGGGATTGGAGAGGAGCTGGACGGCTACACTGGTACACAATGTACCCACATATAGAGCTCACAGCACGTTTACGGTCTGCAGAGTCTACTCCCACCTTCACCTGGTGAAGACACAGGAAACTTTAGTACATGCACTACATAATATTACTCTTCATTTCATGCACTTCTGAACAATTTTTGTAGGCTTGGTATTTAAGTGATTGGTTGTTTTACTAAATGATGACACATTATTTGTGTTTTTAAATACCATTTTTAAAGTTAAATTACAGGCTTATTAGAACAAAATAATCTCAACATTGCCTTGGTCTCTTCTCTCTCTGCTCCTTAGCTCTCTTGATTTGTGCAATCTGAAGTGCTAGATATTTACATTTTATAGCCAATTAATGTCTATTTTACTAATGTGACCTTATTTGGAAACTGACACATCTCAAAGCAGTGTGACATAGCAGGTGCACCAGTTAACTGGGACCAACTCTACAGCCTTACCAGGCAGAGAAATTGCAGGCTCTATCCAGAAATGCCTTTTGTTCTGAAAGATTTGAGGTACTGTGTTGACAGTTTGAGGGCAACTCCCTTGTGGTGAACGTGGAAATATCGGACTTAGAAGTCGACATGAGCCACCTGAACGCACCATTAGTTTTGTTCATTTGTAGCTTTACCTTGGCAAGCCCAGCCAGTAGCTCCAGGGCAGCCAGTGAAATGCTCATGTCTTGCCTCCACTGGGAGTTGAGTCTCTGAGTGACCAGGTGGATGCTGCGCACCAGCAGGCCTGCCGCCGTATCTGGAAAAGCTAGACCATATAACACCCCGAAATACCAAACACCGCAAAGAATAGAGCAAAGCAGGATTCAGGCAACACAGCTAAGGTATACAGGACAACAGGAAAAATGTCAAGGATGCAGTAGATATGTCTTGGTATTGAAAACATGCATTAAAAGAGTTTAAATTCAGTACAGCACACAATGTTGAGAAAATTATAGGTAGACCGAAGAGTAGAAACTGCTGAGGAATAGAGCTGAGCGATCAAATTTTGACTTTGAACACTTAAAGTATGATATAATCATCCAAAACTGACTAAATTTTTGAATTACTAGGCCAATCTGATAAAAAATGCTGAGTGTTTTTAAAATTACTTAATATTTAATAGATAATTGTGTGACCCCAAAAAATATTGTTATTGTTAACAATCAATTGCTATGAATTTGTAAAAATAGAATGTGTTTCACCGCTTCATGTGGAGCTGTCTTCTGCCTGGTCACATTTAATTTCTTCCTATTACTCCCTGTCCCATAATTTATATTGATGTTAATTTTGTCCCACCCAGAGTAGCCTAATCATTTCTCGAACTGACTTATTATCCATTTCAGAGATTCTACATAAAAAAGAACTGGCGAAAGTCTGAATACACTAGCAACTAACTAGAAACTAGGTCTTAGATATTAGGTCTTGATACTGCAGAATTGCCTGCAGCTTATGAAACAACAGTCTAATTCCTGCCCACTCTTAAGTCTTGTTTTTCCTGTCAAGTACTGGGCCTCACAACACAATGTAACCATCCCGTCTAACAGGAACTCTGCGGACCCCCCCCACCCTCCATTTCCTGCTGGACAAAGTCGCAACATGAGCAGCACAGTGTTCAGTGAAAATGGATAGAACTTTGTAGTCAAAATTAAATGAATTAAACGGTCATTATCTGTTTTTTTCCCCAAATAAATCAAAAATGCCTCTCACATCGCAATGTCCTTACAATTCATTTAGTCAAACATCGCTCAGCCCTAGTGAAGAAAAGACAAAATCTTTGAAATGCTTTTGATTAGGCAATATTGTTGGCAACCAATCAATTAGCGCAGGCACTCCACACATATCAAAGCTAATGTTGTTCAACAGCACAGCATCACAGCAAATAACTTTGATTTCACCTACAAAGACATTTTACCCAGCGCTTCTTAACCCTGCATACCACTTTAACCACGTTGGCTACAAGGAACAAATGGGTTAGTTTAATAAGTTACATGTTTTGCATTGATCAGCAAGCAGGTACTGATCACACTGAAATAGCTTTCCATCAAGCCTGTTATGCACGATCTGACCAAAGCTGGCACCATTGAGTTAATTCACAGAGCACGGGGATATTAGTTTATGCTGCGTGTCTTACCGTAGTCTCGCAGGAGGGCCTGGGCAGGACGCTCAGAGTCTGGGCTGGTGGCCTCCATGCTGCCCCCGCTGGTAAAACTAATGCCACTGTTGGTACGGCTGTGACTCTGACTCCTCACTGTCATGTGGCTCCCGTCTATACTCCCCTACCACCACAAAAACACAACAATCTTGGTGTCCAGTCCATCACACTGCATCTAGCATTATGAAATGTTATTTGTTTATCAGTAGATAACAGCAGTGATCTGAGCCTTACTGTTTCAGTCTGTGCACCAATGGACTCCAACAGTGCTGAGTCTTGAACGATATTTAGCATTGCACCTGCGGGGGGAGGGTAAAATAAAGACTTTAACACAGTCCAAAAATGGTTTCAGACAGTAAAAATACTGCACAAGTAATAAAGATTACGGAGATATGAAGAAGCCAGTAGATACCTAAGATAAGCTGTGTGTTGGTGGGGTCGGTCTCAGTCTGCAGAGCTCCTATGAGGACATTGACGAGACGCAGCCTCAGGGACAGGAAAGACACAGGCTGATCATGAGGCCACCCATCCTCCTCATTGAACTTTCCTTCCAACAGAACCTAAAGTACAACATCAACATATAAGAACACAGCGTTCTTCTTTTTAACTGAAGAAAAACTGAAAAGTGCTTTTAGGTGCGGAACATTAAAGTTAAAAAATAAGGGAAAAGCTGCGATGACAGAAAAATGATTAAATTCACAACGCAAACCCAGGAACACACAAAATACTGTATTTAAGTAGTTTTAAGTAGATTTCAAATAAATAAAAACTACAGATACCAAAGCTGTTACCTCTGATTTCATGTTGCCAAAGTGATGTGGCAATGGCAGCATTGCAAGCAGGATGTTGATGGAGGCTCTCCTCAGGTCGGTAGGATTTACATACATCTTGAATTTGGACAGCTCCCTGTTAGAATAAAGCAAATCTCATGGACTAAAACCATATGGTCTGAAAATCTAGTAAATAAAAGATGTTCATTACATGATAACGGATCCAAAACTTAAGTAAGATACCACCCAGTCTAACCTGTCTGGTACAATAGTCTCCAGGGCAGCTATGAAGTAGGGAACCACCACATTGATGCCCTTCAGGTCAGTACAGAAGAGAGAGGAAGAGTTGAGAATGATAGAAGCAAGAACTGGTCGACAGATGAAATCAGAGATCTGGAGACCCTGAATCAGGACCATGTAGAACCTGCAGAAAGAGAAAGAGGAATACTTAATAGCTTTGCACAGTTTAAAGCCTTTAATCTATCAGCCAACGACACCAAAACTGCGTGCCCATAGTTAGGCATGACAAAAAAACTTAATTACGTTACCTGGACAGGTAGACAGGCAGAATCTCTTCTCCAGTTTTCTTGCTACAGAAGATGCGGCAGAGAGTCCCGCAGGCCTCAGCTCGCCCTGCCTCGTAGCTCTCTGGGAACTCATTGGCATCAAACATGGGGTTGGACACCATGGAGTCGGTGGACATTTGGGAACCCTTCCTTCTCAGCTCCAGGCCTACTTGAGTGGCTATCGCTGTAGACGGTGGGAAGAGACAGAGAATGAAAGGACCCTGAATTGTAATGTGGTCATTAGTACACATGCATGTATGAAAAACAGGCAAACATAGACATGTAGCTACTATATGCACACTACAATAAAAAGTAAACATAGTAAAAATTCGATAAACAAAAAGCACCATAAAGCAGACATTTAATCGCTATCACAACAAGAGGGGACAAAGACTTCAATGACTGCAAACACACACTCACATCATTTAAAAGCATTCAAAAGGGAACTCTGACACAAAGAGCTTGCCATGAAAGTTCTACCTATCACTGACACAAAGCATGACCAAGTGTGGTGTGATGGTAATAAAATGTTTTCAGCGGCAAGACCACAAAGCAAAATCCCTGTGTCAGCTTCCTCGCTGTTTCAATTATATGGCTGTCACTCAAGGTACAGAACATTCACTTCATGCATTGAGGCACCAAACCAATAAAATCAAAACTCAGGTGAACTGACAATACAAAACGAAATTACAAGAAATAAAACATTAATGCTTAACTTGAGGGAGTAAGAAATTAAATAATAAGGATTAGTGTGACCCAAAGGAAAAGAAAATGAGAACTTAAACAGGGTGGCGTTGTCACAATCTGGCAACGTTATGGTCGAGACAAGTGGTCAGTTGGTGAAACCCATTCAATCACCTTTGGAGGAACGCTGAGAGAACGCTGGTGAACTTTTGTATATGACAAGCAGTGGGAACAGAAAACAATGGCGATAATGGCGATGATCATGAGGAACTCAACTAAAAAGCAGGAAGATTTGTCAAGAAACGCAAATCAAGTGAGGAAAAAGAGCTGCCATTCCTACTTACAAGATTTATAAGAAAGGAGAATTTGGATAAAAGAGGCTGAAAGATAACAGAAATAGTGGAGAGACACAAAATCAAAGCAGATCCAATATTTTGGGATCAATTCATATCAGGCATGAATTGTTTGTTTTTTTTTGTTCTCCTCAATACATGACCCATTACAATTCCTTAACATTAATCAGACATGGTAGACACGTGCAGGACACTACACCAAAAAGAGAAAAATAAATGGAGAGCCAATGATGAGCCAAATTTCTTTTCAAATACCGATTACTGTATGTGCTTCCATTGACACCTCTAGAGATGATTTTACCAATAAAATGACCGTATGAAGTCCTTAGCATATGGTTATAGTCTATGTGCAGTTTTAGCCAGGTTTAAATAGTTGGTAGATGTAAATGGATTAGAATCAGATGGAAATCTCATACCAGGCCACTTCTAACCAAGCCCTCCACACACAGAAAGGCACAAAGAAGTTTCAGAAAAATGGTGAAAAAAGGAAAGGATATCCCAACGACATACAGTAAAAAATAACACAGACACCGAAAACACATAATTCCACAAAAACACTAATGGACAGCAACAAAACACCCACCTGCCCATGCATAAATGGAAACGCTATTAGCCATATTCTCGCTTCTTACCGGTCATGCTGGGGTCTCGGCTGAGGCCGCTGTGGAGCTTACAGTGGACCAGAGCAGCGTCGAAAAGCCACTGGCCGAACAGGTTGAGGATGCTGTTGACCTTTGGCCGCGCCGGGGCCGGCAGGGGCCGGGACTCCCAACTGCTCTGGTTGGGGCTAGAAAGCAGGGTCGGGGAGGACGAGGTTTGCTGCTGCTGCTGTTGCTGCTGGGATGCTTTGGTTGGTTGACTACCACTGCCCTGCAGGGTGGGGAGGGATGGAGGAAGACATCTGATTAGGCTGGTGAAAACATGACTGCTGTAACCAACAGATCTTCTGAGATTTCTTTACATAAATGGGACCAAATTGGACTTACAGTTGAACTCTTGCTCGTGGTTTTGGTGACCACCGTATGCCGTTGCTTGCGGCTGTGAGGGGGTGTGGTGTTGGTGATGGAGGGGGGCGGGGACATGCTCATTCTGTTGACTGGGGTGGGCGGGGCACTGTCAGCTCTGGGACGTGATATACCTGTTGACAGGAAGGTAAAATGAGCTGGGGACTTAAGTCTGTGTTTTTCCCTCCATAACGGGGGGATGTTTATGATTAGTATTAGCAAACGAGGAAAAAAAAATCTCCCTGCCGCTTTTCCAGTGAGTAAATATAATCATTTGAAGCCATTTTCCCATTTCTAGTGTTATGTGAGAGAGAAGAAAATTAATTAACTTCAGAGTCTCTGAGTTGATCATAGATAATATTCATTCGTAGACATGCAAGACAATGGTTAGACACAAATCAGCAATAATTGTTATCCATCCATCTTGATTGACTTTTTGTGTTCGCAAGAGACCCCTTGTTGATGATCTTGTAGCTTAGTCTGAATGTCCAGGACATATCATTTTGTTATAGCAAGACTAACCCCACTTGTTAATATCATCATCACCAATAAATATACCACTCCATCATATGCCCATCATTATATGATGTATCAGCTGATGTCTGTACCATGAAAGAGCTGCACTGGACAAAAAGAGAACACCCTCTCTCGTACGTCTCTCTTTTCAACAGAGACACCTACAGTATAAAAAGAAAAATACACGCTGACATGTTTCAATTCAAATGTTCAAACAGGTATTACTGACTGACATCCTCCATCTCGAGTCGACTCAGGAGTAGCGCCTGAATAAGAACTGGAAAAGGAAATGTCACATACTTTTGTGTACTCTTTTCTAAACAATGTGGGAGATTTTTTAATGTATTTTTCCTACCCTCCAGCACCCATTGGTATCCTTTGATTTCAATCCAGTGTGAAAGTTAACTTTTAGCAACTTTGCTTGAGATTGATCACAATAAACAATATGTCTGCTTTTATTTCTGTCAACGTAACATCTCTTTTGCATGTAATGCAGAACAGGCTTTGAAAATCAGTCCACGCAACAGTTATGTATCTTTGACAATAGTAAGAGCTTGTTGAATGTGATGGGTTACCTGACTAAGGCAGGTAGCTGCCTAAGAGGTAGGAACAACACTTTTCAAAAATCTAAAACACAACATCATGCATTGCAGAATGAGCAGTAATGTTAACATGTTTTGTAGTACTTTGGTATATTTTAATCTGGCATTTACCACAAGTCACTCCCTCTTAAATGTCCCCTCATGACTGAGCTTTTCATTTTAACTCAGACTTACCTAAGAAGGCGTCCACTAGGCAGCTGATTCCCCGCATGGCCCTGAAGAAGATCTGGGGTAGCTGTTTCAAACACGGATGCAGCACCACTTCATGAGGGATACCGCTGGAGTTAAGAAACTGTTCCTGAAACTTTGGAGTGGTGCTCACTATCGCAGGGTTGCTCAGGTCCACTGGGTTGCTGGAAACAAACAGAGAAAGAAGCAAATTCATGGATTAAGCAAAAAGCTTGTTGGTGCTGCTAAAGTTTATCTGGATATATCGAATATCTGATTCTGCCGTGGATCGGAAAGAATGGAATCAGTTCTCTGTCATCACTGAGATGATGACGGCTGTATCGTGACGATTTTGACATTCTGAACACACTTGGGACTAACCACAAAAGAAAAACGTTATGATTTTAACAAATATGATTAAATGATCTATGGACAGGAATTAGTTTCAAACTTTGTACTGTGGCTGCGGTGCCACCATGAGGAAGATGTTTTGGAGCAGACTCTGCCAGACCAAAGGGTGATAGATGGAAGGAAATAAGGGAGAGGGAAAGGATGAAATCATGCCAAAAGAAATCCCTGGCCACCACATTAGTGTTAGAGGGGATAGGCAGGAAGTAGACAAAATAGAGGAGGTAAATATTTGACATTGTACAACTTCTCTGTCCCTTACAACACATTAAAATATTATGTGTTTATTAGAGTTAGTTTTAAAGGGGAAAAAAAAAATTCTTTTTCAGGTTAGAAGACAGGAAAATAAGGGTTTATGCACCTGAGCATGTGGAGAAAACGGTACCAAGTCTGTGCCACACAGTCACTGTCCATCTCTAAAGGAATCAGGCAGGCATCTTCATCAGGAACTTTAAAAGGTGGGAAGGATGGTCCGTGGGTAAAGCGCAAAAGCCTGGATTGAAGAAGTGAGACAGGAATGTACAGATGATCACACGCAGTAGGGAATACAGGCACTTATCTATTTTTCCTATTGTCATTATTCCAGCCACCAATGTATTTGCCACTTCAGAGGCTACTACTGTTTAATTCAAAATTAGGTTTGCTTCTCCCATCTGTGGACACAGACATAAAACAGGTTAGATAAGCTAATTGACCAACTATCTTATTGAACAGCTCAACAACACTTGAAGCATAAACAAAACTCCCTATCAGTGAGAAACTGTATGAAACCTTTTTCAGCACTAAATCCACATGAAGTTGAGTTGACGCCTTTTTCTAACCTGGAGGTCAGGGCGCAGGCCACTCTGCTCCACTGCTCTACGACAGGAGGGTGGTGTCTCCAGTTGGCCAGCATCTCCCTTGCTGTCTTCCAATATGGTGGCGTGGGAAAGCAGCGGGCACATGCCAGTAGCCACACCTCAAACAGCACTGCCATCAATTTCTCTGCCAGTTTTTCTGCCACCCCAACTGAAAGAGGGGAAAATATCAGCGGATTATAGATATTAGTAGTTATTGACTTGAGTGGTTATGAGTAAATTAAGCAAGAGGGGTTGTGTGGGACAGGGGCGGGGCATACCTCCAACCGTGGGTGGGGCAAGTAATGTGTCATTGATGCGAAGCAGGAAGAGCAGCAGCACCTCCCAGGTTTCCCTCACCATGGAAACAGACTCTCGTGCCAATTTCTGGACTGCAGTCAGAACTTGCTGGCAGAGCCTGATGTGGTTCAGACTGTGCTGTTCTGGCCTGGAGGGCGAGATGGGAGGGTTTAAAATGGGGAGACGCGTAGGAAATCAGAGAAGTGTTAAGTGTAAACAGCAGGCATTATAAGTGACATCAGTAGTCAGAGATTTATGTAGTGTGATTGGATGTTAACATCCATGGACATGGTGCAAAAACAACTGTATACAATATGCACCAAGTATATAAATGTATATATACACATTTAAAAAGGACAGCTAATGGGAGATAACTTTCTGACATACCTTGGTACAAAGACATTGTAGAGATGTTTGAGGATGGTCTGGACGTACATATTGGGCTCCTTTACTACAGGCTGAGGCATCGAGTCCCTGGGCGACACCAGGGCCATCATCCAGTCTGTGTACACATCCACACACAGCTTGACAGTGTCCCCCTCTAGGGGGAGGGTGAGGCCATAGCACAGCACCTCCATGGTCCACTTGACCTAGGAACCACACCATTCTCATTAATTTAACTTGTTTTAAAGTTATGAGTCACAGGTGTATTTAGCGGCAGCTCTCAAAACATATTTTCAGCAGTGTCATCTTCTGCTGCCATTCTTTTGATGTAATACTGTACCTTGATGCACGTCTGCACTATGTCAAGTGAGTAACCATAAAGAGTTTAGCACTTCTGAGTTAGTGCCTCATAACAAGGGAGGCCAAAGGTTTACAGTAAGATGATGGTGGCAATAACAGTACACCGGCTATCTCAACCATGTTTTCCTAGTTTCTTGCTAAATCAAAAACAGACGAGCTATTCAAAAGACAAGTGATGAATTAGAACCAGATCTTCACTCCACAGTCAATGTCTCATTTAAACATTGGTGTACATGTATCAAAGACGACATAAAAGTGTTTAATCATGTTTCCTTGTCCATGATCCTGATTCAAGTGCTTTTATGTTCAGTATCTGCCAATACCAAGTCCAATCCAAGATTTTATTTTCATATATTCTTCATACATAATAACAGCTACATACTAAGCCCAAAGTCAGCCTTCATTAAAAGCTTGCAACAGCTCTCCCTTGACATTTTCTTGCTACGTTTTGTAAAATTTCCTACAGCGTTTTGTGTAATGCTCATAAAGAGGGGAGAGTAAGTATGGAGCAGTAGTGACAGGAAGGTTTATCCAAGCTTTATCTTCAGCATGAACTGAGGTTCAAAGCAACAGCAGCACTTCAGATGCATGGCACACCTGAGAAATATTGCTGAAATATTTTTAACCCAGCGCAGCTCCTCTCACATCCGTTCCTGACGCATGCTGTCATATCATTAATTGGAACTGCTGGCTTGCTGTGAGCTCTGCAGATTCACTTGCTCACAACAGTGTGCGTCAGCACACGTTCCAGTGTTTTATCAGAGCAAAGGGGAGACTTTTTAGACAGCTGGTGTAAACGGAGAATACAAACAAAACAATCAGAAACTGATCTGGCTTTTTATAGGCAATACCAATCCTTCAAAAACAGCTTGAATCTGACTCTGTCCTGATCCTAAAGAAGCAGTCAGGACATTCTTTTTTTGTTTGTTTTTTTGCATAATCTACGCACAACATGTTGAGAACAAAAACATTTACATGGGCACCCAAACCTTTCATTAACATAGAAGGATATGTGAAGGGGAACTGTCCCAACAGCACAAAGTGTCTGCTGTGTGTCAGGCCTGTAGAGATAGGGGAAGCTATCTCTGTAGCACTTCATCAGTCATGCTTTTATATGCTTGAATAGCTATACCAAAGGTACGCCTGAGAAAAACCATGTGACAGCCAAACTAGGTTTTGCCTGATGGCACTTATATGGACTTTGAGAGCATGAGAAAAAAAAAAGCATTACAGCTGGTCAAAATCAGGGTCTACACCGGCACTATCATCCCCCTACAGTGAAACATGGCAGTGGTAACACCACGCCATGGGTTTAATGGCAGGGACGGGAAAACTGGTAAGGATTAAGGAGAATGATGAACGAAGCCAAACACAGAGAGGCCTTTGAATTAATCCTGCTCCACAAGGCATCCAATCACATGACACAAAGCACAAAACCAACAGAGCATTTGTCTTTGACCCAAAGTTGATGATTTACAGAGAAGCTGAAGTGCAGATATAAATGAAAGCTTTGAAGAAAACTGCCCAAATTTAGGTGTGCACACCTGATAATGACATACTGAAAAGGAATAATAGCTGTAAGGATGATGGTGCTTCTACAAAGTACTGAAAGAGATAGTTTTTGTTTTTTTGATACTTTTGCAAGTATTTCTCATTTGTCGCTTTATCCTTATTGGATATAATGTAGCGCTGTATGTTTGTTTTTGACCATATCTACATTGGATGTCACAGTAATGACACAGATATCTGTATTTAAAATAAAGACGCCCTCTGAATGCAGTGGACGGAAGCTGTACTTCTGATGCTGTCATCTTATATGTCAATAGCATCTAGTTGGTGCCGCTTATATACTGTATGGTACTTAAGACAACACCGGCGATGTAGGAGGCTGTTCCTTTAAGATTATTACTGCTCAAATCACAGCACGTTGTATCAAACAAAGATCGTGTGGAGTTAAAATAATTTGAATTCCATCACAGTAGTGACACTAAGCAGTATGCCCAAAGAAATTATTTTCATCACATTCAAACAGCAGATATTACTGACTAAACCCCAATTGAATAGATCAGATGACTTAAGTTTCTACTAACCATTACCCTATTGTATAGCCCATTTCATGCTGAATTATCTTGAACTTCATTTTTTCTAATTAAATGGTATGCAATTTGTCAAACTAAATTTAACCCAGCACAGTGTGGTCTACACTGAGCTCTTACAACGGATGTTGTCTAAAATACATATTACGATCGACTGATGAGGCCAAGCCCAAACCCCCCTTAAATCATACAGGAAAGAAGCTGACAGGCTCTCATAAGCTCTGGTGGTGGAGCTGGTAGCTTGGCAGACTACCAAGGCATTAAAATGACATGTCAAACACTGTCCAGCGCATCCACGAGCAAAAGGCACAACAGCGTGGCCCTCTCCCTCACCTCCTTGTCCGTCTTGAGGATGTTCTCTGTGGCCACGGGGCTTACAGCTGTGCCCAGAGGCTTGACCACGGCATTGGCCACCTCCGTGCCCACGGTGGTGGGATAGCTGTGCAGAACGCTGAGGTGGCCCTGGTCACTCTGCACCACCAGCTGCAGCGAGCGCCACTCGGAGTACATGCTGCTGACGTCTACTGCACTCTACTCACACCTCCTGCCTCCACCTGCGGACACACAAATCCAGAGAGAAACTTGGTACTTGGTACAAGCTGGTACTATGAACTGGCTACTTTGTTAATATCTAACACCAGTACAGCTGATGTGAGACCCTGAAAGCTAACAGAGACACATAAACAGCTCTTTGAGAACGATCATCTTTGATAATCCAGCTCATCTTGACGTTTATCAAAAAGATCCGTCAAGCAGTGAACCGATTCAACTTTAACTCGTTTTACGTTTTATCTGGTTTACTCTTGCTGGTGCATTCTGGTGAAAGGACAAAGCAGGATTAAAACGTATAACGTCAACAAAGACAAAATATTACATTATATTAGAGCAGTATTAGTCATTAGGTGCACTGCACGCCGTGTGCACTGGAGCAGCTGGCTGACAGTAAACAGACCAACGTTACGCTTCCTCCTCTTTAGAGAAAAACAAACAGTATCCAGGCCAGCATTACACAGCATATGGCAGACACTGTACCAGCTGAGTTCAGCGCGCCGTGAACTCAGCGGGAGTCTGGGAGTGAGACACAGAGACAGCAGAGTCCCGGTCCTCGGCTCGGGGACAATCCGAGGACTCAACCAGGAAGCGGCTCCGGCTAGCCCGCTAGCGTTAGCTCGCACTGACACCCAACATCTTCCTGCTCGCTTCAGCTCGACCCGGCCGCCGGCCGCCCGGCCCCCGCGGGGCCCGGCCGCCTCTCCGGGTGAGACGAGGGCCCGTCGGTGAGAAGCACCGGCGGCCGTGCGCGCTCACTTATCAGCTCCCGTCTCAAACGACGCTGCGGTTGATCCGACGCTAGCTCCGCTAATGTCCGCTGACATTAGCTGTCATCTGCGCTGACGTTATCCGACTAACTTCACGGGCACGCTGTCGTCTGCTCGCCGGCTCGGTCGGCGCGGGGTTCTGGCATTTACCTGGACCGACGGGAACTGTTGTCATAACAGAGCTCCGAAACTCGCAGTTTGTGCTTCCTGTGTTTCCTGCTCTACACCATAACAGCCTCCATCTTCGCAATGTCAAGGCTCGGATAGTGCGGCTCGGTGGGCCAACGGGAAACACGAGCCGTGGGTTGACGCCCCCTACTGGGCTGCTACAGCATTGCATCAGACCTGCTGGTGCATTCAGGTGCTCCTGCTGGTGCATTCAGGTGCTCCTGCTGGTGCATTCAGGTGCTCCTGCTGGTGCATTCAGGTGCTCCTGCTGGTGCATTCAGGTGCTCCTGCTGGTGCATTCAGGTGCTCCTGCTGGTGCATTCAGGTGCTCCTGCTGGTGCATTCAGGTGCTCCTGCTGAACTCCCGTCCGCTTGAAATCCTTCTCGGCGTCCATTCAAGTGCTCGCAGTGTGTGTAAGACAGTGTGTGTGTGTGTGTGTCTTCATGATGACCATTGCTCTGTTTTACAGTTCAAATGACTGATACGTTTTCACCTCTGGGACGTTTGCGTGATGTTCAGGGACATGTCCCTAGATTTTTAAAAATGAAATAAAACAAGGAATCAAATAAAAGTTGGATGTAGAATAATTAGAAAAAGGTCTTAGAATGACAAAATGTATTTTCTTGCAGTCCCTTATGCAGTAATATTAGGGTACAATCAGTTACCCCAACAAGTGATTAAACTGCCAGCTCAGCCTATATTGTATAGTTAAATGTGTATACTATGTGGTAAAAGGTTAAAGAATATGAAAACCATATAAACAGCATAGTCTTGCTATCTAGTTGCTGAGCTGTTAACCACATAGATAAGCATGTACATTTGTGTATTTATGTATTTTTGTACTGAACTGTGAACCTAAACTGCTGATGCTCCAATGCTGAGCTGAGGGAAATCAGTGGCTGCACCACATCACAACATTATGAGTAGATATGATGGTCAGGCCTGAGAGACTATGAGTATTGTTTAGCTGTTTGTTAAGGATTGGGTGGTATGACAATATATGCTATAAGACAATAAAGATTTGTATATTTTTCTCTATACTGTTAAGGTTGCTGTCCCTTTAATATCTCTGGTTGTATGAGGCAATTGCATGCAATACTGCAAGTCAATGAACTGGGCTGCTTTAAGACACTATAGGATTTACCGAACTTCATAAATGTGATGAAGGAGCTTTATTTGTCAGGTATTTAGTGCCCTGGATGAGTAAAAAAACACACACATTGTGATCTGGGTATTTTGTTTGGATGTGAATTTCCATCTATATGACTATTGTAACATAAAATTACAGTCACATTACATGTTGTTTTTTTTTGCCACATGGACCTATGTGCTGAAAAGTTCTTCATTAAATGTCTTTAATTCAACATTTAACCAGAAAATATCAATAAAACACTCAAAATGGTAACTCACAGTCGACACCAGCTGGCCAGTTGAAGATGCTTTCATTCACCTGCAGGGGGAAGCCTTGATACAGAAAAGTTGCCTTCTCTGTTAGGCTACTGTGTCATCTATTAAACAGTCAGTGTACTTCAGTCATTTCATTGAGTGTGTTTATGTGACCCATGCTTTTGAGGCATAGGTTATAATCTACAAAGACAAAGAAACCTCTCGTCAAAGTAGAGTAAAAATACCTTACAAATAAATATCACCAGTGTGTGTATCGAGCATGACTTTGCTGTTATCATGATGTTCTTCTGTTAATGTATATCTTCCCCAGATAACTAAAATGTATTTAATAGATAAAATCCATTATAGAGCATACTTTTTACCTAGATCTATGCACGCAGTATATTTTGACAAAACTAGACCTGTCACATGATAGATGGACAGGATCGTTGATAACTCATGAGCTGGTGCTGAATCCTGCTCTGATTGGACAGTTCTATCATAACGTGATTTAAGGTGTGCAAAAAGTAAATCGAAGCAGCAGAGGCCAAGATATCCTGAACTTTAGTACCTAGATAAGAGTCAAACTCCAAAAAAGCTGGATCCTGCATTTCCCAACATCTTTCATTAGGCCCCACTCTGCCTGCTTAATGATCATTTCAAAAGCTCCTGCAGAGCCACAAAGACATTACACAACTGTTTTCACTGGACGAATAGTACTCCTCATGACTCGTAAACTGACTTCGACATGTAAAATGTGTGGAGTGCCCCTTTAAAGAAAAAAAGGCTCTTTATCAGCCATAATCTCAGTCCACAATGTTAGATTGAACTATAACAAAAAAAAAATACAATTAGTATAAATGACTTTATTGCAAGCTCATGTTAAATTTCAATAGTGGTCAGCAAACAGAAATCAATGTATTTGCTCTGAGAGGAATACAGTGAAAGATCAGCTGTAAGCCTGTAAGGATCCTTTCAGTAGGGGGCAGCAAAGACTGGTTTAAAAAAGGTCTTAAAATGCCGACAGCCTGTCTGTAAATGCTGAACGCTATCAATTATCATACTTACATACTGAACTTACATGTTCTTGAGTAATAAATATGAAGGATGGATCTCTGTCCAGAGATATTCTCTCAGTTACACACATTTGTATCATATGCAGCATCTCTGTAGTTTCAGGGCATGTGGCTGGTCTGTTAGTAATTTCTGAAAAGTTCAAAGCAATCCTGAAGATCGTGTTATTAGGTATTGCATGTTAACATTTTCTTGTTGCACTTCAGTGCGTGCGCGCACACACACACACACACACACACACACACACACCCATACCCACACACACACACACACACACCCACATATCAAGCATGTGCTGTAAGATAAATCATTTAAGTACAAGTCATAAGTATTCATTATAAATGTAAATCAGATGTCATCTGAGTGTTAGCAGGATTTGAAAAAAAAGCTGATTTGGGTATGAGGTCCACATATGGTGAAAAGCCTTTCTCCAAAACAAGCCACATTCCCAGCATGCCCTGCTTTGTATCTGCAAAACAGACCCAAGAAACATCTTTATCTTAAGCTTGCATCTTTAAACTCAAGCTTTATACATTATACATTACTACAGGTGTAAACCAGATGAAACAAGAGAAATGGAAAAGCAAATAGTCCTCTGTGTTGCAAATTGTAGCTGTCAACATGTGGCCATATTGTCCCAGACCACTCTTAAGTGTCTATGGCTTCCACATGAGTGCTCAGTAAGCCAAACTACACGAGTACACGATGATGTCCACAGAGGGGAGAGGCAGGGAAAAGAATTATGGATGAAAGTCAGCATTCTTCTTTTCATCGTCCCTCCATATTTGGTAAGGTGCTCCTGCAGTTCAGTGTTGCTATGATTGGTGGCCATATGATAATGCATCTAAAGAGCAGAGGGAGAAAACAGCAGTTGAGACATTTACATTTACATATTTAAACATTTGGGCTGAAGTCAAAGTGTTATGTTATGAATTTTCTTGGATCCAAGAACACTACCACCAGATAACAAATGGTACTAATCTGGAGATATTCATTCGGTCCAACATCAACACGTTTCACGTTACGGGTCAGCTCACTCAAATTACAAAAACACATATTTCCTGACTTACGTCTAGAGGTATCCTGCATGCTGACAGGTTTTGAGATTTGAGATTTTGAGATCTCTGTAATTTTGTCCTGAACCCCAATACCGTAGAGGTAAATGGAATTTAATTTGTGTTGCTGACAGCAATTAAAAACACATTTAAAATAACTGTCAAACCATTATATACATACATCTACAGTATATATCATATATATATATATATATATATATATATATATATATATATATATATATATATTCACACACTAATATCGACATATATTCATGATGTCCTTTCACAACTCACCTGAATGAAACTGTGCCGTGCAACACAGTCCCTCTCCCCGCGCCGTCCGGTAAATGGGTGACACACACACTCTAGCCAAAGGGGGGAGGTGTGTGAGGCGCGTTGACAGAGAGTCGGGCGGCAAATAGAGGGAGGAGCGCTGGCCGGGGACAGAGCTCCGCTGTTCCTCCCAGGTGAGCCAGTAGCCCTTCAGACCGGGTACGCTTCCCTTCCAGTCGACCTGCACTGAGTCACTGCCCACTGTGGTCAGCTGGAGGTCTGCCAGGGCTGGAGTCACTGGAAATGGAGAGCGCAGAGATGTTAATCAGAGTTTAATTCAAAAGGAAAGAGAACTGAGAACGTCACTTTAGAGAAATAGAAGCTAAAGGAAAACAGAAATGCTTTAACTCATACAGGAGAAAAAATGTGACTGATTGGCTCAAGCTCCCCTAGCTGCTCACAACTGCCCTTGGAGTAGTCAAACTTGAATGGAACTGCTAGTAATTACCTGAAATTTAAGACCCAGAAAGCACTAGGCTGTGTAAGATTAGGATTAGTGTGCAGTAAATGGATCCTTGATCACCAAGTGTGACTGCATTTTCTCCACGTAGCTCACCTTCCTCAGTGCACACTTTGACCGACATGGCCTTCTCCTTGCCCGAGGCGTGCCGGGCACTAATGGTGACCAGGTAAGTGGTGTCTGGTTGGAGGTCTCTGAGGAGCGTGGAGTTTTGCGTACGGCCCACTGTGACAGCGTGGAGCTTGCCCCTGGGCAGGGCGGAGTACTCGATGTGGTAACTTGTGACCGTCTCCGGCTGGAGGGGACCCCAGCTCACCCGAACGCTGGTTTGCCCTGACTCAGAGATTGTTACCGAAGCTGGGCTCATTACCTCTGGTGTGTGGGGAGACAAGAAAAAATACTGAAAACACCCATGATCAATTTCGCACTTTATAAATAAAGAAATATTTACTTTGTTTTAAATTGAGCTTTTCCTATTTCAGTATAATTAGTACCAAATTATTCTGTATTTTTTTGACCCGTAAAATAAAACCCTATGGAATGTAAATTAATAGTGAATAGTGCCCATAAAGAGCCCAAAGTGACATCTTCACATTGTTTGTCAAACAGTTCAAAACCGCAAGACATTCAATTAAACAGCTTATTCTTAAATTTGAGAAGCTGGAACCAGTGAATGTCTGCCTTTGTGCACTGTGACCAACCCAATGAAAAGAGTTAAATAGGAAAGTAAGTGTGCAGTTATGGGTTATGACACAATGTGTAAACAGCATGTAACCCAACCTGGCTTCGTTGTGAAGGTGACAGAGAGTTTGTTAAACGTTTGTTCATTGGACTCCGGGGTCAGTGTGGCGGTGTAGGTGGTGTCAGGCTTCAGGCCTGTTAGCCTGGTACTGCTGGAATCTCCAGACTGGATTAGTCTCTGGTACTGACTACCACCAGTGCTCGGACTGGTCTCAGTCCCACCTCCCCCACCACCTCCTGTTCCTCCCGTCGGAAGCGGGCCGAAGCGGATCTCGTAGTAACCCGTCAGACCGGACAGAACCGGACGCCACTGGAGCGTGGCAGCGTTGGAGGAGACGTCGCGGACGTTGATTCGCTCAGCTCGGATAATGTCTGTAGGAGACAGGATAAAGATGAATAAAGAGACTGGGTGCGCGCGGGTCTGTCAGGGTTTGGGTACAAGCTATAATTCTGCAGAGACACCAAGAAAGAATGGTGACAGGGAAGACGACGAGACAGAGAGCTAAAAATGCCTTGGCTTCAGACAGCCACCCACATAGACAGCCAGACTTGGGTTTCTGGATGCATTCATAACTTATGCAATAAGACAACTTGAAATAGCCAACCCAGTGAGGCCCTGCAAGAAAATAACAAATGCCACAGAGGCATCGATTTCTGTGATAGGATCCTTAGGCACTCAGAAAGGACTGGTGCATTTCTCCTTGTTGTACACCAGCCTTATTTATACTATGCATCATGTCTTACAGCTGCAGTGTACACTGTCAAATTGCTGAGTTGTCCCTTGTGAATGTTATGGCAGTTACCTAATCAGGCCAGAGAAGTGGGTGACCTCCAGATCTATATATATATATATAAATATATATGTATCATGTCTGGCATAGTGTTGGAAGATACAGCAAGGGAAGTGGAATCATTAATCCAATAATAGATCGCCCTATCTAATTTCAGTGAGTCTTACACACGTACACAGACACTCTCAATGTCCTGCTTCCTATTTAGACTCACTGTCTTCAGTAGCATGTGTGGAATTAGGGAGAAGCACAGAGACATGCAATACATCTGTGCATGAGTGGCAGGCAACCAGCTTGATTGTAGCTGTTTAAATGAGGGTGTTTATGCGACTGAAACACATGGGTTAGGCAGCTTTAGTGTTACGGTTAGCTCGCCCAAATCTCCGAAAATATTTTTTCACATGCTTCCAGCGGTATCGACCAGAAGAAATGTGTCTTTGCTAAAATAATGTCCCGGTTACTCTGGATAATGCTCTGGATAAGAAATCACTGTCACTGTTTTTATAGGGACTATGTCTTTGGTAAAAAGTAGATTATACAGAGTAAATAGGACATTGTTCTTGAAAGAGAAGCTTATGTTAAATTGAAATGTCATTTTTCAAAGTTCTGATCTATATGAATTTAATTAAAACTATATACATTGTATTGGAGTGGCAGCAGAAATCTCAGATCTGGACATAGGTATGTATTGTATATTGTCATAAAACTAAAAATGACTGTTGGTCATGGGGTTATGTTAATGTCACATGCAGATTATATCATTTGGAGAGGTAACCCAATATAATATTGGGTCTGGATTCTGGAGAGTGCCACATGCATAATTTTAAAACTTTTCCAGTGTTTAAGCATAATCTAAACAGTAGTAATATATTTTTTTCACTACTTGGGGACACAACTGACATATCACCTTATAGCCAAAAGTTGTTGTGGCTAATGTGTTAGCATACAGTTACAGTCCAATATATACTCTCTTTTAGCTCTGTTTTGGCCTCCACCAACACCTGAGGTAAATATATTATTCTTTAGCAACTAAACACTTGACCACATCCTCCAGAAAGTTACAAATTTTGTCTGCTGTTTGGTGTTGGGCAGGTAACGTAGTCCGTTTCTTGCTCTAAATAGCTGGAAACGAGGAATGATCAATTCTGTTGTAAAAAAAATGGGCACTGAAGGGCAGACACATTGGTAAATGGAATAACAAAAGGGGAAACTTTATTTTGTGATTCCATTTTAAAATGTATTCATCAATCAACCATTATTTTGGGTGGCACACTTCAGACTCCAATACGTCAAACCTCGAAAATGACCAGTTAACCCATACTATACTGACCAATGATGGCATCCCGCAGGTCCTCTTTGATGATACTCATATCATCGATGTCCACAAAGTACAGGTTGTTTTCCACAGGCGGGGTCACCACTTCCCTCAACACCAGATAGTTGCTGTGCCCAGTGGAGACCACCAGCACAGCCACGCCCTCATCCCGCAACTCGGCCATAGGTCCAATCACATCACCCGGTTCCACCCCATCCGTCAGCCACACCAGCACTCTGGGGAGCCCCGCCCGGGCCCCGCTGGCTGCTCCGGGTTTCAGCACCCACTCCTTGGCCATTTTCAGCGCCTCCACTGTGTTGGTGTCCCCCCTGAGAGGTTTGATGTTCCTCAAAGCCCCCTGGAGGCTACTTTGGGTGCTATGGGTGTCAAAGCCGAACTCCAGGCGTGGTCGGGTGCCCACCTGCAGAAGTCCTACCCTCACCTGGTCCTCTCCCAGCGAGAAGGGCAGCAGGAGCTCAGATAGGAAAGTGAGCATGCGGGAGTGGTCGTAGGACGACACACTCCCTGAGGAATCCAGTAAGAAGAGGACGTCACCCTCACAGCAGTTCAGCACTGTGGAGGAAAAAATAGATAAATAAAAATCAATACAGTCATTAATATGCAAATCGAGTAGTCAAAGAAGTATTTGATGCGGATGTGGAAACTGTATGCAACTCCCTCTGTGATTCCTTTTTACTCCCACAACTTTTGTCCACAGGTCCCCTCTCAGGCTCCACTGACACACACACACACACACACACACACACAGGGAATCCCCCTCCCTCGCTCGCTCCGTCCACCTTCTTGGAACAACACAGTCACACAACTTTTACAGGGGATGCTGTCAACATGAAAGCAGCAGAGAGTCAGAAGCAAGTAAAAAAACAAGTAACTACAGTGACGATAAGAAGAAATCAAAACAAATAGAGGAACTAGAAAATGATGCCAGCATTATGATAAGTTCAAAAGTGGAGGATGGATAAAAGGCATTTAATCAGAGAGCCCGAGTGTAACCCCCCCCCCCAAGATTTTCCATATTTCGTAACAGAGGCAAAGTTAAAAGTTAATGCCAAGAACGAAGGACGGGAGGGACGGGAAACAGTAGCCGCTGGGCATTAGTGGGAGAAGGAGAGGGAGTGGAGAAAAGAGGTGGGACAAGGGGGAATAAAAGGCGTTAAAAGGAGAGTGAGTTTAAGGGTGCGGGGGGGGGGGGGGGGGGTGCACTGGCAGTTCCAAGTGAGAGACGAAGAGGAATGCTGGATGGCCATATACAGAGCAGAGAGAGAAAAGAAAGGAGCAGCAGCAGCAGCAGAGACAGCATCTAAAAGCAATATTTAGTTGCAGATCTTTAGACTGTGCAGTCATCCAAAAAAAAAACGCCCACTGTTGAGATCCCAGAGCAAGGGTTAGGGCGACAAGCTAAACAAACATATGAGAGACAGATATAATGAGAGATGAAGACTCTAGATTACTCTGACTTAATAATTCTGCAATTACAGGCACCGACTCACCTACCCTCACACCTTTTGACTCTCTTATTTTCTTTGGATGGCTCTCTTTTTAAATATTTGAAAGTTTAACACACACGAGATGAGGTGTTGATAAGACTTGGAGGTGTTGAAAGCTGAGACGCCAGCCAGGCATGTACACACACACAAACACACGCGCACAAATCAAACACACACGCACACATGCAGACCTGCATGCTGGCCGCCTTCCTCTCCATCAGCCTAAAGAATTCCTTACATCTGTCTCGCTGTTTGAACTTTGGAGTGAGGGGGGGGGTATGCTCTGTATCGCAGCCCCCAACCTCCACCTTTGTGCAGGTATGTCTTTATCTAAAAACCGTATGTTGACGTCTGAAGATAGCCGCTTCACTGTTTAAATGCAGTGTCCTTTCACCGTACGCATTAGCCCCTCCGAGTGATGTGATGGTGGAAAAATGAGGAGTCAAACCTCACGGGGCCCCAGTAAAACGCTACGGGAGCAGAGCAGGTCCTGCAACCTGCTGAACACATGGGGACATTACGAACAACACAGGTTTTGTGGGCTGGAGGTGCAGAAATGCAGCATGAATATGTGGATTTAAGCATGTGGTGTGCTGCAGAAGATTAAAGGAATTGAATTACTTTCATTTGCTCATAATTACCCATACACTGGGCAGAGTGTCCCTTCTCTTTCTGGTAAGCTCTTTATAGTACAAGGATGACAGCAATAACAGCAAGTGCACTTATAAAAAGCCCAATTACTGTAAGCTCTGTTGCTTCAGTCTCACCAGGTCCCTATTCATGGAAATAGCAAAGTGCCAGCGTCTCACTCACTGCTATGTTAACACGGTCATAAAGATCCGCTCCCACTGACAGACTCGGCGGTGTCGCCACAGCCAGGTTTAGCCCCTCGGACACTTCATGATCATGAGTTTTACCACCGGGCGGAAACGCACCGCGGTGATAACGGCTGATAACATCTGTTTTGACAGTGAATCAAGCCGGCAATCTGTAGTCACTGATCATAACTGATGACATTTAGAGAGGTGTAGTAGTACGAAAAGCAGCCTGTAAACTCACTGAGGAGCGGCTCAGTGTTAGTCAGTGCAAGATAATATTACATATACATTTTTTTTTTGTTCGTTTACATTAGTGTAGATGTGGAAATCGATGTAGATTATTACTTCAATTAACTAAATAGTTAAAATGTAACTATTTCTCAGTTGATCTGAAGACTGCTCTGTCCTTCCCTTGGACACCACTGCTGTAACGCCAAGAGATTTCATCAGCAAACAATAATGTGGGAATTCAGCCCTTTTATATATATATATATATATATATGAGCACCTGAGACCTTCAACGGGAGGCCTGGGTGGTCCCTGCATGTGCCCCCCCCCACCACCACCATTGCCTCAGGCTGGGGGATTTCGTCAACTGACAATTCAATACCTGGAGTCCTGCCATTTCACTGAGAACAGTGGTGTAATATCAACCCCACCCTGGTGAGCCCTGACACACGCTCCCTCCACCTCCCGCAGCAGCATCAGCGCGCCTGGTCCCGTTTAACGCCTCTGATGCATTTCAACTTATATGAACTGGGGACAAACGTGTAAAACCTGGAGAGGACGGCTTCCTTCCCGTTTCAGTTTGAGAAACAATCTATTTCTGGCACGCTTGTGCGTGTTAAGGCGGGGGGGGGGGGGGGGGGGCTCCGGGGTCCACGCAGCCCGTCCTCTGAGGACAGCAGCTTACCTGCTTCAGGTGCGGGGCTCTGCGCAGCCGTCCCCCGCAGGAGCACGCACAGCAGCGTCCAGGGCAGCAACCCGCGGCTCTCCATCCCCGGGGTCCACACGAGCAGACTGCCACCAACAGTATGAGGAGACACAAAGTGTTGCGCGTCGCTCAGTCGGCCATCCGTCCGCCGCAGCCCGCAGCAGCGCGCCGCCGCTCACTGAGTCATGTCCGGAGGGAGCACCGGGGAGTCGCGTCCAGCCTCTCGTGCGTCCTCCTCGGCGAGCGCGGGCGGCCGTCACGCTCAGACTGGATCACAGGTCCGGGCCGCGCGCAGGGTCCCGACGATACCCGACGGTGCCAACATAAGGCATCCGGGGATGACTTTCAAAATAAAACTCTCATTTGGTTGGGCTCCTTTCTTAAAAAGAAAAAAAAAAAAAAAAAAAAAAAGACAACGCAACATCGACATCGGCGGCCAAAGCACACTCATTGATCGAGTTAGATTTATAATATTAATAGTCATGATTATCGATAATATTTTGAAAAATGACCCTAAACCCTTAGTCAGTGGTGGAATTAAACATTTAGTAGGCCCAAGTAAAGTCAGTAAAGTAGTAATACCACAATGTTAAACTACTCCATCACAAGTCATTTTACTTCTTAAAATTGTATTTAAATATACAAAAGTAGCCTGTTTTCAACAAGATCTAACAAAGTATTCATAGGCTAATACAGAATGGTCCCTTTCAGAGTGTTGTATTATTATATAGGTTGATTATTGTTTGATTGATACATTGACGTGTAAGCAGGATGTGGATGTTTTTATAGGCCTAGTGTTGGCTAGTTTAATCTATAACAATGCATAATCATTTCTGTTAAAATTAATATATTTTTTTTAATCTTAAAGGTGCTCAGTGGAGCTTTTCTTGTAAACAATGTTCAAAATAAAATGTTATTTTTAAAATGTACAAATCTGCATTGTTTACATCCATGTTAACTAATTAACATTAACTAGCAAACAATCGTGTTCTTTCTGGCCTTTGGTTGCACATTGCTACATTTCCGCTGCCTGTAGATCAGTGAATGGTTTGAAACCACTGGCAGGACCTTGTGTGGAGTCACTGTCAGTGTGCATCCTCCTGAGCACGCTCAAAAACAAACAGAACAGGGACGCACTGACAAAAACATTGCTCCACAGTGCTCCAAGTGGTAAAAAAAACACCACAGGGTACCTTTAATATGCGTAATGAGTAATTCTGGCGAGTAAATGTAAGTAAATCGCACCACTGTGCTCAGTAGATTTAAACAGGCTTGAGTTCTGGCTGTAAACGATAATATATTCAGCGACTTCGCCACAACTTATAGAAAGTATAGAAAGCCCTGACACAGAGACTTGATCACAAACACTTAGCTGCACCACACCACTAACAATGACACACACATCAGTTCAAACCACCACTGACACGGCTGACAAAATCGTGCTTTTATTTTGAAGGTAAAGCTGCTTTAACTAACTCTGGCTTGACACTTCCGACTGTCTCCTGTGCCTCACCACTTGAACCCGCACTCCTCCCTTCTCCCTCCAGTCTCCCCAGTAACTCAGAATAGTAAATCGGGTGTTCACCATCCAGGCGTCAACACCTTGGATCTGAGCCACAATTAGATTTAAGTCTTCACATTACCTCATTAGCAGGGATATAAATGGGAACCCACAAAAAACTCACTTTAAATTTTTGCTGACAGGTCTGAAATGAGTCATACACACCATGTGGAAGAATTAGCTAATGCATAGTCTATTGGGATTTACAGAGGAGTAAGAGCATAAATTAGTACATTTGTAAAAACATTATATACTCCTTGAGTTAGTCTTCACACAGTTATATTTACCTTTAGACTTATTTTCTGAGTATGTGTTGTCGTGAAGACAGCCAAGAATTTCAGCGATCCCGGAGATTAAGGAACCTCTGGTTCACCAAGAGAGGCCACAAATACTTGCAGCATTCAAACCACTGGGAGTGCTTCTTTGAAATTATACAGCACACAGTCCTAGAGTGGACAGCTTTACATGTTGGCTATTTTCTGAGGTCAACCACTCAGCCTTTTAAAATGAAGTAAGAATTGCATGTAGAGTGGGAAGTGAGTGGACATTTTAGCACGGACTGCATGGAGTAACACAGGATGTACTGTATGATTCAACTTGGAGACTATTGATACTGTGCGTGTGTGTGTGGGGGGGGGGGGGGGGTACAAGTGTGTGTTTGCGTGTGAGACAAACAAAAAAGAAACAAAGGGGGTAGGAGGGAATGAATAGATGTGAGAGGATGAGGGGATACAAAGGTCTGGATTCCTCTGTGACACATCGTGTCCAAATACTTGTATTGTTCCAGCGAGACATTGACAATAAACACACCCTTCCCAATACACACCTATAAACTAAACACTGCAGCACAGTCAGTGATTGATAAGAATTATGATAGCTTTGGCTGACCTATATTTCATCCATACGGAACACCGTGCAAAAAAAGAGCACCAAGTTTTAGAGAAACGTACGCTTGTTGATTGTGAGTTGCCCTTCATATGAGTCGCCCTTTGTTCACATTTACAACAACAGCTTAGGCAGACAATTGACAATTAAAGGCTGTGTCCATTTCCATCTTCTGAATATTTGTCTTTCATGCTCTGTTGCTAAAATTGAACTCCAAATGTCTGGGAAGTCAATTTCCCAGCTGCATCATGATCCATTTACACCCTGCTGCTACTGCACAACAGACATGCAACATTAATTTTGCTGTGGTTTTTCGTGGACCTCCCCTCCAGGCCTAAACTGTTTGGATATTCCCACAGATGGGAGTTCTCTTTGAAGTGCTTGTTTTTTTTTCAGCCTAGTCAGTAAATCAGTTAGATATACACAATATACCCCCACCTGGAACAACTTGGCACCGGTGCGTGTCAGAGCAGTAAATAGCTGAACATGCATGTTCTGGGAATGCTCTGGGATTGTATATTCTTTGCATGAGCGTGAGCACGCACGTGAACACATTTCTGTATGCATTTCGTCATGTTAAGCATTGCATGAGTTGTGCAATGACGGATTACATGCTGCCGACTGACCTGTATTAGGATTTGACATTGCACTGAAATCCATAGATATTGCCAACTGTTTCCACTCAACGCTAGTTTCATGTCAGCACACGGTCTCCACTGCCTCAATCAGTACGTCAGATAATGCAACCTGAGAGGTGATCTGTTACTGCTCATTTTCGCATACCATCCTAGTCCTGGTGGGATGATAACTAAAAGCCCTTTAAAAGGGAAAAAAATGCAACCACACAGTAAACATGACCTTTTAGCTCTGGACAAGGCAGTAGCAGAGAGAGTAGGAGGACCGGATGGAGAGGCAAAAACAAGTGAGATGTCATCGAGGCAGTGGAATAGTTTACGACATTTTCTTCATCACAACATTGAGGGTGTGATAACATGGAAATAAAGAAAAACAGCACATCCTTTGGGAGAGGGCTGAAGCCTGAAACACTTCTTAAACAGCCTTGGTTACTGCCTCTTATACGGCCTCTTGTAACTTTGGACCATAATAGCAGCCTAGTTGTAATTACCCATTCAAATTTTGGCTGCAGAAGGATTTGGCTACACATTGGAATGCCACTGTCAGTGGTTAAGTGAGTTCCACAGATCTATATTTGCCAGTGTTTTCCTTCTTTCTGCCAGTCTATGGTAATCAAAGTTTGGGTTTTAACACACCAAGGATTTGGGGATTTAAGGAAGAAAAAGCAGAAATGTTGCCTCTCTCCTTGTAAAAGAAACTGCATCATAATGATATAAGAGATGAAGAAGGAGACACTACATCCAGCACTGAGATTTAGGCAGAGGAACAAGGGTGATGCAGGTATGAGGGTGCTGAAAAAGGGCGATATATCCTAAGGATGCTGGATAAGAGTGAAAACACAGACATAATATTTAGCAGAATTTCCATCTGGACCTTTCAGGCAAGCAGTTATTCGCCAAGAGTGCTCTTTGCCTACCGCGTAGTGTATTTTGGCACGACACATAAATAAAAGCCATTAAACTAAAAATATACAGATAGGGAACTCGGAGGGACTTTCCATCAGTGGGATGTGCAGAAGACCGGAAGTGCCCGCTGCCTTCCTGAGCAACAGTGATACCTCCGGCCCTGCGTCAATGGTACCTTCCTGCCTCTTCTGATCAGCATCCTGTGTTATGTCCACAGTGGGTCTTTGAAGCTGCGTTTATGAAGGTATTTCCTAAGCTTTTAGCTTTTAGAACATTATGTTTTGTATGAAAAACCTGCCATAAAGTGAACAGTCGAAGAGCTCCAATCTGAGGCAGAAAAACTCAAAGTAAGATGTTGGTTTGGTAAGATGCGGCCTCTAGGCGTAACTCTTGATATCTCCCCGAGTTCCAGGAACTCAAGACCTAACTGCCTCCCGGGAAAATGCTCAATCTTTGCTTTCCCTAAACAAATATGACATGTTCAATTAAACACAACCAACGGTCCAGTTTGAGGCAGGACTACATTTGCAGAGGATAAATCAGAGTGTATGTCTAAATTTGGACAGATGCAACCATGTCTGCTCACTGTCTTGGAGTAAGACTGGGTACACAGCTAGCTCCATCTCGCTAGTTAGAACATCTGTTTTGCAATAATCGACAGCCAGCGAGTCTCCACACTGGTGAGGCCAACACCCACTGCAAGTTTCCACAGTAAAATGTCACAGGCTGCCTCTGGTTCTGCCAAGTTGGGTCGATAGAGGTTCTCTCTATAGCTGGCTCAGCTCCTCTTTAGCGGTCTGCCCGGACAATAGTCTCATTGTGTCGAATACTGGCACTGGAGACATCATTTATAGATAGTGGATAAATGTGCTCATCCATTGGCTCAGTATGAACCCAAACTGAGAAAGTTGGATAACTTTAAAAGATGGCTGGCTGATAGTGCTGGTTCAAAGATTTGCTACCACCTGAGGGTAAAGACTCCCATGATTTACGAAGAAGCTCACTGAAAGAACGTTTTATGGGCAATTTTAACAGTGCAGTAGGGTCTGACTCCAGGGGCATGGGAGAAACTTTACCACTAATGAGCCTGAAGTCCTCTGGAAAGGCTCTGCTGGCTGTTTCCAAAACTACAAAAGAGAGTAACCGAACACTAAGAACTGTGCTTTATTGACTCTAGTTCAGCAATATAAAAAAGAGATTCCATTCACAGCCTCGGTGTACCCCCCCAGTGCTCTCTTGTACTGTATGAAATTAGGGACTTCCGTCCAAAAGCACAATCTGCTCAAAGAATCTCTAAAGCTCACTATAAACCAAGAAATACTAAAGTCCCAATTATCCAGAAACCACATGAGAAAGGTCAGTGGCGGTGACTCATGGATGTCAGAGTTCTCCGAGCGCCGGCTCCACTGTGGGAAGGAGGATGGTAGGCTACAGTCGGCTGGATGTAACAAACACACAGATGACCACAATCCAGTACTGTGCTGAAGTGTGTTTGTGCCTGTAGTCACATCACAAGGACTCTAATAAATCCTTTCCTTTCTTTCCTGCCTCATGTTCTTCAGTCATATTTCTACTCTGCCTTCATTTTACTTTCATTCTTTCTCCAGCCATCCTGCTTCTGAACTGTTTTTAATACAGTCCAGCAGGCCTCTCAGTGTCCTTTCTGTTTTTCACCATCTTCCCTTCAGCTGTACGTCCAAAGTGTTTTTGGCCACGGTGGAAAGCAGCTGGATTCTCCATTCTCTCCTCCCTTTGTGATTCCCTCGCCCTCGTCTTTGCTCCTCACCCCGCACACTCCCTCCCCGGCAGTCCCAGCTGCCTTCCACCCTTAGTAACACTCCTGTATACTATGCAAACACACAGACACAAACACGCACACAAGCCCTCACATGTACACGGACAGAGGCGTGCATGCGTGCACGCATAAACAGTGAAAGTGCGCGATGCGTGCACACACAAAGGGTAGCTGAAGTCACTTTTGTGGTATGTCTGAAGGTTTAAAGAAGCAGGGATGTATTGTAATTACAAGTGCATCCGCAGTGGAATCTGTTAGGGCAGGTTGAGTCTGGGGAGGACCTGGCAACCTATCAAAGCTATCAGTGAGCTAAACCACCCCCTCTCTAAAGGAGTGCAGAGATAAAAAAAAAAAAAAAAAGAATATACACAAAGGCTTGTATATTGTTCAACAGCTGCAATCTCCCCCCCACCTGATCAAATCAGACTCTTGATATTTGTGTTGCACACATACCAGGCCCGGGATTAATGGAGAGGTTGAATCTCAGTGGTGCAAACTTTTACTCAAAACACCTGACCAGGTGTGATGAACATCCTCCCGCCCTGTAATGACAGACAGATGACAACCTCGCTGTCCGGCCCATCCTGGCTGTTAACGCCAACACCTGTCATCCACGTCCGCTGCCTCCCCACTTAAGTCTGGCCCTTTCACTTCCTGGCACATTCTGCACACGCTCAAAGTTTCGGCCTCTCCCTGCTATCTGTTTCCCCCTTTCTGCTCTTTCTTTTTACAGTACGCACACACAGCGCACACACCCTGCAGCGTGCCCCACAGGTCATTCAGTCCACTCCGTCTTGGTTTCACTCAGCTCCCCTCCTGTGCAACGTCAAGGTGACAGAAAGGAGAAGGAACCTGACATGGTGATATGGGGGGGGGGGGTTGTGTTTGAACTTGTCTGGAGTGAGCTCAGCCTGTCTGCTTGTCTGTTTTCCAATGAGTAATCCATTGTAAGACTGAGCACACACAGACACACACTGGCAGGTTGTGTGACATAGCTCAAGTAAAAGAGGGAAGAGGAGTTTTAGCCCAAGGGAGATCGATGGGTGACGTGTGAGAGGAGCCGCTGGCTAGGTTAAAGAGTTTTTACTTGTTCTTGTGGAAGAATTGCTAAAATGCTCCTGTGGTTGAAAACAGCATCAATATTGGCCGTGGGTCTGTAATGTATATGTATAATTGTCAAGGGTTGATGCAACTTGTTTATCCATCTCCGACCCCAGTTTGCTTTTATTAGTAATTGGTAATGTCAGCCTGATGGTTGGTCCAACACTTTGGTCCAGACGGAAACCTTTCAGCACCTGTTAGTTGAACCCGACTTTTCATCCACCGCCATCGTCAGGTCTACATTTTAATTTGTCCAATGTGACCAAATACCTGCAAAACTAGTGATTTTCACATCAGCCTCAGCTATACTTTGTGTTTAGTGCAAATTTGCAAATGTTTGCATGCAAACACACTACACTAAGATGGCGAACATGGTAAACATTATACCTGCTGGTCAAAAGCCCCACTGTGCCAAAATACAGCCTCACAGAGCTCCAAGCGTGGCTGTCGACTCTTCTTATTTCATTTTGAAGTGGGTATTGTGACATCCCCACTTGCTGTCTGACCTTTTGGACTTTTTTCTCAGCTACTGAGAAGTTGACATTTAAAGGATGACATCAGCAATGTGTGTGTTTGCGGTAAACCGAATGAGTGAAATATTTGAAATATTTGTATGGTGGTGCATTTGGAAGCCTTGATTCCTAAAAAATGTCACAGAAACAGAACAAAACAATCGGGGGAGCAGTCTACGGATTTGAAAATGTTCCAGTTTTCAGACCCTTCTTCAATCTCTTCTGGCTGGTTGATGAGAAGCAATTAATGATCTGGGAGGATGCAAGTAGTTACCGGGTGTAAAAAATTGTGAATGGTTTAGCTAAAGCCACTATGACAATATTTTTGATATTATTAGATCAGCTTTCAATTTATTTTCATGACTACTTTATATTTCCACTGGGGGGCGTCAAATGCAGAACTTTTTTTTAATGTACTTACGCATGATGGCTTTAAATTGAAATAATCTTTGCATGGCAAGGGATTTATAAATTTGAAAATATAAACACATTTAACATTTAACACAAGTAGGGCTGCAAAGAACAAGTATTTTCGTTTTTGACTAATCTGCCGATTGTTTTCTCAATTAATCGTTGAGTCTATAAAGTGTCCCAACATTTTGAAAAAAGCCCATCACAATTTCCCACACGCCAAAGCCACGTCAAAACCCATAATATATTCAGTTTACTAGCATGTAAGACATTATCAAAACCTCACAATTAGAAAAAAAATGACTGAAACGATTAATTGATTATTAAAAAGTTACCGATAAGGTTTTTTCCATTGACTAATCGATTAATCGATTAATTGTTACAGCTCTAAACACAAGTTTCGCGTATATAACATTATTTTCACGGTGTTGCAGCCCGTGTAATATTTAGTAATGTAAAATACTGGTGAACTGAAATAATGCATTTCAAAACATTTTGGATTGTAGAAACTGTTATTTTAATGCCACCATAGCTACAAAAACTAAAGGCAACCCACTGGTACCAGCACAAACGTTAGCACCGGGATGTTGAGCACAGGTGTACAAATAACCTGAATTTTATGCAAGGTACAGCAGGAGTCCACCTCATAATATCTCTTCTATCAGTGCTTTTCAACACTCAAGGAGTTTTCAGTTTCAGACTTCAGGCTTTTATTTTTCCCTGATTACAAGTCTAGGCAAGCTGAAAAGGGCAAGTCTGTGAACAAAGAACTCATACGGGTCCTACTCAACAATTCTTCTCTCACAATGCCCCTTATCTGCACATCATCAGTAGTTTTATATATTGTACTTGCTGCGTTTGATGCATGGAGAAAGATATTCCAAATAAAGACGCACTATTGTACATAATTTGTAATCAAGCTGTAGCTTTGCTGCTTATAAAGTCTTGTTTATGACACACTTGAGGTTGTTCACTAGGCTGTATAAACAGGATGCCTTTCAGAGACAGACAAATACAGCACATGTAGGTTTGGAAATTCCTCTGTGACAAGGCCAGGATATTATTTTGACATAGTACCCACTCTGTACTCACAGTTCCTTGACACGCAGACCTTGCACACTTTTCCTGTGTTTGCCTTGCCCTTTTGTCATTGCACAGAATTCAAACTGGGAAACACAAAGGGAGATGAGAGCGGTGCAAGTATGTATATATACAGTAAATTGGAGCAGGTTAGGCGGATGGCAAGGGAGTGGGAGAAGAGCAGCCAAACAATCTGAAAAATACACAAGAGAAAGTCAGAGATCAACAGAACAGTGATCAGAGAGTGTGGGGGTGTGAACTGTATCAGAAAATAAAGGCAAAAGCAAAAAAGAGCATTATAAAATGATGCCGCACACACCCACACAAACATATAAACATTCAGGTTGAGGACAATGGCTCTTGCTTAAATGAGTCTTTGATATGCATTGAATCATACTACTAAAATGCACTTAACCCTCATTCTGTTTTATTTTACTATACTGTACTATACTACACTACACATACTGTACTGTACTTTACTATACTATACTACATTGTATTTCACTATACTATACTACACACACTTTAGATAATATTAAAGCATATCATACTACACACTGTATGATACTATACTGTATTGTAATATCTATACTATACTATATAGTTGGTATGGTACTGTCTGACTCATAGCTCATATCTGCCCTTGCATATAAACAAGATTTCACCACAGAATCCTATTAAATCCCAGTCATTCCAAATGCCTTGACCTCGGTCTATCGTAAGTGTCTGTTGCTCTTCTATCTTGATGCGTGCGACCCTGTCACTTTTAAAATCCATGTATTAAGCCAACCCCATTGAACAATGGCGTTTTCTGTTGCATTCGTAGCCATTGGCAACGTCTAATCAGATGATCCCCAGTGTGCTTCCATGACCCTGTCCTTGGGTGAGACAGTCTCACAGAGTGGCTGGCAGGCAACTTTCTTCAGTCTGATGTACTGTCGCCGGGCATCTGAGAGAAAGCGTGATCCTGATGGCAGACCAACTGAAATATGCGTGAATAGAAGGAGAACCAATTGAAAGGGCACATTATTGCTTTACCATTCAGTTTGACAGGGAATAAAGACACATTTCATAATAATCTAGCTTATGAAAAGAACATAACCACTCAGCTAATAGAAGTGATCAACACTAAGAATTGCTGTAATCAGGGCTGCGGATTCAGAAAATAGATGTTACACTCACACCTACTGGCCAGTAGTTGTACTGGCTGTGATTTTGGGCCCTGTGGAGGGTTTCACTGGTTACTTCCTCCTCTCTGTGAAGGAGTGCCAATCAGTGACTCCAGCAGCTGGAGCCGTGGGTTGGTTTAGCCTCCCGTGGCACAACACTGCCCTCCCATACCTGGCCTAAAGATGTGCAAATCCATCAGTTTAACATCAATTTCACTGACAAAAACTTTCCAAAACGTTTCAGTGGTGAACAGACCCCGGCCCTGCTCTGAGCGGACGTGGACGTTACGTCACTCAAAAACTGCAAACAAACAATGCGTTCACGAAAGTCGGAAATATTAGCGTTAATTTCTGACCAACCACCAGAACGACGCCAAAAAGTGTTTTCATCGTTACAAAGGAAGCTGCATTATCGAGGCCGTGCTGCTGGTGTGGTGGTAACAGCGATATATACAGCAGGTTTCCCAAAGCAAGTCAATCATATCGTCACACGTGTTTTTCTGATGCACATGTCTCGCCTTATTTTTTGCCAACCCCGCGCACCGCAACCCCGTGCGGGCTGATGTCCTGAACAGTTAAAACAAGAAATGTTGTTGTTGTTGCAGCAGCGGGGTTTTCAGCGTGCGGGATGTGGTGATTTTCAGATGTCAGAGCTCAGGAGGAACACGTGAAGGCAACAGAAGTTCAGTCCACAGAGTTGGGACATCTTGGCCATGGAGGACAAACTGGAGAGCTCTACCGACACCAATTTTGCCCCAGGTACCACATACAGTCTGTTTATTATGTCCCCCGGTGCGGTGGGAGAGTAACTTATTAAATTTATAAAGTTATGAGCAGTTAACCGTGTGAAGGCAGCGCCAGAGCCAGCTGTGTTTAACGATAGCAGCTAACGCAAGTGTTGTGCGCTGTTGATATTCACTGGCTCAAGTTACTCTGGCTTCGTTTTAAGTTAAACTTAAAAGGACTTTGGAAACATTTTTAGCAGCCCGTGTATGTTGAATTCAGGTCAGTTCATGAGAGACATGACAAGCACAAAGTTAGACTGCATGTCACCCAGTTTCGTGTCGCTGTTTGCAAGACTAGAACCAAACGTCAAACTAAAAAATAGTAAAAATACTACACTCCTCACAGGCAACTCCAACATATGTTTTGGACTGAGACATAAGACCTCATATCGATCACTGGGTTCTTCTGGTAAATTCGGCATGTATGTGATCCACCAAACAGCATTTACCCCAACCACAAAAACACAATGATCAATGTGTCTTTAATATGTCTTAATGTGTCACTTCTGCTCTGGGTTCTTCTGTGATGTGTCAGAATCAAACTGCTACCTCGAAGTTAATAATTAAACTTTGTCCATTTAGACCCAGGGGGGGCAGAAACAACACAAGATGCCCCACGTGACCACAGCCTGAAGGACATGATCAGCAGGCAGATGACTGAACAGGGCCGCTTTGCTTTCGCTGCCCTGTGTGGTGTCTCTCTGGGCCACTTGTTTGGTGGACCTGAAAACAGGTAACAGAGCCATGAAGGATAATGTCATCAAGACATCCGGAGCGTGTTCTTCGATGTAATATCAGTGTAGTTATTGCGTTGAGGAGTGCTTGCTTCTGTGTTTTTTGTGGAAAGCTAAAAACCCACCATCCATCTTCCTCTAATTCCACAATTTTGTTCCTCCCCACAAATTAAACATTTCCGAAAGCAATTTTGATTAATACCTTTTTCACTAACTGTGAATAATAATGCTTTACCTGGACTGTTCTTGGACTTGAGTGGATGAGCAGCTGTGTGTCTCTCAGTGTGTTCAGGGAGCAGTATCTGCAGGGCTTGGTCCGCTGGCTGGACCTTGATGAGTCGGTGATGCCGGTCATGGGGGCTTTCCTGTCAGGCCTGGGCTTCGAGGGCTCCGACACCTTCCTCTCCACCGTACAGGCCGAACCGCTGCTGGCCGCTGGGGCCACCCCCATCGTGCAGGTGTTTGTCCTCTAAGGGAGGATGGGACATTAAACTGCAGTGCTGAAATTGGATTGTTGCAGGAGGAAATATATGAATGTGGCAAATAAAACATAGAATAGAAAGATAATAGCAACTGTAAATTAGTGCAATTAAAGAAAATAATAGGTAGAAATGTATAATTGAAATAACTACAGAAATACTATGTGCCAAATATGCAATACAAAATAAAAATTACAGTAGAATATATATTTATTTAATAATTATAACGTCTACATAGAATGTCTATCATAATCAATTCTATGCAAGGTCATACATAACTTAATTTCATTAAATATGTAAAGTCAAGTCATTTTGTGGTTTGATAGGGCTGTTCTGATCATGCTAGCATAAGAATTAAGCTGTATCCTTTGTTTTTAATAACAGTAATAACACTGTATTGTTCTAACTTTGTATCTGGATTTCTACAAATATGCCTATTAAAACCAGCTTTCACTTTGTGTTACAGGATCTGGTGTCTTTTTCTGTCAAAGACGGTAAGAATCCTTTGATGGATGAATGACTATCTACTTTAAGTTGGTGTGAATTCATATTAGCCCGTTAACTCTATAACTTTCATGTCATCAGGTCAGTATGATGCCAGAGCCAGGGTTCTCATCCGTCACGTCAGCTGTCTGCTACGAGTCTTTCCACAGCAGCTGGAGGAGTTTGAGGAAACACTGGGAGAAAGGCTGCGGGAAGTAGGAGAGGAGAGCGAGTAAGATAGGGTTGGATCGAAGGACGGATGATGGATGAATGTGACTGAGTCTGTAGCTATGTTCACATGGTGCCTTTTAAACTACTAATAATAGGACATTTCATTTAGTTTAAACGAGTGAGTTGTCATAAACCTTAAACCTCAGTTAATTTAAAATACTGAATGGTAATATGTTTTGTCTTTGCTTTCCTTTTCCCCTGAATCTTGTATGTGTCGGACTGTTTGAACAAAACACACACTGTGCGTGACACTCACACTTGTATCAAAGCATGTAGACAGTTGTGTAGCATAAACAAGCAGCTTATTGTTTTCAAGACGTCATCTTAAATGCACCAGAAGAGTCATCTGACAGTTTTATTTTTAGAGCCAATGAATATTCAAACTGATACAGATGATCTGTCTGACTCTGCTTCCATTAGAGAGGAGTCCTCCCGGCGGCTGAGGAGAGAAAGAGGGCGAAAGTTACGACGCTACCTCCTCATTGGACTAGCCACTGTGGGCGGAGGAACTGTGATTGGTGATTATTCCTGTGGATGCATAGACACCAACTGATAAGCTCATCAATTGATAATTAAATCACCTTAGTGTTCAGATGTCAGAAAACACTGCCAAGAGTTGGGTTTTTCTTTCAGTAAACGTAACCTTTCTTTAAAGTGCTTCACCTTACAGATATTGGCACTCACTAGCTTTTTTTCTGTACTGACTGCCCTCTTTGTGCCCTTGCCAGGTGTGACAGGTGGGCTAGCAGCCCCCTTGGTGGCTGCAGGGGCCAGTGCTGTACTGGGGGCAGGAGGTGCTGCTGCTCTGGGCTCAGCCACTGGCATTGCAATCATGGCCTCCCTGTTTGGAGCAGCAGGTGCTGGATTGACTGGTAAGAGTGTTGGATGACACGTGACTGTGTGCGGAAAGAAGTTTCGACTGAACTTGAAACACTTAAATACACCTTTTTGTGCATTAATCACATTTTTTTTCTTTTACTTGATTTTTGCTCATTTTCACATGTTGTCTCTCCAGGCTATAAGATGAAGAAGTGTGTTGGGGCGATAGAGGAATTTGAATTCCTGCCACTGAGGTCCGGGAAGCAACTTCACCTGACCATCGCAGTGACAGGTTGGCTCTGCAGTGGTAAATACAGTAAGTATGGCTACTACTGTCTCACTACAACCACTTGCAGTTTCCACTGATTAGGTGTGGGTGATATGGATAAATCCTCTATAATGGTTTATGTCATTTTTATATCGCAATATCAATTAATGTCAATTTTTGTCTGTAAAATGAATTGAGAACATTTTCATGGATAAAATAACCAGATAGGACTGTCGGTTTTTGACATAATATCTTTACCACTACACTGGACATGTATATAGTGTGTGTGGTGAAATCAGAACAAATCATTTTTACCTTCCAATAGCTGTCTTTACCATGACAGTTAAGCCTGTATATTTTAGTGTACAGAGCACTGAATAATTTACAGTTCTGTTCTGTTTTTTCAATCAGTTCTAGAGGAGGGTCAGTGCCATGGCCATCATGTCCACATGCACAAGGGAAACCAAATCCACCAAAAGCTAGATTAAGAAAGATAGCCAGCCTAACACATTGGCTGTGATCTTTTTTTTAATTAATCATCAGCATGTTCTTGTCAGGTTCAGTGTGAACTTTAGCACCTCAGCTATGTCGATTACACTGTACGTTAAATAGAAACTACAGAATGCAATTTCTGAAGAAATTCCTGCCTGCATTAAAGCTGACACTGACCTGGTTTGCTTGATGAACAGTTGGGAGCTAATCTGCATTGCTGGTTTAACTTTGTATGAAGGAGCAGCTGAAATAGTGTGAAGAGTTGAAATAGTAGGAAAGGGATAAAGGGGGTAACATTTAGTGTAAGCAATGAAATGTGTTGAAATGAGAGTTATAGTGGAAGGATTTAATTGAGCTTAAGTGTACGGAGAAGGAGTTGAGGTGTCATTTAAGTGTCGTGGTTGGAATACAGGTAAACCATCAACTGAGGTCTAAGCCCTATAAGCACCGCTGTGTACTAGAAGGAGTTGAGTTAAACCAGGTTACCACTCTTATTTTGAAAATATGTGGGGGAAAATTGGGGCAATAAACATTAAATATTTCAGAAGGTTTGGAAGATGTAAACACAAACGCTAATTCTGACAATGTTCTCAATGAGCTGAACATTTTAAAGTCTGAGTGACGTGGAAGTAGTCATAGTAGCTAAAAAAAAAAAACTGAGGAGAACTTGGAGCTGGGCAAAGTTCTGCACATAATGTTCTAACACTATACCTGTAGAGTACTTGTACATAAAATCATGCGGCTCTCTTCCCCCACTAAAATATACAACACTCAGTTACAAGCTTAGTACCCCCTTCACATACAATGGCTGGAAAAACACTTCACTCACAAGTGCTGTCTGGTCGTTTCCTTACATAAAAAAACACAACTGCTGTCCTCCAGGTTCGTTCCAGGCCCCGTGGTGCAGCCTGGGCGAGTGCGGGGAACAGTACTGCCTGGTGTGGGAGTCACGTTTCCTCAGGGATCTGGGCTCAGCCATGGCCTCTCTGTTGGACGGACTGGTCAGCATGGTTGCCCAGGAAGCGCTCAAGTACACGGTGCTCTCAGGTAGGAGGACGACCACGCAGGAAGTCTCTTCAGCAGATCTGTATTTGGAATTATTGTGTTTGTGCTTGTGGTCAAATATTTTCTGCTCTGAACTTCCCACTTGGGAGGTGTAATATAGGATGTAAAAAGTCGATACTATTGGTGCATTGATTGCAGGTAATGAGTTCTGTTAAACAGTCCTGACTATCATATGTAGCCATTGTCCTTTGGTTGTATTGACCCTGGCTTGGTACTGCATTGATGTCTTCTACACCATCACACTGTCCAGGCATTGTGGCGGCTCTGACGTGGCCCGCGTCTCTGCTGGCAGCAGCCAGCGTCATTGACAACCCCTGGTCTGTTTGTCTGAACCGCTCAGCCGAGGTGGGGAAACATCTGGCGCAGGTTTTGAGAAGCAGACAGCAGGTATCGTACTACCTCTTACCTGCTGTTAACATACACTTTACCGTAGTGTACCACCAGTGTGTGGTTGTTCATTTTGTGTTTACATTTTTAACTGCATTAGTTCACCTTCAACCACGATGCTATATTCATTAGCCTTAAATCTAAGTCATGCTCAGAGAGAATTGTCCTTTTTTCAGAAAACACTAGGAGCATGAGAGCGAATTCATTTTGTGCCTCTCTTTTCTTTCTTTCTCTATTTGAAGGGGAAGCGCCCTGTCAGTCTCATAGGTTTCAGTCTTGGGGCCAGAGTCATTTACTACTGTCTACAGGAGCTTGCCAATGACAAAGGTATGGTCACTGACATCTTTCTGTGGTTAAACCATATTATGATATCTGCACTGGAATTGGATTCACATCCACATTTTAGATGACTAATAATTTAAAAGCATTTAAATGTGGTTATACCATGTGTAATTGAACTGTAATTAACCTAATTTAACTAGTTTCTCATTGTCCATTATTTTCTTTACATAGCACATAGCTCTGATAAGCTATTTCAGTCCTTTGTTGTCGTGATTCCTCAGGTAGTGAAGGAGTAGTGGAGGATGTAGTCCTCTTGGGGGCCCCTGTGGACGGCTCTGAAAAGGCCTGGGAGAGAATAACCAGAGTAGTGGCTGGAAGAATTGTGAACGGCTACTGCAGGTAATCTAACAGAGAACTACTGTTGACCGTGGGATTTGTGATTTAAGTATTGCATAAAAAAATTGACTTTCTGAACTATCCACCTATCAGAGGGGACTGGCTCCTGGGGTTCCTGTACCGAAGTTCAGCTGCACAACTGTCTGTCGCTGGGCTACAGCCAATCAACATCCAGGATCGGCGTATAATCAATGTGGATCTGTCCTCCGTGGTGAGCTGGGGGTCATATTTAAATTAAAGTTCCTTAATGAATAGCAATGATGAGATGTTATGAGATATAAATTGTGTGATGCGATATTATGAAATAGAGAATTTTAATAGCACTTTAAAAGACACAGTTGTATTGTTTAAATAAAATTAAAAGATAGGAAAAAATTAAGGCCCCTGCCGGTCTGTTTCAGTTCACAGCAATGCCTTTCTGCCACTCTGTAAATCAACATGATTCCACATGAAACTTCACACTTATTGTACTTTTCATGGTAGTTGTTTTGTTGAACCAGGTAAAACATCAGAGGTTTAACATTGTACTCAAATGAACATTTAAAAAAGAAGAGTAAAAAGATACTTGACATGTCTGAAGCACATTTTCTGTACAAAAAAAAAAAAATGACCAAGGCATGATAAGTACTAATGTCATTTACAAAGAAATATGTATCCTTTTTTAGTCAGAGACAGTAAAACGATGTTTCTGCTTCCCAGGTGAAAGGTCACTTGGACTACATGCGTCAAATGGACACCATCTTGGTGGCAGTAGGAGTTCCCACTAAAGAAGTCCCAGGAGCCTCCTTTGCTCTTCCTCAGCCTGTAACAATTACAAAGGGGGCAGTGGACATCCCTGACCGAACCCCCAGTGAGCAACGAGAGACACAAAACCAAGCTGAGGAGGCTGAGGCTTGTCCAGAAGAAAGTGGAGACATGAAAGGGGTGGCAGAGACAGAGGAGGTGGGTGACGGTTGGGATATCCCTGATATTTCAGACCTGCTGGACTCGTACACAGAATCAGAGAGTCAAATCGGAGTCAGGAACAATTTACCACTTACTTCTGAGGAGAATGACACTGCGGAGGCCACGGCCTCTGCTTTTAATGCCCCGTGTGACGGTGTAAAGGAGGCGGACCCTGATAATGAACACATATCATGGAGCTGGGATGATACACAGTGGACTACAGAGCACACACACAAACAAAGGCAGCCAAACTTGTAAAGAGCATGTTTCAGGACCAGCTGCTTCCCTGTAAAATCTTGTCTTCTCAAGTTTTTTTTTTTTCAGCATCAAAGCTTTGTTGGAGAAAATATTCATTCCATTCTCAACACACTGATGTGCCAGAAACGGCAATCACAATGCACACATATGGCAGCCTCAAGTGAAAAGCCCCTGAATTTTTTTTTTTAGACTAGAGTATTAATTTTATAACAATTTAGAGTTTTGTAAATAACTGTAAATGTGTCATAATTTATTTTCTGAGCTCACTTTGCGATCAAATACCTGCAAAAATTACTTGTGTTCTGCAGGTTTTAGAGGATGCAAAAAAATAGGTGATATCTCTGTTCTTCTCTCGTCCTTCTAATTTACATCCGTTGGCTTGGTTGCTATGGATATTATCACAATAATTTGATTCCCACAAGGCCGCTGGCAATTCAGTGAATGTGCCTTTTTTTTTCTCTGTTCCACCCGTACCAGTGTGAAGTGCTGCCTATAGAGTTTACATAGACTCTAGTTACATTGTATACTAGCACTGATAATCGAAAATAGTCTCAACCCTGACTTTTTGTGTTTTTGTGTTGAGTTTCTTCAACCATATTTCATAACTGGAAAGAACCACACAATTCAAGGTAGAACAAGTGTGGGCCATAAACATTTTTCTGTGACCATAAAGAATTCATTTTAAATTAAATAATTTAAAAAAAAAAAGATTTCTCTCAATTTCAATACTGTCTCGATACTTTTTCCGTCATAAACCCGCAACATAACTTGTTAGCTGACTTTATTTCTGTCACTGCCACTCAGTCTAGGGTATCTACCTGATTGGGCAGAAGCAGAGGCAACTCGATGCCAGCCTGCTCTGCATCCAGCAGGTTGACGGCATCAGTGGCGGTGGCAGGGGGGTGGGTGGGATCAGAGGCCAGGTGAGAGGGCGGGCTGCTGGCGATGTTGGGCTCCCCCGAGTTGCGGAGAGAGAGGGAGAGCGCCGGTGAGGGTCTCCGGGTCGACCACGAGGAACAGCAGGGCAAGAGCTTCCCCAGAGCTCGCTTGAAGTCTCTCATGAACAGAGGGTAGATGATGGGGTTCATTGTGCTGTTGCAGTAGCCCAGCCAGGTGATGGCGTCGAAGAGCGCCAGGGGGACACACTCACACACTGCCTGAATGAAGACCGGGACAAGTATTGGAGGCATTAAGGCATCAGAAGTTAATTTATAGTAAAATGTGAAAATAATTAATAACAGAAAATAAATGAGTAAATACAGTAAATAGATAAAGTAATAAAATACACAAGGTACCTTTAATTTGAATTTATATATTTGTTGTTATATATATATTTTTTCTTTTTGGCAAAATGTATATTAATTTACAGATTTTGCATTTTTTTTATTTACTTCCATCAAAAAGCGGGGGATAATTTATGGTAAAACTCAGAAATAAATAAATACAGATATAAGTCCATAAATTATCTATGATTTTTGGCAACATGTATATTTATCTATTCTTAGCAAATTGTGCTCATTTATTTGTTATAGTTTAATGCACACATTTAATTAACTCAATTAATTTAGTGTCAATAATTTCTGGATTCTTCTTGGCAGCTTTTACATTTATTTATTTTTGGTTCATTTTAAACATTTATTTCCTTTCCCTGTGACTTCTGGGCCCCTATATTAAGATTTATATTTAAAATAGCTGAGTTGTGTAACCATCAAAAAAAAAAAAAAAAAAAGAAGAGGACAGATTTTCTTTCTCACTAATCACATAGGCTGTCCATCACTATTTTTTTTTATGGAGCATCTAATTTGTCCCTGAATAGAACTTGCAAATACATTTGTGTGTGATTGCCCGAGACACTGATGTTGAACATAGCCACTACTGTCAGAAAGACAGTGAAGGAGGAGACAGCTGTTAGAGGAGAGCTTCCAATACTATCAAGATGAGAGAGGGAGGCGGTGGGAATAGGACAGAAAGGAGGGGTGCGTTTCACACACCACATTGAGTGTGAAAAGGAAGGAGAGTGCAGACACAGTCAAGTCTCTGTGCTCTATGTTATGCAGGGGAGAAGCGAGAGGGCACAGATGGGAAATCAAAATGACTGGATCATTGAAAGCTTGAAAAACAGGACGAGTGTCATTACCAATTTAGATTAAGCTGTTTTTTGACATGCATTTGCTCTCGCCGAGGTTTTTCGGGGCCACCAATGTTTGCTCGCTGACTAATGAGCGCCTGTGCTCAGTCTAATCAAATCCAACAACTTAAGAATACCAATTCTAAATGGTACTTTGGTGTGTTGTTTTCTGGGTTTTGGGATGAGTCAGCCACACGAATCTGAAATGCCAATCTATTTCCTCGTTGGATAGCTTGGCAAGGCTGTGACGCCAAGGCTGGCCAACACAAAAATAGACCGGTATCCAAGTGTTTTTTTTTTTTTCCTCCTTCTTCTTTCTTTTGCATTTATTTTCACACTCTTTTAGTGGCCACCACACATACAATTTGTGAGAAAAACTGACCAAAAAAAACTCTTGAGTCACAGAGATACAGTATATTGAATACAAGAGCTATTCCAACTACCCGCCCCGTCCATCTGATCATGTATCTCACATCCAAGATTTCATTGACGTATCAGATGTGTCATATTACCTGTATTTTTAAATTTTTTTTTCATTTTCATTGACTACATTTCTGTGTCATGCGTGTGGTAGAGTTAGTGTCTGGTCCCCCTACTGACCTGAGCCATGTTGGTGATGAAAAAGGGTAGCCAAGCACTGAAGAAGAGTCCCAGGAGGACACCCAGTGTCAGACTGGCCTTCAGTGCCCTCCGACCCTGCCTGTGGGCCAGGCGACGCTCACTGTTCACTGACGGCTGTGGGCAGTAGAAACAAAAGAAATAGTTCATCCTAGAGTTATAAATACAATGTAGATCTTGCTTGCTTACATTGGTATTTAAAAAAAAACTACACATATCTATTACTAATTTACTGGTTACTTGTTGGAACAACTTACATTTGTATTTGTGTATGAGTAACCAATCAACATAAAATATGTGAATTATTGAGCTTTTTTCAGAGATTTCCCCAAATTTCTGAAACTATTGCTTGAAAAATGTGATCAAATACAAATATTTAATGTGTTTAATGTTGTATTATTTTTCTTTTCCATTCCTCAATAATAGTTCTGGTACGAAATAATGGGCAAATGTGTATAAAATGATGCACAAGACATCTAGAATATTTGCATTTGATGGTGCAGCCATAACAGGTTTGAATATTACACTTGGTGTCAGTGTCACTTGGCTTCGGTGAAGAGTTGGAACAAGCCAAAGTGGAATATGTATGATGATTTTGAAGCTATTTATTGGGAAAAATAAGAAAAGGTTTTTTTTTTAGAATTAATTTAGAACTGATTGTTCTGGTGTGTGTGTGTGTGAAAATGTGACAGACTGTGGCTGTGATCTCAGGTTTTACACGTCCTCCCTTTCCCCCGGCGCTCTACTTTTCTTTTCCATATTCTTGGGTGAAAATGACTAAAGAGCAAAACATTTTTCAGCTCTATCATATTCCAGCTGCAGCGTTCTTTCTACATCAAGACTGCATCTCCTCTGACTCTTTCTACAGCCTGATAATGGTGAATGAAGTTTGAAGCTCATGAAAAGTCAAATCATTTCACATCAGCACAATGGTATTTGCCATGTGCACAGATTTGTTCATGGCTGTATATCCTGGCTGGACGGGCTGTAAACCTTCACACTGGTCTCTTTCACTGGGAGAGGCCCGAGACCTGCACTCTTGAATGGTACATGCACTCTGAAAAATTCCTATTAGTTTACTGGTGGACAAAAAATGTCTCCACGATGTTGAACTCAAAGTAGTTATATTATATAAATATATGTTATATTTTATAATTCAAACCATCCGGACAGTCAAGTGGGTCTGAACTCAGAATAACTTGTGGCGGCATGTGAAAACCCTCAGAACCTTGGCCTTGAAGGGTTTTTCCACATTTCAATGCTGCAACTGGCATTTGAAGGGAAATGGCGTGAGAGGTAGGAGTGAACGGTATTATGTTAAAAAAAAAACAAAAAAAACAACCTTAACCCTGTCAAAGGAAAAGACACGCTGGAGAACTGTTGGGGCAGATGGACGAGCGTGGTTTGTTTTTTTTGTTTTTTTTTTCAATCTTTGCGCCACCTCCTCCACTCGCTGAATCCACCTTTTCCACCTCCTACTCTCCGCAGCGGTCTGCTGTCTGCAGCCCTGCGATGCCTTCAGGCGCTTCACTGTTATTTTCCTGGCCTCCCCCCTCTCTCCCCCTCTCTCTCTCCCCCTCTCTCTCCCTCTCTCTTACCGGTACATGTTGAGACACGGGCGGCTCCTGGCGGCCGCAGTCCTCTCCGTCCCGCCGGGCCTGCCCCGCCGCCGGCCCGGGTGACGGAGGCCGGGAGGGCTCCCCGAGGGACGGGTGCGGGTGCGGCGGGTGGCTGAGCGCCGCCACCCTCTTGGCCTGCCGGCGCGCCGCCAGCAGGATCCGGCAGTAGGTGAAGCAGATGGCGCCGGAGGGCAAGAAGAAGGTGAGCGCGGAGGCCACCAGGGCGAAGGGCAGCGTGACCCGCAGGCGGCACTGGAAGGAGAGGCCTCCCGACGGCGGCGGCTGGAAGTAGGACGCCGGGTACAGCGCGTCCGACGTGGAGCTGGCGTTGCCGCCGGGCCCGGGCGCCGGCCAGTGCCCGCCGCCGTGGCCCAGGCTGTGCCACCTCATCTCGATGGGCAGGAAGGAGGCCAGCGCCGCCAGGCCCCACGCGGCCCCCACCAGGAGCAGGGCCCGGGCCGGGGTCATCCTCTGCTTGTAGCGCAGCGGCGAGATGATGAAGATGTAGCGGTCCAGGCTGATCGCGCACAGGTTGAGGATGGAGGCGCTGCAGCACATGACGTCGAAGCAGAGCCAGATGGGGCAGAAGGCGGGCCACAGCACCCAGGCCCCGCACAGCACGTTGAGCATGGCCGGCGGCATGACCACCAGGGCCACCATCAGGTCGGACAGGAACAGAGACACCAGGAAGCAGTTGGAGGTGCAGCGCAGGGAGCGGTGGGCAAACACCAGGGCGATGAGCAGCACGTTGCCGCAGACGGTCACGAGGATGATGACGGTCAGCATGAAGGCCAGCAGCCAGGGGCCGCTGCCGGCGATGTTCCAGGCGCTGCTGCCGGTGGTGGGAGCGCTGCTGTTGTGGCTTCCCGAGGGCCCCGGCAAGGGGGAGTCAGCCATGGTGCCGGTTGGCAGCGATCAGTGAACCAGCTCCTCCAGGATGTGGGAAGGGGGGTAGGGGGGGGTTCCTCCTCAGGCGACACCGAATGTTACAGACCTCAAGCGGTTCTCCAGAGCTCTCACTTCAGGGACGTTGGTGAATGAGAAGAAGCCGGCGGAAGGTCCTGCGTTGAGAAGCCATCCAACCCTGTCCCTGTGGAGGTTAGCCGGACTCTTCTCCGCGGGTGAATATCTCCATCTCCACCTTTGGCAGGAATACATCCAGGCGCCCTGGGCTCGCTCCCGCCGCCAGAGGTGCCGCGATCAAAAAATAAATAAAAATCACCAACACAGTCTCACTCGTGTCTCCATCCTGGCCAGCGCGTCCCTGCCTCATCCACAGCTAGGAGCCAGAATGAGCCGTTGGATGGCTGACAGAGGGTTTTCGAGGCAGCATGTCACAGTGATGACAGCCACTGGAGGAGGGCGCACGGAGGGACGAGCTCGACCGGGGCACACGAGAGCTGCGCCGGTGAGAGGAGCCGCTGAAGATGAAGGGGGAACGAGGACCGATTCTCAGAATCACACCTCGCCTCACAGAAGTGGAGTTGCACAGCTTCCGCAAGTCCTTTGCCGAGCTGGAGCTGTGCAGCCTTTCACAAGTCCTTTCATTCTGGGAAAAGCCGCGCAGGGGAGCGGAAAACCAGCACAGAATTGTGCAGCAGTCATTCGGAAGCGAGGCTCCGTTCATAAGTGCTCTACAGGTATCATGGTCCTTGTCAACGCTGCCTTTATGTTCCCCCGCTCCTGTTAATCCCTGTGTCGGCCACTCCAGCGCGCCTCCCAGCCCGGGCGCACAGCTTCTGAGAAGGAGCGTGTCAAAGCATTGAGCTGTTAATGCATAACCATGCACAATCACAGCCAAGAAATGCTAATTCTACATCACGGTGTGGGTGGTCTTTTTCCATGTTTGGTCATGGTGTTTTTAACTGCTCAAGTACAACTATTACGGCATTTTTTTGTGAGGGATTATAAAGACCTGATGTGACTGCTTTTCCTTCAGAGCTAGGTCTATTTGCAAAATGACTTCCTCTGAAATCATGTATTCTTCCTGCGTTGTGTTTTCAATGTATTTTAGAAAGTGTCAGATGTATTAGAGTAGTCATCTTCCATGTTTTTTTTCTTTTTCTTTTCTATAGCAGTACTGGCAAGGTCCATTATATCTATAAAAAGAAGTCCGCCTCTCTGACTTTTTCATGTTTTAATGAGTTAAAAGACTGAATCACACTGGGTATAATTAAGCTTTTTTACTCTACAGCCCATGCCTTTGAAATGTTCTTGTGTCCTTCCCAATTCTAAAACCTTTTGTCCGGTTTGTGTATCTCACTTTATAATCACCTTGATTACACACAGGTGATCTCCACACAATTTACGTGACTTCTGAACCAATTGGCTGCACCATGATGTGGATGTAATAAAACATTTGTTAACTATTTTGTATAGGTAATATTGGAATATTGAATTAGAGCCCACAGATAGCTGCCAGTTTGTCAATAGAAGACATCAAATATTTTTTCAGTGACTCACACAGGATACATTTTCAATCAGTGAACACACTGACATTCCCTGTTCGAACAACTATCAGAAAACAATAGTCACTTCACCTTGTTCCTACTTCATTCACTTCCCAACAGGAGCCCTTGAATTTAAAATAACATAGAACAAAAGCACTCATGGGGTAAAATGCAGCTCACTCCGGCACTTCAATAGCCTTGTCAAATACTAAACATAACATGCAAAACTCTCAATTTTTCATGCCCCCTCAGAATTGACTAATCTCCTCCATCACTACGCCTCTGTCATCTGCCACATCAGATCAGATGCTGCCAACCTTATGACCCCCGCTCACCCACACCAATCCCACCACCTTATGGGACGGCGTTCTGCATCGCAGCCCCCACCGTCCTCCACGACACATTTCAGAAAATCACTCCCACTCACCTTCACAAATAAGGTGAAAAAACCCACCTTTTCAAAGCTGCATTAACACTTGGCTCCTATTACTCCTTCAAGTACCACCATTACTGCATGGAGTCTACGACCTATAATCTAGCTGTTATAATTCATTACGATACTCTTGTTTTTTTGTACTGCTAAGTTCAATGTGATTTTTAATGGTTTTGTCCATTATAAAGCATCTGAGGAAAAATTAATCACCATCATTTTTGTTTGTTCATGATTCTTTTATTAAATAAACACAGACTGTCCTGATTAGGCACATATAAATCATACAGAGTCATACTGGGGATGGATCGTTCAACATGAAGATAAAGATCTAACTGTAGAACAGTGCAAATGGTGACTCTCCCACAGACAAAGCATAAAAAAATAAAGATAAAAGCGACAGTCCCTCGATGACTTGCAGCTACTGTTCCTGTTAAAGAAAACAGAGATCGATTACATAAATCTTGATTTACATAAACAATGACACAGGTTGTTATTCTGAGTTGGAGATACGTTGTTTTAAAGTCCATATGTGTTTTTTTGCACATACAAACCTTTTCGCTTCTGTGCAGCAAATAATGTGACCTCAGGTCATTCTGACAGTTGGCAAATGCCATGCCAAGTCCCGCTCCTGAGCCGAAAGAGATTGGCCATGTGTGCCCTACAAATCAAACAGGTACTTTACCCTTAATGCAGAGAAGCACTTCACAGTGTCATTAAAAACATACCAGCGATGGTGTGTGAAATCCTTTTCACACTCTTGTCGTGACAGCTTGTCTGTTTTTTCTCCCTGTACTTAACTTTAAAATTCACATGCTGCTTTTTTGGCTTTTGAGGACGGGGGAGTTGCTGCTAGCCTGGCATCGCCAGACTTATTCGTAAATGCATATTATGCATATCTGCCAGAGCAAATAAAACATGAGCCTGCAGATTCGTCTGGTTCCCGGACCAGGTTGCTGCTGCTCTCCTCACAACAAAATCACAAATAAATGTTCTCCATTATAAATTCACATTGAATGATGTGTTCAGTTGGATAAAAGTGTTGTTTAACAATAATAAGTTTTTTTAGTGTCTCCCTGCTAACATTAGCAGACAGCTACTTGAAGGTGCTGCAGCAGCTACAGAGCATCACTCCTCGCTCTGCTCCTCCTGTCAAGGATCTCTGAGCTAAATTAAAGGATCAAGACGGAACAAACAATCCACGGAAACTACTTACGTTTGAAGAACAGAACAGAAAACACGATTCCTAACCCCAGCCCAGTACCTGCAAAAAGAGGCAAAATGAAAACAGCTACAGTATGACCTGGATGACAATGTACCTTTAATTGACTGTTTAATTTATACAACTGTTGCTTCTTTTCTACTTATTAATTCTACTTATTTATTGTGTGCATATACAGTTTCATACTGTCTCCGCCTTATGTACACTATGTGCTGTATATTTTCTATGTAGCCATAGCACAAGCTTTGTCTCTTTGCAATGCACAACATCAAATACATATGACACTAAACTCGAAACTCTAAATGTGAGCTTGTACTCTCATTCAGACAGTAGGGTGTTGGGAAGTACAGTATATTCCCATATTTTACTCTAAAGCTGGTAAATAATGTGTTGTCAGTTCCTCTCACTGTCAAGGAGCACCTGTAGTCTTTATACACAGCCTCCATAAAGCAAAGCGGGTCAGGTTCCTCTCTCCAATAGCTCATGACGCTTCAACGACACCGCACCAAACTCCATTCAAACATCTGATCATTTTACGGTGCCTTGCTTATGAGCCGCGCGTACACGACCGAAGACTTTCTGGAAATATCACAGGGTCCACTGGTCCATAATACCAGTGATTAATCAGGCTAGACCTTGTTTTAAATAGATAACCTCAACTTGAACCTGCTCCCTGCCGCCATTTCTATCTGACGCTGGCCACGTTCGTTCTGGGAAATTGTGGAGCCAATGTAAAGTTTACACGGAGTTGTGGTGCGGTATGGTGAATAAATGTTTGCTGGTGTCTGGTGTGTATGCCGAATTCAGGAGCGGGCAACACGGTCTCCTAAACCGTCCTGATTAATGTCCTAGAAAAGGTGTGCGTATCCACAAGCAAGGAAAGCCTCAAATTAACATTTTCTTAATGGCGATTCCGCCCAGGTTCTTTCCAGCGATAAAATCTAACAGAAACGCCAGCATTTATGAGTAAGGGAAAAAGTACCGGGTGTTGTCTCCTTGAATGAAACAGCGGAATTAACCCTGATTTAACTGTCTCTATGACAACAGAGGACAGACGTCTGACCGCTCATCAGATGTCCTTTACGAGCCCTTTATGGCTAGCTAGTTAGCTCCCCGCCCAGTCAATGACAGCTGCGGACGACAGTGAAGAAACTGCTGCTTATTCCGTCCTCTATCGGGGACGTTACAGTGTGGTCCTACGCAGAAGACCGTGGGATATTTACCGAGCTTAATGACGCCGTCTGCCAGGCACCGGTCCCACTTTTTCCCCAGCTCCTTCTCAGACATGCTGGTCGTTAGCTTGTGTCCGCCGGAGGTGTCAGACGCAGCTCGGGTGCTGCCTTCACGTGCTGTCGGAAATGTGACGGTCTGAGCTCAGAGGGACGACCGAGTTACAGAGTGCAGAGGGGTTGAGGCGGCCAGGGCTTTGTCAGGTGTTACGTTACCGGCTCGATGTTGTTCATGCAGTAACTATACGTTAAAAAAAAGAAAAGAAAACATTAAAATGGTCGAAAGTTCGTTTATGGCTGGTCACATGAACGCAGCATTACGCCACCCTTGCAAACCTCGCGACGCGTTGCACCCAAAGCGGCTCAATGTCGCCACCCTGGGGTGAAGAACAGAATAGCCTCAGCTTCATACATACAGCTTGTATAAAACAAATCTATGCTTTCACATAAGAAAAAAAAAAAAAAAAAACACTGGCATACAACTTTTTTTTACTGCAAATTTATTTTAAAGTTTCTAAATGAACTTTTGTTTGACACAAATCAGTACACTGCCATGAAGTCATTACAGCATGTTCACCTTATTAACACTGATTTCCTGAGATGACAATACACAATTTCTGACAACATACAGTGCGCAAACATTTGATATTCGTTACACAAAAAGTTGGCATGTTCTGAAATTGTTACCATTAAATAAACATGTGCCATCAGCAGGGACACTTGATTACTCTGCATTCAAATCTGAAAACTAGAAAACTGGTGTTTAACACGCTTACGTACTTAACATGGAAATCATGTTGTATATATATGAATTCTAAAAACAGACTGACAAACGTATCAAATTCATACAATGACAATCACATATGAATGATCCACTGTCACTTCTCAGCAGGCAAACTGTGTGAAACAGCCAAAAGTCATCTTGTTGGCAGTGATTATCAAGCACAGCCTCTCTAAATGGTGTAAAGTATGAGTTGGCTTCTTAATGGACTTCAAGTGCACTCATAGCAGGGGTGGTTATGAGCATTTTACACATCGTGAGTGTGTGTGAACAGCAAAGGGGCACCAAAGAGGTAGAATCTGTGTCCTTGAAGAGTAAATGTATCTTTGGCCAAAAACAAAATAAATCCGCTTTGCTTTTACTGCCTTTACTCCAGTACATGTATGTGTCTAAGCTACCACCGAAATCTCATTCAAGTCACGGTTTATGTGGAACTCACTCCAACACGACTGCAGGGATTATTCTTGAACTGTACATATGAAAACAATAGCTAACGTCCAGATATACCAGCAGGTAAAAGCTTACCATATCCAGAATGTTGTGTTTAAGTGGCCTTCACTACAAAACATATGCTGCGGTTTGACTGCATTCCATCTTATGTAAAAAATATAATGTGATTAACACAGGTAGAGAGATCATCAACCCTGTCTCCCGGTCCTGAAGGGCTTGTTGACCCAACCACAGTTGACTCTGAATCTGTCCTGATCACTCATCGGACCCTGGCTGAGAGGGCCGTTCTTGTGCTGCTGCTGGCTGTCTGGTTTCGTCTCTCGCTGCCTTCACAGAGCTCTTGCTGATGACCAGGAGGTCTCGCAGCTCCTTGTTCTCAATCTGAACGAGACGGAATATTTGAGGGAAAAAATTCAGATGTAGATTTTGACAGTTAAATGGTTCAACCAAAATACACATCATCACATATTATCAAAAAATGCAGCAGTTGCATCTACTGCCAGAAACAAATGTGTCTGTTACTCTGGGTAATGTAGAGACGCTGCTGTGAGCAGTTATCACTGGAACTACACACATATATATTAAAAATAGTTCAGTGCTGAGCAGTAGATACCTCAGACGTGGATATCTCAAAACCGTGGCAAATCCAACCTAAACTGTCTGCATGACTAGATATCACAAGTAGCAAGTGAAAACAAATATTATTATTGTTTGTGAAGCAACTCTTGAATAAAATGTGGCTACCTGATTTTATATATAAAACATAGAATAAGAAATGAGAAAATGTTTAAAAAAGGCCTATCTATGTGCATCATATCCAGTTTTACACATCTACTGATTATACACATGTACAGAAAGTGCAATCATGTATATTGTATTGTATGTACACATATTATTCAATTACGGTACATTTATGTAGGTGATACATGCATATACATACATACTATCAATCTCATCACCTTACCTATGAATGTTACCACACAGAGATACAAAGACCGTATCAGTGTAACTTTTCAGAAATAGCTTCCCAGAAATATGGATTCACTCAGAAAATCATCTTCAACAGTTCCTGATTCTACAGAAGCAGTGCGCTCACCTCCAGCTGAGCTAGCCTCTCTCGAACAGAGCAGTAATGCTGATCATCCACCTGCACGGCTCTCCTCATCACCTGGCCCATCTCGCATATCCGCTCCACCTGGCTCTGCACTTCCTGGAGAAGAGTCCGAAAACAAGACACATTTTTGACTGTGCAAGCATTTGTGTGGAATCCTAACCTGAGAAATGACAGAGATATTTTAAAATATGAAGCGAGCCGCTGTACTTTGGCGTGGTCCTCGTGGAGGCTGAGCACAGGTTTGGTGTCCAGCTCCTTCTTCGCCATCATCAGCTGGAGCATCTGCTTCCGGTATCGACCCATGATCAACTCTAGCGCGTACTGGTGCTCTTCAAGAGACAGCCATAGCTCTGCAGAGACAGTTGTGAAGATGGTTAGCACAGATATAAAACTCCAGCCATACAATCAACTGAATAGAGTGGGTTTTTACCTTTATTTTCCTGCTGTAGTTCCTTGATTTGAGTGTTTTCCTGAGTCAGAAGGACATGAGGCTTGTATTTGGTGAGCTCCTGAATCTCTGAAGTGTCTTCTATGTGCTGGGAGGAGAGAGTAGGAAAGGGCAGGAAAAGAAATGATAAGAAATAGAAAGACTTATTGCCCTGATTTAATATTATATCAACCACGACATATATATAAACTTCAAAAACACGTATTACCAGCATATTAGAAACTGAGAGTACATAAGGGTATGCATTTAAAAGTGATAATTAACAAAAAAAAGTCCTAATTTCCACTTTAAAGATACTAAATTATATTATTATCAAATTTACTCTCGAAAAACTCAATCGGTTCCACAGGAATGTTTTCATGACATTCAGAACATCTAATTGTTATAAGTTAAAATGCGCAGACGTGACAACAGGCAGCACTTAATGTCATCATAATCTCATATTTTAGGAGTGGATCACATGTTTGCCTGTGTCTTGGTTTTGATGGGAGAAGATTGTGGGATCATCAGAAGAAACATTTGTGACATTGTGGGGCAGCAAATTCTGCTTGGGTTACATTTATTCATAATTAATGGGTAAATTACAGCTCAACAAAGCCCCAATGTGTCAGCCATTGCTTGAATTTAACTTTTTGAGGCACTTGCCCTTTGAACAAGTAAATTTACCTTACACTTGTCCAGGCATAAAAGTCACTTATCCGGGTAAAAATTATTTACTTTTTTCATTTTGTTTGGCAAATGCAGAATCCAGACAAACCAACACTGAAAAGCATATGTGTCAACATATAAATTATTATGTTTCTGAATTTTATTAATGGCTATATGTAAAGTTTTCACCTCAACAAATCATTTTTATATGTTGTTCACATAAGCCCCTAGGTGACCTGCTTTCCTATTTCATTTTCCTCGTAACGGACTGGTATTCAAAATGCCATATGGCTATTGTAGTTTTTATTTGAGCCATTTTGTAGTTGTAAGACCCCCAGTCAAATTCATCTGTCCAGCTGCTGACAAATGTTCCTTCTCTTTTTTAACCCCATATATATATATAAACTCAACAATATCTCACTGGAAACTAATCTAAAATGTCAATAAAATAAATATTCCTGACATCATAATACTGAGTGAAGAACAGACATCAGTCAGTACTGTCTGGTAGAGGAGCAGAGCTGGTTTGTCTCCGCAGTGATGTTTATAACAATTTGCCAGATTTTAAGACACGCAGCAAACTAAGATAAGCAGTCAGACCACAGACAGACAGCTTTAGTTTCAGCTTGTTTGTAACAATTCGCTATTAGCTTGAGTAAAACATAGAGGCTGTGGATGAGAGACTGCGGACAGAGCAGATTAAAATATTGCGGTTCTACATTTTCTACAAGTTTTGGCTTTGCACTAGCCAGGGTTTTATTGCACTTACAGTAATGAGCGTGGTTGGAGGAGCTCAGCCCAACACAGAGAGCAGAGAGGCTGCAGCGTGATGATAAAATACACCAAATGTTACAAGGTGCAGATATAAGAACCGGTAACGTCGGAGCTTATCAATACTACGATCTTTAATAATTTAGCCCCAGGGCCGTTTAATAGTACCCATCCCTGCGCCCGGTGCAGCTGTAGTTGTACCTGATGCTCCCTGCACTTGACCGGGCTGCGGAGCCTGAAAGACACCGACACCACGGTTCTTCTTCTCGGGTAAAATGTTTGAACTGCGAGCGGTGAGCTGGACGCATCGTGGGGATGAAATGCATCCGTTTCTAATCGGTATAATGAATGTATTCATTCTACTGAATAGCAAAGTAGAAAGGTGAGTAATGAGGAGCACATAACGTGAAGACACGGTATATAACTTTTTGTTCATGACTTTTAACCTGTCCGGTGTGGCAAGTACATTTTTTCTTCCACTTGCCCGACAGAAAATCCACTTGTCCCGGACAAGCCCTGATGTCCAGCCCTGTCAGTCCTGTGTGTGTGTGTGTGTGTGTGTGTGTGATAGAGTGGTGCAGCTCTACGCTTAGCCGTGAGTGAAATCCCTCTGTGAGCGTGCGGAGCTGCTCGTCCTCACCTTGTCTGGAAGGGCATTTCCCACCTCTCTCATGCCGTGCACTCTCTGGCTGAGGGCCCCGGACTGCTCTATCAGTCCCTCGGCGGCCGTGTCGTGCTCTTTCAGCCTCTCGAGGAGGGTACGGGCATCGCCCAACACTTTCTCTAAAGTGCATGCCATTTAATTAAAAAACGGACAACTCCTTTATGTAACGTAAACAAACTACTTCAGACCACCAGCTAGCCCGGGTGAAAGCATAGACTGTATGGTGGAAGCAGCTCGCAGTGTCGCCCTACGTCAGTTTTTGAGCCTTAGTTAGTCGAGGAAGCTGCAGTGCCTCTACAGCAACGCGTGGAAACTATTTCACGTCTTCGGAAATATCTATGAGCAGACAGAATAAATAGAGCACACGCAAATTACAAACTGGTCACTCTGTTTTGTTGTCAAGTCCAGCGTTTCCGTGTGAGACTGAACGATGACGTCACTTCCGTATTTCCTTCTTCTTTGTATGTAGTTATATCACGAGAAGAGGTGAAGGGCGCCATCTACTGGATAACTTAGGTTTCATGGACAGTGGCTATCGCTTGTATCTTTTTATTCAGTCTGTGGTTTGATTTGATTTAATAGCTGCACCGAATCATTGGCTATTGTTCTAAAAAACAAAGCAAAAAAAGGAAAAGAAAAAGCTGTAGAGGAGGGGACAAAACCAACCCCTGGCTGGTTTTTGCAGAGTCCTTGCTCCGCATTAAATTAGGGAAAGATAAACCCCTTCAATATATATTATACATCTCTAATATTCTAATTACTGTATCATCAACACGTCCTCTGTACCACAGAGTGACTATCACGGAACAGAGGTGCTTTAAAAAAAACAAAAAAAAAAAAAAACATTGAGGGATTTCAAATAAAATATATTTTCAGAGTTCAACACTTTTTATAATACATTGTGAAGAACACGTGTGATCCGCCATGAGAGATCCAGTCTAAGAATTATCATCACTTCAGCTCTCCACGGGTACAATCAATAATATCAAAGGAGGGAATCAGTTGAGTGAGAGCTACTGCGGCCTCAGATGACTTCTCCCCTACAGTCGCACATTCACCCGCAAGTTGCAACGTGTTGCCTCAGAAAGTCTTCCGCGGGAGGAGAACAGTCGCTGCCAGAGGATTAAATGTGGGACACTAATGAGCGATGTGCTGCTGGTGATTATATTTCCAGTAACGACGCTTTCGAGCCGGTTAGAGAAAATATCTCCACCATTATGACACAACCGTATGCCCATTTTCCCATGGATCATTGCGAGGCCACTCTTTCCTTTAGGCTCTCTGGTGGTCCCGACGCTGTCAAATATCGCGGTAGCCGCCTCCCTAATCACTACGTAATGTGCCGTGCTGCTTCTAGCGGCGCTGGTGACAGTGCTGAAAGCTGTTGGGGTGAGTTTTTATTAATTTCCCCGTTTTATACACCACTTCAGACATTTGTTTGAAGCGTGTCAGTGAGACGGAGTCTCTTCGTGGTCCGGTAGGTGTGCGGAGCGGCCCGGGCTGCCCCTCGCCGTGCCGCACGCAGAGCTCGGGCCTGGGTGGGGGCCGCCGCGTTCTTCTCCTCCGTAGATCACACAAGCTGCTAGCCGCGGCCGCCATAGCCACTTAGCATTATGGACGGCCTGGCTGCTCCGCAAGCGGCACAAATGAGCACCGGTGTCTGTAAAACGTGGCCCAGTGTCCCGGAGAGACGGCGCCCGTGTGGCCCGGCGGTGTTGCCGGCTGTGGACGGACTCGGTGATTGATTAATGTGGAATCGAGCTCGAGCCTCCGATCGCTCGTCGTAGCGTCTTTGTTGTCCCGTCCGCGTGCCGTTAGCTCGCGAAACGTTATCTTTCTGTTCTCCATGTATGAAGAGAATAAACCCAGTTAACTCGCTGACCTTTAACAACACCTCGATTAGTTGCAAGTGTACATCGCCCGTTTAATATCCAACGTTAGTGGTTAATGTTTAGTCTTTGCGCCGTCAGTCACTTTTTCATATCGACTGTTACAAACTCCGCTTTTGTCTTTTCACTTACATTTCTGCCCAAATACCGGCTGTCGGAGGGACGGGCGCGCTGCCACCAGTTCTAAAAATATGATTTTTATTAAGATAAAGTAATTACTCGTTAATCACATGGGTGCCGAATTGTTCGGGACACTCAGTAGTTTTGAAGCAAGCCTCAAATCATTTTCTGCCAAGCGCTTACAATTTAGAATAAACTGCAAATCATTAAAGGGGCAGATTTTTGGCTGGAGCTTGGCGTGCTTGTCTCGGTTTACAAGAATAACATGATTTAGTGCCCACTTTCCGCTAACTTTCTGATCAGGGAGGGCATGCCACGTACTTGTGAAAACAGCCAAATAAATAAAAATGCCTCATGTGCTAATAACTATGCGAACTAACTTGTGGCGTAATGCTGCCAGTGTCGCAGCGGATTTATTTTTCCATTCAAGAATCGGAAACGTCCGGGTGTGTTGGGTGCTCGCCACTTTAGCGAGATGCTAATCGGTCTGGCTCTGTTTGTCCACACAAGGTCATTAAGATGATCGGCGTTATACTTAACTGTGGCCGTGTGCATGGCACTCAGACTCACAGGCGGTGGACCACCGACAAGGAGCCCGTCTTCGATGGTTCGGGCACATATTTCAGAGTTTGACGTGGTTTTTAAAAGGGAGCTGGCGAGCCTAGATGTGACGTGTTGGATAACGTTGCATGCCGCAACGTGTTGGCTGCTTGGATCAGGCCATATTAGCAGCTCCAGCTGAGGATGGCGGATTGCAAGGAAGTCACATGGTCGGTCGGTCTGTCGGTCCTGTCAGGGCGGTTGTTGTTCGGGCCCGGACCAGGGCAGCACCGTCGCGTTGCAGCTTGCGAGACCAGAGACTTAATTGGCCGCAGTTGCATGATTCCTAGTCTTTCTTGTTTAATGATTACCGAGCGAAACTGCAGTTTACTACCCCATTAGAAAGTGCTGAAACGGCCAATCGGGGCTGGTGGTTTAGTGGGTGGACTGTTTTCTCTGTCTGCGTCACCAAAGCTGAAAAAAGGGGGAACAGGAAAGCCCATCTCCTCCAAGGTTGTTTTCACTGGAGTCGTTTCTGTTCAGTGCTCATAACCTTTAACCCACTTAAGCAACCCATCTTGTAATAAGGGACTTCTTTGTTTTTACTGTCACTAGGCTGTGCAGCTTTACTTCGTGTGGGTCCAGTATTTGTCCAAGGGCTGCAAATGAAAACAAAACACAGAAGTGCTTGTTGACTAATCTACTGCTAGGAATCTGTTTGAGCTTTTTTTTTTTTTTTTTAACAACAAATTTTAGCCTTCCAGGAAGTACGTAGGATGGGAGTCATTGCTACACAGCAGAATAGATATCATGTGTCCTGGGTTGGCTCACCCAGCTTGTTTTCAAAGCAGTGTATTTAGGTCAACAACACTCTGCTCTAACCCTACTGATGGACATCGTTTTCTGAGTTTCTAACTAAATTTAGCTAAATTCCCACACACATGGTACACACACAGAACCACAATATCATGGCCTGAACTGAAGGTATGCTCAAGGACTTGTTGATCCACGGCTCTGGCCTGCTAGTCAGCTGCCTGGTATTGTGGGGCTGTATCCAGAGGCATCTGAGGAAAACCTATTTTTATACTTGTGAGTCTGGGGGCAAAGAATCTTGTGTTATTAAACTTCAAGCCACTGGTCCTGTTATTGTTACTGTTTTTAATGCAACAGAAAGTGAAATTGTTAACAGTCTAATTAGATGTATCTGCCTCACTGCAGACTCTTGAAGCCCTTGGGCCTTCTTTCTTCTTTGTGTTAGCCCTAAAAGTTTAATCTGTGAAGGCAAAGTCATCAATTCTGCACAGCTAACCAAATCTGCTTTTTCCCAACAGTATGAAGTGAAACGGAACTGAATTTTTGTACCATCCGCAACTGCTTCAAGTTCAGATCATAACAAAGAAACTGAAGATAAACCTCCCAAAACAAGCAAAGTTGCAACACCGAAGACACGTGAAGAAAAAAAAAAGAGAAAAGGATCACTTCAAGGGTTTAAAACACAAGAAGTAACCAAATCCTGAAACGACCAAAGAAGACGCACATCAGCCCAATTGAAACGCAGATGAGAAGCAATCCTATGCCCAAGCATATTCTGAGAAGACAACTGATCTGAAACCAGAAGTTTGTGCCTACTCAACAGCTTTGACAAAGCACACGTCCCAACGCTGCTCCTAGCCCTCCTCATCCTCACCACACCACCGACTCACCACCGGGGTGTGGAGTGGGCTGCTATCTGCTAGTTTTCCCCCCCATAGTTCCCCCCCGTCTTTCCTTCCTTCTACTACTCCCACTGTGTTCATTGTAATTTTTTCTAAGCAGTGTTTTTACACCTGCGTTTGCCTTTTTTTGCGCTAGATTTCTCCCCTGTTTTTGCTTTATGCAACCATTTAAAACTTGTGCCAGAAACCTGTAACAAGTGTGTGCGTGTGTGTGTTCAACTGTGTGCGTGAGGAGATCTGCAGGAACTGCATATTCAGAGAAGCTGAAATAAACAAGATTCAAGACGACAAATTAAGGTGGGTCTTAGTTGTAGTCCCTCCATAACATGAGACCAATCATGTTAATGTGAACTGTACTTTTTAATTGTTTAGGACTCTATGGTTTCATTTGTCATGTTTGTATGATTTCATCCCCACAATATACTGAAAACTGTTACCTGTAAAGGGTTTAAGAACTCAAACAATTTGATCCTGCAAGTTGGGTGGCATTCAGAAACGGTAATTGGTAAATTCCCTGTTTGTACACATTACCCCTAATATACAGATGTACAAACACAGATTGTGTAACACTCAATTCTGATTCAGTTTGGCCAGCTGCGCTGATTTTGGGCAGCAATGCAGAGGTTTTTTTTTTTTTTTTTCACTGAACACAGACAACAGTGCATCTGTCTGCAACATTTAACTTTGACAAATCTGCTACTTTTTATTTTTTTATTTTTATTTTTTTAAATGGCTTTAATTACAACTATCTAGATTTGTGGCTTCATCAATTAGAGTTTGGGAATCTCAGTTTTTAAGTGGCAGCATCTTCAGTGATTTGTTCATTTGCAGCAGCTGATTTCACTGATTAGCACACCTTCACTAGAGAGGAAAATGTCAGTGTAAGCTGCAGTGCTTGGTTAGAAATGAAGCTTGTATATTCAATGCTCTTTGCACATGAATAAACACTTCTAATATAAAATGAGTGCGATAAGTGATACTGAGTTTGGTTTGATTGTATCGTGTCAGTGACCTATACATTGTAATTTGTTAAAGTGAACTCTTCTTAAAACCTCCGCAAAAGCCAACCAAACTGAAACGCCACCACCTCCAAACAGTTAAACTGGTCATTCCTTCAGTTTGAGAATGATTTGATTGCCTTCCCACACCCAGCCCGCACCTTTATCCTGTTCTGTCGTTTTCAAGTCATATCTTCCCTGATTTGTCTTTTTCTAGGGGATAAAAGCCCACAGCTATTTTCCTTTTTATTTGTGACACTTGGCACACTGGCTGACCTATCTGCCTTACCCGTTATGTTTGTTCCTCTCTTCACCCTTGCAGACATCCAGCGGTGTATCATTTGGGTGGTTACATAAAAATAGTACTTAACAGTCAAGCAAAAAATTCAAACAAGTAATCAAGTTCAGCAAGTGCTCGAGCAAGTTTGGTCCGAGTTTATGGGAAAATATGGGCAGCCCCTGGAAAGGCTTTGTTGAGTTTACCTTGCCTGCGTCGCCACCCACCGCGTTTGTTAGCGCTGACCTGAGCAGCACCTCCCCTGTCGGACTCAGCCTGTCGCCATATGGCCGATCCGTAAGTTCCACCTTCCCACCTCTTTTCTACGTGCCCCACCCCATCGAACACCCATCTACCCACCTTGCCCTGCATCTCTCCGCTGTGTATGGCCTAACCTCTTTCATCCTTTTCGGGCTCCCGAGACTAGCCTCTACTCAGTTGCAGGGTGAGGGGTGTTCTGCTGATTGGACTGAAAATTGGCGCTTTTCACAAGTCCTGAAGAGCCTTTTTTTTTTTTTTTTTTTTTTCCCTCTTTTTTTTCGTCCTTATTTTTACTTTGCGTCCCAATCCAGTAAAGCCCTAAGGCAGGCCGTGATACGAGCAGATCATGTTGGGCTACATTAATGCTGGCACACAACTTCACTCAAATCAAAGCAACACAAATGCAAGCTAAAGTACATACCAGTTGGTCCCTAGGAAAATCTGATAAATGTGTTCAGAGTAGCTCATTGTGAAAGTGCTGTACTGTGCCTAACAGAAGAGGCTGCTCTGGGACCCCCATCATAACCCATAACCCATCACCAACTCTCTGTCCGCTGTAGATGCACCGCTATTTGACCTGTCATTTGCATTTTCTGATTCTCCATCTTTAGTACTTTTTTTTTTTTTTTTTTTACTCGTCCTTGAGTAACACGTACGATACTGCATTTAGACCACTTCCCGTCAACTGGCTGTGCAAAGAAATATTTAGTCTGCCTTCTCCCTTAGAGCCATACCTGTTCGAGTACACTAGTGTTTTCAACCACTTTCTGGTGCTATAGATTGATGAGATGGTCATGGTAGCAGATCCATCGTTCCTGAGTGGCATTATGGCTTTCTCCTTTTTGTATTTTGGTGTCAGGATTTCCCCAGAGGGGTTGAGTATTGGTGGTGGTTGCTGTCATGAGCTAAAATATAATAAAATAGCATTGGAGAAATCTTACACTAGTAGTATATTGCTGTGATAGTGTAATGTGTATATACGTCGGGCCTCCAGAAATAGGTGCCTGGGCAAACACTGGGTGTCATATAAAATGTCAGCAGATTAGCAAGGACATGTAGAAGAAGTATTTCATACCCAAATGCCGTGTAATTAGAAAATGTTACACGCCATGACTATGCTACTTTTTAAAAGCTGTTGCCTCCTCCCAACAGCATATCCAAGTCTTATCCCCAGTGTCAGAAATGGAAAGAGGCTCATCTGAACCTCCAGTGGCTCGCAACACTGACTCTTCCCCATCTACCTCTACTGGTCCCATGTCTATCCCCCGCTCCTCTTCCGTCTCTTGCCGTCCCCACCCAGGAAGTAAAAAACACAAGCGGACTCCCTTGTATCAGAGATCAGTAAGAGGGCATGTCCGGTGGTGCCCACACTGATTTAACAGCCCTGTGAGCTGCTGTTGTGTGTCATGTGACGTTTGCTAACAGCATGGTTTGTAGTTCAACCAGGGTGCAGTGGAAGATTTTGATACATGAGTTTTTTTTATTGATATTCCAGTACAACCACTGGTTGGTTGGCAGAGGGAGGTGAACAGTTTTCGAACATTTTTCTGTCTAACCAGAATTTGCATGACATTTCTTGGAGTTTTGTTAGTGCTTTAGGTGATCTGGGACTAAAATCACTTGACGTGAATTTAGGCTTTTAGTGCATGACACTAACAAAGCAAACCAGGAACCGCCACAAAGTCTCGTTATTGTGTTTATTAATTTTCCAGCCAATGGTATAAATTGTGTTCTCCTCTTCCTGACCAGATAGCCCCAGAAGACTCTGATTTAGCTTTACCTTTTGCATTTTTCCCTCCCCACGTCCTCTAAAGTTTGCTGTACCTGCATGTTTGAAGTGGGTTTTTTTTTTTTTTGTTTTCTTTTGTTTTTTTTAAGGTTGGCATCAAACACTGCATTAAACTTGTTTTTGTCTGCTTTATGTGGATTCACCACTGGATGAATTTTAACTCTTGCTTCTCCTCTTCCCCAGATGAGTTTTGACCCAGGCATGCTCCATAACAATGGACACACTGCATACGCCAACGGCACAGGGCCTGGCATTAGAGAGACTGGTGTGGTGGAAAAGCTTCTGACTTCTTACGGGTTCATACAGTGCTCTGAGCGTCAGGCTCGTCTCTTCTTCCACTGTTCCCAGTACAATGGCAACCTGCAGGAGCTTAAAATAGGAGGTGAGAGGTCTTGGACCAATCCTAAATACTTAACCTGTAGAACTTAACATGTTGAAAAGAAAATGAGTCAATTATTGAAACTGAAGTTGTCCCTGTATCATTTGAGGTGTGCTAAGTGTTTTGGGTTTTTTCTCCTGCTTCTCTCTCCTCAGATGATGTAGAGTTTGAGGTATCCTCTGACAGGCGCACTGGCAAGCCCATAGCAGTGAAGCTGCTAAAGATAAAGCCAGAGGTGCTGCCAGAGGAGCGCATCTCGGGCCAGGTGGGGCCAGACCTGCACGCCTATCCCTTTACTGTGCTGCATGGTTATATTCATCCAGTTAAGGAACACCATTTTATTTTCAGTTCTGTCCTTGTCTGTCAACTTAACATGTATATGGCCCATTGTGTTTTTTGGGGAGGGGGTGTTATTGTAAATTGTAAAATTTGATCCCCCCTCTAATCCAATATCTAAATTTAAAGAAAAACTTTTTTCTTCAAGATTTACAATACATTTTGAATTTCGGATTGGCTTTTTGTGCTGACATGCATGTTTGCTGGAGGTGTTGAATGTCAATTGAACAAATATGGTCAAGTGATCAATCTAATTGCCCAGTGGGTGTATATTTATTTCTCTGAGTGCTCACAGCAACTAATATAGCTAAGTTGGTCAGTCTCTCAAACTTAAACAAATCTTACGTGTACCATTCTGGTAAACTGTTGTAAAAGAGTCAGTGAGCCTGATTGCTGCATCATTTAGTTGAGCTCAGCAGTGGCAGACAGAGCTGTGCCATAGCAGAATTTTATGCTGGGCTAATGTGCAATTCATAACATGCAAGAGATTCTGCTTGTCTAGTAATACGTACACATAACACATCTAAGTCTACATGCAGGGAACAATGTAAGTGATTCACTCACTCACTCACTCAGTCAGGTTATCAACATGCTAGAGGCTGTTAGGAGGCCTGACAGTGTATAGAGATTTCACACTGAAGCACAGTTATGCACATGCAACTCTGCTAACCTGTGGCTAATGCACCACATCTGTGACACTTGATATACTTGTTACTGTGACATTTAAAATTACGCCATTTCATCCATCACATGTCTAGAAATATTTTTATCGGGCTTTGTATTTGCAATTATTATTCAACCTACGGCTGTCAGAGCAGTGTTTTAATGGCCTCCTCCTGCAATTTCCTCCTTTTCTGCAGGTTGTCTCAGCAATCCCAGTGCACTTGGATGGAAAGTCTGCTCCTGGCCAGGTGCCCACTGGCAGTGTTTGTTATGAAAGAAACGGGGTAAGAGTGTACGGAAAAGTGGCATGGATTACAGCATGCTTGATGAATGAAAGACAGAATCCTAATGTAATTTGATTCTTACACTCTTGAGAATTTCGTACAGACAACAATTGAATTACTTGTTCCAACTTGTTTTGCTTAATAACTTCTTGCATCTGCTTGCACGTTAAGATCTATTATAATGTATGTCAATGATATATGCTGTGGAGAGTTCAGAGTCTGCATGTGTTCATTCCAGGCACTTCAGGTGACTGGGTAAATGTAACATCTTAAACCTCCATGGCACATGGCTATCTGTCCTACATATATATGCATTATCTTACTTTATGGTTGGTCTTGAATGTGAAATAGTTTCTGGTTTAATAGGTGTGTCCCTAACCATTTAACAAAGTTTGACACTGGTGTGACTTTCCACAGGAAGTGTTCTACCTTACCTACACTCCTGATGATGTAGAGGGTAACATCCACCTCGACACAGGCGACAAAGTCAGCTTTTACATGGAGACCAACAAGCAGTAGGTCTTCATACCATGCCAATATTGTCTTATATAATAATTCCCAACTTGCACTCTGTTTTATATTTATCACTCTTGTATTTCAGTACCGGTGCGGTCAGTGCTCGTAATATTCAACTTGTGAAGAAAAAGCAAATGAGGTGCCAGGGTGTAGTGTGTGCTACAAAGGTAAGGGAAACTGATATCATTACATGGACCTTTCTTATTGAGCAAATGAGACATAGTCTGGGCACCTTTTGTGATGGCTGACATTTGAGAAAAGTAGCTATACGCTTTCCCAGGATTTACCAACCTAGGTATTTGCATGTCTATAAAAGGTGTAGATTTTTGTAACAAACAGATCTGTTTTAGATATGATGTTAGCTAATGCTAATTATACCTGGTTTCATGTCATTTTTTTCACAATACAGATGAATGTAATAATATATTTAAATAAAATACAAATACTTCACAAGTCTAACCTTTGAATTTGAAACACGCCCTGGATCTCCCATTTTTAGTGGTAGGTTGATAGCTGTTATGTTGAACCATGTGTTGTCTTTCAGGAGGCGTTTGGATTCATTGAGAGGGCCGATGTTGTGAAGGAGATTTTCTTTCACTACAGCGAGTTCAAGGGTGATCTGGAGGCTCTGCAGGCTGGAGATGATGTCGAGTTCACTATCAAAGACAGAAATGTAGGTGTTGTCAAGCTTTTAACTTCCAGCCTACACATGAGTGCCACACATATATACATGAGTGATTTTTCAAACTTGGATAGATGCACTTTTAGCACCTCTTAACTCTTTACTGACCTGCTGGTTTGTGTATATAATGTTTTGATTTTATGTTCTTATGGCCATAGGGTAAAGAAGTAGCCACAGATGTCAGGCTGCTCCCCCAAGGAACAGTCATCTTTGAGGATATCAGCATTGAGCAGTTCGAAGGCACCGTCGTCAAGGTCATTCCCAAGGTTCCCACCAAAAACCAGGCAAGTAGATTACAAGTCTGGCAAGTTGAATTTTTATGTATTTGAAGAGGCTATGCTGTAAAAGGTAGGTATGGAACTGTGCCCCACTAACAAAGAATATAACAAACAACTTGTATAATATAACACATCTTTCCTTTCCTGCTTCGACAGAATGACCCCCTACCAGGTCGTATCAGTGCCCGGATTGGATTCACTGACAAGGAGCTGCCGTTTGGTGAGAAGGACACCAAGTCCAAGGTGACCCTTTTGGAGGAAGACCATATACAGTTCAACATCTCCACCGACCGCCGAGACAAGCTGGAGAGGGCTACCAACATCGACATTCTCCCAGACACCTTCAACTTCACCAAGGAGACCCGTGAAATGGTGAGAGTTACGAAAGAATAAGTCATTTTCCTGAAGTGATCAATTATATTATGTAATGCATCATTGTAGAGATTAAATAATGACTGAGTGTGTTAACATCGACATGAGTAATCCCGGGTTATGATGATGGGTTTTTGAAGTATGTTTTTGTGTATGGGCATGTCAACATCACCTCCTGATTTCAGAAATAAGCCCTTATCTAATATGCTAGCTGGGGGCGGGGGGAGCAATGAAACGATGACCCATTCCAGTCGGTAGTATACACATTACAGGAACAGCGGTTTTCCAATACGTACAGTGGAGGAGCAAGTCGGGTAACAATATCAACATTTCCAGGTTGTGTTGTAAACATCAGAGGGGCTTGCTTAAAAAATACAAGCAGTAATTTGGATACTAGTATTTGTCAATGAATTACCCGATTTCTCTGTGTTCCGTGTTAACACCATATCCTGAATATGATCAAAACCGGTAAATGCACTCACTGATCGGAAGGGGCTGCCGCATTCATTTACTTGAAGTCAATGCCTATTGACAGACCAACCTTATCACCAATCTCCTAGGGGGTGATTGCGGCTATACGCGATGGCTTTGGCTTCATTAAGTGTGTGGATCGGGATGCCAGGATGTTCTTTCACTTCAGTGAAGTTCTAGAGGAGAGCCAACTGCACATCTCAGATGAAGTGGAGTTCACTGTTGTGCCTGTAGGTCCTGTTTATAAGCTTTTCACAAAAGTATGTATTCTGCATTCCTACTTAAGCAGGCATTTTCCAATTGTCATTTGTTTATGACAATCTCAAGTAAATACCCTGTCGTTGCCAGGATATGCTGTCAGCTCAGAGGAACCATGCAGTGCGCATCAAGAAGCTGCCCAAGGGCACAGTGTCCTTCCATACCCAGTCCGAGCAGCGCTTTATGGGTGTGGTGGAGAAGGAAGTTGTTGCAACCAGCAACAAGAATGCCAGTCCCACCAAGGGCAAGGAGAAGGTACCATAATACTAATACTAATATTTATGACAAATATTATTTTGGATGAAACTATCCCCAGTACAATAGCCTCATAGTCCACTCCCTACCTACTTCATCTACCCCTCTTCTCAATTTTTGTTTTAGTTCTAATTTTCCTCTTTGCTTTCTCCTCCAATGACTTCGTCCTGTTCATGCTCCTTGTTGGTTAGAAAAAAGACAAGGTATGACTTAGACCTTCTGCATGAAGCCACATCAACAAAGTCTCTCAAATAAATGAGAACAATGCTCATATTCTAGGCAAATGTATACCATTTGTCTATACTACATACAGTTTAAGAAGTAATTAATTGATCCCTAGATGAACAATCTGAAAGTCAACCATCTACAAATAATGCAGTGTAAGACTACTGTTTTTTTTTTTTTTTTTTTAAATTATGTTGACATGCCTTTCTGTCTAATGGACGTCTGTCTCTCTTGTTTTTCAAGGGTAAAGTTGTAGAAAAGGTTGGTCTTTGCAGGCCTCTGGCCCACTGATTGCCTCCTTTACCTCTTTATTTGAAAGCATGGTATTTGATCACCAGTTAACCCTTAGACACATGGACTCAAACTTTGAATCAATGATTCAGTGCATTGTAGGGCTGCACAATTAATGATGAAACCGTAGTCCCGATTACTAATATGGTTTGTGGGAACAGTCTGTTAAGTGTCTTTAATAATATAAATCCTCATTCAATAACTTTTTTTTTTTTTTTTTTGTCCTTCCTAAATTATATAAACAGCACCTGGATAAGTCATTTAATCAGCAGTCTCTGTTTACTCTGGTCCTTTCTTTGGCACATGAATTTAAGACATTTGATCAATGTGTTTGCACTCAAAACAAATATATAACAATTGAAGTGGCAGCAAGAACACAACAGATAATTCAATTTTCTGTGATCAAACAGCCTTGCCATCTTAATATGTACACCATTTTTCTCATAATTTTGTTGGGATTAAATGCCTAACATAATTCCAGGCAATTACTGTGAATAAATGATGTGAGTATTGCAGAACTGTTCCCCATAGTGATGGGTAATTATGCAGCCCTACATCGTAGGCTGTAACAGAGCTGTCGCAGTAGACTAGGCTAATGCTAACCAACTAGGCTGCTACAGTATGATGCATTTCACCCACTGGTGCCTCTCGTATGCTTGTGTAGGATATCAGCACACCATCGTCTAATATACTACATACTATTAAATCATCTGAATGAATCAGTTGACACATTTGTAGCTTCTCCAGTCTCGTTGAGAAACGGGTGTAGCATTAATGAGACAATCTGCCGTGGCTGGGAACAGCTGGATAAAGCATTGGTGATGCTCATTAATGGAAAGATGATTATGAATTTGATTGTTTGCGCTCTCTGTAGGAATCGGAGGAAGGAGTGATCGCATATGAAGACTGTGGAGTAAAGCTCACTGTGCCGTACCATACCAAGGACCTGGAGGGAGGAGGTCAGCCACAGGTCGGAGACAAGGTATCTACTGAGTGACACTGCACTCAGTACTTGTGCTTGACAATTGAATGCGGCTGGTATAAAGGGTTGACAAAATATGGGCAATATGCGGTGTGCTGCTAATATAATATACATTAATATATTTGTCCTTTTTTAGGTGGAATTCTCTATCAATGAAGTGAAGCGAACTGGCCAGCAGAGTGCAGTCTCCATCAGGGTCCTGAACCGCAACGCCTCCAATGCGAAGAGACTGCATGGATTTGTTGCCACGTTGAAAGACAACTTTGGCTTCATTGAGACCGCAAATCATGACCAGGAGATTTTCTTTCACTACAGGTAGAGGATTAAGCTCTATGGATTAGTTAGTTGCTAATTTATATATGAATGACAACCAAAGATCTGTTAATTCATATCCAGGCCTCAGTGTATCTCTGATTTCTCCTCAGTGAAATGTGTGGAGACTTGGAGAACTTGGAGCTGGGCGACACTGTGGAGTACACTCTCTCTAAGGGGAAAGGAAACAAAGTCAGTGCTGAAAAGGTTACCAAAGTGGCTGCAGGTATGAGGGGTTTAATTCTAGCTGCTTAATTTGCAATTTTCATATTTTCACTTGGGAGTGCCTGCAAATAAAAGGTGTGTGAAATCCACTGTTTTCCACTTTTTAGTGAATGGCATAGGTGATGATGTTGGTGCAACAGTGATGATGGGGAAAGTTATCCGTCCCTTACGCAGTGTGGACCCCTCCCAGACAGAATACCAAGGGCTTATTGAAGTCACAGAGGAAGGTTGGTGTCAAGTTATTGATTGGACACAACATTTAAAGCACACGCTTTTCTTTGGGAAAATTAAGATGTCACACCTCCTCCCTTCTTGGTTTTGTTTCAGGTGGAACTAAAGGCCAGAATTATCCCTTTGGAATCATGGGTATGGCAAACAAGGCGGATTGTCTGCAGAAAGGAGAACTTGTGAAGTTCCAGGTTTGCACAGTATCCCAAACTGGACAGAAGATGGCCTGTACTGTGGTCCCCCAGCGTAGAGCCATGGTGGAGTGTGTCAAAGACCAGGTAGTGATCAGTTACTCGTCTTCACGCGCATTGGAAACCCCACTGTTGAAGTTACCCCAGCACAAGTTATGCTGGAGTGAGTGACTGCCAAATTTGAATCCTGAAGTTGTGTTGTCTCCCCCCCCAGTTTGGCTTCATCACATATGAAGTTGGTGAAAGCAAGAAGCTGTTCTTCCATGTAAAAGAAGTGCAAGATGGCCTGGAGCTCCAGACCGGGGATGAGGTGGAGTTCTCGGTTGTCCTCAATCAACGCACGGGAAAATGTAGTGCCTGCAACGTACGCAGAGTCAGGTAAGGGCTCCAGAGGACAATGGTGTATAATCTGGTTTACATTTTGGTTTGTTCAATTCCAACCTAATTTTTGGCCAAACCTGAGGCAGCATACAGTATGTTTGGTAACCGTTTCAAGTGACATAAGATGAAAATAATTGGTGTCAGTGTTGATCTTGAATTCTCATTGTGCACCTAACGTTACAGCGAGGGGCCTAAACCGGTGGCGACACCCCGTCCTGATCGTCTGGTGAACCGACTGAAGAGCATCACTCTTGACGACGCCAGCGCTCCTCGCCTGGTCATTGTAAGACAGCCACGTGGTCCTGACAATTCAAAGGTACATCCTAGTAGTTAATGTTTAACTGCACTTCATCTGACAAGGTTGGCTACAATAACATTAATATTCACTCATTTAGCAATTTGTATTTTACACCTAACATGCTACAAAAACGCACGTTTAGTTTATGAGATTAGTGCTGAGCTGTTATCTGGCAAACATTAATGCTACTAGATGTAGGCTGGTTTTGAGTATTTGTCATTTTCAGTACTATTTAGATTTTCCTCCCTGGAATGATCAATAACCATTGGAATTGTACATTTTATTTGAGCTGCAACATTAATTTACATCCGTCCTCTCCTACACAGGGCTTCAGTGTGGAGCGCAAGACCCGCCAGCCCGGTGTCATTGACTGAGCAATACAGAGCCCATCATGTTTGGTGTTGGTGGGATGCTGTCCCAAAGGGCAACAGCCAGGGGATAAGGGAATTTGATTTGACACATGCTTGTACACAAACCCATACACAAAACATACGCACACATACAGTAATTGGCATGTGTAATCTTTGACCCCATCGATACCTGCGAGGAACTTTCTCATTCCACAGTTCCCTGCCTCCCATGTATGATGTACTTGATACAGAGTTCTACACTGCAGTGTACATGGGATCTCTGAGTGTGTGTGTGTGTGCGCGTGTGTGTGTGCATGTGTGCTTGTGCGTGTGAGACGTATCCTAGAAGTCATTATAGTGTGTAATGGAGGTATTTGTTTCTGAGGGTCATCTGAGTGATGACTGTGTGGCTGTCTGTGTCCCTATCTTTTGAATCTGCTTTGTCTGGAATTCTGCACCTGTAATCTGTCCAGTAATTTTGCCTGGGTGAGTGTGACTGTTGGCATGTGTTTGAGCATCTGCTCCAATTTTTTTTTTTTCTCCATATTTTTGCTCCTTTACCCATGGAAACTTTTCAAGTTTCCACTACTGTATGCTTTCCTACAAGACGCATAAAGCAAAGCAAAGTTCCCTCCATAAGGAGGATCATATTTCTCATATGTGCGAGCTTAAACTGAGGATTCTTCTCTGCTCGGTTTTTTGAGCAGTTTTAAAATGCTTTATTGAAGAGCTGAAGTGAAAGCATGGTGTGTGTGAGTGTGAGAGTGTGAGTGAGAGAGACTGTCAGAGTAGTTCATCTAATGGGATTTACTTTTACCAATCTGGAGCCTTTAGATACCTTTTTGGTATTCACATGCTCCACTTGAGCAATTTTTCCCAGGTGCAGAATTCCTTGTGGCATCTTATATCTGCAGTTCTTTTATACTATTTTTTTTCTTTTTTTTTTTCTCGCACATATTTTTGCTTTTTTCCATTGAAAATCTGCTAATATTGAATTAAGTAAGAATAAGGTGCCTAAAAACTACAAGCAAAATGAAACTTAAAAAAAAAACAACAAAAAATTAGATGTATCCTCTGTTCCCAGCCAACCGCCAAAATATTCAGAACAATCTTTCGGTGGCTTTCTTTTCTAGTAGAAATAATACTGATATGCATCCCAAACCTGTGGGTTGAACTATACTGTATGTAATGTGTGCTTTTTTTTTTTTTTTTTTTCTTAGTGAAAGTTCAAACTTCAGATATAACAAAACAAATTTAACTTAAAGAAGGAGAAAAGGTATTAGAGATCCAGTTAAAAAAAACAAAACAAAAAAAAAACCTTAAGAATCAGGATATCAGTTCTTGTGCTCTGGAGACATGGTGGGTGAGCTGTTGTGCCTCTGCAAGTTACAGTCTAAATTAATTTCAACTTTGGAGATCACTGGGTTTCAGTTGAACCACGCACAGAGGTTCTCATGTACTTTTGTTAATGGTCTTGAATGAAACAATTGAATTAAAGTTTTATGAAAATCATGAGCTCCTTGTAATGGTCTTATTTCAGAGTCTGCTTTATTTAAGACCGAAATAACAAAAAATTCAAAGCATAAAATCGCTGTGAAAACAACTCTTATTTTGTAGACCTATGTTGCAATCCAAAGACTGTTCACTCAAGGACAAGAAATAATCACCCTAAAAAAAGACATTTCTAGTCTATTTCTATTCAACAGTTTTTACAACAATACAAAGGTGCATACCCATATTTGTGGGCTCCACAAAGAGAAACATTAATTATTGGCTTCTCGGCAAATGCCAAAATATATAAATACACCAGAGAGGACTAATTCTTTGCTTGCGTCCTTAGAGACAGCGCCATCTTCCTGTGTGAAAAACACAATTCCATTCAGTTCACTCTAAAGTTCTTGTGCTTCATCTGTCCTCAAAATCCCCAAAATGCACTGATCTGACCTTGTTCCCTAGCTGAGGACCCCAGGGGCTCCCTTCTGACCGTGCTTGTTGTTCCATCCACACACATACAAACATCCAACACAAGTCGAACCAGGAGGATCAGTGTCTTTTATTTTAAATTACCATAACTGGTGTACTATGTAGGATAATATTTACTGACTTGATTCTAAACCTTGGTACTCCCCAGGTATATAGTGAGCTCAGAGCGGTGAATCACCTTCTTCTTAGTCTGTAATTGAGGGCTTTGGGCTTGGGACCAGCGTGTCCACCACTCCCTCAGCTCTGTGGGCCCAGTGGGCCGTCGCTCCCTTATCTGGCTGGGGTGAACTAGAGCGTGAGGAGGGTTTAAGTCTTCTCTGGGCAGGAACTTCCTGTTAATATTTACATCCCCATCTGGATCAGATTGTTGCCGGTTTAGGTCCTTGGTTGAAACAGCGGAAAGCTCAGTGGCAGCATTTTCACCAGCTTTTGAAACCCTCCCCGAATCCTCTTGAGCAGCGTTTTGAGCAGCAAAGAAACCGAGCCCCTGCATTTTGCGCTTGTGCTCCTCCAGTTTGGCCTTGCACTCCACCGCCTGCGCTCTCTTCTCGAGGAACTCGCGTTGCAAGTCCTTCTCGTAACCTTCCTCCGCCTTTAACTCATTCTCCCAAAACTTGATCTGCTCCATCTCCTCTTCAGCCAGTCTCTGCTGGGCTTCCTGCTCAGCTTTTTTGGCCCTCTGCTTTTCCTCAAGCTCAAAGATCTGTCGGTCTACGCGCGCTATCTGGACCTGTAAATCCTGCAAACAACTGAGCTGACATATTATGGTTTCTCTTAGCCTATTTTTCTCATCCTCTGCCGTGGCACGGCCGGACAGGTCGTCAGCTTTTGCTGCTTGAGTTTTCTTGGAGTGTTTGTTTGCTTTGCCCTTGGTCTGACTCCCCATGCAGCAGGATGTTTGCTGATCCAAGTCTGACTTTAAACCTTTCTGACCTCTGCTTCTACCACTTCGACCTGAGTTATCTCTGTCGGTGGCGGTGAGACAAACATCCAAAGTACGATTCCTTTTGTCGGCCCTCTTACTGCTCTCCTTCTCACAGGCAGTACTGTAGACCTTGCCTTTACCCAGACTCTCCAGCCATTCCCAGGCCTCCTCCACGAGTGTCAGAGACTTTCTTTTAGGCCTCTTCAGGTCCTCTTTTTGCTCCTCTTGCCTCGAACAAGACAACGGCGGCAAGCTTTGGCGATGCAAACTTATGGAACCGCTGCCCCGCCGCATTCTGGTGCCTGCATCTTTTCTCCTCAGGGGCGGGCATGGCTGGTACCTGCCAACTTTTTTCCTGCTCATTTCGTCCCAGACCGACGGCCCGCTGTGGAGCAGTGTGAGTTGGACCTCCCTGGCCTGCTCGCCGTACTTCTCAAGAGTCTCCAGAAGGCGTTCACTGGGCGTCATGCACCGCTCAAAGTCTTTGAATTTCTCCCGCAACGTGTAGCGTCCTGGTTGACCTTTAGAGAGAGAGAGCGAGATGAGTGGTTTCCAGTGGGTCGACATGTCAGAGTGTAGAATCGTATTCCTATGATAAGAGCTGCAGACATACATACCCAGGGCCTGAGCCAACGCTATAACCACTTCTTGGCATGTTGTCTCCTCTGTAACTCCACAGACAACGCGTGGGATACCGTCCACAGACACCTTCACTTCCATTGTACTCAATCTCTGATTTAAAAAAACAAAAAGACATTAAAGTTTAGTCCGTGTGTGGCACATGTGTGCAGGGCTCACTGCGCTGTTAGGGGAAGTGGTGGAGACAGCTACATGAGACCCATTAACATTCTCTGTAATCTGTCTGCCCATCGTGTGTCTGTCGAGCTTCAGGGGAGTTTAAAGCATTTTTGCAGGGTGTCCACAGGGACGGTGTCCAAAATAAATGAACAGAAAACATACTTTTGATATTGGCTTTAAATTAAATATCCATGACAAAATATTAGATAGACCTACCTCTGTCCCGTGTATTCCAAAGGCTCAGACCTCTCTGCTCTCAGGGAGCGCTCTGGTTGGGAGGAACACTTGAGCAATTAAGACCAATTAAAATTCCTGATGGCATCTACCACTGGAAGACAGTTTATGATCCCACCCAGTTTCCATTTTCCCTGGAAAAAACACAGCAATGTTGCATTTCTCTAGGTTTATATGAAATTGTACAACAGAAAAAAAAAAAAAACATTTTGTCAGTCCTGAGGTGTTGTAAAGTACATACGTATAAACAAGGGTCTGAGTTACCAATCGGATCTTAAAGAAATATTGAAGTTGGACTGAAGTGGCCTTTGTATATGTGTATTCCAATTGCTCAAACCAAATGTATTAGTATTTGCAGCTTTTTTTATTCTCATCAGCAGCCAACATCTGCTGAACACTGTGGCAATAGGATGATTGCTGAATTCTATAAGATAGTGAGAAGCAAAATTCCAGTGTTGTGTTAATTTGGCACGTTCGTCCACTGAAGTTGTTTTGGCAGCCCCAACAGCCTGCGTACCGACTGTACAGGTATCAGGTGACGATAGCTAGCAGCCTCTGCTCTGATTGTGAGTTTTAACTTTTCATCCAGGAGAATTAATACTACATTTCTTTTAAAAGTTACATAGCCTTGCTTTAAATCAGTGTTTATTTCCTTGTGGCGATTTTATTTATTTGTCGTTAAAGGAAGCGTCCTATGTGATCCCTCCAAGCACACATACATTCACACACCACCACTACCTCCACCGTTTGTACCAATCGGCAAGTTCTATTTTTATGAGATATTATATCTAAAGGTTCTAAAATGTGACATTGGTGTTTGTACTGTTTAATGTGCAAGAAAACATCATCTATAGGATGCAGTCCTACACGAACTGGTGCCTTTTGTGGAGTCAACAGTCTTATGAAACCTGCTGTGCCTGAACACAAACAGGTCCCGTATACGTGTATTCACCAGTGATTATGTGATTACGCTGTTTTCAGATCTGGGTGTTCCATCCTTTATCTAACAGGAAGTGCGATTACAATCCAAACAGAACATGTAAACTGAACTTGGAAACTGTGAACCAGTGAGTCATTAACTTTCAAGCACTTTTTACATACATCGTGTCAGTTTTTGCCTTTCACTCAATGACTGTATGATCAAATGACTGTATAAATGATGTTGCATATTTGCAGACAACATGGCGCGTTAATGCGGCCATCATGCTGCAGGGACCTTTATGTGAGAAGTCTCGGTGTGGCTGCTGGAGGAGCCGAGGTTTCACATTTCTTGCCACATGCACTTGGAGGGTCTGTAGTCACCAGTGAACGTGACACCAGCAACACTCAATACCAAACAAAACATTGTTAAATGACACCAACTACTATTTATATACTGGAAATATTTTAATGGAGGTGCTCTTTTGGGTTTGTGTCATTCTGGCGTTCACAGCGTTTATGTTCATTTGACTCATGTTTCGCCACTTCTCTCGGATTATCATGCAACGTTTGAAAAGTGAAAACCAGACGAAACGTCCAAACACAACCAAACAACTCTCGGACTAGAAGCCGGACAGGAGAGCACCTGTTGTAATTTGGTCGTGTCTGACAGTCCGGGAGCTGATGATGGGGGTAATATGAGATGGGGAAACTTGGACTCCCTGCTCCCTCCTGCCTATGTAAATCACATGTCCAGCTGCCGATAATCTCTCAGGTTCGTGGTGAGGACCAGTCAGACCTCTCCATGAAAAAGAAATTCTTTAGGGAACTGATCAGCCATGTCTGTGCATTTGTTGCCACTTGCTCCTTCAAGTTCACATTCATGTGGCAACTTAGTGAAGGCAAAATTCACAGATGCAGCATTAAGATTTCACACACAAAGAGGAACTGATCATCCTCAAGGGTCAGATAATTTGAGACAATTTGTTAAAAGGAAATTGATCAATTAAAAATAAAAGTATTTTTAATTAGAACATGTTGTCCAAACATGACATGGGAAGATTAAATCCATCTCTGCTGTTCAAGATAATGTTACAAATCTGTTCTTGCATCACTAGTTTAATTCGAGTCACCAGTAAACCACAGGCTGGTTTTAGCTGGAATGTTAGAAGTTAGTATGCTAATGATAATTATTATCTGAATTGGATGATCATTTACAAAATGTCCCGTTTCACCAGCAGCTTTTCAGGAGTCTGGCATTTTTATTTCTCATGGCTGAACTGACTGACTGCCCATTTCAAACTTGATCTCTTTGACCAGTCCCACATTGCATAAAAGGAACTTTGACATTTAAGATCACATTCCCTAAAAATAGAAGGCTTGTTAAGTGTCCTGAAGCTGCACAGCGTTTTTGGATGAACGGAGAAGCACAAGTGTGTTATGCAAGTGCAAGTCTGTGCAATGACGACGAGGGTTTTCCCTCCTTAACAAACAAAAAAATATAGCCATTACTTAAAGGGTCAGTTCACCCAAAATTACAAAAGAGTTATTTTTGTACTTAGCCTACCTGTTCTGGTATCTAGCAGTGCAGATAATTCTGGTTTTATTCATGTAGGTTGAAATATCTGTCTGAGATTTCTGTCCCTACCTTGACAGTGCATGGAATTTTGTTTGTGGTACTCAAAAAGCCATACAAAATTACTTTAAAAAGGTTCAACAGCTATTTAAACTGAAGAAATATCCCCTAAAAAACTGTAGACAATATGTTCTGTGGTACCAAGGAAAACAAGCATGTTGCCGTTGAGTTTTTCAAATGTAAATGTTTTCAGTGCTCTGGGGAGAACTAATGTCTTCTTGAGGGTGGTTGCAGAAGTTTCAGAGATGGTAAAAACCAGGGCAAATAATACCAAAACCTTCTGCATGGCTAGATATATAGCCTATCCACAGGGATATTTGAGAGTTCCGTAAGATCCAGTATCTGTATTTTTATCAGTTGAAAAATATACTAATTTAATTAATTCAGTTGCCCTCACCAGCTCGTCACCACACCAGCCTTTAGTCACCGTGCATGTCACTTTTCCACCTTTCAGCCACACTAGCTCTGGCATCTGGCTCGTGCGATGGCAATGTCGGTCGGTCCAGACAGATATTTCTCAGTAACTGTTGGATGGATTGCCACGACATTTGGTACAGATATTCATGGTCCCCACAAAATGAAACCAAATGACTTTGGTGGCGTTTGACATCAGGTCACTTTCATCTGTCCAATACTTCCTACCTGCCGAACTAATGATGTTCCCATCAGCCACAGCTGTGCTTTGTGTTGATGCTAATTAACAGATGTTGCCACGCCAACACGCTAAACTAAGCCGGTTAACAAGGTAGACGTTGTTCCTGCTTAGCAGCCATGGCATGTTGGTGTGAGCACTGAGCTCAAAGCCCCGCTGGGCCTAGGTGATGGGAACTAGGGCACAAAATACTCTCTAAAGTTGGTCTTTGAGGCTTAAGAGAATTAGACTTACTATGCAGACATTTTTCAAATCTCCCTTTCTAATTTTGCTGAGCTTTCAAATCTACCAAAGGCGCCACGGGGATGAGAGTCCACACCACGAATGTTAGGATCCCTTTAAATTAATGTCACAAAAATGTTCAAAAAGTCATCAGTTTCAAAACTGATATTTTTCTAATTTTCTGAAAACTTGACATTGTCACCTGACCGACAGTAACAATGTTTGGTACCTGTTGCGTTTGCACTGGATAGAAAGGTGCGTTGTGAATCTGCACAAGTTGCTCTGCACGTAGCGTCTAGGCGTGTTTTTAGATGGGTGCTCATGTGTTCATCTTGGGGGTGTTATATAATACAAGTCCCCCTCACACGCATGCCCGTCTCTTTGTCTACAAGCTGTGTCTGTCAGAGTGTGCACATAGGCAACTTAAAATAGAGTTGGACACATATGAGTTCCCCCATAGTCTAGGCGTGTACCGCGTGGGCACAGCAGGCTCTGGTTACACTCAGAGGCAGAGGTAGAGCTTAATATTCCACAGACCAAGCTCAGGGCTCCACACTTCCCTGCTACAGTGGGCCAGTGGCTGACCACCCTTTACCAGTCCTCAGGGAGCGTTTCAGTGGAAGAGCGTCACCATGCCTAAAGTCTTAGTGCCAGGTGAGTATGGGTAGAATGACTCTGGGTTTGAACGTGCACATGTTTGGAATAGCATTTTCAAAGGGTTACCTGACGTCGACACAGTACTGTAAAGAAGAACCAAGGAAAGCCTTCACCAAAAGCATATTCAAGTCTGTTCGTTACGCTTTTCCATGGCATGTTTTGGCCAACACATGAACTCTAAAAAGAAGAAAGAAAGAAAAAACTTGACCTTTCTGTCAAAATGCCACTATCATCTGTGTGTTGAGATGTATGTAAATAATGTGAATGAGAAAACTTATAAGCTTAAATAAACTTATAATAAGCTGAATGTATATTACAGGGGTCAACCCCCTTGCTTGTAGTATCAGCAAATGTTAAGGTAATAAATTCCCATCTGCTTGCCAGTGCTACATTGTCACTTTAATGGATGGCACTGACAGCTTTAATGACAGGTTCATAGAGGTCTAAATGCATATAGTTCAAATATGAAGTCCATACTGACCAATATACATCACAGAGTGTCAGCTTTATCTCTTAATTTAAGAGACATTTTAAATTAAAATGCTGTTTGCCTCAATACTTCCTTTGTGATATGTGCTCGTACCAAGTAGCTGACTAGTTTAAATGTCCATATATTAGTTCAATCAGCAGATTCCAACATCAAAATACCTTTCATGAGCTATAAGCTCTCAAATTCATACCGTAAAACAAACTGCCTCTGTCAGTACAGAGTCTAGTGAGTAATTGAGCATCGGCTGTGAAAATGTCAGGAGGGGATCTTCGATGGATGTGATTTGTCAGCAGATTCTCCCAGGTCAAGTGATCAGGTTATGCAGCAACCTTCACTCAATTTGTTCTCACTTTATCGTTGCCACTATTCTAAATGCTGTTGTAATGGCTGCTAATTATAGACTTACCTACACCAGGCACTTGCCAACTGGAAGGGGTGTGAAGTCACAATATGCTGTTTCATAAAGGGTGAAAAATAGAAATGCAATGGTCTAAACAGCTGCTGTCTGAAGAGCTTGATTTCACAGCTAAGAGGGATGGGATGGTTGTAGTGATTTAGCAGGTATTGGTGGTGAGTGTGTTTTGAGAATGCTTACACTTGCTGTGAGATTCTGATATGACTGCAGAGATTTCACACCGGTGTTATCATGCAGGTGTGTAGAGCTGACAACACGTGTTAATGATCAAAATGACCAAAATTTGTTTTAAATTAAAGGGCCAGCTTAACCGAATCAAAAAATTCTGTGGACACTCCACAGATAATCCACAGCCCCAACTTTGGACCATTTTCATCAAGACTATTTTCTAAGCAAATTGTGCGGACAGTTTTTTTGTGTGTAGCTCACTTGCTTCCTGGGAATTGCTGCTTTTAGACATAACCACACTTGTTTTGTTTCCCTGTAACCTGGACCGTTCTACCCTGACTGCGGCTTTTTGCTTCCTCAGCAGAGGGAGGAAGTAAGTATGGAGCTGAGAAACCACCCAGGGAGTCTGGGGGAGATATGAAGCATTTCAGATGCATGGTTTACTGTATGGATGTGATACAGTCACATCACCAAATGCTCTTTCTCCAAAGTGCATTTGGATGCAACCTGGTAATATGGATCTTGGTAAATGAATATGTACATATGAAATGGAAAGTAATGGAATATGGTGGAAATAGACAGCGTTTATTAATCTATTGTTCACATTCAATATCAGTTCTCTGGTTCATTATAATGTATTTGAATCAGATGCTTTACAAACAGAGCACCATCAATCAAAACTGAACTGAAAGTGAACATTTACATTAATAAATTACTTTTCCCAGGTAGCTCAACGACTCTTCCACCATGGGAATGCTTATCAGTTTGCAAAAGCGGCACACAAACAAGACTTAATTGACCTTCAGACTTGTTTGACTCATCAGATGAATGCAAAGAAGACACAGGAAATGCATCTTCACATGCACGGAGATGTTTGAAAATGGGGCGGCAATGGAATCACATGAGTATCCTTGTAGAACCGAGACCACAAAATCATCTCCGCATGTGTCACAAAGATGCAGTTACCAATCCTTTGTCCAGCTCATATTTCAAAAGTAACTGTGAATTCAATTTAACAGTCATGTGTCCTCTCCATTATTTATTCTCACACTGTATGTTACCTTAATCCCGCTTATCCATTTGCCATAAAGTGTATGGACTGGTCCAGTGTCTCATTTCATTGCTCATATCCTCAGCATCTACTGTTGCATGTGTTTCTAATCTACATTTTATATTGTTAATAACTGATAAATATTATAGTGCAGGTGCAATCTCTGTTCCTAAAATGTTATAAACTCATAACTACAGCAGTTATATGGTGCATTTTGTTGTACAATACTGCAAAACACAGTAAAGGTTTCTATGTCATCTTCATGTGTAACACCATCCTAACCAATGCTTTTCTAACACTCTCTTTCTTGGGTTTTATTCCGGGTGCTGTTACTTTCTTGCTGGGCATAATCAGGTCCTCAGAGTAAGTATGGAGGGTGAGAAGTAGAACCTACAATCGCTTTAGTCATGCCGTACTGGAGTTGGTGTCTTAGAGTAGAAAGCCTTGGCTCTTGGCTAGTAGGTGCATGTAACAATTATGTGTCACTCTCTTTCTTATGTCTTTCTGATTATTATGAGATATGAACGCCTGTTATACTGTTGTTCATAGCATTTTTTAGGCCTTGACCCTCTTTTCCTGTCATTTTCTTTTCAACATATTGATGAATCCTGATCAAAATCCTTTCACATACGTCCATATAGAGTCGCTTACCTGACTGATGGGGTGCAAATAATATAAAATGCAAAATAAACAGTTAAAGATGATAAGAAAACTGGGTCTGGAGATAAATATACACATTTTCATGCAAGTCCAGCTGACTGTGTGGGTGTCAGTGCTTCATCACTGTAGTTCGTCTCTGTGCATGGGACTCTGTGTTTGCAGCGGTCAGAGTTGCAGACTTGTAGTGACTGAGTCAATCTTTGGTCATGTATAGAACGCATGTGCTGGCGTCTGTGTGCCTCCGGATAGGTAAGCTATGTGCCTTTTCATGTCACAGCTGTAGGATGGCATGCGCACCATGTATTCATCATGAATTGCCATCATGCAGCAGTCATATTCATGCAGCGTAGAAGTCAAGAAGTTCTGTTTGTGGCTGGCCTCATAGCCATGGCCTGTTTAGTTTAGTGCTGCATGATGTGATTGGGAGCAGAAAGCGTCTCTCTCTTATTAACAGAACATACCTTTGACAGAGACCGATGACAAAATGCGGGCCTTCGCGGAGAAGGTCTTTGCTTCGGAGACCAAAGACGAGAACGTCCGCGATGAGATCGATATGTTTGATGTGGCTGACGACTGTCCCATCCTCCACAAAGAGTTGGCCTACCATCTGCACACGGAGGATGACATTGAGAAACGGTGAGATGGGATATTATGGTGTCAGTTTGTGCTTGTGGCGGAACAAAATCATGTCATTACATGATGAGAAAATAAGACATTTCTGGGTTTTATATTCAGACTTTTTTAGAGCATCTAAGGACTGGTAAGTTCCATGAAAGAACAGTGCAAAGAAGTTCACGCCATAGCTGATATTAATTCTTTGAGGCAATTTGGTTAAACCCCATCTCTCCTCATCTACAGTAAGAAGCGCTGCCGCAGCATTGTCCTGCCCTCTTCCCAGTCTTCAGCCACCCCTGTGATGTCAGTGGAGGTGTCAGCGCCCACCTACCTGGAGGTGCCCGACTTCCAGAGAGTGGCCATCATCGGAGACTACGCCTCCGGGGTACTCTTCAATTTCCTTTCACGTCATTCAAATCCTGAACTTGTAGCATTTGAATGTTTGCGTTAGTATTTTTTTAGATAATATCACCCACCTTTAAGTAGCATCAAACTGGTTCTAGTCGATTGAAGATTTGGTGTTTAGAAGCTACAGTGTAAAACATTTTTAGCTGGTTCAACTCAGTAACACAAGTTCCCTCATTTTTGTCAGAAAAACTAGGCTCATAACTCTTCATTAAGTTCCCTGAACTTCAAGGGAAAAAAAACTTGTTTGACTTTGTTACATTTATGGGATACTATCCTTCATCATGGCTGGCAGCTATCTGTGAAAGCAACCATGACTTAATATGAATAAACCCACAAACACATTTCCATCCTGGCCACGACAACCAGCAGCCAGTTCCCTTAGCTTAGTTCCCTATCAAAATCTGCCAACAAGCACCTCTAATAATTAACACCTTATATCTTGTTTGTTTGTCACAAAAAGTACCTAAACTAGACTTACGTTAAATTGAAATGGACACAGGAGATGTTGACTTTGAATTTCACTGACTATATGTGTCTTTGGGTCTGTGGCCTCACAGCCTCAGACTGTAACTTGGCCACATGTAGTTGTAAGGCTACAATTTGTGCATGCATAGGTGTGTTTGCAGGTAACTGTAAAATCTGTATCATCTTTTATATCTGCTATTCAGGTGACTATGGACGACTTTGAGCTGTCCTGTAAGGGTCTGTACCGTGCCTTGTCCATCAGGGAGAAGTACATGAGGATGGCCTACCAGCGCTTCCCACGGACAGCATCCCAGTACCTGTGTGCGATCGAGGGAGAGATCTTCAAACCTGAAGATCAGGTGCAGCCAGGTGAGGAGAAGAGGAGATGAGGCTCAACAGGGTGGTCGACCTGGGGTTTGAATAACGCAAGACGTTTTTCTGTACCATTGGGTGTTCCAAATGTTTAATTTGTCTGTTACATCCATCCATCAGTCTTCACGACTCCTCCAAAGAACGGGGAAGACCCCTTCGATACCAGCGACCTGCCAAAGGATCTGGGATATGTTGCTCGCATGAAGGACGGTGTCATCTATGTGTACAACGACGCTGCGGCTGCTGACAAACATCAGCCCAAGGACCTGCCCTGCCCCGACTACAACACCTTCATCGACGACATGAACTTCCTCATTGCTCTAATTGCACAGGGCCCAACGTGAGTCCTATGAAATGTATTGAATACTGTGTTTTGAATTTTAGAATATATATATATATATATATATATATATATATTTAGAAAAATTTGCAATGTCTCAGTCACCTCCCTGATTACATCCATATCTAGTTTCTGTACAATCCAGATCTTTTAAAATCATGTCAGGAACTTACCACATTCAACTGATGACTTGCTGCCGTTCTTTTAGATGACCCCCAGGGTTGACTGAGTGTCTGAAGTAATTTATAACAAGTTCTCAGTGTGTGTGGTCCTGATGATCCACACAGTGGCACTCAAAAGGTCCACAACAAAATAACATGCAATAAAAAGGCACTTTCAATCATAATTACCCTTTTTTATGTAACAGTAAGACCTTTGATAGATACAATCACTTATGAAATATGTCTTTCATGTGTTAATATGCTTCTCTTGCTTTGCAGGAAGACTTACACTCACCGTCGTCTGAAGTTTCTCATGTCCAAGTTCAATGTGCATGAGATGCTGAATGAGATGGAGGAGATGAAGGAGCTGAAGATGAACCCCCACAGGGACTTTTACAACTGCAGGAAGGTAGCCATGGACAGCATTAAGCATGGACACTGCTTAAAGCAAAAAAAAAAAAAAAAAAGAAAAGCAAAAGTAACACTAAATCAACCTTAAATATGTAATAAAATTAATTAACTATGGGTACAGTTCCCTCAAAGACTGGATTTTATATGAATGGAAACTGATCTTAAAATCTTAACATTGAGCTTTAATGGAGGGGATTTACAGTATATCTTATGCATCTATCTATATTCATATTTACATAAATTATGAGATAATACAGAATTTTAGACATTCCATTTTCCACTTAAGTCTACAGTTTTCCTCGCTTACTGCTGCCATACATCTTGTGTGTGTCTTTAGCTCTCTCTTGTGACCAAGCAGAGTTATTACACCACCTAAACCCCAAACCCCAGTGATCCACTCTCTATCATCTCTCTGCCATTCCAGGTGGACACCCACATCCACGCTGCCGCCTGCATGAACCAGAAGCATCTGCTGCGCTTCATCAAGAGGTCTTACCGCGTAGACGCTGAGCGCATTGTGCACAAACTTGACGGGAGAGAGGTCACCATGAAGGAGCTCTTTGAGTCCCTGAACCTGCATCCTTACAACCTCACTGTGGACTCCTTGGATGTGCACGCTGTACGTTTGTCACTTGTTGGAACAGTGGTGGCCTTAGAGAGAATAATAAAAATGCATGGCTACAAATAGAATTACCATGTGAAGGAAACATGAGAAATTGCCATTTCATTGCTGTGTTCAGTACACATAGTATTGATTTTATCATTGTAAGTACACCTAATGATGAGTTTCAGATATCAGAAAGTAGCTGAGAACAGCAGTCAAAGGTTTTATATTAAAAATCACTGTTTTTTGCATTTTTTGCAAAGGATTGTATATATATTTGCATACAATACAATTGATACTGTATATTACATCAAAAAGAGACCCACATTTACATATCTAAAAGAGATCTTTAAAATGGAATTTTCTTATTTTCTACTTTATTTGGATAACGACTACTTAAAATTAAGATCAAAAATGTATTTTTCAAAAACTGCCATTATTGCAACATTTGCATTTAAATCAATCCTGAATCTCTTTTCGTGTCTCTTTGTTGTTTCTGTGAAGGGTAGACAAACCTTCCAGCGTTTCGATAAGTTCAACGCCAAGTACAACCCTGTGGGAGCCAGTGAGCTGCGTGACCTGTACATGAAGACAGAAAACCACATCAGTGGAGAGTACTTTGCCACCATCATCAAGGTCTGTTTATATATAAAAAGAAGAAGAAACATCCCAGAAAAACAATTCTAGAAAGATAATGAAATGATCCATGTTTTTGGAACCCAACTGACATCCAGTTGTCATACTGCTCTCTGCTCTCTATTTAGCAGCCTAATGATCTGCCAAATAGATCATCCATTATGTACCGAACTTCATGTGATCTGAGCCTGATATGACTTTTGTGTAAACCAGGAAGTAGCCGGTGACCTGGAGGAGGCCAAGTACCAGTATGCTGAGCCTCGTCTATCCATCTATGGCTGCAACCCCACTGAGTGGGGCAAGCTCTCCAGCTGGTTTGTCAAGCACAGAGTCTTCTCCCCACACCTCAAATGGATGATTCAAGTACCCAGGATCTAGTAAGTTATTATTATTATTATTATTATTATTATTATTATTGTTAATGTTATTATGTATCCTGTTGTGAATAAATTATTGATTCTACTTTGCCTGGTATGTGATATTAAAGAATAATCAAAGGGTTAGAAAGATGGCTAGATTCATGTTTAAATTAATTTGTTTCGTCCCTCTTCCATCTTAGCGACATCTTCAGAGGCAGGAACTTTGTGCCGCACTTTGGCAAGATGTTGGAGAACATTTTCCTTCCTGTGTTCCAGGCCACCATTGACCCACAGTCCAACCCAGAGCTGAGCATCTTCCTCAAGCATGTGAGTCCGAAACAGTCACAAAAAAGCATTCCTGGGTAAAGAGGGATGATCGTAACAGCTCAGACACAACAAGATAACAAGTTTTGTCTTGGTTAAAAGATGGATTTCCTTGCTACAAATTAGGGACTGTGTGAAAATACCTGGAGTAGAGAGGCATTATTAACATTTTCTTAGGACCCTGCCTTTCACTTCTTCCCAAAATATCTAAAAACCATATGTTTCTGATGAAAATGCAGCATCATAATTGAAAAGAGCTTCTAAATGAATGGTCATTACAGCCTCTATACGAGTGACAGGTCTGTGCTGATTCTGCACCTCAATATTTTCACCCCACCCCATATCCTCTATATATGACAAAATGCTCCTCCATTGCCCTCTGCATCTTTTTAAACTCTTTTTCTCGAACCAATCTCCCAAATGTAAAATATGAAATAAAATAGGAAAATGGGGTAAGAAAATAATGAATGACTCTCTGCTGCCAACCCTTCTAGCAAAAAAATAAATAAAATACAATACCCTACCCTTGTCGGACCCCGTCTTCTCCCCTAATCTTTTTAGTACAGTCCCTTAAGGGTCTAATTATGCGATGACAACACATCTACCAGAGTTCTGAAAGTGTTAACAAGACGAAGTTGATATGTCCAGACATGTGGATAGAAAGTGAATAGGCTGCATCCATTAATATTCAGCTATCTTTGTCCACAAGTTGAAGACCCCAGAATAACCTCCAGAGGAACGTCGCCTCGGAGCCCCCTGCTCCCTGTATAATTAACCCTTTGCCTCCTGGTGTGTAGGTGACAGGTTTCGACAGTGTGGACGATGAGTCCAAGCACAGTGGTCACATGTTCTCCACTAAAAGCCCCAAACCAGAGGAGTGGGACATCGTAAAGAACCCCTCCTACACCTACTACATCTACTACATGTATGCCAACATCGCTGTGCTCAACCAGCTCCGCAGGTCAGTAACTTTGTCTCTTTGTGCACACAGTTTTGTCTTTTTTTTTGCAGGGATATGATTATTAAATGCTTGCTGCAGCTGATGTTTTTTCTGAGAGATTCCTGCCATTTTGTGCTCGTATCCATGATACTTTCCCTTAATTTCCTTATATCTCATCTTCACCCCTGTAAATACTCACAGTGAGTGCATATTTGACAATAACTGGACAATAAGTTCCTCTAACAATATGTCATGTCATTTCCATAGTATAATACATGTTTTTCTTCTGGTTTACAGACAGAGGGGGATGAACACATTCACGTTCAGGCCTCACTGCGGTGAAGCCGGTGCCGTCACCCATCTGCTGGCAGCCTTCATGACTGCTGACAACATCTCTCACGGCCTCAACCTCAAGAAGGTCAGTCCTCACAAAAGGAAGACAAAAAGCAGCAATACATGAAAGCTCAACAGGTGACGTACAATTTAAATGAGCCAAGAACAAACATAATAAAATAAAATAAAAAGCGTGGTCAGCTCAGCATAGGCAGTAAAAAACCTGTTAACCATTCTCTGTCAAATATTGTAGGTCATTTTCAGTCATACATACAACAGCAACTACCATAGCTTGTCTTAGCATCTCATACATATTTCATACAAAAGCCCTAGTTAAAATGGCAGATCCATCCCCAGTAATATATTCGAGAAAGTCTTGGAATGCGTCAGACAAGTCAGGAAGTCCCGTGTAATATGCTCCATTATTATCATTACCATCCAGAGCTTGTGAGAGCCTCACAGGAGACCCATTGAAGTAAGACATTAAACCATTTTCTGTGACGTAGGTTAGTGATGTGCGTGCTAGCAAGACCAAAGAGAAGAAACACTGGATCGGATTCAAGCCAACATGTTCTGGAGACATGGCGTGAGGCTACTAGCAGTTGTTTTGCGTTTTGTCGATTTGTACAATTTACATCTGGAATCTCTACACCCAGTTCCCTCTCCCATTTGTGTCCCAGCTCCTGAATACCAAATAGTACAAAAGACCTGTTTCTCTATACTAGAGACATTCAAATCAATTAAGTTAACACTTTTTAATATAATCTCTTATCTTAAAGTACCAAAAGATGTTCTGTCTAGATATATTATATTTTTGGCCATTAGGACCCCGTCCTCAAAGATGAAATAACAGTCCCAGTGTTTGAAACCTGGAATTAAGACACTTGGTAAAAAATATTCAGGGTTGGTATTGAATACATTAGTTATTGCCCTGTAAGTATTTGTTCCTGCTTTGTTCTCAAAAATTAAAGTAAAGAAGAAAAAAAACAGTCAAAATGCCAGGCTTGGTGACAAATAATGTCATAAGTTGACTGAACCTGACCTTGTAAACTGATCGTATCTATCTCTCGATCCTCTCCCACCAGAGTCCTGTGCTGCAGTACCTGTACTTCTTGACCCAGATCCCCATCGCCATGTCCCCACTCAGCAACAACAGCCTGTTCCTGGAATACGCCAAGAACCCCCTGCCGGAGTTCCACAAGAAAGGCCTGATGGTCTCCCTGTCCACCGACGACCCCATGCAGTTCCACTACACCAAGGTCTGAGCGCGCAGACAGAGGGCCTTTGATGATAATGTGGACAATGGTGCATGCTGTGCTGTGTATAATGTATATTGCATTGTGTACATCTACAGACAAATGTATTTTAGTTTATTTTAGAAAGTGACGCCTTCCACATCTCATGGTAAACATGTGTACTGTAGCTGCGTATAAAAGGTCTCTTTTCAGCCTCTGTAACTTGAAGAAGGAGCGATCAAAATATCAGAGCGTAAATCTCGGCATTCATGCCCACAGGAACCCCTGATGGAGGAGTACGCCATTGCAGCCCAGGTCTTCAAGCTCAGTACCTGTGACATGTGTGAGATCTCCAGGAGCAGTGTGCTGCAGAGCGCCTTGTCTCATGAGGTAACACACCTGATGGAGAACTTTAAATGTGGTGATGCTTTGTTGACTTTTGACACATTGGATATATGGCCTGTAAGATGTTTCTTTCTTATTATATCGGTAATGTCTTCGGTGCAAAACGCTTGAAAGCTTCATGTCGAAGAGATTCCACTTCAGGTCCCACGTGGAGGTGACTTTGTACTCGCGCCAAAACATGCTTGTGGTTTCCTTTTGTGTTCCAGGAGAAGGTCCACTTCCTGGGTCAGGACTACCTGAAGGAGGGTCCAGAGGGCAACGACATCCGCAAGACCAATGTGGCCCAGATCCGTATGGCATATCGCTTTGAGACCCTGTGCTATGAGCTCAACCTCATCAAGGAGGGCTTGAAGACTGAGTAAACACTCTGAAATCCACCTAACATCCGGTCAAAACTTGACTCTACGTTTGTTTTTCCACAGTAACTCTTAAAAAAAGCGTATCTTAAAGTCACCCACCTTCTAACACACTGATGTTCCCTCCTTTGGAAGAAGATACTTTTTGATAATTGTCTTCACTGCATATCATCCGCACTTCTTGTGACTTGTACATCACAGTATGAGTATTCCACAAGGAGAAACATAATGTATGAGAAAGAAATAAAAATTGAAATAACAAATGTGTTTGTGTGGTAGCTGCCCTGTTGATGCGTCTCGTAATTGCATCAGTCTTACATTGCAACATTATTTACTTCATCGCTGTGTTGATTTTGTGACGTTCCTCATAAACTCTGACCTGTAAGCTGCAAATCAGACTTGAATTGTTCTCTTACTCTGCACTTTGTTTAGTTTTCTTCTTTCACAGTGTGGGCTAAAAGCAGTTTTCTGATGGCTGTTGTTTCCTTTAGGAGTTTAGCTGCATCAGCAGCATGAAGAGGAACAATGTGCATCAGTCATGCAAATTTAATGAAGTTATTAGTCTGAGTCCTTGCATAGAGCATCTCTTGTACCATTAGTTATTGACAGAGCCTCCATGATGTCTGCCATTTCCAGCAAGACACACCCCACATTTTATTGAACTTCAAAACTGGGATGGTAAAGTCAACATTTGCTTTAGCTGGATTGAGTTCACAGTTAACCTTAATCAAGGGATGAACATCAATCCATCGATCCATTTGGAAGTCATGACCCGTGAAAAAATGGCATCAGCTGCAAAAAAGACCTTAGTTAAACTTTTAAATTAGGTGGCGTTGGGCGAATCTAATGATGTCTGAACACATCAGTCACACAGTGTGTTTTCGTGCCGTGAGTTTGCTGATGCCAGTCAAGTCCCGGTCGTATTCACTGACTCGTGGAGCCGCGCGGGTGCCGCAGGTGACCCAGTGTCTGTGTTTCCCAGCACACCTGAAGACAGCACGGTGTCCCTTCACCGCTGACAGCTGCGGGAGCCGCTGCGGTGACGTCTTCCCTCCTGCATCTGGAGGATTCAACCAAACTTTCTCACAGACACGGCTGCGTCAAGCTCAGCAGAGACACCCAGGGTGACACCGGAAGTCGAACGGATCTGCCGAGAAAATCCGTGTAAATCAGCCAGTCTATGTGGCATCCGTCTGCAATGAATTATGCACCCGTCTCTGAAAGATAAAATAGACTTTTCAGTATGAGGGGTGGGCAAAGCAGGCGTCCAGGAAAGTGTGGGACAATGTGAAACAAAAATCTAAAACACATCCACCAACAATTGTTGACCACCTCTCCTTCATAGTCTACATAGCAACTGATCACTGAGCTACTATTTAATCTGTGTGTTGAGCTCTTATTTCTGTTGTTCCTCCCTCTCTTGTTTTTACTTCAAATTAGAATTTTGGCTTTTCCAAACTTCATTGACAGGCCATTTGCATGTATAGAATAATCAATATAAGATACTAAACCACAATAATAAGACAGAACTTAATCTCCAGCTTTTAATGAAAAGATATTTGCCTTTTAAATCCATAATCGATAATATCAAAATGTATAAATTTGGGAAGAACCCAAAACGTAGCTTTTTAAGGTGAAGATAGAAAACTGTGTGATTTCGAGAGTGGAGAAAACCTCGGAGACCTTGTTCAGAAGTTTGCTGATGGTCTGTTAAGGCTTTTATTGTGGAAGTTGCGACCGGAAGTCGTGTATTTTCCGGCTGACTTGACACTAATTGTCTTGAGAAGGAGGGCGAGGATTGTTCTGCTTTACTTCTCTCTGGTCTGCGGCCACTTTCTTTGTTGTTGTGTATAGTTTTTAAGTACAGAGGACACGTCTTTATGCCTCATAAAAGTTTATCTGGTCATAAGTCACCGTTAGACTGTCTGTGGACTGTCTGAAGTTATCCGGACTGCTAACCTCCAGACTGCAGGATGCGTGCGAGCGGACTCGGGTTTTATTTGGGTTTTTCATTTGATCGACAGTAACATAAGGAAAAAACATGAGTTTTGCTCATCACTTCAGAGGGGTAAGTCACGGGCCATGTGCTTTCTTCATCCGCCCCATGTCTTTTTTTTCCCCCCTTTTATCACAAACTCTCGGACTAAATGACTTTAAAAGTCTTTCTCTGACGTTAAGTTGACGCCAGCTAAATGAGTTAACCTCGGAGCTGTTGCGTTTCGTTGCGTTCAGTCACTTCAAAATTAAAAATGTGTAAGTTAGCTCGGCCGCGTTTTTCCAATGCTTGCAGTTTTTCTCCGTATTGTGAGAAGTCAACGCTAAAGTCTATTGGAAACATGGCGAATTCAGACGGACTGACACATATCCATGTGTTGCGGTGTCAGTATCAGGCGTGTTTGTGCATCAGTGAGTCCTGTTGTTGAGCTCGGCGTCCCTGCTTCAGAGGAGCCAAAACGTTTTTCTTCAGCAGACGACTCAAGAAGTTTAACTGGTGGTGGGAAGCCAGCGGAGTGACTAAACCGGTCGGCTGCTTCAGGTTATTTCGGCCTTTTGTTGAGGCCGAATCGCAGAGCACTTCTTATTCAGTCAGAGGAGAGATTGAGTTTCATCTCTATGCAGGCGAGGCTTTGAAACAAGGTTTAAACGTTTTAAATGTCTTGGTTTTGCAGTGAGTTTGGCAAGATGTTTGTTCTTCATATGACAGAGAACGAGGGGCACTTACTGGAGCCAGACAATAAAGCAAGTTATTCCTCTCTCCTCCTGCATCTGTCCACACTTTACTGCAGTTAAGTGACTGATTATCTACACACCTTTAAAGAGCAGAAGCAGGGATCCACTCATTCAGGTCATGGAGTTATCTGAGGTCGTTGGACCTTAATGCAGAGAGCACAGCTACTTTATGGAAATCTCCTGCAGGTGTAGCTATATTTAGGAAAAACCGTTGAGTTAATGAATAACCGACTTTATCTGAAGGCCTCTGAGATGTGTATTTCACTAACCCCCTTAGGGGAAAGAGTCAGATCAACATTGGGAACACTATTAATGAATTGATTTGCATTCATATTGTGCCAAAGCTCAGAGTTTACCACAAAATGAATGAGACCGTCTCAGCACAGTGGGAACCACTGGCAACAAATGACAGCTATTGGTGGAACTTGTCATGTTAAAGCGCTCTATCACTCTTCACCGGCCCTGTCAGGATGAACGTGTGGATGCACACTTGCTGGTCTGGTGGCTGGTGATGGATTACTCATCCTAAGGCACTTCATCTTGGTGTGTCCTTTTGTCCTGGCATTAAGCAAACCCACATTTTTCCTTCATTATAGCTTTAACTGTCACTGTTGTTGGTGCACCACAGTCGTACGATACCTCACCTACAACATGTTGTGTCATGCCGCACTCCTCGGGGAGGGCGTTTTGTGGCGGTTTTGAAGGTGCAATTAGGTTTAATTTAGCTGCCAGGTGATGACGGGGTACTTCAGCGTCACGGGTCTTGTGTCTGGTTTCTACAGGTGCGTCAGTGAGTTTCACTAGATAACACAAGGATACCTTTTTTGCAGAGCTGACAGCCTCATAAACATTAGTGAAGTTCTTTTTGACACGCCCTCTGCCTTTGTCACTTGATATCACCGCACCTCACGGTTCGCCTCACTGACAATAACAACTTTTTTGATTTTAACTGTATGGCATGAAAGGGGAAGCTGATCTCCTGTTTTAGACACGTTTGCAAATGTTACTGTAACCAGCTAGTAGCTGGTGTATTTCTGGATTTACTGTGTTTCAAAGACAATGTTTGATTACCATCACAGGGTTTGAATATAGATTATCTAAACATAGCTCAAATCAGTGGTTGCAACTGGGTGCAAATCTCTCTGCACCATAATTATGGACAGTCCGCTGATCCTTCTTCCTGCAGCTCAGGAAACGCAACTCATGCCTTCCTGTACAACATACCGCACACCGACAAATAATGCAAGTGGGTCAGTTTGGCAGTCGCATTGTCATTGCGTGGTCTGGCAATGATGGAGCAGCATTCCAGCGCGCACATACGTTTGATTCAGGTCAAAGCAAACAAAGGCGTCACTTGCGAAACTGACTGACCGACTGTCTCTAGTCAAATTTATTCCCCGACCCCCCTCTCGTGCAGCTCTGCAGGAATGCAGCTCATAGAGTTATTATGATCATGAGCTGTGCAGTGGAATTTTACCATGTCTCCCCTTCTTCACATTCTCTCAGCCTCGGTCCTAATGTGCAACGTGTCCAAATGGTTTGGTTCCAGCAGGCCAGGAGCTGCTGTTCAAGAGTGTACAGTAACTGCATTGATGTCGACTCGGGGAATACGAGTCAGGGTGGGTGGCGCTGCAGAACTTTACATCAAGTCATGGTGTGTGATAGCATTTGATGAGAGGGAGAAAGACCATAGATAAGCTATCGCTGCACACTGTTAATATTCTAATCCAAGTCATCAGTTAATCAGTCCTGTATATTTGTATCCTGTGTCTGATAAATAGCTCGACCATTTGAGGAGCTTTTATTCAACTGCATAGATAGATGTGGTAAAAATGTTTTCCTTCATTTACTTGATTGTCAATGGCTCTTTATGAGATTAATTTGTTTTCTGGCCTCTGAAGCTCTTTGAAATCACTAACATGCATTCTTCCCAGTCATCTGAAAGACATCTTTTCTTCTTTGCACTAAATTAGATTTAATGCTTTGCTGTATCATTTGGCATTTCGTATTTGGACAGCTATGCGGTTAAGGACGACAGCTACAGACAAGGCAGAATTCCCCCGGGGCTACAGGAGGGTTGGGGCGGCTCAAGACACAGACACACTGCAGCAAAAATCTGCAGGAACTTTGTTCCTGTCGCTCTCTTTCCTTATTCTTACTGGATTTATTTTTGGAAACCGACCTTGACAGGGGCCTGTCCTTCCTGACCTTCTCTCTGTCCCTGCATACAAGGTGTAGACTGCTTCAGATGCGTGCTGTTTCAGGAGCAACTGTGTCCTCCTCAGTATCCCTTTGACCCTGCAGTGTGCTGTCTGGACTTGTTTAAGTGCAGTGATTGATGAGTCATTTATGTGTCCTTTTTTTTTTTTAGGTTGTTTACAAAAGCAGACAAGGGGGGAATGACACTCCTCTAGCACAACGAGACGCATAAAGACATAAAAGGAACTGTTACAACCGTAAACCTCGTGGCGCTCCTGGTTTTACTATCATTTCTGGATTAATTGACAGCAGATTACGTGGTTTTTCCCTGTCTGTCTTTGTGAGGAAATCCCTGATGCATTCCCCAATGGAGAACTGAGGGTGAGCTGACACTTGCCCCCTCTCAACATGCTGGCTCTGAGGCTGGAGCAGGCCAAGCGAGGGGGTGGTGATGTTGATCGCCTGCAGAAGGGGGCCACCGTGGCTTGGCAGGGCCGCCAGTCAGGGAGGCCCCCACCTCACGAGCAGGGCATAAACATCAGGGAGAAGATCACCCAGTGGGAAGGTCGCAGTCAGCAGGGCAGCAGCCAGGATGCTGGGGTGAAAGCACACCCTCCGACCGTATCCCGGAGTCTGTCTGGAGATCTCCTGGGCAACGGATGTTCCAACGAGGGTTCAAGAGGGGGGTGTCACGCAAAAGCCAGCCTCTCAAAAGCTAAGAGTCTGGGCTTAGATTTTCGGGAATCCACCGCACAAGCTGGACATGGTGTGGCTGTTAGGAAGTCAGAACCTCTGCAGAAATATTCCACTGAATTTTCAACCACAACCCCAGGAAATAAACCACTTGCAGCACAAATATTTGCATCTCCCAAAGCGGAGGCTAACACTGCTATCTCTACAGGTAAACAAATATTCACCGCCAATGGTGACCAAGACACGGCTCGCATCTTGGATGTTGAAGTAGTTTCTAAACCTCTACCTCTGCCAACCGATGACCAAGACGACAGCATGCCCTCTGGAAACTTCTACACTTCACGGGGTTTCTGGCGCAAGCTCGAGGGAGACAGACTGCTCTGGGAGAAAGGCATGGAGTCTTCAGGTGAACCTCAGCCTCCTCCCAAACCTCAGCGGACATTCCAGTATCGGGGGACCAACAAAAGCAACACGGGGCACGCGACGCGGTGGGACGGCAGATCCCCCCATAACAGCCACTCCAACACGAGGAGCAGGAGGGTAGCCCACCCGCCTAGCTTCCCACCTCCTCCATGTCCAGTAGCAAAGACTAATGGGCTTTCAAGGCATAAAAAGAACAGGTGAGTAAATCAAATCCACCAATAACCTGATTGAATTTCTTGCACTGATCTGAATCATGTTTGTGAGGAAAGCTGCTCCTGCTGATGAGAATAGGTTAAAAAAAAATGCAAAAAATGCAAATCACTGTTCTCTGCTTTTGTCTCTGGCCACAACACGTTGTGGTGTGTACTGAATATCAGCGGAGTGTTTTCAGGGCAGTTTTGGGGAGGGGAGTCTAATTGCTGGCTGGTGTCCAGCTGTGACGTCACGTGATATCTGGCAGCTTTATTCTCTATTGTCTGGACGTGGCCTAGTTCCTCAGCAGCCGCGGGTCCAGGGTCATCATCTACTGGCACGCACACTCACTCTTCCCCTCTCAGTCAACAGAGTGTATATTTATATGAGGTCTGCTGCCCTGTTACGCTGATGTCATGTTTCTGAGTGCAAGGGTGCAAAAAAAAAAAAAACTGATAAAAATGGAGTTGTATAAGTATAGTTAGACAAACGCAAAAACCTCGGTTTACACTTTTTGTATAACGTTGCATTACACATGCAAAGTCTTCATTTATATGAACAGATGAAAGCTTTTAAAAGCTTTGAAAGTCTTTTATCACAGAGCTATCACTGAATAGTAATTTGAATAGGAAAATAATTCAGCCTAGTTGTAATAAACTAAAAGGATTGTATGAGGATAATTGTTTTTTATGTTCCGTCTGTTTATGTTCTATTAGGTCACCTAATTTCTTTTTTAAAGAACTGACTCGAGATCGTTTTGGGATGTGAAGGTGAAATTCTCATTCAGCATCCTGTTATTGCCAATTGAGGCCACAGTGGCTGTTTTCTTTAGCTAAAGTTAGTTGCTATAAGTTATAATGTATTAACTTTACTGTAAAAACAGACCTTTGAAACCCCTAACTGTGGTACAATATTGCTTCTGAACTTGGCAGTGTAATCCAGTGTTTTATGTTTTAGTTCACGCCAATAGGTTGTCTCTCACCTGCAGTGTTCCTGCCATGTCTGCACACAGTTAGCACAGTTGCACAGGGCTCCTTGTTTACCAACTTCAGAGGAATACATGAGCTGTCGTTGACTCTTGGACATTATGTTATACCTCCATGGGGCTAGGTATTACATCACACTGAACACAGATCATGTAACAGTTTCTGTTTCAGTGCTGAGTCAGATTTGACTATTTTCTTGTTGGAATATCGTGTGAATTACAAAAGGAACAAAAATCAAGTACATGTTAAAAACAATGTTGCCACATAAAACGTAATGCTATGACTTACGCTGTGTGCTTAAACTATAACTCACTGGAGCTGTATCTTCCTTTTAAAGCTTTCAGGGGAAGAAAGTTTTGCTATGACTGCTGACATTTTTCATGTTGTCAACTGCTATCTCAGTCATTTCCTTTCATGACAGTTTATCACACGCTCTCTGTCTTGCTGTATTTGATATCAACTTACGGAATTTTTGCGGTGGGATGCTGGCTCACAATAGAGTGAACAATAGCATAGTGGCTATCTTTAGGACAGCAGCCAGGCCCCTGGTTTTCACTGCCTTCCCTTCCCTCCTTGCCACAGGAAGTCCTTTGAGTATGAGGATGCGGCGCGACTGACGGCGAAGCAGGGGACGCTGGGAGACGAGGCCAGACACTCAGGCCTTTATCATGCCTACTCTGACGACAATATTTACGAGGACATTGTTTGTAAGTCGACTCTGTGTCATATAAACTGAAGAAGACATTGTGGTGCTGAACTTCCAGAGCTTTTGATCATTACTTTGACTGTTTGGCTGTCATGTATTCAAAACCGCTTAACCTAGTACTGGTTTTGTTAAAAAGAGACAAAGACAGGAAGTCATAGAGCCTGTATGTACAATTCTAATACTTAAATGCCCTATTTAGAATTTATTATATTCTCTTTACAGAGCCTGTTAAGGAGCAATGCTTTGCAGGGACCAGTGAACTAATCAGGAAAGATCATGGAAGAGTTTTTGAGAAATATGCCTACAAAAGGGGCCTTTCCTACAGATTTTACATTTTTTGAAATATTGTGAGTTATATTTAAGATGAGAAGAAGACAGCTGATTGGATGACTTCCGAAGTCAGGGAATCAGGATTATTCCAAAGGTTGCACATGTCTGTCATCGTATCTGTTGTGGGTAACAATTGCTTAAAATTATGTCATAGGTAGTGGAATGGATGTTAAGATTATACACGATATGTTGCTGGTTTTTGAAATGTGGATTATGAGAAAGGGCATAAGTCTAATTTACTTAGCCATAAAAGGGTACTTCTGTTCAGATGTGCCAATTAACAGTCATTGGTAAAGGTAATATTTCACTTTTTAAAAATATATTTTTGGAGCTTTTTATACCTTTTTATTATAGTGGAAATGAGGGGGAAGAGCTGGGTAATGATATGCAACAAAGGTCCCCAGGTGGACTAAAACCGGTGATTGACTGAAGGGATTTCCCCCACTTGTTTCCTTGAGGCAACAGTTTCTCATAAAGAAGCATTCACCAAAAATGCAGGAATGTAGGAGCAAACGGTTAAAATACAATGCCGGGATAAATGTTACATCCTTTCTAAAATGAGTTGAAGAACTTTGTGCTCATCTTGCAGTGATTGCATCAGAAAACTATATCATACAGTGTTTTGTAATCCATCAGGTCACTTGAAAGAAACATATTGAAATCATTGAGACTGTAACATCAAAACACACCAGATCAGAAAGGAGTAATATGGAAATACTCCAGTTTTATGATGGAAAGTCATCAGTTTTTATTTCCCAAGCAGACCCCCTCACTCATTTGTTTTTATACTCAGTATCTTCTTGTAATGAAACATTAAGTGTGCTGAAAAATCAGTCTTATCATTCCCATCTCGCTGTCCTCCCCTAGGTGAAGTGACCAGAGATAACCCCTATGAGGACGTCAAGTTGTCTCCCATGTGTCTCCCTATTGCAAGGCCTCACGTCCCAAAGGTAATAAAAGAAATTCCATTTATTTCTCCTTTTCACAGTACAGAAGTATTTGTCGTTAGCTGTGTATTGGTGTATCAAATGCTCCCTGCCTAACCTAAGATTCTAAAGGAGGAAGAAGGAAATATTGTAGCTTGATAAAATGTGATGATCTAAAACCAAGTGATAACTCCACAGTTCTTGTCTTCCAGCTGCCTCCTAAACCCCAAACGTTGCAAGGCTACGCTGGCAAAGGGGACAGGAAGAGGCTCCAAGCGTTAACAGCATCAAAATCCACAACCCTTGCAGAAGCTCCCAAACTAGCTCCACCCCGGCGCACGAGCACTCAAAAAACACAGAAGACGCCTCAGGTAAATGATAAATGGATCTTGCCATTAGTTTTCACACTGACTCAGCTGTTTTTTTTAATTGTTGCTGTACAGTAGACACAGTGGTATGTGTTCTCTTGAATGAGGAATCATGTGCAACGTTGGAAAGAAAAAAAATTGGGCGGTGACTTGTTGAGCAGGAAGGAGAGGACGCTGAAAGAAATAGATAGGTAGAGACACATGTGTGGTGGTAGAGACACATGTATGAATGCTTCAGGAGAACTCAGACCGAACACACAAATTCAATCATAAGACTCATGGCAGAGGAAAGAGTGGGGACAGGGAGGAACTTTATCAATAAGGTACAGTATTAATATTGACAGATGTTGAAAGATGATGACTAGAAAAGGATTATAGCATCAAAACCCACAAGACACTTGTACTGTATCTACGAGCAGGTTTGACAAATGTAATCAAGTTTATTTTTTTGTGCTATTTTAACAAGATGTCTTTGTTGATCTGGTTATTTTCAATGATGTAACTTTTAAATAGTTTAGAATATATGGCTTAAATAGTAATAATAAAACATAACATTTAGTTAACTGGCTGTCTTTAAACTCTTTTACATCACATCTTTTGACAAAGATGTTAAAACTATGAAAATGGGAAACTATAATAACACCTCATTATGTATTCTTCTGCGTCACAATGGTACCATTATCTTAGCTGGGGCATTTTAGTTTCTTTCCTTCCACTGTACAAGTTTGCCTCTTCAACTGGCAGTGCTTAGTGCGTCCTTTTTAAAGATAAGTTTCAGCTTCCTGTATGTGCCTGTTTCTGTGTAATAATGCAGGGCCTTGGTTGACTCGAGTCCACTATCAAATATTCAACTGTGTTCTTTCAGGGCATTACCAGAAGAATGCAGGAATGTAAGGTTAAAAAAAATGCTGAAAATCTATAATATAATTATGTACTTAGTGGCTGTTATATCCCGATTCCCTGTAATCATGATTCTATAATGGCTGTAAAATTATGGGGCTGACAAGTACCTGTGTGTGTTTTACTACACAGTACGTCCACAAGATTGAGACCATCTTTGACGACAAGCGAGGGAGGAAGAGAGTGAAGACCCAGGGAGTGTCAGTGCGAGGTAAAACACACACACACACAGATTGTCACAGATGCCCAAATGTCACCCACATCAACACTTCAATAAGATTAAGTTGAGCCTCTTGGTGGAAATACCCAGCTTTTGATGGTACACACAAGGCCAGCTGCAGTAGGCAAAGCCACTGATTATGAAACAAAGGTTGACTGTCTGCATCCGATTAAGTCTTTTCCATTCCTCTGCTTCTCCCTAATCTCTCCCTCCTCTAATTCATATCAACAGAGGAGACCAGCGGGACAGAGAGCGACCCCGAGGACAGCACCAAAGGTATCAACATAGAGTTAACATGTCTGTAATGTCCCTATTCAGTCCAGAAATCCTATTCAGTATTTTATCATTGACACTCCCGTTTCCCTGTTTTATAACATTGTACATTTGGGTTTGAATCAGGTGGTCAGACAAAACAAGCAATTGGAAGATGTTGCTTTATGTTCTGGGAAGTTTTCTGATAATTTAAAGCCTAAACAATTGAATGGCAACTGTGGCTTCTGTTGAGCTTCCTCCAAAAAAGTCAAATAAAACAAAAGCACATCCAAGTGTTATTTATTTGCAAGAGGTAACAATGAGGTATTGTATTGTAATTGTTTTAACTTTGAGAAACTGAAATAATACCACTGCCATGAAATAGAAAGACTACCAGTTATCCATGAGCATTGTTTCAAACAGAGTTTAGCTTCATATTGCTCCAGTGTGCTGGATGCAATATGTCCCAGGACAAACATTACCATGTAGTCTCATTGTGTGGTGTCCAGCAGGCTCCAGGAGATCAGTTTACATCCAGTCTACACTGAAACGGCGGCCAGGTTACCACACCCTGGAGAGAGACCTGATCCAGCTGCAGCAGCAGCAGCTTTTCCAGATCTTTGTGGTGGTGTCGCTGAGAAAAGGCTCCCCAGGAAACACCTACTCCCCTGAAATCACGCAGCAATTCCCCAAAATGGTTAGTCAAGAGCTTTCCTGTAAGCAAGTTGTTGAGTTTTGTTTTTCCAAATGATTTTTGATCATTTTTATTAATATGTGAGCGTTTTCATAATATTGCCAATTGTTGTCATGTTAAAATTGGTTTTGAAAAGGTTGTGTCCTAGGCACTGTCTACTGAATTATATTATAATGCAATAAAATGATCACTGATTTCATCTGGGTCCTCCTGGAACCAATTCAAGGGAGTCATTTGGGGAACCACCGCTGTAACTGGACTACCTCTGTTTCAGTTTGAGAAGTCGTCCCGGCTCTCCAAAGAGGCTGAGGATCAGCTGAAGGTCATTCCCAAGTTCTGCTTCCCCGACTCACAGGACTGGAAGCCCTCTGCACACATGCCAAGGTCAGCACATGCGCTATAGTAACATTTTAATAGCATGCTGGTTGTATGTATATACACGGTATTCTTGTTTTCATCTTCTATTCATTTCCTGTATGCCTGTATTTTCTTTTATCATTATACACACCTTTCATGTTTTCTAACTACATATTTCTTTCATGTACAATATTTAGCCCCCTAATTATCAGTTGTATTATGTTTTAATACCCCCATTTCCTATTTTCCTATTTATATTCTCAGCTGTCAGCTGTAACCCATATATTGCTGCTGCAACAACTCAAATTCCCTACAGGGATAATTAAAGTTTCAACTGATCTAATTAAATCTCTGAGTGCTAAGGGGCATTGGGTATTCTTCCTTTTTTTTCTTTTTTCTACGCAGTGTGATTCATTTTTGTAATGTGGGTTATGATTTCAACTTACACTGGCTCACTGTCTTTAAAACACAGATCTGTGGTAGTCAAAATGAACAGAAGACATACCTGTCCATTTACTTGGTTTCTGTCTGCTCTCCTTCATATCACCATAGACTAAACATTCCTGACATTTATCAACTGCAGTTTTTATTTTAAGTTTTAAGTAATTCCCTAAAGATATTTTCAATCTCTTATTATTTAAGGAATTCAGATGTTTTACAACTTCATGTTTTTTAGGCAGTAAAAAGTTATTCGAATAATATATATAGTGTATACATGTAATTCTCCTGTGTATCGATGTGTACAGTGAGACCTTCTCTTTTGTCCTGACCGGAGAGGACGGCAGTCGCTGGTTTTGTTACTGCCGCAAGATCTTGGTGAGTGTGGATGTGTTGACATTTGCGTCTGAATCATTGACTCGAGCTCTGTGTGTGTGTGTGTGTGTGTGTGTGTGTGTGTGTGTGTGTGTGTGTGTGTGTGTGTGTGTTTGTCAAGACATGGGAGCCCGCCATGTGCTTACTCAACATCTCTGAGGAGATGTGAATCAGCACATGTGAATCACAGACCATAAACCACTTCTGAATCAATGACAGAGACCAAAAAGAATTTCATAATTTTCCCCTTTTCTTTTGCCTCACAAGGAGCGCTGCTTTTAGACACTTCTCAAAACACACTTTTAAGGTTGAAATGATGTGGTCTATCTGCCTTTTCTGTTTTGTTTTTGTTTATTTTTATTGGTTGTCTTGTTAACCACTATGATTTCTTATGTTGATCTTTAGTGTAGAGCACCAGGCCAAACCTAACATGAAGAGTTTTATGTTTTGTCTATATGGTATATAAGCTCAGCATTGCTATCCCAAACATGAATGGAAAATACTGTTGAATACATTGAAAGGGAAAATAGTTTATGTTCTCTGCCTGATTGTACAGTTTCGTGAAATGTTTATATTGATTTGTTTTACAAGTGTATTGTCACAGATGTCTCTGTTGTTACCTGCTTTATGACATATGAAACTATATGTGTCTTTAAGCCCAGTGGAAAAGGAAAGAGGCTTCCTGAGGTGCACTGTATCGTCAGCAAACTGGGCTGTTTCAACCTGTTTGCAAAGGTAAAGCAACTATACAATGCATCTGCTACCTTGTTTCTGCCGATAGATAGAAACCTGCTCCTTTCAAAGGGAGATGAAAGGAGCAGGTTTTTGTAAAAGTTCAGTGGTAATCCTCCTGAAGTGTGTCAAAGCTGCTGCCTTGGCACTCTTTGAATGTATTAGGATGGAATGAGGGCTACACTAGAAGATAAAAAGAAATTGTAAGCGTGTAGCTGCGTCCCACCCATTTTCCAGTTGGACCGAGGGAAGTTTACAAACAGTAAGCGTGAATATGGCCGGGAGGAAAACTACATTTACATGCAGAGCTGCATTTACCCTCTGGTCTGTTGTCTAGAGTTCAGTCAACACTAGTTCCTTCAGGACACACAGTGATTTGTCTAGCTCTGTCTGTCCAGATTTTGGAGGAGGTGGAGAGGCGCAGGGAGATCTCCACAGCGCTGGTTTACCCTTTTATGCGTAGCGTGATGGAGGCCCCGTTTCCAGCGCCTGGACGCACAGTCACCGTCAAGAGCTTCCTTCCTGGCTCTGGGAATGAGGTAACCCTGAAACCAAAAGAGGAAATGTTAATTAGTAGTTTTCTTCCTACAAACCACTTCTTTCTCCAGACCCAGGATGACTCAGAATGGTAGGTTATCTGTGTAAACAATAGGGGTAGCTATTTCAGCTTTGAAGGGTTCATGTTGGGACAGAGCGCGCGCGCTCTCTCTCTCTCTCTCTCTCTCTCTCTCTCTCTCTCTCTCTCTCTCTCTCTCTCTCTCTCTCTCTCTCTCTCTCTCTCTCTCTCTCTCTCTCTCTCTCTCTCTCTCTCTCTCTCTCTCTCTCTCTCTACACATATATAGATATAGGTATATATATCTATAGATAGATATCTATCTATATCTAGATAGATAGATATCTATATCTATCTATAGATATAGATATATATCTATATATATTGATATAGATAGATATCTATATCTATATATATTGATATAGATATATATCTATATCTATATATATTGATATAGATAGATATCTATATCTATATATATTGATATAGATATATATCTATATATTAGGGATGCAGCGATACCACTTTTCTAAGAGTCAACAATAATCAGTTTTGTTATTACTGTTTACAGACTCAAAATAAGTGAAGTAACAAACCATTAAAAACTCAGAGGAAATGTTGCATCCATCACCAGTCCATTGTCTTTCTCAACATCCCGGTTTCAGGCATTTACCCATCAGTAAGTTCTAACACTGTATTTATACTCAGCTTGACTCCATGTGTTCTTGTTGCTCTGCCAGGTACTGACTTTGTGTCGACCCGTGGACTCCAGACTGGAGCACGTGGACTTCGAAAGTCTGCTGCAGTGTCTCAGTGTCGGGAAACTCCTGCAGGTTTTTGCCTCCATTCTGCTCGAGAGGAGGGTCATCTTCATCGCTGACACGCTCAGGTGCGGCTGCGGCAACACAAAACACTACAGGGCCAATTAGCCATCGGCGTATTTACACTATACGGATGATGATATTAGGATAAGGCACAAAATAATGAGATAGAGATGGGCTCCCCCTTAATGTGTGCCAGCTATAGTCGACGCTTGATGACATCACACAGAGAGACACAGGGCCAGTGTCATTTATCTGTGTGTACTTTGGACCTCTGCCATAGCTTAGCATTGAGGCCAATGTCAAGTCAAGTCAGGTTTATTTATACTGCTCAATATCACGTACAGTGGCTCAGTGGGCTCTGACCCAGCCCAAGCTCGTAAACACAAGGACATTTGGTTGTTTAGCAGGACATTGCTCAGTTGAATACTGAGGTTTTAGACAGAAGTACTGGAGGGAGAACATAGCCTTGAGGGATGCCGTACCTTACATTATGTTTGTTAGGGGTTAAACTATGTGCTAGGTTCATGGAAGGCAACATAATTTCCAAGGTGATCGAGTGAAATATTTTGATCTGCATTGTTGAACCGAAGCACAGATTGAGAATGAAAAGGCTGCGATGGAGCAGGTTAGGGAGTTTCTGTGCCAAAAAGTGTTATTAGAAATACAATTATCTAGCAGTTGATTGGATATTAAATGCCCAAGGATTTTGGAGCTGAGAAATTGGTTTTAGGTTATTAAAAATAGCAGGATTCAGAGTTGGCTTTTTGCTGAGGGGTCTAATAATAGCAGTTTGAACCTGAAAGACACGTTCTAAGAAAAATTATGAATGACTAGACACTCTTAAATCTAGAAGAGATAATTGGGTGTGGCTACAAGATGAGCATGCTTCAGAGAAAGTGCTGAGCTTGGCGTTTGAGTGTTTCCCAAAGATGAGAAAAATTTAGCTCCAGAAATTGAACAATAAAAAAGGAAGTGGAGGGGTATTTCACAACATGTAGGCAACTGACTGCACCAAGAGTATTAGCACTGATCAGTTGTTGCAGCAAGTACTGTGTGCTTGAAGCTCTTACAGTCCCTTTGAAAAGGTGGTAGAAAATAATTAAAATCTCACTTCAGGGAGCTATGCTTGATGTCTGCGTGAGAACTGAATGTTGATTCTTTTCTCTCCTCAGCGTGTTGTCTCGGTGTGGCCACGCAGTGCTGGCGCTGCTGTACCCCTTCACCTGGCAGCATACCTTTGTGCCTGTGCTACCAGCCAGCATGCTGGACATCAGCTGCTCCCCCACCCCGTTCCTCATTGGGGTGCTGTCACCCTGCCTGCCAGAGCTGCTGGAGCTGCCCATCGAGGAGGTCGGTCAGAAGTCTGTTGAAATCTTTGACCAATTTGGAGTTTAAATAGACTGGTCTGTGTGTATAGTGGTTACTTTTAGTGCCCTTTTTTTTGGCTGTTTATACACTGTGAATGATCCCAGAACCAGTAAGGCCTCTACAGTAGCTTCCACTGTGTGAGTAATGGTGAAGAAAGACTGTAGCTCAGGCTCACTTCTCTATATAACATGTGTTGCGTAATAGTGAACTCTTGCAGTCTCTAACTGTCATTCTTTCTCCTTTCTGTGTTCTCAGGTGCTCATCGTAGATCTGTGTGCAGACAAGTTCGTAGTTCAGGTGTGTACACATAGCAGTGTATAGTGGGAATGATAGGTGTGGTCCCAGTTGGAAGGATGGTTTTGTCTACACTTGTCCCTTGTTTGCACGCAGGATGCTTTGACGGTGACAGACAGAAAATGACGTTACACCCACAAGTGCTGCACAGATTAAACTACAGGATGTAAACTCAAAATCATGATGCAAACATGAAGGCTTTTATGGTTGTTTCATATTTGTTTTAATTTGACCTATTACATTTCATTTAGTGAGCTTAATCTTTGTTCAGGCGGTCTCTTTATCTATTACTACAAATTAATGGGACAAGCCGTGGTTGACTTGCTACTCCAACATTAGCCCTTTTTACAGAGCTTTAATTTAAATATTTCTCGTAACTTCCCTGTTCAGCATGTAGCATGAAGTACACCATTGTTTTAAAAGTATAACTAAAAAGGGCTAAAGGATCTTGACATAGTGTAGTCTGTAGCTCTGGTTCTGTAGTCCATTACACTGAATTAGATTACCTTTTTAGTTTTTAAAAATCTGTTTGTGCATCACAGCACAAAAACATAATTTCAAAACAAGTGTACAGTTGCTAATTCACCAGAACAGATTGCCAGTTTGGCTGTGTGTTTGTAAATGGCATCATGTGACTGCTGTTGACTTTGCCTTTCTTGTGACAGCTGGGCGATGAAGACTGCATCCTGCCCAGCAAACTGCAGGCAGCACTGCAGCAGATCCTGGAGGAGAGGGAAGAGATCCTGAGACAGGAGGATGGAGACACATGCAGAGGTTGGTATATAACGGACATCACGTGTGCCAAACAAGAATCTGTGTCAGTCGTTTTCAGCGTGTTTAGTTGCTGATTGTAAAGCCCTTACAGTCGCTCTGTCGTCACCAGATTAAGTTCATTTTTTTGTTTATAGTGATAATATTTGCAGGTCCTGTTTTTTATTTTTATTACAGCAGCGTCAGCTCTGTCTTTTCTTAAATCTATGATCAGATGTAGTATTTTACAACAAATATACCTGTTAGATATCTTATTGTGAAACTACAGTTGAATGTGTTTGTTTGGTTTGTTACCAACCCTTTTGTCTTCATCCAAAATGTGGCCCGTCCAGGTCAGCAGGCTGACCTGAGCTCTCTGGTGTCAGAGGGTTTCGCGCGGTTCTTCGTGGAGCTGGTGGGCCACTATCCCCTCCACATGGTCGAGTCCTCCAACGGAAGCAGGGAGCTCCAGCGCGACAGTTTTCGTAAGTCTCACCCCTCCCGGGGAGTCCGCCAGTTCCTGCAGCTCTTCATGGACACGCAGATGTTTGCCGGCTTCATTCAGGACAAAGAGCTGCGCAAGGGAGGAGAAAGAGGTAATTGTATTGACAGGCTGCCGCAGTGCCAGTGGTCATAAGGGTGGAAACATTTTTTCCTTTCATGACTTTATGAAGCCGCTAATTATATTGTCTAATAGGGACTATTTTCTCGGTTTCCAGTACACCGACACAAAACAAAACTTGATGCACAACAACTTCACATTCAGTTCTGAGTAGAATTGCTTTTCACAATAATAAAATCAATGGAATGGGGAAAATGCTAAATCTTTGAAAATAACATTAATGCTTGTTAAATCAATGCTGGAAGTTTGAAGAGTAGCGTGGATGCACCCTGTGATGTTTGTGAAAAACATTAAATATCATCCTAACAAGATTTCACATAAAAGTTGGAGTAAAGAAGTCAGATGTTTCCACATAATAATCTGTTAAATGGATCAATGGTAGTGTGTAATTCAATCTTTTTAAACCAGACATATGACCCTAGTTAAGTCACACATTCACTGACCTAAAAGCAGGGCATTTGAGATGGTTCTCTGTGCACTATGAAGGGAATCTAAACTTTGATCATTTTTAAGTTGAATATCTGATCATGTTGTGTTTCGATGGCTCAACCATCCTCTCTCCCAGGTCTGTTTGAGGTCAGAGTGGCCGAGTATCTGGATTCGTACCCTGAGCCAGAGCCAAGTGGCGTGAACAGGTTTCTTAAAGGACTGGGTAAGTGTTGCTCCAACATCAAATGTTTACTTTCACAGGCTAATTTTCAACTGCTAATAGTCTTCCCCCCCCCCTTTTTTTCCCTCAGGAAACAAGATGAAGCTCTTACAAATTAAATGAGAAAAGACCAATGTGGGTGTTTAAATGAAAGACTTTGTAATCAAAATAAGAACACTTGATGCTGCTGGACTTGCTGAGGAAATGAATGTTGATGAGTCTTGATGTGAATGGGACGGTGAAGAGTTTGGATACAAGAGGACATTATAGCCATGTCTGAGAGCAGTGCACTTCTGTTTGGACCAAACCTGGAAACAGTTTTTAGATTTATTTTCTAGCATTGTTGTGTGAAGCCTTGAAGACAATACACTGTGTCTTCAGAAAACTACAAAAAAACATTCCAGCTACCTAACCTCAGTTATCAACCTGAACATGTGCGGTTGTAACTATTTCCTTTGATTTTGAATGGAAACATGTTTACTTTCACATTTAGATTCAGCTCTATTACACAATGTGTGTAATTTACAGTACATGCAACTTTAGTGTTACGTTTCAATATTGTAAGTACTTTACAACTGAAAATAATGTGTATGGTTCTAACCTGATGCATGTTTTTATGAATTTTAATGTAAATAAAAAACCCATATACATGTTGCATTCCTTTCAGCAAAACTGTAAAAAATATTTTGTTTACAGTGTTTCTGTTTGTTTGAATTTTAGTAGATGTTCATTAACTCTGATAAGAACATTTCAAAGTGTTTAGACTCCAGGTTAAACCTCAGTCAAAATGAGCATATACAGTTTGAGGAAAATCAAGTCTTTTTTCTTCTGTTCATGACTTTCTCCTTGTTAACTGGAGTTGTAAATATTTTTTTTACATTTTGCACATTGTTGAGAACAAGTGTACAGTATTTGGATTATTTTTGTATTAAAGCATGATGTGTCCTACATACTTTTTAAATAAATGGGTTCCCAAGGACAGTATTTAATGTGTGACTATGCTATTTATAATGCACATGCCTTGAAGACTGGGTTGTACAGTAACTCTGCATAACTATTATAACACTTGTAATTAAACATTTTATGGGAGGCAATATTTCTGTATATTCTATGCTATAAAAAATCTGCTTTAAATTGAGTGTATATCTGAGTAAGTACTATTATCTTGTTTCCATAGTTTCTCAATGGCATGGTTTTCTAAAGGGTCTGGACAAATGGTAATTTCAGTTATTTTTTGTGCATCGAAAGACTATTGAAAGGATAGGTTTAAAGTCTATCTTGAAACAACAGTGAGTTGCCCACATGAACACGGAGAGGTTTTACTTGCTGTAATTATTCTTCTTGTTCATACTGGCCATTAAAAGATCCCCTCAAAATGTGCTTTCAACGGAAGTGATGAGGGACAAAACCCAGTCTTCCTTCTGTGCAAAAAGTAATTCAAAAGTTTATCTGAAATTATTATGAGGCTTCAGCAGTCTGAGTTGATTCAATCAATTAATTAATCGTTTAGTGTGAAATTCTGTGTTTCCCACTGCTGAGCTGCAGTGGAAGTAACTTTGGAAGACATCCACTTAATCTGACTATTTTGGAAGTCTGAAGCTTCAGATAAACCTTTGAATACATTTTTGCACAGGAGGAGGACTGGAATTGTTCCCCCATCACTTACATTAGGATTATGTCTCTTTACAGCCAGTATGTACAGCAGGAATGATGGGATTTGTTTTTATATGGCACTGGCTAGAAAAAGCCTCATTGAGCAGGAGGTGGAAATTGCGTGCTCTTTTAAACCAACTCTGATGATACTTGCAGGACCAATTTCCCACCATCCTTTCCCACTAAAGGCATTTACTCTACTTTGTAAAAATCCAGAACAGAATTCTTACCAGCACATTATGTGAAACACCTCCTCAGCATGGACCTCTGACCTCTCACCTCCACTCATTATGTCCGACTGGGGCCTGAAACCGAAAAAAAGAAAAAAGGAGTCACCTGAATAATTTAGCTTGAAAATAGTATCTGCACAGAGGAGTCAGTCCTCCAGAGGACTGGTGAGTTGGTTGAATGACACACCCTGAGAGAGCAGGGGAGGACGACTCTGGCAGAACAGGTTCTTCTGGAAAGTGAACGTCTTTCACCAAACTCAGGCACAACTTCCTGTGTGGCTGCAGACCTCTTCCTCTACTGAGACCTCAACCCCAGACAACCAGAACGCAAACATTTGATCGTTGGACATTGTTAGAACGGGTTAAATTCAGCCTGAGAGGCAGATTTCAGGTCAACAAGAGCTCTGTTCTTCTGAAGCGCCAAGTGCCACTCAACAGCACACTGGAGCATGCAAGCAACATCATGCAGGTATGTCACCAGCACGACCACATGGGGGCACTGTCTCCTCTGCTTCACTCACCAGCAGGGTAGAGATTTCAGTCCTATGCACTGAAAGTCTTCCTCGAACTTCTCTTATAAAGCATCATCATCATCATCATCTCAGATATAAGAGGTTTGGTGTCTTCATCTCATTATGCCAAGATTACAAAGTTATGGAAGTTAGTCAATAGGACTGTTATTAGCTCTTTTTTTTTTTTTTTTACTTTTAATTCCATAGATTCAGATTTAAGGTGTTTAGGACTATATACCAGGATATGTTTTAATCTGTACAGTATGAAGGTGTGTTAACACAGGGTAAACTGCACAGGATCAGTGATGAACTAAAACTCGTCAGGCTCAGGTTTAAGGATTAGGTCTGGTGAATGTCGAGCCAACAGACTACAGTTCCCATTTTAGGAAACCATTTAGCCTTTTTAAAATATATTCATGGCACTTTTTTGTGATAAAGATTTAAGTCCTGATGATCAAAGGAAGTAGAACAAAAGATTAGTCTGTAATAATCATCATTTTTACCAAATTAAAAAAATTGGAGCTGGATTACAATTTCAGCATTGATCTTCTGAGGTGTTTGCAGTACAATTACTTTTGTTTTCAAGTCTGTCCTCATACAATTTTAAAGCTGTACTTCAGAGATTGGTTCTTCGCTGCTCACAGATGCAACCAGTTCACATGTCTGTGGCAGAAACAGCTCCCTGTGGACATGCTACTTTCACTGTGTTATCTAACCTTGAAAAGACCCAAAGCATATCCATTTTATCCTTCTGCCCCACTACATCTCAGAGGGAAATATTGTACTTTTTACTGCACTACATTGACTTCACAGCTATGTTTACTAGTAACTTTACAGGTTAAGATTTTACATAAAAAACAGATGAGTTTATGAAATACAATGCATTGTTGAAGACTAAACCAGGAGTTCTCAACCATTTGGCTTGTGATCACTAACAAAAAAAAAACAGTTTAAACTGCTCTTATGGTTTCATTTAAAACTGCTTTTCAACTTCCATTGTTCTACAAAAACAGCAAAGCTTAGAGAAAAGTCTGAATTGATGAACTTGTGAAGCTGAAATTTGTTTTTTTCCTTCTTTCCTACCCAGTACTTTTAATTTTGAAATATTAGCCGATAATACGTCTGTACTTTTACTTTGAGTGCAAAACTCTTTTTACATTGGTGTATTGGTACTTTTAATTAGAGGATCTGAGTACTTTTTCCACCACTGATATTCATGTTTATTCCAACCCACTTGGACTGCTGTCTATCCATTTCTACTTTCCTCAGCCAAACATCACTTTATCACCTGCGAGTGGTCAACAACGCTGCTGCTAGGCCTTTCACCAGCTTCACTGAAACATCTAACAGCCTTCTGATCATGTTAAGCGCTAAAGCAGATTTTGAACTGTTTGAATGGAAGCAGGTATAAGGACAGTGGGCCACTCAAGAACCTCACAAGAGAGTTCATAAGAGGAAAAAGGAAATTCTTTTGACCATTTTCCGTCTCCATTGAAGTCAATTCATGGTTTCATTTGTGTCAATCTAACAAGTAGCTTAAGGTAATAAATAAATGCTCCATTAAAGCAAACTATCAATAAATAACATGGCAATGTGATCAAATGTGCATAAACTAAAGCAGAATTCAAATAATTAATAAAACAGACCAACAATAAAGAAGGAAAACTCACAGTGTCGGTGAGGCATGAAGGAGCTGAGAAGCTGGTCAGTCAGAGCACACCTGAACCCACCTGGAGTCACTTCATCTGATCAGGGGAGTCATGCTGGGTGAAAGTTGTCAGTGAGGCCTCTGGGCGCAGACGCCACCTACAGTTCAGTACGGCGTATCAGCAGGTCACTGACCGTGGCCCCTGCCACCAGGGGCCTGTTGGCTGGATCTCACTGCAGGGTTAAAGCCTGTCATACATTTGTCTCCGACAATCTGAACAACACATGCCCTCGATTCTTAGACCCCTTAATTTTAATAAGGAAAAACAAAACAAAAGCCCTTTATTTGGGTTAAAAAGGGCGAGAAAAAAAGGTATTCCTTGTCAAGGATCGCCAAAGAACAGAACTTTTAATTTGGAGTAAATATTAATTGCAAGATGTTTAAAAGTTTCAGGGCAAAATGTAAAAGTGTTTGGAGTGAAGAATATGGATACATGAGATGAAGATGGTTGTGTTCAAAGCTGTTTCCACTTTGTTTAGGTTCTAGTCTAGTGCACGATGTCCTATGGTTGGAGTGCTACCATGCCTAAGGGTTGTTGTGTTGTGTTGTGTTGTTTTTCTTTTTGTTTGTTTTTTTTTTAGCAAAATGCACCATGTGAGCACAACATCAACTGAAATAATAAAGGCATGAAGGATAACATGCAAGGGCCATCTAAAGGCCTTCATCATATCAGTTTATACTGAGCCTTAGTGGTTCTGATCACCACACACATTTCAAATGAATCAAATCACCACAAACTAATAACCACCTGAACCTGAGGCCTTCAGGGCCCCCAAGGGACTGGGCCAGTATTTCAGCCTTGGGCATGGTAATCATTTATCTCTATCATGTCTCCTCGCATCTAATTGCTTTAAAGGATAGGTTCGCATTTTTCAAGTATGTCTTAAAACAACACTCACATGCCCATATGTAGATTGGAGCAGTTTTTTAGTCTCTCCATTACTGGACGTTATTTGGAAAAATCAATTCTGAACTTTAATCAAAGCTAATATGAGGCTTTAGCAGTCTTTTTAATGCAACATTTTCTCTTTCCTATGTTTCCCTGAACAGTGTTTCCTTGCTGATCTGAGCTGGAGGGAAAATAACACAGAGAGGGAATTTATCACTATAAAGACCGTGTATGTGAATATGGGCGTATGACCGTTGTTTTAAGATCAGTTTCATAAATTCTGTGGTACATGGAAACGATGAGAAATAGAGTCTGTGACAGGGAGTTTGTGGCAACAGGTGTTTTTTAAAAAATGTCACCTTTTCCGAGAGTCTTTTTGCCGGTTTGCAATTATGCATAAAACAGACACATGTTGTCAGTGAGGGTTAGTGTGTTGGAAAAAGTTAATCTTACACTAAACAGAAATATTGCTTGAACTGAGAAAGCAATATTTATGGTACGCTATTCTTAGATGTATGAGGTTTGCAACCTCCTTTAACTAATTTCTGAGGAAATGGTGCACATCCTAAGATTGGTACACATTCGTCAATTGCAAAATGATTACCATAATGTGACCCAGATAAAGAGAATTATTGAAGCATGATATACTTCCGTCTTCATCAATAAATGACTTGGCAAGAAAACACAGAGCCGCATGGCCAAAGATTATTTGAAGAGGAACGTGACCAGTTTGCGGTTATGAGCCATAAAGATAAGTTGATGACCTGAACTGGCTTACAGTAAACTGTAAAATAGACCCTCATAAGCTTGTAAATCAATATTTCTTGTGTTTTCCTGCTTTGTTTTGAAGTCCTCAATATCACCTGTCACACATAAATATGACCTCTGTCTTCTGTATTTCGAAGAAATAGGTGACTGGACCAAAACCTAATATACGGTCGAGTGTGTTTTATTAGCATTGTGATTCATTATTGTCCACATCTCACATAGAGAGGCTCAAATATAAAGTACAAATAAGTGATTACACATAACTGTGAGAACAAATGACAGCGTCTGCAGTATTTGTGGCCCTAAACTTATATTTTAGTCAAAGCAACTCCTTTTCTACTAACATGCATCCAAATCTCACCCTTAGCAATTATTTGATGTGGGCTTTTTAATTTAGGTTAAACAGTGACTTTCTCTCAACTCTGGCACCTCACTTGTTGACAGTAAAGAGAGGAAGCATAAACATTCTGGCCGCTTGCTCCTGGAACCCATTCTTCCATTCAACGTTTCAAAGTTTACACAAAGACTACCTGAGGAGCCAGAGGTTTTCACATCGGAAAAACTGACGTAATGCTGCGGGTGGGAGCTGAGGTGAAGAGAAGCAGATGGGTGTTGGAAGGTGGAAAAGCACCTTGAGGTGTCCGGTTTCCCCATCACCTCCCCAGAAGCCCTGTATCAGCTCACATGTTCAACAGTACAGCTAGATATAGTGTTTAATGCCTTGTCACGGTGTACCCAGTATTTAAGCATATTACATAATGTTATCTTATTATGTCACATATTAAGTATGTAAATGTTAAATTCTTTTTATAAGCTAATATAAAAAGTTACTGAAATGTAAGAATTTGAATATATATTCTCTTCCCTCCATTCAGGAGGATATTGCACCAAAGCGTTGCATGTCCCGAGCCAGGAATATCCTTAAAGAGTCCTCACACCCCCATCATGGACTGTTCACCCTGTTAGCCCCTGGTACGAGATTTTGTAGAATCCACTACAGAACCACAAGATTCTGAAACAGCTTTATCCACCAGGTTATCAGGTTGTTAAACAAATAATCTAGACAATGACATTATTCCCACTTTTATTCTACCTCAGCGTGCACTATTGTAGGACTGTGTTCTCTAGTGCACTGGTGACAGTTCTTGGGACTCTGTGGTCCAGAGAACTTGTCACTCCAAGCTGAACACTGTAGATTTGGACAATTATACCTGTTGGACCTGCACTATTATTACTCCACAGGTTACCGCTTATTTATCGGCTATTTTTGTTCTATGCTCTTTATAATATATATATAGTAATATGTTTGTGTTATACTGTACATTTTTTATGGTGTATATTTTTTATTATTTCAATGCTGTTCCTTGGTACGAAATTTCGTTCGATGTACACTGGTTGTACATTGAATGACAATAAAACCTGTCTAAGTCTAAGTCTTCTCAAAAGGACATTGAAATTTTATATTATTGCAAATTACAATTGACAATATTGTGGGTTTTTGAACAAATTAAAAGAAGATGAAATGCTTGAAGACACAATATAATATAGTGATGATGTTACTATTTCAAGACCCTTACCAGTACAGGCTGTTACACAACTTTAGTTACCACATAACAGCAACGTCCCTAGGTCAGTTCCAGCTGGGGACCTTTGCTGCATGTCATTCACCTCTCTCTTTGTCCTCAGTTTCCCTCTCACATTCTTTACTGCCTCGCTATATTAAGGCAGACATGCCCGAAGCATAGGTTAAAAAAAGATTTGCCCTTCAGGTCAATGCTGGAGAAACAGTCAGAGTATCTAAAACATAATGACCCATCTTCAGAGCTAAGTCAAAGATATGATCCCAAAAACACATCATATCAGAGGCCCAACCCTGCTAGATGTTACAGTCAACACAAGGACAGTATCATCAAGCGAGTGTACACACAGACTCCTGCCCATTTCAGCAAGCTGCCCCAGACGTAACATTGTATGTTTTACCCCGGAAAAATTCAGGAGCCCTTGCCCTTGGTGGCTTGGGGACAGAGGGTGAAAACTATCATCTTTGCTCTCCAGAGTCGGAGCACATTTGGGCCGGGCGGGTTAGACAGTCAACATTGTGTCATTTTACAGCCCGCCGGCACACACACCTTCCCCGCTCACGTGTCGTCCCCTCCCCAGCCTCGGCGACAGGTCGACCCGACCCTCCATCCCGCGAGATAACTTACCGCGGCTCATTACTTTCACCCAGTCACCCACTAAATCTTTGACATGTTTATTATAAAGCCAAGTTCATGGATTCCAGGAAGGGGAATAAAAAGGCTTTTGATTGTATGCCTCCTCCTTCCTCAAAGCACTCACAACTCAACGCCCAATAAATTACTTTGCTGATATGATACAGCAGTATTTGTGTTTGGGTTACTAAATAACCGAGTCAGTTAGCCAGCTGTTATTACAGAGACATTCTATTGCTAATGGCCCAGAGCCATTAGTCATTACCATAAAATAAAGTGAGTAATCAAATAAAAAGTCTAACACACATCCTTCTAGTCATCTTATTGAGCAGGTGCCATTTCCTGGTGGATGTGCATTTGTAATTTTCATGTTTATTTACTGAATCAAATATTTAATGAATGTATCTATAAAAAATGTCTTTTAAAGGCAGATTTGAAGAAAATGTCCTCTTCTGATGCTCAGTGGTGATCTCATCGCCGCAGGCCAAACATGACATCATGTTTGTTGTTACAACAAACTTTGCCTGGTGAAGCCAGGACGTTTTCGCAATGCAGAAGCATGCCTTAAAAAGTTAGTACTCTGGATTCACACTCTGCCAACAGCCTGGCAAGTGCTGAACACTGTATGCCAGCGAGGAAGTGGAACAACAGGCTATTCACATAGAGTGGTGCATCGGTGGGAAGATAGTCCTGTATCGCCACCTGTTACCTTATCATTGACCAAATGGAAATGAACCCTTTATATGTATTGTCCAGCTTAGGCATACTGGCGGATGCAAAAGCTGTGTAGTCTGTGTGTCTTTTGTGTTCGTGGTCCAGTGTATTTCGTCATTCTGGGTGGGGGGGGGGAATGTAGCTCTCAGTTGAAGGATTCATTACACTGTATGTGTGTGTATGGAGGGGTATTTACATGATGTGTGTGTTTTTGTGAAGGTGGGGTTGACAGTGAAGACAGGCAGAAAGAGGTGAGGAGGAAAAAATATCAACAAAGACAGAGACAGGGAAGGGTGTTGAAAGGGCAAGGATGTGTATTAGGCTCCTTGAAGTCTTGAGGCTTCTTCCTCCTCCCCTTCCTCCGCACCTCCAGACAACACCTCAGGACAGAGGCGCTGCCTAGGCCATTTGCATAAAGTGCTAAAAAAGGGAGCTGACAGAGCAGGGCAGGTGATACTGGCCAACGGACGCAGGGGAAGGACGACACAGAGCTGACACCGACACAGCAAGCTGTTACACAGCCTCTGAGCACACACCCACCCACACACACCACACACACACACACACCGTACCTGTGACTCCAGCAGAGTGTTCAGGCCAGTACAGAGGAGGTCCTTAGCCTGGACAGAGGTGCAATTAAAACCTCAAACTCCCTGCTGGGATCCCAGAAGTCACTCTGACTCCGCAAAAATGCATTTTCGCTTGCAAAGGGAGTGAGCTGAGTCCGGCCCCGAGAGATAAAGAGAGGATCGTCTGACATCTTCTTCAATCAACAGGTAACTGAACCTTTGCTCTAAATGTTGCCTCGAGCCTTTGTGCTTTTTATACCAGCTTGTGACTTACTGTTACAACACAAGACTTTTAAAACAACTATTGTTTTAATTTAAGCATTTTCTTTTAAATTGAAGACCATAATTATGACCTGACCCTCTTTAAAAACTGCACTATTGTGAGGGAAGAGGTTTTCCTAAAACCAAGTACCAAAAAAACTGACCGTGGGATTAATCTGTGAGAAGGTAGGTATTTCCTTTACCTTATATCTTGAACTTTATTCAGTTGCCAACAAATGTGACAGTGCAGCTGGATTACATCCATCAGGTGGATACAACAGAAACCCAGGAGCAGCTGCACCAGTCAGTAGTCACATTTCATGAGTTGTTTTCCGTATATTCAGTGAGAGATTATCAAGTGTCTACATACTGTTTCCTCCATTGTGCTTTGTATTTACATATGTACTATCTGCACATGCACGGATCTGTTCTTGCCTCATGTTCAGTTAAACTGTCTGCAGCCGTCCCCTCAGTTCAAACAGCAGGTGGATCGAGTTTCATTTACTTTTCAAACTGAGAACAGGTAGAACAGCATTGCGGATGATGGTTGAGCTGAACATACAGCTCAAGGTACACAAAGCTGAGCCAGACACAAAGGGGCTGAAAACAGATAACTACGGTATTCTCCCCGAAGCTTGACAGGAACGCTTCATTTTGATCACCAAACAAAATGGGTCTCGCGACCGTCAAGCTGTGATTTGTAGACTAATCGACTAATAATTGGTCAGTGGGACAGGTGAGAAAAACATGTCACTGATAGCGACGAGGGACCATAAACTGAAGCTCAAAGCAGAATCCTGACCTCAATCCTGAATCCTGAAGTTGGTATTTTGAGTTCAGCAATGACTCTAGTGTACAGTATACGACCCTTTAGTTTGGCCCCAATGTCCTGTGGATTGTCTTTCCTCCACCTGGACTCTGGACAGCTTTTTAAAAACAATATGAGGGCATGGCTTCAGTGTGTGTGTGTGTGTGTGTGTGTGTTTCTGTTGTTATGTGGCAGTAAATGGCCTATTAGATAAAATGGGATAATTAATGGATAATGATAAAATCTAAAACATAATGTACAAGTAGAAGCCCTGAGTGTGTTGATTTGGGCAATGGTGCGTTCATTTTCTAATGAATTCAACAATTTATTTGGAAAAGAAAGAATGAGTTATTTCTTCTTTCAAAACTTACATAGTCTCACTTTAAGAGTCTGACAATAGATTTGTAACCAGATTCTATTTACACTAAGGGATATATTTCACCAGTGGAGGGATATCATTTAATAACTCAGCAGTCCCACCTGTGTCTGGAATGTGTGAAAGATTGTCACAGGGTCAGATCATGATGTAAGCAGCATATCTTTTGCATTTCTAAGTCAGATCGGCAGGAATTTAGAAAGAAACCTCGGTGCATTCCTTCTGACCAGCCAGCAGGTTAAAAACTGTGAGAAAGAAGATAAACATGTTACATCAAGCACACAGCTAAGCAGGTGTAGGATTTGTTAGACATGAGCCTTACAGTTCAAATTTACTCTCTTTTTATTTTATCATTACTCTGTAAAACAAAGGTCAAACAAAGGTGCTGGAAATGTACTGGAGTGTTTTTAATATAAAAACGATGTTATATGTACAGCCTGGTGTTCTGCTGAGAGCTGTTCGAGGAATCATTAGGGGAACAACAAAGTTCAGCCAAAACTGCTTTCACCTCGCTGGTTTTTAAGTTGTTCGGCTCTCGGTCGGTTGCTATTTACTTAGTGCTCATTCAACAGTTAACATAGCCTGGAGCTTCGCAAAACTGTTTCTCCTTTTAAATACTTAGAGTTGGATCTCTCTGGCCTGTGAATGATGTGAAGCATATACTGATTAACCTAATATGAACCTTTATGGGTGTGAATGAACACTTTGTGTAATTACTAGCTATGCCAATACTATGAATATGCCAAAAGTCAAAATGATAACGGCATATAGCAGCAGAGAGCCTAAGGCAATGTGAGCTGCGCTTAACTGAGGTTCATTCCTGCCTGTTTGACCACAAATTGATTTGAACAAACCATCCAGCATTTGTCATAGCATGCTCCAATTTATGGTTATTATTCCAGATATTTGTTGATTTTGCTTCCATTTGTCCAGTCATTCTTTAAAGCTGCGCTGAGCACACTAAAATAGCCTCATTTGAAAATGTGGAGCAACTGTGCAAATATTTGAATTAGAATTCTTCAGGTAGCTGCACTTCTTGATGGTTGGTGAGGTTAATGAACACAGTCTGTCATGGTGAGTTCACACTTCAGTACAGGAGGCTCGAATGAGCACACCCATTAACAGAATTTCAATTCAGGGAAATTGAGACTTGATCAGGGGCTTTAAACTGATGAGACAGGTGTAATTATACAGAAAAATCTGTCCTCATCCCACTAGATTATGTTTAATTTGAGTAGAGACGTAGAGAGAAAGTTGGAGGTGCAGGAATTTCAAGGGTAGATGGAGCGATTAGACGGAGAACAAGCAGGGACTTTGTGTAGATGGGAGTACTGGGGCAGGACCAGCCCTGAGGGCACACCTGTGCTCTGACCATCCTTCATCCCTATACCACAAACACACACAGCCTCCTTCACATTAGGGACCTTTATTTTCAAACCCACAGCACCAGCAGGCAGGTTATTATTACCATCTAATATTCATATTAATCTAAAAACAATGACACTCAGACTCAGAAGAGAGCAGCAGTTCTGTCGTCCCGCAGACCTTTCACTACCCAAACCTGGTCTAGGACGGTGACCTACAGTGACCCAAAACCTACTCTACTGTATTAGCTACCTGTGCTGTGCTGTCTAATATACAGATTTGAACACACGTGCTTAAAAAGTCCCATTAACAAAGCAGCCTGTGTTTATCCCTGATGCTGTTCCAGGTAGGGCCAGATACTCTGTAACTCACCCAAGACAATCTTTCATCAGCTGCTCGATGCAAGTAGGGCCCAAGGTCTCCCTGTGCCAGCTGGTGTACGTCTGCACCCTATGCAAACTGCCCAGTAAACTTTAAAATACTCAAGTCCTTCCAAAGAGTAAACAGCAAGCGGTTGCAGGTAAAATACATGCAGAGGCACAGATGAGCTCTTGTCTGAGCTCCATGGATCAGATATTTAGGATATTCCAGTACTATCCATCCCTTAATTACATGAAACATGTTTTCACAGCCTGTGAAGGGTTCTGAGTTTTAAGCCCCAATGCGAGCAGCAATGCATTGTCTTTCATTATCAGTTGAGGGCCAAGTCAAGTTTGACTCAAAAAGAAAAAAGCACTCACTGTCCACATTGACAATGTGTCCATCTAGTATTTGTGATGTGACGCTCTGCAAATGTTTGGACGTGAGTCATTCGCTGGCCAAACCGTACCAACAGCGGTTGTTCTTGGTTAGTAGAGGTTTATAATTATTATAATTTGATTAAAATGTAGCCATGATTGGGAAATCTTTTATTGTGTTCCCTTTAGAACACTGTCCATGTAAACAGTAACACTCGCTCTGTACTTTCAGAACATGTGACTCATTTGTATTTGTTTTTTTTGCTTCTTGCTGTTGCTTTACACAGTGTGACCCATTTTGCATCATACCTGAACTGAATTACTCATTGACAGACTATAATCCTGTCAGTGTTGCAATAATCTGTGTGCTGTACATCAGGGTGAAAATGGTCAAGTTTAACATTCAACCGGGCAGTATACAATGAGCTCCAATCCTGTTGGCATACTGGTTGTACATGACAGAAAAACACGGTTTGCACTTGCTTACATGGTTTTCATGATATAAGCAGCAAGATATCCACCTGAAACATGAAGACTAATCTCAATTTTTCCTTCACCCCCCTTTAAGATTATCCAGAAGTTAAGGACAAAGAGGAAAGAAAAAGGCCTGTGAGTCCAGAGGACACTCGACAAAGGAGAGGAAAGATTTACATTTCTGAAGATGGAACCGTCTCCTCAGATCTGGCACATGCAGGTCGCCCCCCAGGACACTGCCGGAGAGCTCCAAAAGAAGGAGTCAGTCATCAGCCAGCCGGAGTGCTCCATCTGCTACAACACCTATGACAATGTCTTCAAAACACCCAAGTTGCTGGAGTGCACCCACACCTTCTGCCTGGAGTGCCTCTCCCGCCTCATGGCCATCTCGCTGGCTGACCAGGACGGCAACGGCGGAGGCGCTCGCCTCTCTTGCCCCTTCTGTCGTCACCCCACCATGCTGCCCGACGAGGGACCCCCGGCCCTGACCACCAGCCACGAGGTCCTCTGCAAGCTGCCCAGCCACCAGCAGCAGGAGGAGCCGGTGTGGCTGGAGGGGGAGAAGCTGTGCTACAAAAGTTCCGGGCAGGACTCCGGCTCGAGCGCCCCCGACAGTCCCGCCGCCTTCTGCATCTGCATCGACATCGGGGCCAGCAAGACAGTGGACATTCCGATCCAGACGCAGCCCCGGACTTTTGGCCTGCTGGACCGGCTGGCGGACTGGAAGAGGATGGTGCTCTTCATGGTGCTCATGGTGCTGCTTGTTGTGGTCGTGTTGTGGCCACTGCAGTGTGTATTCAGCACTGGGAACATGCGCTGTATGCGAGAACCCATCCACCCAAACCCCACCACCACGACTACTACCACTACTTTCAGCCCGTTCAGCAGGCCAACTGGTCTGAAAGAGTAAACTAGACTGACTGGACTTCACTCTAACTGTATATAATATTGTATTTGACATTGGAATTTTTTTTTTATGTATTATTGCACTTTTGGTAAGTGCACATTGTTATAGCTCACACACACACAACTGTCGAACACCTCGTGTTTTTAACCGGGAATAGAACCTCAGATGTTAAAGCCCCTATGTGTAGGCTTTTTAGATTTCTGACTTTAGTGCCCCCCAGTGGTGGTCTCAAAAAACACACACTGTGGCAGACCCCACCAGGGAACAGAGATGAAAGGGCTGAAAGCAACACAGACTGCACCAATTTCCACTGGAATTTTGTGTTACTGTGTCAGATGCTGTCCGACCAACTTGAATTATGTTACTTCCATAATCACATAAGAAGTTTCCACATAGCAGCTTTAACTCCACACATCTGGAATTTATCCTTCTCAACAGTTAGCAGTACTACATTGCTTAACTGATCATACAAGCTTGCAAAGACTGACACAAATGACACCCAAAAGTGGAGGGAGATGAACCCTGATAGGCACTTTGCCTCAAATCACGTTCAGTGACACAATAATATTTTTGCACTTGAATCAAAACCTGTAGTTTGAAATCATGATTGAATTTTTGATAAGAGTTTTTGGTCCAACTGGTTTGGTGGAATTTGTCGTCATACTCAGGCACTTGGCAGAGCATCAGATAACAGAGAACACGAGCGAGTTGACAGATATCAGAGAAATGTGAACTTTGCTTTGCAAATGTGTGGTTGGCTTAAGAACAACAGTCAAGTTTATAGAAACAAACAAACTGTCAGAAAAGAAAATGAATGTAGTCCCAATGTGCCAACTAAGAACTCCAACTTTATATGGTACATTTGATTTGTGTGTTTTGATATGTCCTTGTTTACGGCACTAGAATAATAAAGAGGTATCAGCTCAGATGATGCTTCTGGGAAACTAACAAAATTTTGTGCATGACAGCCTCATTATTAAGATTGATATCATTTGATTGCAGTTTATCATGCATGTTCATGCATTTTCTTTGCGTCTTCAAAACTAAATTTACTGCAGCATCAGTCGGTGGTTTAATCTGATTGAACAGCAGGTCCAGTAAATTCCCCTCAATGAACAGACACAGCTCCTGACATGTTTGAATGCAAACACGTAGTATTACTTTCAGGGTCGGGTTGCAAAACAGTCGAGTCATTCGCTGACCGCTGTTTGTCATTTCCTCCCTATCTGGACCTTAAACGCATGACTATAAAAGCAAAACCCTCCTTCATCTTGACAGGAAGTTGCCTTTATTTATTCCTGGATCAGGTGTGTCAGATAAGGGAAAAGTAAGGCTGTGGGATTTTCCGAGTTACTCACTTCTGATACTTGGTTGATAAGACAGTTATGTGAAATTCTATTAATCATTTAAGAGTGGCCATAATTAAAGAGAAACTTCCTGAAGCACCACTTTACCTGCCAGTAAACATGGGTAACCAGAAAAAAACACAACAAACAAAAACAAAAAAGGCTCAGCCAATGTTTTCAAAATGGCTTGAGGAAATTCTTCCTAAATGAATAAAGGTAAAAAAGAAAACAATATTTTATGTAAAAGAAAACCTGAATAAAAGCTTCTTGTTAGTTGGCGCCATTTTGCTCTAGGGCCTTTAAACTACAAAAACAGAAGCCTGTTGTGAAGTTGTTGGTGTGTTAAGTTTTTCCTTCTCTCCAATAAAGTAGAATAAACAGCCTGTTTACTTGTGAATAACAGCCACATAAAACGGTTTTATATAACCCTTCAAGCAGCTCGTGTATTAAAATGCTGAAAATAACTGCACTAATTTCCAACTCATCACTCTCATTCCCCCTTCTTTCACTTAATCGCGAGTTATAAAGCACAATTTCCACCGGACACTTCAGCCATGAAATAATCTGTCATTACTGGTGAAATTGGTGTTTTTTTCTGGAATGCGTTTCCTGCCTTGCTTTTCAATATTAATATTAGTGAGCTCATGTTCATTGAGCAATATTCTCGGTCCTTGTGCAGTTCATGTAGTAGAGCCCTTCTCCAACTGAGGAGTGAGGAGACAACCAGAGTGGATATAATGGAGAGTCACAGCAAGGTCCAGCACAGACACCGCTTTGTAACACACTGTTGTCTGCTGCTTCTCCACTACAGGGACTGCACCTGCAGGCAAAACAGTCCAAGATACAGAAAGCCTGCTTGTTACACTGATCTTTCTTTCGCTTTCAGGTGCAGTTTCCAGGAACCTTTTCCAAAAATGGAATGGAAGAGATTCTCCAACTCCTTCCCCATGTAGAAAAAACATCCAGATTCACAGCAAAACAAACAGAAAGAAACAAAATTCATGTGTAACTAGACATATTGCCATCATAGATCTTTATTAAACTATATGATAATAAACCATTTTGATGCCATTTCTGGCAGCTCATTGCATCAGCGGTTGTAGCCTATACAGCAAAAAGGCGTCTGGGCAGAGCCAGTGCAAGAAGAGGAAAGAGGAAGAGCCTCCACTGAACAACATGGGAGCACTCAGTAAGCCACTACTCACTTCGGGCATACTGTGAGCAACAGAGGAACAAGGAATCAAAATAAAAAGACGTGGACATCATGTTCAAGTAAATGTAAGAGGACAAGCAGAGAGAAAAATACCGTGTTACTACTGCATACCTCCATGTACACTGGTTCAACTCAGAGCCAGAATTTACTTCTTGATGGTGAAATTACACCAATAATAATAGTAATAATAGTAATAATAATAATAATAATAATAATAATAATAATAATAATAATAATAATCCAGACAAAATACAAAATGCAAGAGTGAATAACACAATCAATTAGAAAGACAATTTGAAAGATATCAGCAAAATGAAACAACAAAAACAAAAACAAAAACAAGAAAACACTGATGGCAAAAATCTAGCAAACTACCAAAAATACTTCCACAGACAACGGACATCCATACACAGCCTGAGGCCAAAGATTCAGCAGTTTCACACTTTCAAGTATTGACGTTTCACCATATCATAAAAAAAAAAAACCCATAGAGGCAAAGTAAAATACAATAAAAAACTAACAACAACAACATAATTCAGAAAAACAGAAAAAAACAAACAAAAGTAATTTTTCGTTCATCGGACGAAGATCACAATTCAGATGGGAAAAGAACAAAAAGGAAAAACTAGAGGGATTCAAACAGAAGTACATCAAGTGGTGCAGCACATTTCTAAAAGACGTGGGCCTTCACGCACACAGGGCATCAATGCCACTCACTTCATAAACACATAGCTTTATTCACATAAAAAATCAACCATTGAAATAACATTGCAACAATTTATACTCTGTGGGAAACCTCTGACGCTGACGGACAAGTGAGTGAAATCACTAGACAGACGGAGCTTCCACTGATGTACTGGGACCTCAACAAAATGACTCCTGTGCTCCAGCACGCCTTTAAAAGACAGAACTCGGCTGTCAGACAGGATGATATGGCTGCTGAATGTTACACTGTTGCTGTATTTTAATATTCCCCACAAGGTCAACAGTATCAAATTTCAGTTTGTTTCAGTGCAGTGACTTAGTACTACTACTCTCGTACATTTTGATTACACTTAGCTGTCAAATCAGGTTTCTTGAGAATCACGAGCTGCGGCTGCAGAAACTGGCGAATTTATAACTGAAGGAAATAAGGTGAGTCCAGCCCGTGAGCCTCCTTGACCTGGTTTAGTCGAACATTTCTGTTGGTGGACAACGAGGAATCGTCTGAGCACAAAAAGTGCTGCTCATTCGTGGATTATTTTGATGCTTTAAGATTAAATAAAAGGTAGACTGAACGCACATTATCATTACGTCTTCCTATTGTGAGAGAGACTTTTTGTTTTAAAGTCTTTGGGACCATTGAGTCAATACATTTTAAACAAACTAGGTCAGATTTCACCAACGTATCTGCACATGTATTTGAATAGGATATTTTGGTGCTGATCCTGGAGTCTAAAAATAGTGAACAATCTGCCAGACAGCGCAGAGGGCTCAGTGCTCCGCGGCACCACCGTCTTCCTTATCACATCAACGGCACCAGCTTACTCGCCCCACTATCATCAAGCCTGGATTATGGCCATCTTCTAAATTACTTTTTGGAGACAAATCTATTCTTCAATCTGAGGCAGATGGCCATCTGGCCCCCTGTAATCGCCCCCCTTCCCTTGTCTCCTTGTGACGATCTTCTCTGACAGATGTTGAACCGCATCAGACCTGCTGATTAACGAGGACAGCCAAACGAAACTGAGACACAGCGGTCAGCCAAGCTCAACTCCAACCACCCATTCAGGAATCCATTCCACCCATTTCCTGTCAAATGTGGACTTCAAACTACTATGACTATCTACCGGTAAATCAAAGTGTGTGCTGGGGATGCTGCTTAGACCATTGTGCTTTCACATGATCTCTTCCACAATAAAGCTCCTTTATAAATATATATATGCATATGGATAAAGTATATACTTAAACACACACACATATGTATATATATATATATATATATATATATATATATATATATATATACATACACACACATGTTTAAAAAGATCAACATCTCATGTTACACAACCATGATACCAACTGTATCAACAAAACCACAAAGAAATAATGAAAAAAAGCTTATTAAAAGGACAGACAAAAAAACAAAACAAAAAAAAAATTCTATGATGAATTCGTAATCAAAGTGGGACCACTGTTAGACCCAAAATTATTATGTCAAAATTTGTTGAAGAAGAGGGCTTGCTTGCCCTCCCTGTACATATAGGTCCTGAAGCAAGTTACATAACTGCCCTTGCTATCACTCAGCGGCCACATTAATAACCACCAAAGCTGGAGAGACAGAACACCGCAAAAACAGCCTTAAGTTCGAGTTCAAATGACGGCCAGCGAAGACACAGAAAGTGAACAGAGTGATCTCTGGACACGAGCGGACAAACATCTTAGCTTTGACCTCTTCGTGGGTCCCGTGTAGTTCTGTTCAGTTTAGGCCGAGGCAGACTCCGTGTTTAATATCCGTCACCCCGAGGAAAAACTGGTTGTTTTTCACATCAACTTGGGTTGCGAGGGTTTGGAAATTAGTAACACTAGAGATGTAACAGCAGGTTTGGGGAGGCTAGATTACAGACACATCCTGTGACAAGGCACTTGCTCCGGTTAAGAGAGGGACAGGCTGAAGCGGTGGGGGGAGAAAGGGGGGGAGGACAAGGGTCCTGAGAGAGAGCGCTATGCTGTAGAGTCCTCCTCTCTACGCAGACAGAGAGGTCCAGCAGGACGGCACCAGGAGAGGGGTCAGCTCGCCACCTTCAGTCCAGGCAGGGTCCACCGACGTGGGGCGTAGTCAGAGCAACACACTCCCTCCTCCCCTGAGGGGTTTTCAGGCGCTGATGAAGCGACACCTCCGCTGAAGCTGAAGCAAACACAAACAGACAAGCAGACAAGTGAAGTTAATGGCTGGTGTCACTTTGAATCATGGACACTAGGATCTGATGTAATTCATGGTATGGAGCTAAAAGCAGCATTTACTCAGAAAACCCCTGCCAGGTTATCCAGACAGGGAGAGATGGAGAACATCAAGCAGTGTTTCCACGTGTGTTTGGATTTTAAATAACTTATGTTCAATGATTAGAAGTGCCTTCAATCCATCTGAAATTCATCAACCTTTATTGTCTTTATAATACCTTTGCATATGTTTCTCATTTTTTGGCCTGCAATTTCTTGTTATTTATTGCCCTTTACTGATATGTCTGTCTTGAAGTATATTTAAAATTGCTATGATTTGAGTATTCGAAAACACAAAGAACTACTAATAAAAATGTCTGGCCGTATTAATTTATAACAAAATGTAGTTAACTACTTTAATCACCAGTGAAGGTATTTTATATACCTTCACTGGTGATTACAACACTGTTCAGTATGTGTCTTGTGGTGATGACCCCAATCCAAAGCTATGACTCACTCACTGTAACACTGCTGGGTCCCCTGTCTGCTTTATTAATAACTATAAAGAGAAAAGAATGAGCCTCTGAGAATTAAGGTTGATTATAATTTGAACTTAAATTGAATCTTTTGTTGCTTTAAGAGGAGCTCAGCTGCTCCTGGCCACCCTATAATTTGAACCATAAAAAAAGAGGACATTACCCTAACTAAATGAATTTGACTCACTGGAAGAAACTGAACTCTGTCTTGTGTTAGTGTAAAAGTTTTGCCAGCACCTGGAGTTTTAGGGGAAGAAATCAGTCAAGCCTTTAGGTAAAGGGGCCGTGTGGAGCCGAGTGCATTTCCTTCCTCATTGAACATTTGCAAAGTCGGTCTGTATTTCCACAGGGAACTTTTATGTTAGAGCTCTATTTTTCCCAAGAAAAAGCTACATCCAACATGTAACGCCAACGACCCTCTTTTTTCTTTTTCCCTCTATCACGTCCCCCGTAATGCAATCCTTTTAGTGCTACAGTAAAAAACTGTTTCTCCAGCAAGTGGGGTGATGCTCTGACAGATTTGTTCACTTTTGCTGGAGAAAAATACCAAAACAAGTGCTAGTTTTAAACATAAGTGGCTGAATGTATTTTGTTACAGCACAAAGTCAAATGCAAACTACGTAGAATGAAATTCATGAAGTACTTACAAAGAGGCAGACAGAGAGATGTGGAGGTCCACAGTGATGGTTTTACCTCCTGGTGTTACTGCTAAACGACGTCTGAGGGCTTTTAAAGTTTATGTTCTCGTACACACTCGACGAATCATCATTTGTCATCCTACAATAACACACAGAAAATATTCACTGATAAGACAGATTAACAACTTAAACCTATTTTCTGTGATTGCATGTATAATAATCGTGTCAATTGCCACTACACCATCGTGGCATGTGTTATACTTACACAGAAGAAGAGCGCGAGGATGCCATGTTGGGTTTGGACCTCGAGTTGGTCATCTGGGGATATTTGATATTGGAATATTCCCTCTCCTTCATCTTATTCCTCTGCAAAGTGACAAAATGACAAGAGGCAGATTCAGTTTAGAGGACATGATCCTCTACAAAGCTTTGACAAACTGTCCCTGTCAGGTCTAAGACCTGAATTTAACTTCAAACAGCCCCAGATGGCAGCAGTGGAACAGCACTTTGGAAACTGAGGTAGTTACCATACTAATGTTTGCCTCACTGCTCTGGCTGTCATAACATAACACACAGTGCTGGCCTTCTGACTGTGAGCACAAACACATTTTTAAATAAATATTTGAATTACTCATTACTGTGTCAGAAAGTGTTTTGTGAGTACCTGCTCCTCCTCCAGTCTCTTCTGAGCCGTGTCTATGTACTGCTGCACAGCCATGTAGATGAACTTATACTGGGCCTCTGTCTGCACCATGCCCGACCGCTGCTGCCGTACCCTCTGGATGGTCTTAGGGATGTCGATGTCACAGTCCAGACCTAGAATACACACACATGTACAGCAATTAGCCTGATTTAGATGCTCCCCAATTACAGATGCAGTATAAAGATTTTAGTGTAAAATGTGCAGTGTTTCAGTTTCATATCTGAGTCTCCCACCTTGGCGGTTAATAATGTCAATAAGGATGTCAATGACGATGATGGTGCCTGTCCTGCCGATGCCTGCACTGCGGGGACAACAGAGTGAAAAGTCAAACCGTGTGTAGTTCTCACCCTTGAAGACGTTAAATGTCAATGTCAAGGTGAAAAATAGCCATATTATTTATAAGAGATTTGATTTTATCCAGTCACTTATGAAAGATGTTACATAAGCAACAAGGGCTGTTTCTCAACCTACACATGACAATGGAAGAAACACAAGAAAGTTTAAGGTTATGAGTTGCAGGTTTTTACTTGCCAACAGCAATAAAGTAACTTGAATTTGTTGTTTTGCGTCAGATATAAAATGCTGTTAGATCTCCTAGAGAACTCAGCTCAAAGCAATGTTATTTACCCAACAATAACAGCATTAATTTACCAGCAGCAAACTGATCAGATGTGTTCTGTCAATCTGTCATTGTGTTTGTAGTAAATGTTGAAAGCACACCCCAGGGATAAATCTATTACAACATTTATTTGCTATCGACATGTTTGAGAGTGTCAGTCACCTGTCTGCTGTAAAATAAATCTAAATAAAAGTACAAAACAAAATGTGTCAGTCAACATAAAATAGACAATATCTAAAGTTCATCACTTAAAATCAGTAGAAGTTAAATAGTGTTGAATCAGTGCACACACTGATGACAAACATCAAATCAAAAAATATTTAGATGTCTGTCAATCCAGCTGGAATTGCCAATAAGGACATTATTTAATTATAGCGCACCCAAGTGGCCAATTTAATACATTTCTTATTTAGTGAGTTTCAGGTGTCCGCAATTTTACAATTTCAAAACATTGAAAAGAACAACAACAGAGAAAAACGCAAGCAGTGACCCACAGATGGGTTTAGCCATACAGGAAAACTCCTGGAAAACTCAATGACAATGTGTGTGATCATGTCTCTGAATCCGAATGTACGTTCATCAATGAACTTTCACCAAAGTGAAACTGGATTTGCCAGAGTTGGGAGCACGGGGAAAGGACCCAATCGTAGACACCAAACTGCCTTCCAAAAGGTTTATTAACAAAAAAGAATTTACAAAAATCCTAAATAGCCAGCACACTTGGAAAACACTCAGGAACAGGGAAACAGTCCACACACAACAAAGGACCTGACATGGAACAAAGGAAACACAGGAACATATATTCACACACAACTAATCAGAGGAACAAGTCACAGCTGGGGTGGACAGGTAGACTACAGGAGAATAAGGGAAACACAAGGGCAGTGCAAACAAGACCTAAACACAAGACAGGTGGGCAGGGGAAACTGAATCACAAGAGAAACACAACCGGAATCACGGCCAGGCCATGACAGGATTATTCTTTTTTTTATCCTGATTTACACCCTGCTCTGCCTCTGAAACGACCATGGTGTAATTGTCTTCAACAGATATTTTAGATGTCTTCAGTATCATAGTAACACTGCCCTCAGGTTTGTGGTTCGGATAAGATGTGTGTGCAGGTGTGTGTACATAGAGGAGATGGAATTTTAGTGATGGTTGTTGTTGATGATCACCTTGCTTATTTCCTCTCCTTGACCCACTAATAATTAACTTCTGGCCCAATCACAGTATCTTTCATCCAAACTCTAAGCTTCATATTGTAAAACAGAGTCCTTCCCTCCCGGTTGTACCTGCAGTGAACGACAATGGGTCCAGTGTCTGGAATGGTACTCTGGGTGCGATTGACTTCCTCTAGGAACCAGAGGACACCGCCGGGCTCATTGGGCACCCCGTGGTCCGGCCAGCTCAGGTACTGGTAGTGCCAGATGTACCTCAGAGGCTCCTTCTACAGGAAAATTAGAGCAAAAAGGAACATGAGCTGAAGTTGTCAAATAAATCTGTTAACACTTGCATTATTATTTTTACATTTTGACTTTGTTGTCTCCATACTGGCTCTGAAGTGTTCATTTATAGGCAGTACAAAACTCCTTCTTTGTGTTTGCTGGGACTTGTACATTGCTGTGCTGTAATTGAGGGATTCTCTACTTGCAGTAGATGCTCCTGTAAGCACAAGCACGTGCTGTAGGATTGTGTGTGTTAAATAACCTGATCCCAGGTCAGTGGGTCAGCTCTGATTGACTACACGGCTTTCCCTACCCGGTCCAGACGGGTCACCTCCAGCTTCCTCAGGATGTAGTCTTGTGCTGGCTGCTCATCCACGTTCCTGACCAGCACCTTCCCAAATTCCTTAGTGCCGTGGAGGTCGGGCCAGTAACGGACACATTTGTTCTAAATCAGAGGAAAAAGAGAGAGGAGAGGAGAGGGAGGGTGGTGGGTATTAGACAATCGAAGGAACCAGCTCAACTCAAGCAGCTTTCCAATCAGCTTAACTGTCATACTATCCTTGTCAGCCGTCTCCCTTCCCTCCCCCACACCACACACACACATAGATATATCCCTACAACACATATCCACCCCTCTTTCTAAAAATCAGCTAATGCCATCAAGTACTGTCTTTGAACTGAAACTGCAGGAACAAAATGGTTGACATGTAGTTAGAGTGATGCTCATTCGTAAAAGTCGACACCAGAACTTGATACTGTATCATTAAATAGAAACTATTTTCTTTGTCAAAGTAACTTTTGGGGGAATTTTTGTGTCCCCTGGTTTGTTGTCAACATTGGAAAGTGTCTTGTTATCTTCTGTTGCTCTGTAAAACACTTTGTGACCAATCTGGTTGTTAAGACACCTTCTAGATTAATTACCCTTGACTAGGGTAGTTGATTTTTAACATTTAATGTTTTAGATGTTGGGTATTTTGTTCATGCCCTTATCCCAAAATCTTAAGTCTCTCCATCATTACAAGCAATCAACAGCAATCAGCACAAAGGAGTGCAATCTTGAGAAAACCGAGAGACCATTTAGGAGTAAATGCTGGAGTAAGAAAACAAAAAAGAGCTGGGGAGAGAAAAAGTTACTTGCTTTGGAAATATATTGTATAGAAACATTTCTACTTAATTCGTTTACTTTTTTAGTTCAACATCAAGGTAAACAGAACCCCCCCAGCCCCTACTGTACATTTGCAGTGTGTCTAGTGCCCATCACTCACCCGTCCTCGCTCCACCTCCTTCGTGGTCATGACGATGACGTGCGTATTCTCCTGATACACCATCTTCCAGAAGTCAATGACCGTATTCTGCAGGCAGCCTTGGGTGGCAATGAAAACTTTGCCCTCCTCCACGTGGCGGCCCTCTTCATGATTACTCTGCACAGCATAGACAATTATACACTGAGTGAAGTGTTTGGTTTTGGCACTGAGACAATAGATTCATATTTCGCACAGACAATGTAATAACGTAATGTGAGCTACCTGATGATGAAGTTAAATATGCAGACATATACTTATATTTTTATTCCTTGAACAATGATTAAGAGAAGTAAAAAGGTTTTAAATTGCTGCTCATAAAATAGTTTATTTTAAAACAAAACTTTGTTGATTGATACATTTTAGGTAGCCATACTGTGTGATGTACAGTATGTATAACTTGGTAACTAAACCATCAATAGTTTCAGTATTTGCTGAATGTTGTGTCTATTTTTCAACAATCTACAGTTGTTGATAAATGGCCGTGTATAATGCTGAACAGACTCACTCTGATGTAGTTGGCATTCATGTAGTCTGAACCAGGAACATCTGGATCTGCTTCCCTGATTTCAACCCGAGTTGTGTCAACTGAAAACACAAATTCAAACTGTCATTAACGCACAACAAAATGTCGTCAGTTTCCTGAGATCACACGTTTTTTTCAAAGCTAATGTCAATTGATAGGCTGTGAGCTATCAAAGCTAAATCTTGCTCTCTGCCTCTACATTGTCTGTTGTCTATATGTGTCATTCTTTCCACAGGAAGTTGGAGAGACAGGAAATGGCAGGTTGCTGTGAGACTCACAGGGGAGGATATTCTTGTATCTGTTTTTACTCTTGTTTTCTGGCTTCTGGCCTTCTTTCCGGGGATACAGCAGTTTGCACTCCTGCTGCTGAAGTACCTGGTAGTTGGTGACAAAGGAAAAAAGGAGAATGAAAAGAAAAATTTGACATTCTTATAAGAAAGATTTCCAGGAAGCTCCACACAAAAGAATATCCACTATAATGTAAAATACTAATTCTGAAGTCATTCATTCATATCAGCCAAACATAGAGGTTAACAACGTTTAGATACTACTTGAAGGTTCCCTGTGGACAGTGTAATGGGCTTTTAATACAGTAGGGGTCACCCTGGAGTGCAAGAACAGGAAAACTGCATGTATCAGTGTTCAGGCTGTAGAGTTAAGAGGAAGCGAGTTCCCTTCAAATACAACCAGGGCTCAAATGCTCTTCTTTTCATACTTGCTACATAAGTTCATTTTGGATGCATATTTGCTCTTTAAGGATGGAATATTTTAAGTAATTACTACCATTTATCTACAGTTATATGCCATATATGCAACAAGATATGTTTTCCTGAATTGTTTTCCAAATAAGTCACATTGTGTAGTTCATCTATGAGACATCATGAAAGTGTTTATGTTATGCGTGTCATACACACACATTTCACCACAGAAGATTCAGTAAGTAATTTCAATTCATTTGAAAAATGATTATCATCTCAATAAAGATCGTAGCCTATGATCAGACAATCCAACAACCAGACATTCATCAGTAACTATGGTCTTGTAGACAAACATAAACTGTAAAAACCTGTTATTTGGCCAATAAATACCAAATAATAATTCAGAGCCTAACGTGCGCTGACACAATAGAAATATTTCACATTAATGACCTGTCAGATGCATTAAAATGACAAAGAAAGTGTATGCCACAAGATACAGTAAACTTTGACCAACATTACTCAAAGGTTAAGGCAGCATAAATACATTTGAATTTCCCATGATAGACAAGAAAACAACTGACTCACTGGAAAAATAACATAGGTGGAGGCCTACACAAACAAATATGAAACAGATGAATGTAAAAAGTCATAGAACAATTGGGTTATTAGACAGCATTTTATATGATATGTATGTGACAAATTACTGTTCTGAAAAATGGTGTGTACTCTATGTTACTGGGTAAAGCAAGAAAGTTTTCAAAGATAGAATCAAAAACATAACATAAATCTGTTTTGCAAAGGCTGTGTTGTACAAGAGCTATTGCAAACATTTCCCGGCATGCATCCTGGTGAAGATGGCACTCAAAGGAGTAATTACATGAATCACTTTCCCCAATTATTTTTCGTACAGACGACTCGAGTCATCCAACTCTTAGCTTCATTCAATAAAACTGTTGAACACAGAGCATTTAAAATGACTGGAATTCTTAGATGAATAACAATATTAACTGAGAAAAAATTTCCCTATATTTGAGATTGATTGAAAGGAGTGATTCTGGCGTTGACAGTTTTGAGGCTACGTACCTCAAACTCTTCCCAGAATCCTTGTTTGGGTTTCTCAGAATTGTCTGCTACTTTGTTGAGCTCTCGTACCCGGTTCTCAATGTTGGCTGCATTTATCCTCGTGGCGTTAAAGGGCTAAATTAGTCAACAGAGCAAAACAAGTTGTTCTAAATTAAAAAAGCTGAAGTTAGAAAATAACATTTTCACGTGGTTTGAATTAACCTGCATATTGTGACACTGCCCATGCCTTCAAGGTACTGTATGCAAAAGATTTACAAGGTTGGATGCTTATTTTTTGGTTAAATTTCTCTTCCATACCTGTTTGAGGTGCACTACGATGCCACTTTTCTCCACCATGGGGTTCTTTTTGTAATGTTCCACCAGGTCAGCCAGGGTGTCGAACCTCTCACCGCCACCCACGTCGTATTTACCGTCCTGCTGGAGAAAAACATCAACAGTTTAACTACAGCAACAGCTGGTCTGAGGAGTTCCTAGAGTGCAAAAAAGAATCAATCACTTGCTTAACAAAACATGACTCAAAGCACCAACAGTTTTCTGAGGTAGTTTAAGTGGTGAACTCAGGGAGTCCAGACATTATAAGCCTTGATGTCTTAATCCACCCAAACTATACTCAAAATCCTTGTTATTAGTTAAACTATTTTTATATTTCATGTGGCCTGAACTGATTGACCTCACCTGGTAGCGTATCATGACGTGGGTGACCTTGGTCTTGCGGTCCACATTCTCGTGTTTCTCCTCATTGGTGAGAACTGAGAGGACAAAGTCCCCCGGTTTACTCTGACTCTCCCGTACCAGGAAGCTACCGGCTTTTCCTTTGTCTGTGAGCAGCTTCTCTGCATCTCGCCCAGAGAGATGCCCATGGTACCACCTGGAGAGGAGTGAGAGAACAGACTGTGATATACCAACACATTAATCCAAAACAATTTTCAATGACAAACTGACACCTTGAATTACTGAACATGCAAACCACCACTTGAAGGGTGGTATCCTATGATTAGTGGCAATTTCTCACAAGTATAAATCCCGACCTGACATTGGAAAATTAAGTTCATGTATATTATTTGATTATCATTATAGTTACATAATTATTGATATCATCTCATCATATTACAATGTTATGAAGTTCTATTTCATTGTGTTTAAGCTGCTTTTTTCTCCCCACATTAAACAACAATTAATACTTTTTTGAGTCAGTTTATAAAACCATTTGCCTGAATGCCCCACTCACTACTCTCTTAATATAAGCTATTAACTTGCAATAATTGATTGTTTTGGCCACTTGGGGGCAAGTTGTGAACGTAACATTGATATATCATCCTCACATATCATCACCTGTAAGTTGATATAGCAAACTTGTTGGCAAACAGTCGCTTATTTACACATCCAGCAGTTATGGAGCAACATCTGACACCTGATAGATGTTAGTCCAATATTCCTTCTTTTTTAGCTATGTTTTTGGTCTTTGCCAACTTCTGGAGGAAATATCTGTCTCTTCAGCTGCTAAATGCTGCAGCATGTTCACCAACTAGTTGCTTACTGTGTATATCTGTCTTTTGGTGCTGAGTAGGTAGTGTACAGTGGGGTTTTCGAGCTTATTCACTGAAAACAGCTGCCTGCTGCAACCGAAAACAACGCTATGAGAGCAGGGAGAGTGAACAAAAACAATAAAGTTGAGGGTCGGACAGCTAAACAATGAGCTGAAATTTGCTATAAAGCTTAGGGGTGTTGGAGATTCAAGTGATACCTCTTTTAAGTTCATTACTACGGGCAAACCCCTTTCACATTGTCATTTGATACATTATTGTAAAAATATCGAGTGTAGCCACTTTAAGTTATGTTTAGGACGTTCAGGGCCAAAACCATTACTGTGGGCATCATGTTATATTAACTATTAAGGTGAGTGTCTATTAAGGTGCAGCTAGCAGCTACAGATCAGTCATAACAACAGATACAAAAACACACAAAACAAAGACATGCAGCAGGCAAGACCTGTTCAAAAACATCAGTGTTCATTATTTCAAACTGGCTGCGTTCACTGTCTGCCTCTCCAACTCCTGTGGAGATTGAGAAGCTCAGCCTCAGGCTACATACTGTTTCAAGGTAGACAAATTATCAGAAAAAACAAGTGTTGAGGACTGAAGCTTGACAAACTAAGGGGAGGGGCGGGGTGGGGGGAGGACTAGTAATATGCTCCTCCACTCAAGGGAAAAAGTCCCATATTGTAGCTTTATGGTTCAACATAATGTCTATCTATATGTGCATTGTTAGCGTTGACTCCTACTCAAGAATGAAACTGTCTTATATTGCTGCAGCCTCAGTCAGTTGCTGATGTTAAGATGAAAAAACCTGCATATGTGCATTTTTTTTCCTTCTTTTTTTCTGTGTGGTGAGCACGAACGTGTAGGAGGCCCTGACAAGAGACGCATGTAGAATGGAAAAACCACACAAACCAAAACCATAGATCACAAGTTGTTCTTAGACCTAAATAGAAACAGAGATATACACATTGCAATGTGCAGATGTGTAGAAACAGAAAATGTACATAACCTGCTCAACACGAGAGTGATGATTTGCAAATTATGATATAAATATAGCTTTCCAAAATGCTGGCATTACTACACCAGCTGCCTTAGTCTTCCATTTGAGTGAAGGTGTGTAGGTGTGATGAAGCGTATAGCTGCGTCCAACCTGTGTATACTCTCTGGAAAGATGTGAGCGTGTGGATACTTTGTGCACATAAACAAAAACAGCAGCACCACCCACTTAGCTTGTTTGAAGATGCATTTGGGAATACGCCACTATTTATGAGTGTGGATGTGAAGTGCATCTGAATATAATGTGTGGGACTGCATGTGTACAGAATACTGCATCCTCCCTACAAACAGTATGTGTAAACACATATGTGTACTGGTACATAGTCAATAAACTAATGGTTGACTCTTTCCTGTTGCTATTATATTAAACAGTTAACTTGTTGCCTGGACAAGCTGTGTTAAGATGTTAGAACAAGTTTGTTTTCTTTATTTTCATGCCCCAAATCAAATGTAAGAACTGACATGGATTCAATAGTTTGCCCAGAGTTTTGTTCTCTGCAGGGTGAAACTGCCTCACAAACTGCATTTACTGGCCATAACAGAATACTGTAACTGCACTAAAAGCTAGACTAATAACATTTCTCAGGTGTTTTAGCTGCTTTTAGTGGCAGGATGAGGCTTTACAGTTGGACACCCCCTGAAGCCTTAAGAATAAAAATAACTGTCTGCAGTAGTAATGAGTTTAGATAAAAGAGCAACATATTCAGCTAACCCTAGATAAGTTTATATGTATATTTGTGTCTATCTTTCTGTATTTATCCACGGTGCTTATGCAAATGTGAGCTTATTTGCACGTGTGGGCGTAAGTGTGCGAGTTTGTTAGCACCTCTCAGAGGTGGGGTCCTTGCAGTTGAGTGGGTACTTGAGCTCGATGACATGACCGTTCCTCTCGCGCAGGAGATCCTGTTGTTCAGTGTAATACTGAACCAGCTCGGCCAGCGTGGCAAACTTCTCGCCTCCGTACAGGTCGTAGTAGTCGCCCGAGTTCTGGATCTTAATGTGGGTCACCTCATCGTTCCGCCTGAGCGGGAAAAACCACAGTGGGAATTCAATCACTCAGTTAGTTATTGTGCATGTAAACAGAGGTGGACTCTCTCCAAACAAGCATGCAGTATTTCTCACTTCATGTTTCTCTCTTGTTCACTTGCACCCTGCAGATATTTAAACAATGAACACACACACACACACACACACACACACGGACGCACGCAAACAGCCACCCACACACATGTTCACACAGTATATGCTCACACAAACATAATCGAGACCCTACACACTTTGTCGCCCACACTCCCTCACAGAGCATAAATGCATATACACTATAAAAATGTCCAGCTTATCGAGCCATCTGCTCCCATTTTATGACTTTAAACCAAATTTTCTTAAAAAACATGTTAAAGAATGTGCCAATGTCTCCTGTTGAGTGTTATTTTCTTATACTAATCTACCTTATTCTGTCTGTGGCATGTTCTTATCTCTGCAAGACTGGAGCTTTTATTGCAAAGCTTAACACATTGTTATATATAATAAAGTAAAATAAGTATATAATGGTTGAATAATATAAAATAAATTTGACTTTTACTTTATGTGCCTACGCTGAAATGATCAAATAATCCAGAAGCTATTACAGGAAAGAAAATGCAGCAAAAAGCTACAAAGTCGCAGTGATTTTCAAAATACTGATCCATTTTATCACATAGAATGTTTTTCACTTTGACTTCAATAAACAGAACAACACAAATCTTCTCACAAGGGATCATCCCTTTTTTTAATACTCTGTAGTTTTCATATCTAATGTATTTGGAGGAAGGCTGTATCGTGATTGCAGAACAATACAACAGGAATGTATGCAGCTGCCAAGCTCAAAGACTGATAAGCCAGAATACATTTGGTAACACTTTGCATATTCAAAATCCTCAGACTGGTTTGTGCACAAATCTGAAAACACACTGATACCCATACACCAACATACACAGTTGTACGCTATAAAGATATCTGCCTGGAAGCAACTGAAGAACGAGATGCGGCACAACAGCTCGATTGCTAAATGTATTTGTTTTTCCATTTTCCATCTCCAGTGACTTCATCCAACTCGTTTCTTTAGCAGAAATAAACAAAACATCATGTACACATATTGAGTATGACGACACATAAAGACACAGATACAGCAGAGTTTTAGGGACCACAGGGGGGTTAGCCAGGCAGTCAATACTATCTGATCTGCAGGTAGATAATTGTCTGTCTGTCTCTCTCTCTCTCTGCAAACTGATTACCAGCTAATGGTCATATCAAATGGCACAAATCCTATTTTCTCCATCACTTTTCTTGTTGTCCTCATGAATTTCACATTCCGTTTTTTCCTTCTTTCCATCCTCCCACTCAACATACTGTAAATCCTCTCCATCGTTCTTGTTTTCATCTGTCCCATAAGACATCACTCTCTTTCTCTCCCTCCATCCTTCTCTTCCAGTATTTCCTGGTAATTGCTTTATGGCTCTAGTAGTGGCTGTTGGCAGGGTGCCACAGGTCTATGGCCCTGTTAAAGGCCCCTCCTTAACGCTCGGGCCAAAGCCCCCTTTTCTCTCAGAGTTTAACAACATAAACATAATTTGTTTGGAATGAGCCTAACATGTCCCATTAGACTTCATTCACTTCCCTGCTCCGCCCTCTCTAAGACATTCATAATGTTTATGGGTTTATTACAATATTAAGTCTTCTTTACAGGAAGGTCAGCATTATGTCTGCTCAACTTTGGCTCACTGCTGTCTATTTTAGTACATGACATATTACCTGAAGAAACATCTATGATTACAACACAATCTATTGCTCTTTTAGTGACAACTGAGCCAAACCTTCTGATATACAGTATTAGTTATTAGGTACCACGGGTCAATTTGTAAAGTTATCCTACTAACCAATTTATCAAATATAAGACAGGCTTTTGTCACAGTAATGGTTCCATACCTTCCATAATGAAGAACTCTCTACTTTAACCAATAAGAAATCCATCCAGAGCCATGGCACATGTTCACATCATTGTCTTTGGATAATTTCCAGATCAATACAGCAAACTGGTAGTAGATTAGAGTAGAGTAGAGCGATGTCCCTTAAAAAATACATCTCAATCTTTTTTTAACCCTGACAAAACAGTTCAACGCAGTGCAAGCTGTAATGGCTTCCTTTCAACCATACATAAATGACCCCATTAATGGGTTTATAAAGCATTAAAATCACAAGATATTTACAAGCACGCCTATATGCCTAATGCTGATCATATGTACATTATAAATATTATGTGGCGTAGTGTGCGGCGTAAAATTGATAGTGATAGTTAGAACAGAGGCGGGAGTAGGTAAGAGCCATCATCCGTTTGTATAGAAAGAATTGCAGGTGATCACAGGGAATAAAAATAAAAGAATCGCCATTCATCATAATGAAATCATCTCCAACCCACAAAAACACTGAACAGTAAGAGAAGAACCTTCTCTGTCTACATAAATAACTACAGCACAGTGAAACACCCTAAAGTAGCAGCTGCTCTATGTAGCATTCTTACACATTGTCCACAATGAGTCCCGGACGCCACAATGACATTCCTACGCACAGTATAAAGAGTAGACTAGGATACAGATTCTATTGTAGTTATTAAAATGTTTGTTTAAAATCTACAAATATGCATTAATTAATGCATTCATATAATGTTTACAGCACAACAAAGTGTGTTTTAGGCACTCAGAACCCTTTTTGTTAAATCATCCTGTATTAGTAGTCTCATATTCCAATTCAGGCTCTCTCATTTAGCAAATTGTTGTGGATGTTTACGAGTCGTTATCACAAATGTAATTAAAATGAGACAAATTTTCCCTACATTTAGATGCCATTTAATCCCATTCATGACACAAAATTCAACCTTCAAAGATGGGCAGTAATGTAATTTATGTAGGAGATTTGCAGGCAAAACAATTATGACAAGTTTTTTACACACCAGAAAGTCGTACTGACAGGAGCGTAGGATCAAAAACAAAGGAACCTGCACACTATTACTTGTTCTCATTTTATTACTTTATAATGTTGAGTCTTCAGACCTTTCACAATTGAGGATGTAGCATAAAAATGTAAATCACATCTATGAGAAGTAGAAGGTTGTTCTTCCTTAAAGACCAAAGTTCTGTATTTTCAGATCAGTGTGTGATCAGTATGTTCTCACCACATCCTGAATGTATATTTCAGCAGCAAAAGTTGTTTAACGGCCTGAAAATAGCATCTCTGGAATAAAACTGCTTTATCATTCCGAAATTCTGCTCACAATTACTGTAGTTGGATTTACTAATAACAAGATAGATTAATCTCAGTTTAATACTGCTTTGTTCCACATGATAATTACATAAAACCAAGTACAAAATCAACCTGTACAAATGCTTTCTACAAAAAATAAGAAAACCAGAGTATACACACAGAATATGAAGGAATGGAATTCAAGTCAGTCTTTACTACTGTATGTATTTAATTTGATAATGCGATGGCAAAACAAATGATAAACGCAAGACAAGTTTGTCCTTCATTATCCTATGAACTGGTTTGCATTGATAGGACCAACTAAGTAGAAGCACAAACGTACATAATTTCACATAGTGCTTCACAGCCTCTATCTATGTGAACGCAGCATTGCTGTTCTGCTGCAGCATAACAGCAGCAAACAGTGAAGGATTTTGTGTAAAAAGTTCTCAACATTCTAGTCAGAACAATGAAGCCTACATAACTGATGAAAAATATTTTTTTATTTAAATCTGTATGACTATACAAACTAATCCACTAGTAAGATCATGTACACAAATACGGACAACTGGGACATGTAGGCTATTGCTCAAAAATGCACATAAATATGCACGTACAAAGCCCAGAATATGTAAATTATTGCTTGTTTTGCCCTTAAGCCTTTTCAAGCAATATTTTTCACTAAACCAGCTAAACCTCACTGAGAAATCCCTTTACCGTATCAAGTCCACTTATCAAATTGAGGGTGAGAAAGTTTTGGCTTCTATTTCGATTTTCCTTCTGCATCTCCACAGACTACTACACTGGTTTCTAAACTAAATCCTAAAGGAGACATGTTCAAATCTGACATAAAATATCAGATGTTATGTCAGGTCAGTGTGTTCTGTCTTTTTGATCTATGTACATTCTCTATTTACTCGGCTGCAGGAAATAGCTGGGCAATTTGAGACAAGAGGTGTCTGCGAATTCAGACAACCACGAAATCTTTGTTTTTATCTTTGTCATCTTGTCTGTTCATAAGCAGAACAGTACACAATATCCTTGCTCAAAGACAATGACTTGAGCACAAGGATAAAATACAGCCATGCCATGATTTGTTGTGTTTTTGTCTTCGTTAACATGCAGATCAAAGCACACCTAATGCCACTATTAGTTGTGGGTGTTAAACAGGGCCATGTCATGAAGTGGTAGGTTAGAGATCAGAATGCAACATTTACATTCACAGGAATAAAGAAACTGTTAAAACGTGTTAGAACTAAAGACTAATAAGAAAATGTAGTTTAAATACAATTAACATTCATAGATTGACTTGACATCCACAATAATGGTGTTTTTTTTACTTAACTGTATAAAACTGTAAATAGCCTGGCTGCATTGAAAACACATATAAGAGAACCCAGGCTAGCATTGTATAATACAGAGGCTAGGAGAAAATCCATTTGCTCTCTGTGGTAATTTGCCCTGCAAAATTCTCTCTTAAGATTGCCCTTAAAATTCCTCCTCGGGGTCTTTAGAGTGTATAAAGAGCATGAAAGATGAGAAAAACTTGACCAGACGGCTCTCCTTATGGAGTTGGAGTGATATATAAAATATGGCCAAACTTTTTCTGTTTCAAACTCTCTTTCTCCCTCTTTGAGTTTCATGAAACTCTGAATTGATTACATTTTCAAAACCCTCAAAAAGCTCTCATTAGCGTCTCCGACTCCAGCCTTCAGACGCTTTTCAGCAGCAGCTCTGTCCGACCGCTCCTTCCTCTGTTCACCTCGTGGAGCAGAGAAAGAGAGAGGTGGTGGAGATAAGAAGAGGAGAAGCAGGGAGAGGAAGATAAGACAGAGGGAGAGGGGCAACAGACTCCCTCAGCGTCCATTACAGCGTCGAAACATTCACAGCGAGTATCTCACTCATAATGGCCTTGGTAAGATGAAACCTGGCTAATGACTAGCTAATTAGCCTCTCCTCTCCTCTGATAAGACACTCTGAGTGTGTGAGTGTGTGTGTGTGTGTGTGTGAGAGTGAGAGTGAGTGTGTGAGTCTGTGTGTGTGAGTGAGAGTGAGTGTGTGAGTGTGTGTGTGAGAGTGTGAGTGTGTGTGTGTGTGTGTGTGAGTGAGAGTGAGTGTGTGAGAGTGTGTGTGTGTGTGTTTGAAGAGATTCACAGATAGAGTAGCATAATATGCTAGTTAAGAATAGCTTCTGAAGATATATGATAATTAAGCAATTATGTTCAGTATATTACAATATTTTATACATTTTACAGACTTATTTGGTGCACTACACTTAGTAGAAAGCCAGAAGTAAAAAACACAAAACACATTCTGTTAACATTTGATTCAAAACATTATATAATCTTATGACATATATTTTTCATTTTTTTTACACTTTTTTTTACCATTTATATTTTGCATTGATGAAGGTGTACTGAAGCTGTAAAAAGTGTCAGTGTCTACATTTAAAGTCACAAATAGGTTACTGGTCTTGGCTGAGTTTTGCTGCTATAGTTGACTCAATTTCCTGAGAAACAGGAAACTGTGGCAGGACATACACATACTGTATAATGCAGTATTATAGTTTATATATAGCAGTTTAAAGGAGAGACATATGTGTATGTGGAGCTGTTTAATTGAATATCAGAGAAAACCTTTTGTGCTTAAATATTTATGTATGCCCAGTAGTAAGGTATAAAGTAATCACTAGAACAAGGCAGGAATTAAGAGAAATTGGCTAAATATACAGGAGGAGTTTTTTGCCCAAGATGTTTCACTCCAATACGCTATACATTTTGCACAGTACAACCACAACAATGGCTATAAAAAGTCAATGTAAATGTAATCTTGTAATATCAAATTCAAATTTAAATTTCACTTATTCAAAGGGTACAAATTGCTAGCTGGTGGTAAACAATTAAAAAGGAGCCAAAACCCATGTTTAAGTGAGCCTGTTTAACTTTTGCTGAACATCAGCCAGCAAAAGTTTAAGCTGACAATAACAGGATAGCGGTAATTTCTAAAATAGCTCACATTAGCAACCATGAGTTACTGGTCATACCAGAAGTATGTAAGTAAGGCTGTATCAGCCAAACCCCTGAGAAACGGTACATTTTATAACTTCTGAATTCAACTTTTCATTTGCAACAGTAAGATTGTGTTATTTCTTCTTCTTCTCTCTTTAATATGAAGTGTGCTTCCCTCCTCCTTCCTCTTTGTTCAATGTGACCTACCTTCCCTAGCAGGTGGTGAGGTTTTGCACACTGGCCACTTGACCTCAGTGTGTGTGTGTATGTGTGTTTAAGCCTGTCAAGACCACAAACTGTGGCTACAACCCACCCCACCAACTTTCCTGTGGTGTGTGTGATTTACGACACTGCTGCTGCGCTGCGCTACACCCCACACACAAACACGCACACACACACACAAACCACAGGCAATGAAGGTCAAAGCCATAACAGGTCCCTCACTCTTTAAAATTATTTAAAAGTTACTGCCTGTCCAACTACACTGTTTCCTTTTCCTCTTTCTGTCTGTTTATGTCTCTACAGTATATATCTCGCACACAGAGACACACACACACACAGCCTTTCTCCACCCATGCCGCCATGCCAGCTACAGATACAGCCACAGAGTAACAAATGCGTTTGGGCTTTCTTCCAGGCGCTTGGCCGACTGATGTATCTCTTAAAAGCTTCCGTTGCCAAGGAAGAAACACTCTTCAAACTCTCTGGTCTTCTATCTCAGTTTGTTTCCTGTTCCCTGTAATCACCACAGCATGTAGTGCTAAGTCCTACTTACCAGAAATGTCACGTTCTCTGCAACACAGTAGGGTTCTCTTAATTAAGAGATTAAGAGGAATATGTTTTAGGGCACAAATGACAGGTTTCACAGGGTATTACACTCGGCTGTGCTTGTCTGTCTCACCTCAGCTCCACCCTGCTGCCCATATAATGATTTTCTGGCCAGTTTGCGTCCAAATCGCACATTCCAAATCTGTTATCTAACATGTTCCTAGAAACACTCACACAAAACAACTTCTGTTTAAATGCCATCTATTCAAATGGGTAGGAATTTTGGAGACTCCTGATTGGTAAACTTCCCATTAGTCAAACCAGCACAGTCATTCGACATTTTCAGACTGAGGACTGACTAAATCCATGGTCACATAATTATTTTAAGGATATTGAGAGTCTGACCTTTGCACTCTTTGATTGTGTGTAATTTTTGGTCATCCAGGCATTTAGGCTTATACACTTGGACTCCATGTAAATCATTGTGGATTAGAACACCAGCAAAGTGCATTAAATGTAAATCCACTTCCCTCTCTAATCACCTGTCTACTCTCTCAAACGACAGCACCAGAGCTTTGTTTGTTCTCGGGCTGAACTTTGAACCGGTGAGAATAGTGAGGTTAAATAGGGAGGCTGATGTTGAACAACAAAAACAATATGGAAAGGAACTAAGGGAGTGTAGGTGAGGACTTACCTAACAGAGAGGGTAAAATCCCCCGGATTGCTCTTGCTAGGCCGGGCCAGAAAACTGCCGTGGACGCCTCGAGTCAACAGGAGCTGCTCTGCCTCAAATCCTGTAATGTTGGGGTGGAACCACCTAAGAAGCAGGGAAAAGACGGGGACAAAAGAGTGGCCTGTTAAATGATCCATGTGTCCATGTTAGAAGAATGTGATGGAAATCTTAGAGCTGGTTCACTCTAACAAGAAGTTTCAGGAGACCGGGATGTCTTACACAGGAATATTTATTGAAGCTCGATCGAGGAGAAAAGGGAAACACCACGTGTGAATCACCCAAATCTGAAGATGGTGTCCTGAAGCTCAGTATTTAACCCTCCCCAGAACTGAGAAGTTCTGCTATATCCAAATAGGGTTATTCCTAACTCAGTCTGTCATGTGTGATGACTCTATTGGATATTAGATCCAAACAAGGAAAGACGTCAACCATTGCTGTCCTAGCAACAGCACAGCCTCTCTACCGTATCTGTTATCCAGCGTCAACAACCAGGCTCCAGCCTGTTGTGTCTAAACCTGAAAACAGAAGATATCTAGCAGACCTTGGTCTACCAGATGCCAGAGCCAACTCGGCCTTGTCTGGCACACAGAGTGAGACAGGCGAACAGAGACAGACAGTTGTCCTGACCTGTGAAGCCCTGTCTTAAGTTACGTTTAACCTACAAGAGGGAAATTTAACATACAAGAAGGAAAATTCCTTCACAAAGAATGTATACAATCTGTGTCCCATCACCCACAAGCTTCCTTTGCTATGGAGACAAAACAGGCCCCAACATAATAAATCTCTTGGCCTCAAAACAGTATTTCTTTTATTTGTACATTTAACTGTCAGACACAATCTTCAACTAAGAATGTCCCAAATTCCTGTGGGTGATCAACTTAATGTTTGCTGAGTCCTTTTCAGTCAGAAATGGCAGTTTTGCAGTCTAGCTGACAAAGAAAGCCTGCAGTGTATAAGCTGCACTCAGCTCTACATTTCAGAGTGCTATTTATGTACACACCTGTAGGAGTGTTTTGGCATATTTCATATGCAGTTGTCATGATGGATGGATGTGTAATGTCAATTTCTTGAGTCTAAAACTGTCTTTTCTCTATGTCAGTGAAGATGGAAACATGATGTGACACAGTTATTACAACTTAAAAATACTGTATTGAATCAGTGCGGCCAGTGTGGACAGTGACACCTTTTCTATTAATTTGGCTCTGTACTTCAGTCCACTGAATTTAAAATAATACCATGACTATGAGGTCAAAGTGCTAACTTTCAGTTAGTTTCAGCTGAATTTTTATTTTATACACCTCATACCCATTTGTAAGAACAGAAATTGTACAGGTGTAGGATTCTTAAAAGTTGCTGAATAAACAGACTACTGCTGAGAAACTCCATCACCAAAGAAAGACTTAACTGACCTTTGCAAGTTCTAAAAGTCCTGAGACTTTTAAAGTGGGCTACTTTTTTAAGATGGAGTGTATAAAGAACAAACCAACAAATAAGATGATTAAGAGGTGTCCCAGCTTTGTCTAATGTCTGATTATATGTCGGTATGCTGTCTAAGTTTGTGTTATTTTATGTGGACCCCAGGAAGATTATTGGGATCCAAATAAAGAATAAAGAATAAAGCTTCTTGTTTTATGGCAGTTGGATCATATCAGCTCAGAGCCTTGGATTTTATTATGAAGGCTGATTCTTTTGCCCTGAAACCGAGGACGAAAAATAACTGGTTTGAGGTATTTCAGGCAATTTAATCTGCTACTGCCTGTTTGTGGCTGGTTTGAAGAAAAGTTTAGCAGTATTTCAGCCTCTGTGATCTGCGTTCCGCTGATAAATAAGTGTTTGTCGGCTGTGTAAAGTTTCCGTTTGTGACTTGAGCACAGCTGCCAGTTAGTCGCAATTCAGTTTTGATAGAGTGGGCAGACATTTAATGGCTATCTACATTAGATGAGTGATGGTCATAAAAGGGCATGTGAATGGTACTAAACATGTTTCTTCAGGCAGTGGTTGATCATTCAGTCACTGCATTTAAATGGAGTGCCCCTCTAAACTACTGTATGTTGAACGGTAGTAGTCTGACTAACACAGTATTTCAAAGTAAGCTGTCTGAAAAAGACACTATTAAAGATTTATGTGTTAGGGTTCACTGCTCACTGCCTGGACTCTGACTTTCCTTCCTTCCCCATCTCCTCATCAGCCTCACTCCTTTCACCTGTTCCCTCACCTGTCTCGACTCAGTCATTAGCCACCTATATATACAAGTTCACTTTCCTTGTCGGTTGTCAGATCCTTCTGTGTGTGTTTGTGAGTGTCTTGTTCCTGGTGAGTTTTCTCTTGTTTCCTGGTTCCTGTTCCTGGTTCCCGTTACTTGGTTCCATGTTTTTGTGTCAGTTCTGGACACCCTGCTACCGGATTATTCACCTGCCTGTTTTGGACTAATCTGTTTTCCCTGTTGCTCGTTTTTGTATCCTGCCTGCTCTGGATTTTGCAACTTGTCGTGTGGGAATAAACTCTTTCAGCATACCTGCCGGTCTCCTCTCCTCTCTGCGCTTGGGTCCTATCCTTGCCAACCGGCTACGCGCCGTAACATTATGCTCTTATTGTTAAATATGTATATTATAACAATATCTAGAATCATGATTCTGGAGGTCCATTAGTACATAGTGTACTTCTTTCTATAAATTAGAAAATAGAAATGCACCACCCTTTTGCTTCTTGATGAATCAGTGAATACATACAAACTGTATGTCCCGTCCTGGTTTGAAAGGGAAGGACACTCAGGTTTACAGTACTGCAAAGCCAAAGCTAATGATTACATGTTACTTCCTCTGTTGCAAAACACTGCAGGCAAATATTTATCCCATCCATTTCTCAGGTATGTTGACCGATTTTGTGGTTTATGCACTCTTACTGGAGTGTTTGACACTGCCACTTACCCAAACCAAACCATATTCATTATTCGCGAACAGTCGCAAAATATAAACCCAGTAAATCTACACACTGGCACTCGCATGCTGGAGTGTTGAGTAAAAACTGTGTTTAATGAGTAAAGGACTACATTAATCTCGAAGAAGCAGTGAGTGGGTACAGCAGCCATGTCCCAGTGAATGGCAATATGTTCGCTGTGTGGATTTAGAGCTCATGTTTAAGCAGGGATCATTGGGTTAAACCTCCCTAACTACTGTGTGCCATTGCTGGCTAATCCAACACACCATTAGGCATCCAGGGCCCCATTTGTGTGTCAAGGAAGGGGGGTTTGACAAAACTTTCATGGGAGGATATTATCGCTTTGACAAGTGTCGTGTTGTAAGTCATGTGCTATTTTAGTAAAAACATTAGCTCACAGGTAAACAGCATGAAAGCTATGCAACCCTCAGTGACAACAATGCCATAACGTAACTAAAGGTCAGTTTGTTTTGTATGCACTGCCTCCAGATATTACAGTGGGGTTTCATAATTGTAATGCATAAACACATTTGAGACTTTAAATGACTTTATACAGCATATCCGAGGAGTAATCAGGCAACAATTTAGGCTGCAGTAGCTAGTGGAGAAAAATGATCGAAACAGTTGTGCATATTTTACCTTTTTTAACACTTTGGTAACACAATGAAAACTGAAATGATTTGTCAATTATAAAATAAAATAAAATACTTTGGGGTTTTGGAATAATAGTCAGAAGAAAAATAAGTAATTACAAAACATCAGCTTGGGTTCTATGATCCTATGTTATGGACTAAATAAGACTAAACAACTGTACACATGGAAAACAATAGTCCAACCATTTTACACTGTGACTTTTACAACAAGTCTAAGAATATTTTATAACTAATTAATATACCCAAACAACCATGTATAAATCCTGAAATTAAAAAGGCTTTCTCTTAGAAGCACCAAAGGTGTATTTTAAAGACAAGTCTCTGGATCTACGCCAGCTGGTAGCCTACAAGTATTATTGCTATTTGGAAATCAGGTGATGACGAAGCTTGACTACCAAGCTGAACACGTGTTGACAAATCTGGCTTCTCCGGATCATTTTACACTGTTGCAGACAATGATCTCCAATGAAAAAACTTTGTTTTTTTCCAAGTTTTATACCTCTCGTCAAGATTTCAAATTTTCTCATTCAAACATAAAAAAATGCTAATACAAATATATATGGAAAAAAAGACATATGGGTTGAAACACTACTATACAATATCAATTCATCATAGGCAGTTATAACCCAGACATGTAGGTAGCCTATATTATGAAAAGCTGCAGATTATTACTTGGAGGAAAACCCTGCGCTCTCTCCTCCTTACCTGCACATAGATGATACCAACCATTCATTAGCAAACATTTACCTAAATAGATTCTAAACTGCTGTTCTAATATTTCCAACAGGCTGATTTGAGTAATGGAAATAAAAAAAAAGTGTTATTAGCCCCCAGATTATTCAAATACAAAAATAACCTTTAGTTGCAGCCCTTGCCTTTGTCTTTGGAAAGAAAAATGCTTGTAAATGTCGATGATTCAACAATAATGGGAAAACAACCCTTTTTGACACTAACATGTAGACTAAATGAGTCATGGAAATCATCCATTTCACTTTCTAAATCATAGCCTTTCACCACCACCCCCGAAACATTACAAAGGCTTATTATTGATTAATATAACCCAGCGGAGAGCAGGCAGCGGGTGACACAAGAGCGCCTTCATGGAGCTCATACTGAGAAGATAATATCTGAAAGCTTCAACAGTGGGAGAGCATTTAGGCGTTTCTGTTTTTGTACACTGTATGACACAAACCCATGACAGTAAGATAAAAATAAGACTCATGTGTCAGCTCAGCAGATCTTGTGTCACCTCAGAATGGCAAATACAAATCAGAATACTGTTGTGGTCACTGGTGGTGCAAGGGGTCTGAATAACAGTTCATGTTATGTGACACAATTCTTTCAATTAATTTCCTGAATAACTCATGAAACCATAAAAACATAAATATAATCACTGTAACAAGGATATCTAAGCCTGACATTCTTATTGGCGACTGTTGGAGTTTCTGTTTTGTCAGAATGACTTAACAATTCAGATCAAACAAATTGTGAGTGACATTTACTAAAACTAAATTGAAAAGGCTGGAAATTGCTTTTTGGGAGCAAAATGTAAATGTCAGATATGTATGTTTTTGGACATGAAGAAACTGTCACAATTTTGCTTTCAACAGATGAATCAAAGTGACACCGACTGCTTGTCAATCACAAAGCCGCCTGATCTGTTTTGACTATGACAGAGAGGAAATACGAGACGAGTGAAAGAAGAGACAGGTGAAGCCAGAGACAGACACTGCATGAGAATCAGTAATGGTGCTACATGTGTGATAGGGTTTGTACAGGAAGGAATGATACATGATGTACATTATATCAGAATTTAGACTAAGGCAGGGAACTACAGCCCTGGACTGGACCAGCCTGCAGACAGATCACACCAGACCAGACCAGACATCTGGCCCAGACTGCACCTGACCCCCTTATCCTCACCGGGGGGCAAAACCGATCTGCTGCGCTTTCTCTGATTCCACGAGCAGATTAAGGGAACTTTACAAATGCTAAATTGTAACCGATTACAAGGGGATTAGTAATAAAATCATGTATGAGCAGAGGGTGAATTGGACAATGCCCTCCTTGTGACATTAGAAATATCTCTGCATGTCTGGCAGGGAGGTTGGGTGGATGAGCTTGGGACGGCCCATTTGTACACTGACAGGAAATGACTCAAAAGGGATGGAAAGAAAGTGTTACATGTGTTATCACGAACAGTGAATCAATAGGAGATACTAGACGCGTGTTTCCTAGTGGCAGAGTATCTCCCATGGCTTTCATAGGAGAGTTTATGAAGACAAAACAGAAACAGAAAATAATGCAGTGACAATATTCTCATTTAAATGCATTTCAATCCCCTGACTGGAAAATGTGTAAAGTGCATTCTGAGAAATGTATGGTAATTGTTTAGTGTTCATCATCTTTTCCTGTTTTACAATGGCTTATCATGTATTTTGCCATACTGTTCCGTTTTATTATTGTTTTTTTCCCCCCATTTATCTTGTTGGAACAAGATGTGAATCTCAAGAAGACGGACTGATTAATTTCAGAAAAACCATGGCACTTAATCAACACATCCATATCTTACTATGTTGGGTTGGATATTGTTCAAAATGAATCTATACTAGACTCGACATTGATAACTTGACTTCTGGTACCTTTGAGGAATAAATATGGTTTTCTGCAAAATTCTCTACTCATCTAACAAACGAAGCCAAAAGGTATCAAATGTTACATGTTGATTCACCACAAGCAGCTTTTCCTAACTTCATTTAGCAAAATTATTATTTAAATAGCCAAAGCAAAGAATAATAGCCCGACCGATACTTGTCTGTAATTTGAGGCCAATACCAATATTGATATTTGGGAGTTTAAAAAAATGCGCTAACAATATATTTGCAGTTTTTTTTTTACATTAATACAAACATTTTCAATTCTATTGTTGTAAAATTAGGTATTTATTTTTGGCTGATTCCAACACTGTCCTATTTTTTCCACTTGTCACAGCCCTTTTCTTACAATATAATCAAATACGCAACCACATTTAGGCTACTGTACTGAGGTTATGGGTGTCAGCTGGTGGCCAGATTACTCGTGGTATTGTTTTTAATCCTACACAGACTCATACGGACAAATAATAACAGTGGGGCAAAAATGCCTTATGTCACTAATCCATATCTAATCCCTCATCAAATTATCAAAACAATGGAGACGGGCTGGAAACAGGCACAAACACTGGACCAATGCTTCAAAAACATGACAGCAGCAACTAGTGCACAACTGTTCACCTTGTCAGGTTTAAAGACAGTTAAAGGCAGCGGGGCACCTTCCCCTGAGGGTCTTGGCACACAAACACGCACACACCAACACAAACAACAAGTCTTTAGCCGTTAGCCTTCTTAACAACTACAGCATACTCCTCGCTCCTACTTTCCTGCAACACACATACGCTCACATCGATGCAGGTGAAAGAAACACAGTGTATATGCACTTCTGCACAGCCAGGTCTCAACAGGCTCTCCCAAATACACTTGTTATCCTTCAGCACTGGATTCCGTGCATTAAATTAAGCAAACTACAGCAGAATTAAAGGCATTAATTAGGGAAGAGGAGTTAGAAGAAGTGTAAGGGTCATCCAAAAGCAGAAAAGTTCAAGTTGAATGGGATCGTTTCTGCCCTACCTCACCATTCTGGTCGAAAGCCTACCACAGCCCCTTGCTTCAGCAGACTCAGAGCTTAGTAATCCAGCACTGGGCACTGTTACACAAGAGAAGGAGGGAGGGAGGGAGGGAGATATAGAGACGAAAGGGAGAGGGTGGGGGTGGGGGTGGGGGGGTTGCTTGTAAAAGTGTTACTGGGTTAGAAAGAGTGAGACAGTGAGAGAAACGACAGAGACGTGGATGGGGGTGCTTTGAAAGAGTGTTATGGAGAGAGATAGAGCGCAGGAGGGAGAGCGGGAGCCTTTTAATCTGGGATTTGGACAAGCGTGAGCAGGCCTGATACCAGCACCCGGTAGTGCTATCAGTCCCCCGCCTTCCCTCCTTTCCCACCTCTGACGAATGTAACAGGCGCTGGCAAGCTGGCCAAGCTGCCCTCTGCTCTCCTCCCTCAGCCTCACCTTCTCTCTCTTTTGTACCCAAAGAGGACAGCTTCTGTCGGATGGCTAAGCTCCAAGGCCCACTCTCTGATCCTAAAACAAGCAGAGCTTTCTCTGGCTGTAAAACGGACCAGACCGGTCCAGGTCAGGCCAGGGAGCCAGGTCTCAAAGAGCAACATGGTCCCCTCTATCTTGTCGGAGGCTAAATGCAACAGCTGTGTTGCCTGTGTCTGGAGATTACACCTAATCGTGCATGGCGTAGTTACACCGGATCATAGTTAGCCCTCGCCAAGCTAAACCCCTCAATCCAGCCAATTCAGCAGTATGCCATTAGGCTATTAATTTTACAGGGGTGGGTTAGGGAGCTTTGCAGATGAGACAGATAATAAATGCAGAGAACAAAAGCATGGCACTTTTAGACTGCAGTTTAACATCTAATGACCTTACAAAGACCTCTGGATCTCAAACGACAGGAACTGTTTGATTTTATCCACTTTTTTACATTTAATTTTAGTTAAATGTTGTAAGTATTCCATTTTTATTCCTGGAATTATTGATCATACTTTTCTATAATACAAATACAACAACAGGTCAGCCCAGAACGTTTTCTCTGTCAAGTGCCCTTAGAGAACTGTGGCCAGATTTAAAAGCACAAGGCCAGCTTCTTAAATGCATGACAGAATTGTAAAAAATGTTTACAGTTGCCACAATAATGGCAAGAGATAGCAAATGTTCCTCACTAGACATGAAGGAGTGTCCATTTTGCAGTTATTGTGTAAAAACTCCCTCGGTTTAGGCCAGTAGCATTGCTTTGGATCCATAGTTATTCACAGAGGTGGCGATATAAAATATAATCCAATGAAACACTGAAAATTAACAGTTTTCTCCACACTACTATTTGATATAAAGCACTGTCACATTACAGGATTTCTGGATACCATGCCCACAAAATTAAGTTAACTTTTGCTACTAGGTGAGGCCACCATGTTGCAAAGCTGCCTAATTTAGCTTTAACATATCAGGTTTGGTTGTACCAATTCACATGTTTATCAAAAATACTTGAATAATCTCACAACACACGCTGCGCTTCACTTCGCTTAATTCAAACTGAATGTCTCAGTAATCTACGTAGACTGCAATACTGACAGCCAGAAGCAGGTCTGTGCCTTTACATCACCATTACACCACGCAGTTTTTGTTGCACCGTTTGATTTTGGCTGATTGCAGCACTGTCCTATTCGTACAAGGCAGATCAAACAAGACATTTTATTTTTTAATTATGAAACTCATTTTCCCAAAATGTCACTTATGCAATCCTGGCTGCAAGGCTCTTGGTTTTCTTGGAAGCCTTTTTGAGATTTGCAATGATACTATTATTTTGTGATCCAGCTGTCTGCGTTGTCTAAGCGCAGGACAAAATGTATTTGCCCTTTCTCTTTCAGTGTGTGTTTCTCTGTTTAATGATTAACTTTCAGGCCATCACTCACCAAGAAATGGTTGTAGAAACAGACCTGGTTATTGTGGATATATATAACGATATAAAGAGTACTACAGTACATATGATGCTTACAATCAGTGCTGTTGATGTAGGTTTATTTTCAATTACCCTATATCTGGGTACAACATAAAAATAAACATTAATTTTGTCCAGTGAAAATAAGTAAGTTATTTTAAACTGCTATGTGATTGTCCTGTTACAACCTTCATATGGCTGTAGGGTACCAATTCAAAATAAATTTAAGAGTGTGGAAGTCACCCTGAGGGGTGCAGAATTGCCAGTTATAAGTTTATTGATGCTTCCACTTTTTGGGATGAGATTATTTTAGTGCAACACCCCTTCTTGGTGATATGACTGATGTCCCGAAAGTTATGTGTAGCCTCTTAATTTAACTGAAAAGATGTCTCTGGGTAGCGCTGTAGATTTCAGTCACTGTCAATTTTGAACAGCACGCACTTCCTATACAACCAGGTCTATACTCTCTCCCTCTCCCTCTCTCTCTCCCTCCCTCCCTCCCCTCCTCAGATCATGACTGCAAGAGCAGGAGTGACTCAGGGCTTTCCAAGAATAGGATTCCCTTTGACAACCACCAGGCGCCCCATTTCCCTGCATCTGGCCTTGGGCGGTGAGAGAGAGAGACAGAGACAAGACAAAGGGAATGAGATTTCAAACAGCCTGGTTTTATCTGACGAGATGTCGACAGGGAGGGAGAGAATAAACTGGATGCACTGTGGGAGAGACAGAGGCAGCTGGGAGCTGCAGGTTAGGCCTCGGGCTGGTTGAGGGGAAACAGGCCCAGTGTGCATCCAGCCACCACTCTATCCTCTTACATAATGTCTCAAGTTCAATATAGCCCTGCTCGGCTATTTAAAGTGCACCCGTCTAGGCCCGCTGACAAAAAGGTGATATACTTAGTAGCCACAGCGCAGCATGAAAGCTTCTGCTAAGGCTATATTGGTCACAGACAAGCCCTGGGGTGTGGATTTTGGTAATGTCGCAGATATTTTTAGCCCAGCCGATGATCCAGGGTATTTACATGAGGAGCAAAACTCGCACACCCGCCATCACTGGATGCTTCACTTCTCTGCAGTGGTTTTAGTAGAATTAGCTAAATGACTAACTTATAAAAATCACTGCACACATGCATGAATGCATGCAGTTTGTTTTCAATACTTGCATGTATGGAGCCCACCAGATGTCGACTAACTGATTAACAAAAGTGCTAGTGGTGATATGACAAATGGTCAAACGCTTTCAGGGTAGTTAAACAGCTCTTAACTCATGCAAAAACAACTAACAGCACGGGGTATCCATAGTTGTGGCTTTTTGTATTTACATGGAGTAAACAGTACTTGTCAAACAGAGTAAAAGTGGTTTCGGGCATTATTCGTTAATAAATAACTACTATGTTGTTTTTCACAGACACAGCCAACTTTTTTTCAACAGACAACATGGAAATCAAATATTCTGGAAAACCAAAACTAGTTATTACACTTGACAAAATGACAAAACACAGATTAAAAAACCAACTGCGGATACAGAGTGGCCGCTCAAAAAATCTTCATCATCATCACTGGACTCTTTAACAACAGCACATTTTCAGTACTAGACAAAGGAAATGTAATTATTTGCAATTTTACCTGACCTTTGTGCAAAAATGTGGTTAAATTTATCAGAGAGCATCAGATGGCAGACTGTCAGAAATACAGTAGGTTTAACATTAAACTAATGTTTTTCACTCATATTTTTTTACAATGTAAAATGGTTTATATGCTCTCTTTCTTCCCACTCAAAAAGCATTTTACAGCACATTATAGACATGGCATAGAAGGCATTTAGTCCACTTCCCATTGATCACTGGAAAATGTTACTGATCACAATAATATTATTGCAAAGCAAATATATGATGATAGTTTGCTAAGATTTTCCCCATCTCATTTTACTATGCATATTTAAGTGAACACTAGTTTGAGTGCAGTTCATGTTTAAGTTCATGACCGACATACTGGAATAACAAATACTGAGATTGTACTTATTGTGAACTTATTACTGATATTGTCTTTATTTCACTTCAGTTCATTTAAAATGAGATTTGTATCTCGTAATCCACATTTGCTATAATATAATCTGTATCTGACAGACTGCAAGATAACTTTATGTTTTGATAATAAAAAATATTATCAGGGTAATGGAGAGAAGTATCACGTAACAGATATGATTTTAGGCAAAGTACTCTCTGTGACAAACCTGCTATTTACATAGGTGTCAACCTGTCGGAAAGTGAAGTTACGGTAGACGGTACACGCTGGTAAGTGGACAATCACATTGTTCCTCTTTTCCAGCCGACTGTTTTCACCAGCCAAAGATAGCGACAGAATAGCACTTCTCACTGAAGTGAGATGAGCGTGACGTTAATATACAAAGTCAGTTATCAACAGAGAAGACCCTGGAAATACACTAGGTGTGGCAGTATTAACCTGATCAAACCTGGGCTTGGATATACACAGCTCAATCTAAGTGGAGTGCCCGTTTGATAATATATAGACATTAAATACTTGACACACTGTACATCTGGAAAAGCATGTCATTTCTACCATTTAAAGCACTTTACCCTTAAATGATGAACCACACAAGCATTAAGTAATATTTGAAGATGTGTGAGTATGTGGAGCTGGCAAAATTGTAATGTTTTGTCGCCTATATTCTATCTGCATTGTTTGGTGCCTGAATAAAATGCAAAACATGTATCTGGAAAAAACTAACAGTTGGTTCAGAGCGGTCCTGGAAATGTTGGCAGTGCTATCTTATTCCTCCACATGGGCTGTTGTTTTCCTGTCGGCTTATCGAGAAAACTGACTCACTGTTCTCAGCTGGTCAAATGAGTTTCGGTGACAGATGAGGTCTCCTCTTTAAACAAAGGGGGGCAGAGGTGGTTTCCAATAGTGGAAAGTTTGTAATACTACACAGAATCAACTGGCATAATACAAATGGAACAGCAACGGAAAGTGATTCTGCATCATTAGTGCTTTCTCTCTGCCCACAGCGTAATACAGAACTCATTTCAATGCTTAATCATTGTAATGTTGATGGTACAATGAGGGACAGTACAAATGGTTCCTTTATGACTAAACCACCACAAATCTTCACTGCAAAGACAATAATGACAAAGTATGTGGAAACTTCAGCCCTCCCTAATATTATGATGAACTAAAATCCTTCCTGAAATGGGGAGTCTGACTGATACTATCAACAGGAGAGCAGGTCGGTCAGATCAAGATGGCACACATTGTAGTATTGTTCCCCTGTGGCGTTTCAGCTCAGGAAGTACAGAATGAGCCACAGAGCAACAGTCATGCGTGCCTCGGCCGGCGACACACCATGGAAACTGAGGAAACTGATGACAACAAACTTTTAACTGTCTCAGTGTTTTCCTCTGATCTAAGCCTGCTGGTGGCTTCAGCCCCTGAGGCGACCGAACGCTTGGCCCTCCATTTACAAGTGTTTATTGTAAATGTCTGGAATAAACTTCCTTGAAATAGAATGCTAGTGATAAAGTGAGGAATGACCCAACCAATAGTTCTTAGTGTTGTAGTTTTTTGCCGCTGTTCAGTTGTGAAAATATTTTACACACTGGTTTTATTGAGACTTTGGACGAGAGGGAACCACTACACACACTTATACAGTGGCGACAGCTTTTACCTTAAATCCAATCGAATCCAATAATTTGAGCCACATACAGTATTTTGGAAGTGAAAATAAAAGTGAATTTAAAGTTTAAGGGGATTATCGCAGATTTCTATCGCCTGAGTCAACTGGATGCTGTTTCAATGTTCGGCTGAGCTCTTCATCTGTGTATTCAGGTACAAGTAAACATGTTGGACCATCTAACTGAAAAGAATTAACAGCATCCTTGCAATAGTCTGATAAATAAATCAGCCACAGCAGCAAGTTTACAAGGATTTGGATTTTACTCGATAGCTTAAGCAAAGCTGAGCCACACGCAGTACCCTACCACTATAAACAAAACTGTGTATAGTATGCAAGTACATCCATGCTGTAGGGTGTACCGGGAAGCAGCTAAGCACTACAATGGTCCATGATTATGGAAATATTGGAAATGGTGTGTGTTTAAAAAAAAAAAAAAAGATTGTAAAAGCAGCCAGCCTGGCAGCTTTACCGTTTCTAAACTCCCTTTGATGCACTGAGGTCTAAGCCATATCCAGCTAATTTCTATTGTGAATAAAATTATATTTTGCCTAACAACATGGCCAGAATTCAACATTCTTTGTTTCGTTAGAGAAATAAATGCCTTTGTGTTTTGTGAGGCTGGATTATGAAAAAATCAGTAGACTGGCCTTTTAACCTCGACATCATTATTTCACCGTTGCAACTTTACCTACCAAAGGCATACAGAACGCAGTAGTCACATGTCGAACACCATGCGATAACAACACACCTGCTATCTTTTCCACCCATATACTGATAGACTAGCTGTATCAACTGTAAACTCTCTGATTGCCAACTCTGCATTTTCTTGAGTCCACAACAGCCCTAATGGTCAAGAGACAAGCCGATTGCTGGAGTCAACATTTCCGAGGTCACCTTGCACAGAAATCTGTACCAGAACGAACAGCTGGTACACTTGTGAGGACTATTAGTCATGATTGAACATTTCAATTAATTATTATTTTTACTTAAAACATACAGCAGGTAATATTAGCTTACTAACTGTGTACTGGAAAGTACCTAGAAAAGGCTTTATAGGGGGAAACCAGACATTATCTGAACAAATAATACAAAATCTCGTACTACAGTGAAGCACTGCGGATCCATGCATGTTTACAGTGTTCAGCCCAGCCTCCTGTGGCTCTTGATTCCTCACATACTAAACTGGATAATGTTTCAGGGAGATCTACAAATCATTACCAGTCCACAGATGTACATGTGGTTAATAATATGTTGGAAGAGTTAATGGTAGAAGGGATACACACAGCGTACACATTATGAGTAACACAACACTTTGCAAAGCTGTCAGTGTAAAGGAGGCCACTGTCCATGATTTAAAAAACGTTTGATTCTTTATTTTAATACTATTCCTGGAAGGACTAGAAGTATACCTTTGGTAATAGTATTAATTAATTTTATATTGGTATTAAATAGTTTATAGTGTTTTATAGCTCCAGTTACTTATTATATGCACACTTGTTTTTGTGGTTCTTTGGTTCATTAGAGACCTGATATAACATGTCTATATAAACTTGAGGTTTTTCTGTGGTTTTACTAAAGGGCCCTTTAAAAATTGTTACAAGTTCACTATAATAATACTTTCTGTATTCTGGGGAGCTTTAAGCCACTTTCCTGCACTGCGCGCACAGACAGACAAAGCAGAGGCAGAAAGAAAGCCCAGACCCGGAGCCCAGACCAGTAAAGTGAGGCTAAAAACTTGGTGTGATGCACGAACAGAAGCGTGGAGGAGTTGCGCTCACATTAAAAAAAAAAAGGTCCGACTTCTCTGCAGCTCGGAAACAAATCACACCGCTCGTGCGCACACGCAAATTCAACAGACTTTCCCTTCACTCCACCGTGCAGCAGCTGGCACAACTTAAGCAAATGTAACGCTACCTTTTTTATCAGAGCTTTTAAACGTCGCCACTTTTTTGTTTGTTTGTTTGCTTGTTTGTTTAAGTTTAAGTCAGCCAGCGACTCTATGCCAATTCGTAACCAACACGCCGCGCACCCGGTGGATGAGACGTGAGGTCCGGGGCGCCGGGCGGCGCGGCGGCGGCGGCGGCGGCGGGCTGAGCCCCGACGCAAAGTTCAGCCGCCGCCGCCGTCTCTCTCTCTCTCTCTCTCCGGTGCCGCGCGGAGTGGAGCAGAGGAGCCGGCCGCCGCCGTCGACGGCGGTCCCGAGGAGCAAACTCCGCTTTACCTGCGAGATGTCATAGCAGCCTCCGGAAGCTGTCCCGCGTCCTCAGACGTGTCCCGCGTCCTCAGACGTGTCCCGCTGGTCTCCTCGGCCGAGTCGCTGTGAACACTGAGCGCGAGCCGCCGAGACCTGCGCGTGCAGCCGCGCACGGCTGCTGACACGGCTTCCGGTTACGGCCTTCAAAACAAAGGCCCGGCGCGGAGCCGCGTAGGAACAAGTCACGTCCGTATGGCAGGGGAGTTTTATAGTAAGATATAATATCTAGCCATCTGAAGTACAGCTGGTCATATTTCTAATAGTTTGTATATTATCTTATTATTTTATTAACGTGTTTTATATTTTCTCTATGCGCTGTTCCAGCTTCTGCAAGGTAATCTTTATTCTGGGTTCATTCGTTTTGTTAAACATAATTATTCTAGTATAAAGAAAAAAAGGGAAAAAAAAGATGTCTGTGTCAGAAAATGACATTTTGTCGTGCAGAATTTCAAACCTACGCTTTTGCTGATTTGTTAACTTTGTTACACTAACCTTAACTATTCTGTGGTATTCTGATGATACAACAGCCTCCTGCCACATTTAAAAAGACTATCAGCCTACTTATTCTTCTGTCACATGTGGCCGTTTGACGCTGTTATTTTGCAGGACAGGATTCTTTTCCTGTCCTGTCCTGACTAACTGTGTCCAACTTGATGCGTCTAGAGAACACTGTTTTAAGTTCCCTGGCATATTCAGGTTAATGTCAGAGGCTTCACCATACCTTTTACAATAAGGGCCCGTGAAAAAATGTGCATAAAAAGATCATTAAGTAGTCACTTCTAAAAACAGGGGCACACCCAAAACTGCAAAACTGTTAATTAATCAATGAGGTAAAACATTCCATAAAACACACTTGGTTTATCTGCTTTCCATGCTCTGAGGTGGAAGAATGGCATTTGCTTAAAGCTTAAAGTTAACTGTGAATATTTGCAAAGATGAAAAAGCTATTGATTTACATGTTTTACTATGTAATTGATAATGTTGTTAACCCAATGACAAAGCAGCAGGGGAGTAAAGCTGTAGGCAAACAACCTGTAAAATAGCCTCACATTTCTTTTGCCCGTTGATTTATTGTCTTTTCACCAGTGATGCAATAGTATTGAACGTGTGCAGTGTTTTGCTATGCTATTGTAAAGCTCCGCCACTGTCTTGGGGGAGATAAGGCATGTCTGTACACCTCTTCCTCTGTTATACCCTCATGACGGGACGGCCTCGCAGCTCTGGAGAATGGTGTTGGTGGTGGGGGAGAGGAGTCAGAGAGGCAGAGCAGCATTGACGTCACCAGCCTGTGGTTATCAGTGGAGGTTAATCTACTGGGGGATGGATGGGCTTATGCAATTGTCTGTGAGCTCACAGGCTTCACATCTATGGATTTGCTTTTCCACTGTTTGACCCAGTGTGCTGCCACAGCTTACAGACACACACGGAGATGATGGAGAGGAGAGTTCCTTCTCTCAGTGGAATCTCTGTTGTCAGAGTTGATGTTTTTTTCTCTGCCAAATGCCATGCGCTTTCAGGCCGGATAGATGGGTTTGAACATAAGGTTTGTTGTGTGGGTCTGGTGAGCAGTTAAAATGATCCTGTCACACAATGGGAGGACATTACTCTCTGATCGATACCTAGTGGAAATTGATGAACCATGTGAGGAATAGCTGAATATTGGAACAACACTAAGTGCACATTTAGTGTTTAACGCTAAATGTGATTGATACGGGACTGAGGGACAAAGTCATCACCATTTATTGGGTGGCTGAGATGCCCTTTGTATGTGTTGTTTTTTTAAGGACGATGGGAAACTTTTTTTGTGCCGCACCTACAGGCACACACTGTAGGAGATAGCTGGGGGAAATTAGCTCACTTTGGCTTCCAAGTGATGGGATTTGGTCAGCACTGATTTGCATGAAAGACAACGCAAAGTGAAATAATCTTTAGCTTGTTTTAAAGGATTACACCAGTCTGTCTGCGAGTTTTAGCTCATTAACGGATGTCATGTCTATTCAACAATTTTGCTGACTATTGCAAATGAAGCAGTTAATAGATGCCTGGAGGAGTAGAAAAAATACATTCAAATTTGTCAAACAAAATAGTGGGGTTTGCTGCACGGTTAACTGTGATGGAAACAATGCATGATAAAGTTAGGGATAGAAAGGTATGACGAGGTTCCTGGACTGAAACTTTTTTATCACCATGCAGACTCATGTCCTGTTGAGTCTAGGAGGGACAAAAAGACTCAAGAGCACAAAGCCTAGTTTACCACCCATGGGATTGGAAACCAGGATGTCCCATCTACCCTGAGGTGTCTGCTTCTATAGGCTTGTGGCCTTTGACCCCATTTGCCTTGAGACTTGCAAATCTCCCCGTCCAAAGATTGAAAAAAATCTGGAAAGGGAAACAAAGAGGACTTATACTAAGAGTGATGCAGCTGGACAGCTGGAGCCTCGTCAGGGAGAAAGAACTTTTATTACCATGTGGGACGTAAAAAGCTGTGAGAGAGGAACTTTACTTCACAAAAGGGGGTGAACTGTAGCACGATAAGGGTGAGGCCTTTTATTTTTAGAAAACCATTCTGTGATTTTCTAAGAAAAGTTTCTCCCATCGATGATGATGTCGTTGACTCTGGGGCCTGTGTTTGGCTCTGGTTGGAAGATCTGATGAAATTTCACTGGGAAAGGGCCTGAGTTTGTTGTATAATTCATAAATCCACTTTTGAGCCTCTTAGCTCTCGCTTCTGCAGCCAATAAGTTGCCTAACACGTGAATCAAAATTAGCGTTCTGCTTTCTGTGAATCCTGTGTCTTCCAAAAGACACATTTCCCTCCCAAACCATCTTAACCTTTGAGCTCCCCCGAGTGTCACCCAGGCAGCGATCCCATATTATATTATTTGGTTCTATGCTGTAGATGGATGTCATATTTTGTTTTGATTTTAATTCCTGGAAAATGCTTTAATCAAACTACTTACACATATTATCTTGAAAGCGATCTTTCCCCAGAAGGATCCCTCGCTGGGCGACACTATTTCATCTACACCATTTCATGGAGTTTTAATTAGCACAACACAAGATGCAGTGTCCTTCTGTATCATTAGCAAGCAATAAATTCAACTCATTAAATCTCTGGCTTAATGAAAATGCTCAAGACAGATTTGGGATGTGCTGAATGATGTATGAAAATGTGCAGCAGTTGCCGTTTTCTTTGGAATTTCAGGCTTTCAATTAACAGTAAGGCACCAAAAATTGCTGTAGGTGATTTTAATTAAATAGAAGTAAATATCACTGTAGCCAGAAATGCTGTTTATGGATGTGTGTGAGTGCGCTGACTTCAATTGCGTTGGATTTGGAAAAACAGTGTTTGTCTTGGATGTTTCAATCAAAATGTGAACAGAAACCTCTCATTAAGACAGACCACAGATTGAAGTCTTAACTTGTGATTGTTTCAATACATGCAGCCGCCTGGAAACTAAAAATGAGCAGAACAGTGACACTGTGAATTCATAGGATACTTGAGCTTTCCCACCAGATTTTATATTGCAATTTCAACTGATCTTAACCTGGAAATATAGAGAAAATACCCCTAGGCAGGCTCTCTTCCCTTTTACTAGCTCTTTCTTACCTACAGAAGTAGTACATGAATGTACCTTCACTGATTTGGATATGAATCAAATGTCTTATTCCTTATTTCATATTAGTATTGAACTTTTAACCACATCTCATGGTCTTCATCGGGAGATAGAGTTTGCTTACTTGTCATGAGGTGGTTCAATTGTCATCATGGGATCCAAGTATGGAGCTTTTGTTGTGTGAAAACAAGTGTTCATTTATGGAGGGCGAGATCGTAATCCTAGTCTCTGGTTGTATGATAACAACTGAGCCATTTCCATCACAACGGAGCAAACTCCGCCTACTCATGGCGACCATGAAAAGTAGTTGAAAGCTCAGGAAAAAGTGAACCGTGTGTTAAAATGATTTTGTCAAACTACTATTCCCAACAATCAATAATCTCCATGATTTCATGTAACATCACATGTAAAAATGTGTCAATAAAAGAAAACTAATTTTACAGGGTGATGATATTCTATATTTTTCTTACTTTAAAGAAATCACCTGAAAGACTAAATCCAACAATGAATTGACCCAAACAATATTGTCTGTGTATCCAAAGGCTGATATATCGTATTCCTCTGTGCCATACAGCTCCATTGTTGTCCAGAAGTGATTAAAAACTAGCATTCTGAGGTCTGAAAATGGTCTTCATTCTGCACTTTCCTCAGCAGGGTGAAAGCTCTGGAAAAATCTAGTGTGGACCTTGAGTTAAGGATTCTTTTCAACGTCAAAAATAAACATTCATGTTGAACATGGACACTGTTGTCTATTTTTCCCACACACAAGCAGCAAATTAGTATTAATGCACAAATGAAAATAGTCCCAAACAAATGTACTATTTCCTCCTGTTTTAGTAATGTTTGGTAACAACTACAGTTCTTGTAAAAAATGACTGAGCCTTTTTTTTCAAGTATTTGTGACCTGTTTTTAAAGATCTGTCGACAATTTGGAAAATATATGATAACACCCGCCTTATCCTTTAAAGATTCACTGAAGTTCAGATGATGGTAAAATCAAGACGGCAGGCAAGAATGGGCTCCATTTGGTTGACATTTTATTTCATGGTGGTAGGAACACAAGACAAAGGTCATAAAGTTAGTAATGTTCAGGTCATGCCACTCTTACTCGGTGCACTGCCCTTTGAGGAGGTTTGCGCAGTCAGACAGTAGTTTACAGAGGCCAGACATGGAGGGTAATCCACATGTAGACATAAATAAGGAACAGAAAATAGATTCAAAAAACAGTAAATAGAAGATTTTTTGTAAAAAGCCAGAGGGGACATTTGCAGAGGCCCCCTGGGATTTTTTTGTGTATGAGCATTATTACTAATATATCATTATTATTATGTATTACTCATTTACATTATGGGGATGAGGCTAATACACTGGCTAAAGTAAGGAAACAGTTCTATGGGTGACGTCTTTGTCACCTGCTCAGAATGGAGGTGACCATTTTTTAAGGCAATTCATAGGTTGGTTTCCACCCAAACCATAGACTGCAACTGTCTTTTCTTGTTCTCGAGTCCATCCAAATATGCAGAAATCTCTCCTTTATTAAGTGTTCCCACCTGAATGGATTAAAGTCGAAGAACAGTGTGGTAAAATAAGACCAGTCTAAGGTTAATAGAGTGAGTGCTGGGACACCAGAGAAGGTTTTTCCTGGTCTGGTGCGGACACTCAAAAGCTTGATCACGCACAACACAGTTATAGCTTTAGGGCTATCCCTCCCCCATGTACATCAGTATATCATTGTGTGGGCGAACAGGCAAGTCAGACATGGTTCCAGTGTATATTACTAAAAACATAAACCTCCACAGATCACACATTTGCTAAAATTACACTTAAAAATTGCAGGGCTGTACAAAAACAGGTTGTTTGATGATTTAAGAAGGAAAACATAGGAACAGAACAAGACCATTGATACTCATCCACAAACAAGCATGATTTTCTCTTAGAATATTGCCATGGTTCTCATATCAAAACAAGTGTCTTTAAGACAGTCATCGCAGCTTATTGTGGTTCAGCAAAGACGACTCTGCGTTGCATCAGTTCACTGAATGTTACAGAATTTGCACCAGTAATACAAACCCATGCGTTACTATGTTAATTTGCAAGTACTGTAGGATTATGCATCTTTTCCCATTTTCGCGGCTGTTATGGCTTCAAAAGGTCACAACAACATCACAGTTTCTCTCTCTGTCTCTCAACAGCCATCTACACTCCTCCAGGAATGCTCCTAGGTCAAATACGAGAAGGAATTAAGTCTCAGGCAGAGTTTTTTTTAAGCTTTTTTGTTTGTGTCGACGACTGACTGTTGTCTGACAGGACATTCCCAAAAGTAGTAGCTCTCCCCATGATAAGATCTCTCCTTGCCTCCTTCTGTCTGTCCTTTTCTTCAGTCTTTGCTTTCAGCACCTCCTTAAGGTCAGATATGGTAACAACTCTTCCCCTTATGCACCGCTCAAGGTCCTGCAAAACTAACTGCTTCAAAGAAAGAAAGAAAAAAACAAAAACAAAAAAAGATACAGGGACTGAACTAATATAAAACAATTTTCAGAGCTCTGTAGTGTCTGAAATCACATCAGTGGAAATAAGAGGAAAAAAAGGAATCTTTTTATAGTCATTGCAAAAAACAAACAAACCCCCAAAAAGTGACATTTTCCAAATGAGAAAGTTTTTTTTTCTTGCTGTTGAACAAAATGTGAAAAAAACCAAACAAACAAAAACCAGATTCAAACCAACACTGCAGAAGTGCATGCATTTATAGTGGTCATCATTAGTTCATCTGCTGATTGTAAAACAGAACGCACAATAGTACATGAGAAGCACAATTCTCCAAAGAGAACCCATCTTACATATTCACAGTCTCAGGTATTATTTATATACTCTATATTTATAACATTTATTCGTGTCTATGATTCATGTCTTGACTTATGACTAATGATATGCGAGTCATTGTGGAACTCAGCGCTCTCTCCATCTCCGTCATGTCGGGTTGCAGTGTTAGTGAGTCATATTTCAAAACTAAAGGCTCTGATGGGATTCAGATCGAGTGGAGACTTTTTTCTTTATTTTTTTTGCGCTGTGAGATGGGGGTTGATCGAGTGGTTTTGACTGTGTACTTTCTCACTGTAGCAGCTTGACTGATATCTGAAAAGTCCCATTAGGAAAATACAGTGGGCTACTGGGGCTGAATACAGAGTTTCTTGACTTGAGACGCCAGCTGGCTGCAGCATCAAAGATCTGCACACACCGACTGCAGCGTACACTGCATCCAGCTCTCATGGGGAATGTATGTATGTCTATATAGTCATGGAAGTATAGGCCATGCTTGGGGAATGTGGATGATATATATGGCACCAAGACAAGGCAGTAACCAGAGATCATCAGCGAGGTCCACCAGTGTTCAAGTAATGAGCGAGGAAAAGGAGCAGGCTTTTTCTTTTTTTAAGTTGGCGTTTGTTTTAAAACAACAAAACTGACAAGAAGAAAATACCTCTTTTTCACAGAGATGCCTGCTTTTTGAAAACGATGAAGGGCCGGAGCAATAAAGAAAAAGAAAGTGTGTTCTGTGAACGGAGGTGCACATAAAAAAAAAACGAAGAAAAAAAAAGAACAAAATATATAAAACAAAAATTTAAACATATTAATTTTCTTTCCATATAAAAAGCGATGAAAAGTATACAAAAATAGAAAATAATTACAGCAGGAGACATGGGCGCTATGGAGGAAGTGGGTGAGAGGGTTTCTTGTTTTACGTTTTTCTCAATATTTTGTCTCTGCCGGGTTATTTGGCGGCGGAACAGTGTAATATTTTGGGGCTGTTTAAGGCGTCCTCCACCAGGTGGAGCTCCACGCCGTCCACCACCACGTCTTTGATGCAGCCAACAAAGCCGGTGCTGTAGGCCTTGGGCAACCGACGGGCCACCGCCAGCTCCTCCAGACCACCTGAGGGGACACGGACACAGAGGATTATACAATGATGAATCAGCTACTGCACATGAACACTCATATACTCACAATTAGGACTGAGACACCTATCAAAGAATAATTGCTCCAAACTGAGGCAGGCTAAACCATTTTTATATATTTTAAGGTGCTACTCCAGTTATTTATTTATGGGTCAAAACCACCCAAAATATTACTTCCTACATTTCCCGTAATACAGCCAATGGCATTGTTGCATTAGGCGCTCCCTGACACATCTTTCAAACTCGAAGCCCCCAGTTTTAACGCGGGCTTTCTGTTACAAATATTCAATTTCGAAGCCCAAGCCAATATAAAATACCCCCCGATGATGTCATCACACCTTAGACAACTGTTGTCACAGGCGTAGTAGGGATAGTCCCCCCTATGACTACTAAGCTGACCTTCATGTGTAAAGTGTGCGGAGTGCTCCTTTAAAGATCAAACACTGGGATAACAGTTTGCATTTTGTAACAAATTAGGCCTCGCAAATGCCATCAAAAGGATGTACCAGAAATGTTCTGGACATTTAGTTCTGCCACTAAAGCAGTTACTTGTCTTTGTCAGGCTTTGTCTTTGATTTTTTCGCATGAATCCACCAGGTGATGGACATGACAGGTTGACACTTTTGTTTGTCAAACCACTGTGATGAAAGGGAATAAGGCAGACAGCCTGCATACCAGCCAGAGAAAGTTAAGATAGGCGAGAGAAAAGCGTCTTTTAATTTGACATGTTGCATTAAGTGCTCAAAAATGCGCAACAAATTTAAGGTGGTGACAGGGTGTAAAATTATGAATACCTAACATCCTCATTATTTTTAGTGCTAAGCAGCTCCCAAGTCAAACAACAAATGTTAAAGGGCCATTTCACCCAACCTGAAACTACTTTCTATCTCTGTTGCTGAAAAAAGATGTTGCTGTTCAGTTTTTCAAATGTTCCAGTGCTGTGACCAAATACCATTCACCTCCACTGTAGTTTGGTGCAGGCCAAAACTGCATGGCTAGATACCACCATCAAGATATAAGTGGAAAAACTTTAATTATTTGGCAAAATGAACCTTTAAAACGCGTGCAAACTGGATGTAAATTGACCCATTTAAATGTTTTATCAGTCATAGAGAGTTTAAAAACAGCTCTTCTTAATATGAAAATATCAAGGATTTATACTTCAAAGCAAATGTTCAGCCCCTTCCCTTTCGATTTAACTTCACTGCACTTTTATTCTTTTTCAAATCATCCGAACTTTTTTTTTTTTTTTTTTAACTAACTCTCATAACGTCCTTTTGTGGAAACTTGATGACCTAATTGCTGGGTGTGTGGCTGGCTCCTTTCTCCTTTTGATGGTGTTTTGAGCTCCTCTTTTGAGCCAGCATACCCAAAGCAGTCATTAGCGTCTTTTTCAATAAATCAGCATGAAACATCTTTATTCAGAATTTCATGAGATCTGTTTTCACTGGGACAAAGGCTGACCCGAGTTTTTGATGTTTTACCTGGCTGCCATCCCTGCTCTCTCCCTCTCCCTCTCTGTTATCAACACTGCCAGAATCCGCCTGCATCCTCTGTCTTTCTTCGCTTCATGTTAGTCCAACTCCTTTTCCTCCCAACATTCCCCATCTCTCCTTCTCTGTTTTCTCTTTCTTACTCCGTCGGGCTGGGAGTTCATATCCCTGTCGAGCTCTTTACATCCCCTGTCCCTGCCCCCTTTAATCGGATTGCGCGCCTCCGAATCGGGGATCGACAGGGCTAATTTCATGCGAGTTACAGATGAATTAATGATGAACAGCGAAAAGGGGATTTAAAAAGGAGAAGGGCTCTCGATGGGAGGGCTGTGTGAGGATTATGTATTCTTGCTGCAGGGCTCGCTCAGCACCTGTTCCAGAGCACTGCCTCCCCTGTGTGTGTTTGTATAGGTGTACCCGGGTGCACGAGCGCACCTCTACATGCAGCGTGTCTTTTAAATGTCACTCATGCTGCTTCTCCTCTCAAACCTGCCTCTTCGCCGCCTTGCGCGTGCATTTTAAAGACCAGCCTGACTTCATTTCGCCGCCCCGTCTTCAGTGTTATTTCCTCAGAATGTTCAATCCCGCCGTGCCGTGTGTGTTCTTTCAAAAGCGATTTCTCTGAGCCAAGCTCAGACCAAATTGAACTCCAGGTAGATAAGGGGCCGACTTTGGTCATTTTCTATTCAGGAGAGCAGACAACTTTTGAATTTGTCAGATAGCCTTTCATTCCTCATATCAATACCTGAATAGGCTTGGACATTTTTTTTTTTTTTCCCCAAACCACAATCTTTTTTCCCTGGCAGAGACTTTGCTTATCCTCTGCAATGCCAATGAGTTCATTGCTCATTTTTGGCAGCCTTCTACCAGTGGCCAGGATGAAAAAGCACTACAGAATTATAAGTATTCCCCTGACTTGATGTATGGCATTTGTACACACATTTTCAAGTGTGAATGACGTTTTCTTTTTTTTTTCATGTGTGGGCACCTACCTAACCAGAGCGCTCCGTCTGTGTCCAGTTGTGTTGCTGCCAGAGGCGATGACCCTGTGACTGCTGCCTCATTCCCGACCTGTAGAGAGCCGTCTCTAAGTGCTCTGAGGAGGAGAAAGAAAAACAGAGAGATGCAGTTGGAAGTCGGTCTGATGCATGCATGCCATACTGAATAGCTGTAAATAGCAGTTCCATTTAATCTGAAGCATCGAGACTCCATTGCTCCACTGCCAACACACTAAGCACTCACATAACTGCCTTTGCCAAGCAGAGTTCTAAATGTGCCTGTCTACCAGCTAACAGATGCCGTTAGAGCACCATTCATTTTAGGTGGCTCAGCGCTATGCATTAGCATACACTTAAGAATTGTGACGACGGGGCTAATTTGAACGCACTAAAGTGGGTTTCCAACAGAGAGAGTGTCATTAAAGGCAAGCCGCAAACACAGATAGCTATGTAAGTATGTGAGCTGTATGCCACATGCTGCGATTTACACCATCATCAACATCCAAATTATGTCATCTTCCAGCGACTCATGTGGTCTCCCTGTAAGCCTGGGATGAGATTTGGCCAAATCCCTGTTTGAAATAGATGCAGCGGTTTTTCGAGGATCGATTATTCTTGCCCTACATGATGAAACCAATCTAATTATCCCCCATACTTCCATTCACAGCCATGTTGAAAGCAAAATGTTCTGCAGCGATAAAGCAGTGACCACGTGGATGGTGTTAAGTGGGTCATTTTCAAAGTTCAGGCAGTTAATTTGTTTCTGAGGAATCCATTAATGTGAAGATCACCGTATGGCACAATGTATTGCGTGTTTTTGTTCTACATCTGGAATGATTATCCATGCACTACACTAAAACCTGTGTTACTGTGTCTAATCTATGGGTTATTTATGTATGTATATACTGTAGACACACGTTATAGGTGTACAAGTATGTACAAAGACTATTAAGAGTGTAAATCCGTCTTCAGGATCAATGTATGTGATGAGTAAACTTTATGTATCAGGTGTATGTCTTAATATATATATATACACTGTTATGAGTTTTTATTTATTATATTCATTTATTTCCTGGGTACATTTCCTATAATATGACAAGATGTGTTGGGATGCTGCCACATGTTCTTCCTTTTTGAACATTCATTCATGTGTCTAAGCAATTTGATGCGCAATGCGTCATACTCATGCATGACCAGGCATGAAAATAACCTTAATCTGAAACTAATCAGAGTCATCTCAGTGCAGGGGATCACCGTGTAGCAGATGATTCATGCAAGAGATCACACAGTTTGCAGCAACACAAATACAATATGGATTAAGTCTAATCCTGGTCTAACTGTAAAAGCTTTCACTCCTGATCCCCAGCTACCTGCCATCTCCCATCTTACCTGCTGGCCTTGATGCGTATCCAGCGGTTGGTGTCGACACGCACCGAGGAGCGCAGCACCACGGGCTTGGAGCCCAGGTCGTATGTCATCTGGACGTGTCCGTCCACGATGGCCAGGGCGATGTAGTCAGAGCGCTCCACGCCCTTCCCGCTCCACAGCACCAGGCCCTGGGTCGCCTCCGTCCGGATGCTCAGCTCAAATTTGTTCACCAGCAGAGCCTTCTCACTAGGAGAACAGAAAACGCATTAGTCAGCTTTTGATCTCATTCATCAAAGTGAGTCCTAATCTTTGGCGTAGCTGGCACAGCTCAGTTGGCGCTTGTGTCATTTGTAGTTGCATATGTGAAGCAAGGGACCTCTGCTGTTATCTCGAGGGTACACTACCCATAATTTAAGCATGACATATGGTTCTGTGTGCGAGCACATGTAGACAGGCGCGTTTGTAGCTAGCGCTCTGCAGCCTCATACTAACAGAGTTGAAGGGAAATTTAGGGATGCAGACTGAGTTTAAGAGTAGCAGGGGGCTGTTTTGCTATTAGCTTTCCTACATCCTACTGAGCCTCAACTGCATTGCTGCTCAGTGCTCCTGTGTTGCTCTGCGTGTGTGTGTGTGTGTGTGTGTGTGTGTGTGTGTGTTTAGGCAGCTGTTTGATCTCCAGTCTCTTGACTGCTACAGCTGCGGGGGGTGATTCAGATGCAGATACTAGGCGTCTTCCACCTAACCTTAAGAGGCACTGTACGTCTCTGTCACTGATGTGTGAGAAAAATACACACTGTGATGTGCCTCTGCAGTATGTGTGCACACACAAACACCCTCACACATCCATCCCTGCGTACAAACACACTTACAAAGTTCCTCTGTTCTTTGTGAGTCCAGCAGAGATATAGTAGACATACAGGGAATCATGCCTTCAATTTGCGTGTGTTTGTGTGTGTGTGTGTGTGTGCGTGTGTACGATTGTGTGTGCACGTCATCAATCAGCGTCTGTGCAATTGTCTGCACATCTGCCAAATGGATCTACTTCCACCTTCTTCAAAGGGTATTTAAACACAAAGACAAAGACAAGGTGAGGACATGTAGGACAAAGAACCAATGACACGTGGATAAAAAAACACAACAACAGCAGCACAGAGCTGGAGACAAAGATTAAACAAGACAGACAACCAGACAAAGGAGGCAGCATAGCAAGCAGAGAGGCTCATGGGAGTACAAACAGGACAGGAAATGGAGGGGAGAATGAGAAACTGAGTAGAGCAACTTCTCCTTTCGCTGTAAGAAGTATTTTCTCATTTTCTCTGAGTTTTTCTTTTCATTAATGAGCAAGGCTAAAAAGAGCATAGAAGCAATGGGATGATATTTAACCTTGGAGTTTATTAACTGCTGGCTTAAGGGCAACTTTGACAGCTCAGGCCAACGGTAATGCTGCTTCACCTCAGCAGAAATGGTGAAAGAATCAGGAAACAAATTTGATTTTTTCCATCAAAAACATGCTTAGGTTGGAGACTTTGACCCCCTTGATTAACTAAATCTGCTGAGGTAAACAGGAACAAAATAAAAGTAATAGTAGTATGAAGTAAAGCATTATTTCTTTTTTTTTTCTCCAGAGAGAGAGAGAGAGAGAAAAAAACAAACAAAAATACAGCTCAGTGAACCCTCTCCTGGCAAACCCTCAAAGAGCTTACAGGGCCCAATAAATCTCCATCGGAGCGGCTTGTCAGTGATAAGGTCAAGGTTATTAAAAGTGCTGAATATATCATGAATAAAACAACGCCGGCGCACAGCCTTCTAAATCTCATGTCCACCTCTGACTTCGTAGATTTCTGGTGTGTTGCTGTTTCTTTTTGTAAATGGAGGGATTTTATCTACTCCTTATATGTATTCACATACTCAGAAGGCTTCCAAGAGTGCTGTCCTCCATTTAAACTCTAGGTGGCAGTAGCGGTTAGAATAATAAAAAGCCATCAGGGAGGACAGCTACTGAGAGGAGGCTGCAGCTCTGGCTGGTTTTGTGCTGTTATCAGAGCTCTGAACTTCAGAATTAATTGAAGCATATGCAGAGGCTCTTTGTGATTTGTACTGGTAACTCTATCTCAATAATGGGAACAATGTTGTCTCTGCGGAGGAGGGTTTAGCCCTGTGAGAGGTCGGGGAGGGGTTGTCTGGAGAGAAGGGGAGGATGGAGAGGATGAGGAGGCGAGAGGACAGCACCAAAGTCTAAAAGCTTTTGAGAGACTCACCTCTGGTCAGATGGGTTCTCCAGAGACTCAGGACTTAAGAGGGCAGGGGAGAAAGTCAACGGCATGCAGTGTAAGCGCAATAGGCCAGAAGGAGAGAAGGAAGGAGGGAAGGAGGGGAGGAAGGAAGGGTGTTGTGAGTCCGCTGGGTGACTCACAGAGGTCTGGTTTAGACCTGGAGCTGCAAAAAGCATAACTTATCTGCTCTACTACAATATCGACCGTGTCAACAGTCGATAACAACTGTTGTGTGATCAGAGGAAGTGTGTGGCTTAGCCCTGATCACACCACAACCATAAAAGGAGGTTCTCAAGGGAACTGGTCGGATCAAGATGGATGACTAATGCACCAAAATGCCCCGGAATGAGGCTTTTTTTTTTTTTTTGTAAACGTGAGCATCAAGATTGAGTACATTCACGGCAATGTCCACACCGGTACAAAGGCTACTTTAAGTCAGCGTCCAATTATTGAACAACTCCTTTATATTTATGGCGCTGCATGCCACAGTGCAGCGGCAATTACCTTCTGTCTAGAGATGGAAGCGATGAATGAGAAAAATTGGGCAATTGTCAAAAAATGGGGTCAAGCGCCATATCAGTTGAGAGTCATGGCCAGATATAATTTGTCACTGAAATAATGAGGCCTGAACAAATCGACCTGAGCTTTCAGATACGGGCAGAGAGGTGAAGGAGGAGCGATCAAAGGGTGCTGTAAATAGTAACAAAACTATTAACCCAAGGTGAGCGTTTGACATTTTGGCCTCGCCCAGCTCTTAATGGCCTCTGGAGAAATGTATTCATTTCTTTTACAAAATCAAATCACATCGAATTGATCGGCACGCCTTCAGAGGGGCCGCGCCGGGGCTCTGGTTTGCTTAGATTCACGCTCATCGAGGCTCTTAGCAAATGTGACATACATTAAACTTTTGTCAGTCTGGCTCCAAGGACCACTGTCCCCTCCTGCTAAGTGAGACTGATGCCCATGGCTACACACTGCGGAGAGATCTCAATTGGAGGTCTAATCTACAAAGGGAGACAAATCTGTGATTAACGTGTCACTGCCTCTCTCTACGGCGGACTCCGTAATTATTCACAATTACAGTTGGAGATCTGGCAAAAACGAAATGACAGAAGCCCTGGCATGGATTGGAACTCTGGGCTGAATCCAGTCAGCTTAATTTGAGCTGAATTCTGCTTTGACGCTTTGTGGGATGTTTTAAAAAGAGGTTACTTACCAAGCTAATGAGCAGGAAGAAAAACCCTTAATAACTTAGTCATGACTGAGGGCTTTCCCAAGCAGAAACTCTACAGGCACCAGAAACTAGGTTAAGGGGTGTTTAGTATATCCTCCTCTTGCAGTTTTTAAGGGGTCTCATTCATTTCCATCATAACAGATAATGCCATTCAGCATAAAGTGCATGGCAATTCATTTTGTTTATGAACGAGCTACAACCATGCATAAAATATTGCAAATTCTTAGTACAGCAATTCATTTTCTCTGACGGTTGAGCACAATGCTTATCATGCACACATTCATGCTTCCCTTTGCGCTGGAAAAAGGATCTAATGGCACTGAAATATGTATTCAAAATAACGAAATCTGTCAAATTAAATCATGGACATGGAGCTTGAATGTAAAATCTGACTTTTACGGTAAAGATGATTTCTATGTGGAAATTATGACAAGAAACTGAATGTGCTTTAATCTCTTCAATTGGGTTAACTATCAAAGATGGCTTTTTTTTTGTTGCTGTTAGTTGGGCTTGATTTGAAGCTGGGCAAACACCCAGTCATAAAGTCTACTTACTCTGGGATCTCATTGGTCAGTTGGCTTGAGTGAAAAGGAAAGACAGTGAAGGACATTTACGTGAGACAAGACGTGAGGACAACGACAAGGGTGGTCAGACTGAAGGACAGGACAACGGTCACGCCTAGATCGTGGACAAGACAGCACAGACACGCGTAAAGACACACACATATTCGACAGCGTTCTCCAGCCAGTTGTTTCTGAGTGAGTGTGAGTTGTGCGTCTCCATGGGAGTGTGGTGATCTGCAGGCTGTGGCCTGATTTTCACACCTCTGAGTGTTTGTGTGAAGAGCTGTGAGACGGAGATATAGAGCCGTATGCTTGATGTCTTTTCAGGTTCATCACATAAACATTTTTGTTTGTGCCAACCTGAAGGCGCGCTCTTGCCAACCTCGTAGATGGATGGAAGAGTAAAAATGTCTCATCGGTTGCCTAAAGGGACAGGATTTCTTTTTTTTTTTTTTTTACACCTGCTCCAGAAACCATTTTACACTTGCGTCATCAGCTTTTTCCCTTCACAGGGTGTACAAAAATTGCAGGCGACGTGTCTTTGGATGCCAGTTATGTGAGGAACAGTTGTACACGCATTCAAAGTAGAATAAAAAGTTTAATCATGCATGTGTACTTATTGTCCAGTGTGTGCTAAGCACTAGACCAAAGAGCGAAATGAGCGCGCTCAGGGCAACACTGTGATTGTTAACCATCTTGCTAATTAGTGAAATCCTGTCAAAAGTGGAGCAGGACTGCAGTGGACAAGGGGGATGAGCTATTAACCAAGCGTCTAGTTCACCCTGAAGCCCTTGAACTGATGATATCATCAACACTGTCACCACAGCTTACCAAGGGAGGAGATGGATAGACCGAGGGGTTATTTGGCTAACAGCTATTACAATGGAGATGTTGGATGAGGCGGATAGATGAGGATCATCCCCTTGTCCTCTTTCTTACCTCTTTGTAACGGCGTTGTGGTACTCGATGAACGTCTGCCCGTCAAAGGCGATGGCCTCGGTCTCTCCAGCAGACTTCTCGTAGATGGCTGCGAAGGAGGGGGGGTGGGGGGTGGGATTGTTCAGAGGATGAGCTCACATCAATCAATAAGACAGAGGGTTCAGTTATCAGAGCTGAAGGCAATGGAGCGTGAGCAAATGGGGCGGGGGCGGGGGGGTGGGAGTGTTGGTGCGTTTGTGGTTTTAATTAACGTGAAAGGGAAAGCTGGCCACACGCACAAGGTTAATGGCGAAAGTGGTGACCGAGTATGTAAGACAGATAGAGCCAGAGTGAGTATATGTCTGGCAGAGTGACATGAAGATGATGAAAGGGATGTGCAACTCTTGAAAAGAGCATTACATGAATATTCAATCGACATGTTTCATCATTTTCATAACTGCCGCTTTCGTTTGAAATCAATAGATAATGACCCTAACATAAAAGAGACATCATATTTCTAATATGGACATTGTTACCTTGCCTACGCAGCACACAATAGAAACAAAGGTCTTATTGGCAGAAAGAAATTAGACTAGTATTGTAGTTCACCTTCCACTGAGGCAAGCCAAGAACAAGCTGTGCTACACAAAGTATTACTGATTTCAGTCCCACTCATACTACAGCCAAAATGCAGCCATGTATCCTTTTAGAGTGAAACCAAATAATGTTGGATGAGAAAAAAGAACAATTTGTACAGTTAAAATGATCCACTGCAATTCTACAGTGCCATGATGAGGCAATCTCAAGCCAGCAATTATTACTGGGCATTGGCTTACACTAATCATACTGATGCTTACAAATATATTTAGTGTTGTTTGAAGTAGGTTAAAGACAAATGTAATGTGGTCGTGAGGATGGACCAGAGATACTCACTGTTCTGACAGTGTCCCCCTGAGAAACCACTGAGGCAAACGCACTCGTAGGTCTCCAGCTGAGGGTTGCAGCGGCCGCCGTTGTGGCAAGGCTCCTGGGAACACAGGTGGTCCTGGAACATGGCTACGTTGGTGGAGTGCATGGCATTCTCCTCTCTGAGGATGGGGGTACCCATCAGAATGATCTGGGAGCAGGAAACACAAGGTTAAAAGGACACTTCAAAGGTTCACATACTTTAGGTTACACACTAAAGGTCAGCCTACTGGTCGTATTTAGAACAACTCAGCCTGTGAAAACAGTTGTTCAATGTCTTTTGGGGCTACAAACTTGAGGCATGGTGTCTGAAAGATGTGGGCATTTACTAGCAGTGAGGGTCTAAAAAAAATGGCATTGGTTGTGTTGGAAATGTAGTGTCTTAACATGAAGTTTGACCCATACTACAAAGCAAAAGTTGGGATTTCTCTGCCTCTGCAGTTTCGATTTTGACCTTTCTTGTCTTGCTTGTGAGTCCCCCAACTTTATGGTATGGCTCTTTCAAATTACTAAATATTATTTTCTAAATTGAATACATTTAAATAAAGCAGCAATTTAAGTGTAAATTTGGAGAAAACACACCCTTAGGTTTTGTTCAAGACTCAAGCTGATCTGCCTCATCAGGCTTTTGAGATGTGTTGCCTGGCAACATGAGCAAACAACCCTAAAGCTGTCATTGCATTTTGATTCAAATTTTGCCATACACTTGGTGCACAGAAACATGTGACTTCTTTTTCCAATTAGGCCCTGCACATTAGTCCGAAAATAAGGATGAAAAAATAAATCTGAAGAAATCTGTTACGTTAAATAACCAAAACTGTTCTGGCACAAAAGTGCATGTTCATGTTGGTGTGTTCCCTGTTCATATTAGTATCATATTATTCATAGTAAGAAGCTGATGTAGAAGAAGCTATTGTTTTCAGGGCCTTTAAATCATGGCACACTGTATATAATATACAGTAATTACATGCTAAATTCTCAAGTTATGTTTAGGTTGTAAGTCAGACATAAAATCCCTAGAAGCTCAAGAGTGTCTAGTTTTAAAATACTACAGGCTAGATTGTTCTATTTCTACATTTTGGCCCATCCTACCTGTAAACTTAAATAGCTAAATCAATATAATATCATAAAAACACTTCTTAAAACCTATTTTCATAGACCTGTGTTTATATAACACTCTTCATATTAATTGTTTTTAAATTTCCTTTGGAGGGTTACCTTTATGATTCTTGTCATGCTTTTAAATCTCCTACCTCCGCTTCATTGCCTTTGTTGTCACTTTAATCTGATTTAATTTTTCTCTCCATAGCAAAACATTTGAAGATAATCATTTACTTCTCTTGGTTGCTGTCAAAAGGAAAGCGTCGAGTAATGCTGCTTTGTGTTTTCTGCTGAATGATCATTAAACCTAATTATCACAATCCTAAGAGACAACAACTGTATACAGTGATACTGTAGATTCTTTTTTTTTACATGTTCTTCCTCTAAATATGAATTCCACACTGTCACCATGCAGAAACATTTCTCAGAAATTAGGTGTTGATGCAACACACATGTTAAACAGGACTTCAAACTCAGAGTACATCCCGTCTTCCTCATAATTAACTATTCCCCATAGGCCAAGTAAGACAAATGCCACATTTAGCTTTTGATTTGCTCGAAACTGTCAAGGGAAAGTTTGCAGAGGAGAACTAATGAAGTTTGCACAAACAGTAACATCCTGCCTTTGTTCTACTGGGTTATTTTTGGCACTGAGACATGAGCTTTTTTCGCTGGAAAGTGGAGGAAAAAAAAACTGGAAGGCTGTCAGGGAAAGATCTGAGAGGAGCGAAAGGAAGGGACTTCAAAATGTGCATTCTATTATTAGTGCATGCTAATCCAAATGAGCAGAGTCACTGCCCGTCACAGTGTGAGCTTATAATGGAAAATTACTAGTATGGGCGTCTGCAGTATGACAGTCGGACAGCTAATAACTTATCGTTGGAATGTGTCTCTGTGTATCTGAGGGCACAAAGGCGCTGAGTCATTAAAATAACATATGTACAGTATATTAGTAGTATCCACAAGCCGAGCTAATGACACTTTACTCCTTCAAGAAATATAGGCTTGTAAACATTTACCTTTTGGATTGTTCCCTTGAAGCCATCCGTGAGTGCGGCGACTCTGGCTAGTCGGCTGTAGTCCGGAGCTCCACCGACAAAAAGAGACTCTTTGAGGTTAAGATCTACGTGCAGGTTCTGATGAGACAGGACACAAACAGGTTTCAAGTGGTGAGCCTGAGCTGTGCAAACTTGAAAAAATAGGCTCCCCATCTTTATCTTTAAAAACGCCCAACTTAATCTTTTCCATATCCCATCTGCAATTTCTCTCAGGGGTATTCCATTCAGGACGTAATGGCTTATGATTTTACTTTAGTGAGTTATGTGTTTGTGTCCAGGGAGCATGAAATAAGTTGTATACTTTTAGTCGAGATATAGAGTGAGATTAATAAACCACATTTGCAGACATGTCACAGTCATATGGATTGTCCCATTAAAAAAAAGGGGGATTTATTCACATTGTAGACGGCAGACACTTTAACTGCACTTCCTCGCCTTCTTTCCACGTCAATACACTTGATACATTACAACATAATTGATTTCTATGTCTCTCAGAGAGAGTGGTCAATTATACTCTATCTGTGAGGCATAAAAAGAGACTACAAAGGGAAATCAGGAGCAGGCAGGACTTGAGATATGGATGGTTCTTTACAGACATCTCTAATGAATGTCTGATCATAAGCACCGACCTTTCAAACAGTTGAGTGTGGAGACACATTAATTGCAATTCATTTGCACTCCAGAAGGCTATGAAATTCGATTCTTTCCACCAAACCTTTGGGACAATTGCTTTGCATTAGCAAGGTGCCGCTTCCTTCTTTTGCATGGAGGAGCCGGCCCACTTCAGAAGGAAGGAATTAATGATCTTTATTTTATGTGGAGCAGTTATTGCCAGAGGGGTAAAGTGGAGTTAATTGCTGGAAAAATGACGGAAGGGGCCAAATAAACAGGCTTTGTACAGGCAAGCTGGCACCGGCTCAGCTTTTATTTAGAATGAGATTTGGAGTGCAGGAGGCAGCGGCGCTTGGCTGAAGCCCGGGGCTGTGTCACTGCACCTTGAGCCGCTTCCAGGAGGGACAGGGTGGGAACCTTGGCCAAAGCTGCTGGACCCAGCTGTGGCTGGTGCCTCTAGGCTAAGCCAAAAGTTGTCACCATTGGCAAGGCAGAGTCGGCCACCTCAGGCTCTTTATGTAGACCTTACTGCTCTGAACGCACATGTACTCTGCAGGTAAATTAACTTGTGGTTTTTGATCTTGTTTGAGATGTTACACCTTTATGATGTGGTAATAAAGTGAGAATTCATGCAATGGGAATGGTGCATCGTGCTCTGTTCTTAACAGGTAATAATCAGCACCTGGTGAGAGAGGACAGCTGGTTCTATGGAGTGGTTCTTGCTCTGTGATGCTCAGTGAGTGTTGTTGGTGTTGTTATGGGCGAGTGAGTGGGTGAACGAGTGAGCGACTTTATGATATTATGGAGGATTGTTCCTGTTTCCAAAAGAAGTGAGAGCAGATGACAAAAGAACAGCTCGGCTTGGCTTGGCACTTCACCGTCTCCTACGGTATATTTACTCCCCTTCGCTCGCCTCCCCTGTCTTCGCTCTCACTTTTCGACAGCCATGAGGCAGTGGCGTGATATTCCCGCCTACGCCGGACTAATGAAGACGTTTCTTTGTTGCTAAAAACAATGGCCGTCACAGAGATGACTGTCTCCTTCCCTGCTTCCCTCCCACCTTCCCACCCTCATCCACCCCCACGGCAGATGGGCCGAGGTGAAAGCCAAACCGCGTTCTTTAAGAGCATCTCTACTTCAGTGCTGTTTGTGTGAGTGTATGGGCTTATGAAATGGCAACATTTTCCACAGAACTGGCACCTTTAAAGCGGCCCGCAGCTCTGCAAAAGTACCTTTTACTTTTTCTGTGCTGTTGTGTGAATGAAGAGATGGGGGTGAGAGGACGTGGTGAACGGCTCAAATGAAATATGGGCTAAAGTGTGACTGGGACTTGTCTCATTACCTTGCGTGATTTCTTATTTCCAGACAGCACATCATAGAGAAGGAAAGAAAATAGGGAGGAAGAGAGTTATTAAGTGAAGACTAGTAAGTCTCTGTGCAGAGCTAGGTAAGAGCAAAAGCCCACAGAACACACACAGACACACAGACACAGACACACACACACACACACACACACACACAACTATACTCATGTACACACACATACACACTGGGCACATCTGTAAGAGCATTAAAAATAGCTGCAGTGTAGCACAGACATGTGAGATAAGTTCATTAAATAAGAATATGAGAAATGTGAAGAGCCCACTTCTTTGCACGTGCACCTTTGCATTATACTGTACACTGTACATACAACCACCAAGCAGTGCAAGTGTGTGTTTACACTTAAGAGAGTGAATGCCTAAGAAGGCCATGCATGAAGCAGATGGTGCCACTAAGACAAGATGAAAAGAAAAAACTTCATGGATGGAATAGTGCCACTAAACCCAACCTCATTTACAGACTGCTGCCATTCGATGAGAGGTGAAGTAGGTTTTTATTTCTCCTATCTGTACCTATGTGCTTTTGAAAGTATGTACTTCATCATGCTGGCAGCCCGAGCCGTCTTTGATATGATGAACACTCCCAGCATGCAATATGTATCCGTGCATGTGCCTGTGTGTGACCACCTTTGATATGATATGGGCTCCTCGGAGCAAAGCGTACCATAACTCCCTCCTAGTTCTTAAAGCAGGAGTAGGAGAGAATTAGCTGAGAGCCATACTGGATGGGGTCTCTGCATTGAGCTCCATAACTAGTCTCAGCTCATCCCTTGCATCCCCCCAACCCCCCTCAGCTTCGCTTTTCCCTTGCTCTCCTCCTTTAATAAGATTTTCTGCCTCTGTTGCTGGAGTAAAACACAATTACCATGCGGACGAAAGGAGGCAGTGGGGGAAGGACAGAGCAGCGAGAGAGAAAAAAGGAGGAGAGCGTTGCGTCTTAGAGGAAGATGGTGGAGTTGACAGAGTGCATGTTCATAATCACAAATTACACTGTTTAATATAATTGGATGACTTACAGGCTTATCAAACTATTAGATCGCCTTCATTTGGAAGCATGTACCTGCTTTATTGGTCTAGACGCTGGGCTGAAGAGTTTCATTATACTCCTCTTGCTGCTGCTATCTCCTTTATCTGCCTCCACCTCCCCAGACACCACCTCAAAGGCTGAATTTATAAAATTGACTGTACACCGGCAGTAAAAGCTGCTTTTGTTTCCTGTATGCAACACCAAGTTTTATCCCCAGTATGTCAGCAAGCTAAAAGTCTGAGCTTTTAAAATTACAGGACTTCCAAAATTAAGACAGCTTGTCAAATTGGCCCTCTACATCTGGAGCTCTCTCTCTTACCTTGATGGATGTCAGGAGATAGCGGCATACTTTCAACAAATCAAGCTGGCAGAATGCATGGTGTGAACCGGTGTACAAAACCTCAGCAAGGGGCGGAAAGTTTGCTGATTCAACCGTGCCTGAAGCGGCACGTTGAACCTCCTCGACGAGGGCGAAACGGAGCAGTACAGCCCGAGGTTGTGGCGAAGACGTGATAAGAGCACGCAGATGATCAAACAAATACGGTATGTACAGCACAAGCAAGGCGCAGCATAGGTTACACCCACCAGCCCTGCATGCTGAAAACAAGCCATTAGCACCATTGGCTTGTCAGCTTGCTCCTTCTTACCGGTGCCTCCCCTCGGACAGCGTCCTTATTGTTCACCATGATCTCTCCTTTGCGGTTGGAGCGCTCCAGGTTGATGGTGTTCCACACGTTCAGCTGGATTGCTTCCTTACTCCTGCATTACACAGACACTCAGTTGAGTCATATGTTAGGGGACACAGGCTCTTTAAAAACACACTGCTGTGTTGTTAGTACGTCCTTTAACCTGTAGCAGGTTCAAATGTCATTTTATGGGACTGTACAGTTGTTGTTTGGTTTATAACTATTCCCCCAAGTTAGATGATGCTAACCTGATGGTAGCGGGTCCCTTCCCGAGGTCATAGCGGAACTCCAGGATCCCATCTTTGAGGGACAGAGAGATGAAGTCTCCTTTTCCGTCCGATTTTTGGCCGTTGTAGAAGATCAAACCGTTGGAGTCATTGGCCATGAGAATCACTGTCATGCTGAGCTTTTGGCTGCAGGCACAGCACAAGCAAAGCCGGTAAACACAGAGTCAGATATACACTGTTATACATACATAAAACAAAAGATGCTTGTTTATTTGTTGTTGATTCACTGGTACGCTTTCTATATGGAAATTAGGTGGAGACACTATATATTCTACGTGCTTAGGCCAACAGATAATGTGTTATTTGTGTCAATTATTTTCAGGCTTAAAGAAGGCCACCCTGCCTTAGGCACAGAACAAGCTCAGTCTATGAAAACTACATGATATCCTGTGTTTAGTAATACATAAAAGTCCTGCTGATGTGGGTTTCATGCCGAGACGCGGGACTTACCGCAGGTCGTGGCCGTAGAGATGGAGCCCCTTCAGCTCCAGGTAAGAGTCTCCGTTGAATAGTGGCATGTAAGCCCCGCTCCTCTCAGCCACTGGAAAAACACAAAGACTATATTCATCCGCAGGGTCCCAATTTCTGTTGCTGACAGAATTGAAATTCAGGAATAGTCAGTACATCTTTGAAGGACCTGTCAGCATTATGGAAAGAGATGGATTTGTGTTGTCATAGCCTTTGGGATTAAGACTTTCTCTTGACAGAAATTCAAACAAAAAAATTCTAAAACCCTTATGTCAGACTGATTACACAGCCCGCCACAGTATAACAAAGAACCTTTGGAGACATGTAGAGTTTAACACCACAGCTGGGACCCATGAAATAATGCAGCCATTGTATTTTGGCAGGCCCTTTTACAAATTCATGTCTTTGCGATGGGTCTACGTCTGGCTGTCCCGTTTCTGGCTGTCTGGAGTGATTAGGACAGGCACCGTGCCATCCTTCTAACAAGTGGCTTGACATTAAAATTCATTCAAGTGTCACCTGGGGGTATGTGTTTATGGTGTTGCTTGCAAAAACTACCCTCATTCAGAGGCATATGCCATACTAGACGCTCGCACACACATATTAACACACATACCTATGTAGCAGGCAAGAAAGCTTTTATTCGTAATTGGCTGGGATTAGCTGAGTCGAGTCAGGATGGGGAAGGCAGACGGAGATGAGAAAGCTAATTAGCTATTGTGCAGAAGACTGCTAATGATGATGGCACGCACCATGGAGGAGAGGGAAAAATAGTCTTGCACACACAACAAGGATTCCTGCACTAAATTGAACTCTAGAGTAACAGAGCTGCTCAGAATGGAGTTTCTTATAGAGGAGTGTGGAGTTTTTTTTTTTTTTTGCTTTTTCACACTGTTCAAAATGATCAATAAGTCACTAGAGGTCAAAAACCCACACGACGAGTGGAGCTTGACGAACAAGAAAAGTTGGTCAAGTTGAACTTTTCACAATTTAATGCCACAGAAATAAATGCCTCAAAGCTATACTTAGGGAGCTGATGGTAAGCTCTGAGGTAATTTGTTTATATTTGAGTAATGCTATCTAATTAGAACTTGCAATAAAACCCAGCAAAACAATATTAAATTAAGAGAGGCAATAACAAAGCAGCTAAAATGCACATTTTGCGGGTTTAAAAGTGTTGTAGCTGCAATCAAAGCTCCTGGTCCCGCCCCCAATCAATCAATTCTCAACAGAATTGCTTGCAACTCTCTCTCTCTCACACACACATTTGTACTTCTATACTTCCCTAGCCCCTTACCCTAACCATCAAAACTAAATGCCTGACCCCAACCCTTACCCTAAGCCTAACCTAAACTTAATTCTATCCTGGACCTTAAAACCAAGTCTGAACCGTCAAACAGCCCTTTGAAGGTGTCTCTCTGTCTCACTTTTTGGAAACTAAGGACATTTTGGCCGGTCCTTACTTTCCAAAAATGTCCTCACTCCCATTGTCCAAAACTCAAATTGGTTCTCACAAAGATAGCTGTAGAAGTACACACACACACACACACACACACACACACACACACACACACACACATTACTTGGTCCCTGGTTAAATGCAGCTAAGGCGTGAATGTAAAACATTTTTGAACTTAAACACCCCCACCCCCCTGCAGTTAGTTTTTCAAGGACCGGCTGAGTTCAAGTGATCTTGCTTCCATCACTAAATTGTAATGATTTACACTATCACAGGGTAAAAGTGCAGAGAAAAGTAGGCCATTCAATACTATTGGAATACCCTTGAGAAAAGCCCTTGATGGTGAATATTATAGTAGCGAGCCGTGCTGACAAACCCTGGCGGGAACTGAAATGGGAGCCATAGCTCAACTGAACGCGCGCACACAATAGGTTACACACACTTAATATTACGACTAATTCACCTTCAGGCTTCTGATGAGTGGGCTCAAAGCTACCTGTCTTTTTAACTGTTCTCAGTGCAGCCCTAAGAGTCCGCCTGACTGCCGCCTTATCTATGAGCGCCTGTCTGTGGCTGACACTCTGGCTGACTGACGCGCCCATTAATCACCGCAGGCAGGGAGGACTGATGCGATTAGTCATCTCATTGATTCCTGCGAAAAAATAGCCTTTTGGAATGGGAGACGCTCTCGCTCACACAGCATTGATTTTGGTTCACCTCAATTTATTTTAATCACCTGCTAACTGGGACTCTGGGCTTGGAAGGAGGCTATTCCCATCAGTTTTTTTTCCCCCAAATTCCCAGGGATACATGGGTGTATGTTTCTCTTTTAGCACTGTGCGTGATAGTATATTCTCTTTCATTCACAGTTACAGAAGTCGACTTCACTCCTGCAAACATTCACGACAGCGTCTACAAAGCCAGGGAGGGAAAAAACATGGGTAGACTTCAGAATGCGACACCGCCAAAAGTGCTAATGATGAACTTCAAAAGCAGCTGAGCCGTGCTCTGGTCTTTTCCCCAGCCGCGGCCCGGTTCTGCCATGTGGAGCTAAGCAGCAACAACAATGTTTGAACACAACACCTGTGGGCGGATAGGCAGGGAGGGAGGGAGTGAAGGAAGGCTGCGGCTTCTCTGCCGCTTACCCACTAACAAGCGTAGCCAAGTCGATGTGGTGAATAGCCCGACGGGACCTCAGCTCTGAAGCTCACCAACCCTCCCACCCTTTCTGCGTTTGATCTCCCAGTTCGATTCAGGATGGATGGAAATGGCAGAGCGGAAAAGAAAAAAGAGGCACAAATTGAGGCGGATGCTACTCAGCTGACTCCAGATCAAAACACTGGTGCTCCTTGTGAGCACTGGTGAGAACAACCGAGGCACAAAGTTATGGAGTCACACCAGAATATACAGTGTTTGGATTTAGATTACCTTTCTCGCAGTGCCTCCCTTCACGTCCCATGGGACACTCGCATTTGTAGCCTCCCTCGGGCAGCGCCTGGCACTGGGAGGACGGATGGCACCTGTTGGGCTCGCATGGGTCATGGACGTCAGCACAGGTGGGACCTAGACACACACACAAACATTCAAATCCACCTTTACAAAAACCACACACGTTTCAACCACTTTCTCTTTTAGTCCGTCTGGAGGACGGGGAGACATAAAAAACGGGAGAGGCGCGGGGTATGAGGATTTCCTCTGTAATAGAGGTCATTTTCTAATAGGATTTGGAAATATTACACGTCCAGATTAAACAGTGGAGAGCCACCCCGCCACACGGCCATGTTTCTGGGCCAACACCGACTGTGGCAAAGGCTCGGGAGCGTCTGGTGGATGATGGTTTTGCCCTCTGCCACAGCCCGTCTGAATTCACCCGTCATTACTTTAGCAGTCAGAGCCTGTGGTGAGGAGAGCTCTTTAATGAACCCCATCCCTGCTGAGCTCACAGGGCTCCCCCGTTTTTCCTCACTCACGCTTTTGGAAGCTAGCTTTTATCCTCCACTCTCGCTTCTTCCCTACCACAGCTCTTTTTTCATATCTCTTCCTCTTCTCCCATCTTTTTAACTCTAATACTCTCTCACCTCCCTCATTCATCAGACTGTCCTGACATGTCCTCTCTCTCTAACTACAGCTCTCTCCACCCATTTATTCTCTCTTCTCGCTCTCTGTGATCCGTCCCTCCCATAGAGACACTTTCTAAATTGACATGATGACAGAATTAACTTGAATGTGAGTCTGCAGGCAACAGTCCAATTCTCATTATCACCATTCATTTGACGCCATGTTGCCAACACAACTTTGATCACAGCAATGCTTCTTCAGAGTGGAGGGTTATCTTCGCTTCTTCTCAGCCTTCTCAATAACAACAAAACATAAAAGCACCTCTAATATGAAAGGCAATAATAATGTAATGTGATACTTTATTGATCCACATTTTAAACTCAAGGATAATGGCTCCTAAAACCTGGCTGAAAGATGGTTTCTCTTACCACTGAGCTGCCCCCACGGAGTATAGAATCCTTTGCTATTCAAGCATAAAAGTTAACTCTGACAATTAATTTGGTTCTGGTGTAAAACTTTCTGCAGTGGGCTGCGGTACAACCAGCAAGGGGCACGCTTGGCTAGGCCCTGATGGTGTCTGCTCTTAACTATATTCTCTCTGAGTTGCTTGTTAGTTGGCATCTGTTGGAGGGAGAAAAAGGAAGAGGAAGGGATGTGGAAGAAGAGATAGGGCAAAGGCCACTTTGAGCATTTGGCAGAGGTTTTCATGTTTGCTGTGCCGTGTCAACAGTGAATTCCTCATTTCTGTGTTGGACACAAGGATTTGATGGTGTTGGTGTTTACAAAATGTCTTCCAGCGCTCCTGCTGGGGGCATGAGTTACACTGTCAAATTAGGCTGTCAAGCTTACTTAGGATTTGTGGGTAAGTCATTACTACAGTGAATCCCGGAAGAGAAGGCAAAGCAGAATATAAACATAATTTTAACAGGGTGTTAAAAAGCCTGAAAATGAATTTACATATTTTCTATGTATTTCCCTGCACTGGAATAAACCTTTGAAAGTTCCATGACTGTCCAGCAATCCCAGTGTGACCATTAGGAGCACTACTGAACTGCACTGCTGCAGTGCTGAAGCTCTCTTTTTGTTGGCGTCTTACCCCAAAATCCTTTGCTGCACTTGCAGTGGAACATCTCTGCCTCCTTGACCTGGCATGCAGCGCCATTCTTGCAGGGATTAGGCTGACAGGGGTTGTTGCCACATTCGCCCACACCGCTGCCGTACAGGCTATCACCGCCATTCTCCTGCAGGTTGAGTACCCGGTTGTTGACATCCAGCAAGCGGATGCAGCCCACCAGACCTGTGGCCACCGCTGTCCTTTCCCTTACACTGAAGGAAAAAAAAGGTAAAGAGAAAGAATGTAATGTCTTTTAATGTCTTCTTAACAACACCAAGTTGGACGGAGCCTGCACTTACAAGTATTGACTGACCCTCACTTAATAACACTGAGGGTAAAGAAGCTGCTGTATGCTGCATAATATTGCTGATACATTTAATGCAGCAATGCACCTCAATGTATTACAATAACAGATAAGAGAATCATTTGAATCATATTCAGTTTCTTTCCAGTTGATTTACTTGTTCACATCCCATCAGTTCTGATCAAAATCTCATTAACGGCTCTCATTAAAAGCTACCTATGATTTACTTACAGTATATTGACATGACTCTCAAGTACAGTCTGATAAGACCAGTGGACGATGTAAATTAATCCCAAGAGCATATTTTTATTATCCAAGATATATAAGATTTATAACTTTCATTTTAACAATGAAATGCTAAAACAATTGCCTAATGACCTTGAATACTGAAAATGTGATATGATCACTTACATCGTTTAAGTAAATGTATGTGATTGCCACATGAGAGATCAATATATCAAATTCAATAAATGTTTTGATTGCTGGATTATCAACTGGGCAACCTGGACCCCCAGTGGCCCCTGGAGTTCTCATATTTATTTGGTCAGTTGGTTTGTGGTAATTTGATGAACTGCAAATTTAGTTGGGAACATGCACCTTTAAATCACCTTTAAAATATCAACTAAAAATGATAAGAACCTGAAGGTGGGTTGTGTCCACCTTTCTAGAACAACTGTTGTACCTGGTATACATGTCTAAACAAATTTGTGTTTAGCTAAGTTACTACCAACAGGCGCTCAGTAGGGGCCCACCACTAACTTTCTTTAACAGGGGCCCCCTACAGGGTTAATCGGGCCATGGAATAAAGACGAACTGTAGTGAAACGCAGTAGTGAAAAAGAAATTGGACAGAAATGGGAAAACAAGTACTGGACTGGAAAATGAAGTCTGAAAAGTTTCATATAATACAAGTCACAGTTAATGGAGTTTCTGTCTGATCTACTTCCTGAATGTTATAACAACGTGCAACATGTAGATGGAAGAATCTTACTCCTGCTTCATGTCCTCGGTCACTCCCCCAATGAACAGGTTGGTGTCGAGGTTGAGGCCGTCTGTGCCGCGCGGACTCTCGCCCTCGATGTGCGGCTCGTTGTCCACGCTGAGCATGGCGTTGCGCCGGTTGCGAGTCACCACCAGCTGATGCCAGCGGCCCTGGTGGATTGGCATTTTGCTGACCACCGTGCCTGTCCCTGAACCTGTGTTGAACCTGCGGAGAGGAGGCACAAAGCATGTTAGACACTCATTCAGTCAACTTCATCCAACTATCACTTGTACACCTGTATCAAACTTCATTTTAGTTTACAGCACTATAGAAGGTTATTTTCCACACAATGCTTTTGTTCTTTATCGAGCAGCGCCTAATGAGTAGAAGAAATCTGCGCATATTGCTCAACAAGACAGAGAAGGATGAAAGAAAGAACGTACAAGACTTCCCATTTGGGATTCCAAACTATGTGACTAGAATAAGGCAGTGACTCACTTAAAAAATGTCTTTCACACCCTCATTTTAATTAAACCTTTTATCTAATGAGGTTTTGTTGAGAAAAAGGCCATATCATCACAGAAAAGAATTGTCGTGTATGTGCACCCACACATATGGTAGTATTAGCACAACCTGAGAGAAATTATCTGCCACAAATAATTAGTTCTTCTCCCCACGTCTTGGATTTGCAGAGCTGTGGGTGGTAATCTCACAGCTGTATTTCTGGAATTGAGGTAGGGCTCCATTTTAAAGAGCAAGTGACTAATGATATCCTTTAGTTTGTTATTGATTTTTCTCTGAATAGAGAAATCTAACCTGGCCAGGTTGGGAGGAACTGAAAGGGCTCCGAAGGGTCAGGGTGAAACACAAGACCCAAAAGATAAGGAAAATGGATGGTGTTTGAAATAATAGGTCCAAAACAGACGTGGTGCAGCATCCCTAATTAGTCCATTCACGTCTCGTCTGAACACGCTGCCTTACCCTGTATGATTTTTTATGCATACAATTCCACTGTGGGGGAAGAGATGAATACTTAAGAGTTTCTGCATGTTTCTGGAAGGAAAATGGTCCAATTTAAACAGGTCGGATGAAACTTTTGGTCACTGTCAGCCATCCAAATCCAAAAGCAATATAATAGCCTTAAAAAACATATTGTTCAAATCCTATTATACGTAGATCCTAAAGGGGCACTTCACCAATTTTACTAGTCACAAGGAGGGATACTCAAACAGAAAGATGAAAAAAGTTAAGGAAAATGGGGGAGAATGAATGATAGGGGTGTTAACCAGCCATGCAGGGTTTAAAATATACTATAGAGATGCATTATGGTAGGTATGGGATCCAGTGTTTTTGGGGTTGGACCTATACCAAAAACGAAAACCCAATATTGCCACAATAAAGTCCTACTCATCATTAATAATATCCAGACTTGAACAGTATTTCTTTATTTCTATTGATACTGTACATTACTTCTGTCCTGATTGCTCAACATGTTCATTCTAATGCATATATGAACCATTTCTGGATGCATTTCTACATGTTACTGCTTCCATCTGTAAAAACAAACAACATATTTTGTACATAAACCTTAATTATGAATATATGTTATTAAAATCATATATAAAAAGCTAACTTAGGACCTCCGGCACATATTTCTGTCCATATGTTCCCACCATCTGTAAACATGATCATGTGAACAGCTTATTTGCAAGTTTGAACAGATTTCTGAAAACATGCCTTCATAGCTGTAACCTGCAAATCTGTCAAGAAGCTTCTGTGTCTTTATTAATTTTCTGGCAGTGGTGTTTGCAACATGTTTACTTGCTGTAATTATCTGCCTCATTATCTTGAGCACTCTCTATTTGTTTTATTCTTATCTACATCCTCTCTCGGCTGCTGCTGCAATGACCCTGCTTCCCCCGCGGGGATCATTTAAGTTCCATCAAATTTAATCAAACAAAAGCAGCAGAATCAACAGCTGATAAGGTCGCTGCCCCTCTTAACTCTCACAGCACTCACCTGAGCTCCACCCTGCCGTTGACCAGAGCCAGAGAGATGAAGTCCTTCTTGCCCTCCTGGCCGTTGTAGAGCAGGATGCCGGTCATCTCGGACGCCCTGAACTCCATGGCGATGCGGACCGTGTGATAGGCACTCATGGTTTGGAAAGCCAAGTACGATTGGCCTCCAAATGACGGGATGAAGTACTTGATCACTGTGGAGGAATGAAGACAACAAGCCAATCCTGTCATTACTACACGGCTGGCTTTATCGTGGCGTAATAGGCGTTTAATGTGCATAATTAAGTGTGAGCGGAGGTGGTGTGTCACTGGCTCTTGATGACAGAGAAATAAGCCTTTCTGTCAGTTTATTTTGGGAATGATGTTTTTTTCAGATGAATTATCAAAAGGAGAAGGTCGAGGAAAAGGAGGAGCTGAGCTTTTCACCCACCCTCAAGTCACACACGTCCACATGCTCACGCACGCACAAAAACCTTTGTTTTTCTGTCACTCGACAATTATGATTATTATCATCCATTTTCTCCCCCGGGCTCCTCTTCTCTCCGTCCATCTGTCTTTCTGTCCGTCTCTCTGAAGAGAATGGCAGCTGATGAGCTGCCTCTTTTCTAATGACTTGATTGATCTGGGGGAGGCTGGCGCGCGGGTTTGTGTGTGTACGTGTGTGTGCGTTATTTCATTTAACCACTCTAACTCTAAGACACAAACTGATTCTCACCAGCTAATCCCCATCAAAGCAATTAGTGTCAATTATCTTAAGATGCAGCTGTGCGAGGTTGCTTCTCATCCCCAAAAATCCCAAAGTAGGGTAAGAGGGAAGAAACAAAAGAGTTGTGCTTCTCAAGAAGTTCTCCTTGATTTCAGATTTTCTCCGTGGTGCTGATTGGATTCCGTGTTGCCTTTGGTGAACGGCTCAGCAGTTTCTCACTTCTGAAGTGTTGAACCTGTCTGAATCACTTGAGATGAGTTTGAAGTGTGGCTACCACGGAGAGATGTTTGTGTCTGACTCAATCACACCCTAAACTCTTTGTTCTCACGTGTTAAAAAAAAAAATTGTGTATGAAACTGATGCTCTGTTCTGAGCTGTGACTGCTGTTGTCTTGTTGAGCTTTTAATGACCCAATAAATCCATATCCCAGCACTAACTGAAAGTCATTACTCACACCGCTACTTAAGGTGTCACTTTGTAGCCACTTTGTAAAGCTACAATTAGACATATCACTGCTTTACAGAAGGAATGTATTTCTTTTTTCCCTTTAAAATAAAAGTTTCATTAAATGAAACATTTTTAATGTTTTTGTGTGTTTCCGCTACTTCATAAATACATTAAAGCACTTGAAGATGTGGTTAGCAGTGATTATAGAACAGCTAAAAGGCATGATTGGCACAATGGAAAGTGGAGTGCCTAAAACCCTCTTAGTTGCTGCAAAATCACTGTAAACGTCAGCCTTTGGTGGTTGCTTTGAAATTGCTAATTGCAATAGTACCAAATTATAGGGATGGTCTGTTCCAGCTCATTTTCTTAGATGAGTTTGAAATAAGCTCAGACTTTGAAACTTTTGATATAATAGTATTAACAAATATGGTAGAAGAACTAGTTCCTAATATCTAAAAAGAAAAAGAAAAAAACAGCTCACCCTTCTCACACACGGAGCCCCCTCGCCCGGCGGGGCACTTGCAGTTGAAGTCATTGCCGTCGTCCTCGCAGGTTCCCCCGTGGAGGCAGGGGTGGGAGCTGCAGGGCTTCTGGGCCTTGTGGTGAAGCTGGCCTCCGACGTGGGCTATGGTGGTGGCCGGCGGCAGCGCGGTCGTGGTGGCGGCCGCCGTGGAGGTGGTGGTGGGTAGGGGTGTGGTGGCCGGCGCTGAGGTTGTGGTGGTACGTCTGGTGTTGTAAGGCCTGCGGGTGGTGCCTGGCGGGCGACGGGTGATGTAGGGGGAGGTCGGCGGAGGCCTTGTGGTGGGAGCAGCTGTGGTGAATGCCGCAGTGGTGGTGGTAGCGGTGGTGAAGAAGGGGATGGAGGAGAGGCCTGTCAACAGAGCCGGAGAGAACAATGGAATTTCTTTTTTGAAAAGATGTTAAGATGTTAAAGTATGTTGAGTTTGCAGTCTTAAGAATTCCTATTCAAGACCTGTAAAACCTTTGATAAATCACCTCATGAATAACTTAAAACCCCCTTTCATTGTATTAATCCCCACACACTCCTGTTAAGTCCACACTGTATTACCATAATTGGTGAAGCGAATATTCTTGTCCTCCGGCTTCTTCACTGCGATGCTGGTCTCTTTGGAGGCCTTCAGCTGTTTTAGCAGGGCTCTTTCGATGTCCTCCACCGTGTATTTTGTATCTACAATAAACAAGAGGTACAACCACTCAGGACAAGGCCTCTGAGGAGCGCTCCAAAACAAATACAGGGCTCAAGCTTCTTTAGGGGTACAATGGATATATCAGAAAGCCCTGTGTATGACAGTTGGAGGGTCTCTGGGGACCACTTGTCCTCCACCAGCCGCTTGTCCGGCTTTTTTTTTTCCAGATGAATCACTCTCATAATGTTCGCCGCAGATGTTGGCTTTACTGGCCATGCAGGAGCGCCACTTAACGGCACCCGTCGCCCCGTATGAAGGTTATGAAGGACGGTAAGTGATGCTCATAAAAGGGGAAAAAAAAAGAAAGAAAAAGGAATGGGGTGGAGTGGCTTAAAGGCCCAGTCGTGGTTTAATTTTGAGTTGAATTCATATTCATTCAAGATTTTGTCTCAATATTGACAAATTAGCACATTGTAAGTGTGGCAATTCGTCATTACTGAAAATATAAGCCTGTGTTGGACACATCTGTGTTTTTCTCAATATCATACATTTTACATCTAACTGTACAGGAGACGCTAAGAGGTGCTGAAATGGAGCACAAGCCGACAATATCACCAGCACGGCCGGCACGGCCATTTAGGGAACTTTTCCTGGATCTGATGAATAACAAATACCAATCTGAACATCTAAGCAGTGGTAAAAACCTTCTCATGATATTGTGTTTTTTTAACACTAGGGCAAATTGTTGCAAGCAAGAGAGATTAAGTTGGCGTTGAGAAGAAAAAAAGAGATTCAGTGCCTCACAATATTACAGTATGAGCATAATAAAAGTAAGTATAGAGCACTCAAAAAGCATATGCCTCTGTCAAGGACGCACAATCCTCTAAATTTGTTATTTTAATAAGAAAAGTTTTCAACCTTCACCTGGATCTGCATCAGAATACACATGGCAATAGAAAAATCATAACAATTTTTGGAAAACACTTAAATCTTCGTAATGTTTTGTGCAAAATATCAAGTAAATGCATGACTACTGAGTCATGGCTGTTTTATGTTGCTGTTATGTCACCTACTGTAAATGCAAAATTCCATTTGAGTTTGCAGCATGTGGTTATTGTAGGTGTAGATACAATTTGGGTGCAGAATTGCTTTTTGTTATAAGAGAACTGCATGGAACATTAAAAACGTTATCCAAAAATGTTACGTACTAAATTAAGTGAAGACTGAATGAAATGCGTAGAAGGAGTAAAAAGTTATGGAAATTCTACACAAATAGAGTGCTGGACCAAGAATCCGAGAGATAATACGTTTTTCCTCTCTGCCTTAGCGTTTAAGAGTGACCAGTGAAAAAAGTACTATCTCTCTGTTGACAATTGTTCTTTATCATTATTCAGTTTTTTTTCAAAGATCTTCTTACCTGGTTTGAAGTGGGCCTCCACAAAGGCCAGGATGGACTTGCTGGGCGCCAGGTTACGGACGCGAACGCTCATAAAGTCTTTGTGCACCGCTGACTTCCTGAACAACTCATTGAGCTGAGGAAGGGAGAGAGAGAGAGAGAGAGAGAAAGAGAACGGGTAGGGGGGAGAGAGAGAACAGACAGGCATAAGGGATGATAAATGAGGCTGGTAATGAGCTTCATGCTATCATAGCAGTGAGTCCAATTCCAGAAGACTGTACGCTATCTCCAAGGGAGAAAGACTGCCTCTCAAATTGGGTTGCAGAGAAGAAACCTATTGGGTACGGGTGCACAAACTGACATTTAGCTGCAGCCGTGGCATTAATTATCGTGACAAATATTCGGGAGGAGCTAAGATAAATGCCGTGGTACCCTGACATGTGCTCCTGATTGGTTTTGCTGCTGATGCCCCCGCTGTGTCTAAGTTGTACCAGCCAGAAGAGCCCCCTCCAGGAGGTTTGACTAAAATGTTTAGTCAAACAGTGATATTACAGGAGTTACACTGAAGTTGCCTTCAGCCAGAAATCTGGTCCAATGCTGTATCTTAAAATTGGACCATTTCCATGGAAGAACTCAGTGTTTGCTCATAATTGTGTTCTTGTCATCTAATCACATTCGCACACTTGAAAGCAACAAGAAACAAGAGGGGACCCGTCGTCCTCATTTCAGCTGCTGGTTAAAATCACAGGAGCCACAGGGCCTGCTAACCCACTTTACTGGAGCATCCTCTGAGTGTCCGCCTCCATTGTTTCCACCGAACGCTCCTCCACACACCCCATCTGCATCTCACTGACTTAACGAAAGCCAATCATTGTCCGCAAAATGAGGTTTTTAGACAAAACTCCCCCATTATGTGTTATTTTCGTTCAAGAGACATATTCCGCTGGAACTCTTGTGATTTGTGGTATTATTTCAAATCATTTCGAACAGTTACATTGATTCATTAAGTCACTGACTGATGTTGTCCATTTGTTTTTGTTATCGCATTATTGCTTAAGGTTTAATGCCTGGCAAACACCTATCTGCTTTCCTGTTTTTTCAATGAGCTTTTAACTAAAAACAAACATACTGCATATCATGATGTTAACAATCACTAGCGAGGTGTGCTCTAATGCAAAAAACATCAGTGACACTGATGATTCAGTGGGCCCAGTGCAGTTTGAGGTTTCAGATTATTTCCTTCATGTACTGAGGGCCTATAATTTGTGGGCTGAGCTGTGACAGCAAAGTAGACAGGTCAAAAACAAATTCCTCCAAAGCTGGTTTAGGATTGGAAAAAGTGGTGGACAAACTCTCCTGTGGACACCCTGAACTAGAAACGTCCTGACGTTTCTCTCCTCTCCTTCTCTCACTCTCGCATGTACTACTTGCTGCATTGCAAAAGAAATGTGCGGCGGCTTGATTCTTTGTGTGTGTAACTATGTACATACTTTGTGTGTACGAGTGTGCTCAGTGTGTGTGTTGGAAGATGAAGAGGGGGTGGCCGCTGTCAAGTGGCGCACCAGGCTTCAGAGACACACAGGCTAAGAGCGTTAACGAGCGCACACACACAAGCACAAATCGCTGTGAGGTAGTAGATTAGGTCCCAGTGGGGGCTAGTGACACCAATTCAACAGCTGGTAGATGGGTACACAAACACACACACACACACGTCCCCATTTCATCAGAGGAGCGAGGCCCTGGCTTGACAACAGAGACATTTGTTCAAAGGTCTGAGCTCAACAGAGAAAACGGACAGTGGAGAAATTCTTCTGGGCTAAACCGCCCGGGCCAAACTGTGATTACTGCACCGGCTCTGTGCCTGCCTGGGCCTTGGCTGGCTGACGGCAACTGGCATCATGACCATGCAAACTTATGAGACTCATATCCAGAATAAGCACTTGATTTTTCAAATATCTGAAAAATCTTAATTAATCTCACATGAAATGCTGCTTTTTTTGGTGCTGTGAAGTGTTTGGCAAGCAATCGACAAATAAGTCTTTGCAAAAGTCTGCAGAGAGCTCTTAGTTTGTTTTTATAGTTCTCTTATTAAACTTGAAGAGTTTTTGGAAGCCTCATGTAATGTCTATGCTAACTCAGCCCCAAAGCTTGCATGCAGTGCTTAAAATTAAAAGCACCAGCCAAATACTGTGAAAAATTTCTAATTAATCAGAAGTGAAAACTTGAACTTGATTCAATGTATGTGAGGAAAATCTTAATCTGGAAATCATCAGAATTCTTATTTTGATGTTTATGTTTGTGAAAAATAATTACTGAACCATAGCGATGGACCACGATCCTGTGAAGAGTCTTATTTTATTCTGATCGACCTACCTGGGTCAAAAGCTGGTATTCAATCACTATATTCCTTCCTAGGGGCTACCTGATGTAACAGTTTGCCAATATTCCCCTTTTATTAAAAATCAAATATCAGCCAGGCTATGTTGTCTCCCTCTGATATGGTGTATGTTCCTTCCTGACCGCAGCTAGCGAATATGTTTTTATCATTGTTATTTTTCGATCAGATGTCTGACCAGAGAAAATCACTCCAGCCCAGTGTGGCAGAGTATTGCTCAGCAGCTTCAGGAGTGTCAAGTCTGTAAAACCTGCACTGAAGCCTCCCCGAGCCTGCCCGAGGGAGCTCAAAGAATTTGATTAGTCTGGCTCTAGTTGAAGACTTTTAGTGTCTCGTGATGCTTTGAATGTTGCTTCAGAAGCTTTTCCACTCTTGACGTGAGGATTCTTGGGAATATGCAAAATTCATAGTGAGGCTAAGTAACTTTTGCTGAACAGTGGCCACCGAGACATTTGAGTTTAAAGCAGTATTAATTTAGTTTTTTGGCCACTTGAGGGCTGCGGAAAAAGCTGAATTCTAATATTATACATATTATACAGCAATATGACATATTATTACATAATAAAGTTGTTATGGAAAATACGTTAGCAAAAACTTACCTACTTACAGCAGACTGAGCAACATTATCATTAATTAATTAATAAAAGAGGCTAAAAGGCACCGTTGAGCATGAGGGAACAGCAAAGGAGGTAATAGCCCTCGTTGGGTTCGTCACAAGCTACACCCTTCACTTGACATTGTCATTTGATCCCTAGCTAATACATGAAACATTGATTGTGCAGCTTTCAAGACCATAATCATGGGACCTCGACTGAAAGCAAGCAAATAGAACCACAAGCAGGGAGCATTAAACATGTTTCCTGATGAGGTACATGTGTTTTACTTCCATGAAATGTTTATGCGTGGCATGCTAGAGTCAACAGTATCTTAAGTTTGTTTAAATCTGTAGCAGCAAAACCACCAGAGTTTAATAAAAAATAAGAAAAAGTGTGTGAAGGAGATTGTGTTATCTCTTCTTTAGACAGTTTAGATCCACACTTTAATTTAACAAGTCAATACTGGCAAAATATCATCTTACGGCAGATTTAGCCAGGAAATATCATTACTGCTGCCTGATCTGTATTCCAAACACTACTTACAGCACTCTCGATGCTGCGGGCCGTCTCTCCGAACAGCTCTGACTTGGGGTCCTCCATCTCGGGGGTGTAGAAAATCTCCTGGCCCTCCACCTGGTCCAAGTGCAGGAAACCGCTGAACCTCATGGTGGCTGGAAGGAAAGGAGGTGTGGAAAGAAGATGTGATATTGATATTGAACACCATAGCGCAAAACCTTCTTCTATCACTCAGTTCCCGCTGCCTTCACACAGTGCTCGTTTTGGGGTAGTGCCAGTTTTGGGTTAGTGATGGATTGTGTTTTTGTGTGTGTTTGACAAGGGGAGGTTAGTGAGTTGGTTGCTGATTGCGTGGGGGTTTAAAAGGGGCTGAGGTTTGGCCGTTAAACGAGGACGTAGTGGTGGTGGAGGTTGTGGTGGTGGAAGAGGTGGACTGTGAGATATGAGAGACGGAAGGGAGGAACAAAGAAGGAGGGAAGGGAAGGTGGAAAAATGGGCCAGTTTTACCAGACCGAGACTCGTCCCAAAAGCTGGCCGAGGCATGGAGGGCTGGGTAAAGAGACAACAAGTTAGACGGACACACAAATACAGGCAGGGAAACAACACACACACTAAACAGCCCACAGGCACTCTAAAAGTGCCTTCTTCAGCAAAGAGAAAGCCTCCCTGTGCGACCTTGGGGGTTATGTTGTCCAACATTTATCAGCTCTCTATACGGCTTCTTCGTACTGCGGCCAGAGAGGAGAGGGTTTGAAATAAAGCTGAAAGTGGAGGGGATATGTGTGTGTGTGAGGTGAAGAACAGAGGAGCATGTGAGGCGCTGATGCCGGGCTTCCATGCCGCTCGTAATCAGCAGAACAAATTGCCCAAATCAATCATGGCTGCCCCTGCCTGAGCAACGCCAGGGAGAACGGGAAGAGCACTTGTATGATTATAGTGAAAGATAGCCGTAATTGTCTCTTTAATGCCGCCAGACCGGTGACTGACACAGCCTGGTTAAAATTGCATGGAAAGGACAGCAGACACTGCCGACACGTATCCGCCCCGCTCGTGTTCCCACCACCCCCAACTTTACAGTACTTTCACGGGCAGCACACATCGATTCAGATGTGACGGCAGCCATAAAATAGGAGCAAACGGGCGAGGTCTAGCCGATAAGACGAAGGGGGAGGGGGGACAGCGAGAGAGATCTGACTTTTAATCTGCAAAGAAGACAAACATCAGAGAGGGTGATTTTCCAGCCCACTGCCGTGACGGACGTAAGGGGAGAAAGAAAGGGAGTGATAAAAGGAGGGACAGAGCTATTTGACTATCAGATTGTAGTGAACTGTAAAATGTAATGGATTTGTCAGACTTCCACAGGCATATGGAAGAGTTTACAGTAGTTGGAGCTTAACGTGCCATTAACTTTCACATGGGTATTTGCTGGTCATTATCTTTGATGCCATAGGAATGGTATTACCTTGTTTAAATGTAACATATGGAAGGCCTAACACATTAGGCTATGCAACCAGTGTTGCACTGAAGCCTTTCTGGCCACAGAATTCTCATAAGATAAAATCTCAATAACTGGGCAAATAAAACCCCAAACTATCTCCATGGTTGAATACTACCACAGGTTAGTGATAAAATAAATTGTTTTGTGATTTGATTGAACCAACCTTTTAATACACTCTCAACACACATCTAACATCCACTGTAAAGCTTTACAACAGAATACAAAAATGGTTCCGTTGATCTCCTTGAGTGTGTGATGTGTGGACTAAACTCAAACTTGAGCCACTTCACCCTTTGATGTCTCAATAAAATGTGAAGATTGGAACAGCGAACAATTAGTCCTTTTCGTTCTGAGACTGCTGGGCGCACATCAATAAATTGGACGGTAAGATGAAATGGCGGCCGAAGGATATTCTATCATGAGGGACGTGTCATTTCACTTCTAATGAGCGGAGGATCGGCTAAGCCCTCCTCAGGAGAAAAAAGATCCAGCGTATCGATCAGCCTATCGCGCTGCCTGCTTTTATTGGTATCACTTGAGCTGAATGAAGTATTGATCGCTGGTGTGCCGTCATTGTTGGCTGAGATAAATATTTACAGGCTTTAGCGGATTTGTTACAACTGCTGTCTTACAGCAAAAACTTGTTACAGGTGCTTATACAGCTTCTATTGTCGTCACAATCTGGAGGCATCAAATCCAGCCTCAAAAGATGTGTCGCTCCATGTTTCACCTCTGGTTATAAATTCTGTGAAAGAAAGGCCAAAGGTGGCCTCATCACTTCAGACCATGTTGTTGATCGTGTGACAGTGACTCTGCTGGTTTATTGGTAGGCTTTGAGACCTTTAACATGCCAGAAATGCAACTCTGCGCACTAATTTGTGTCCTCAGCTCTTTCAAGTCATGACCTAGAGCTCCCATGAGAGCCGGAGAGAATCCCTCCTTTCACAATCAGGCAGACTAACACCGCTGGGACAAATAGAGAGCAGATTTCCACTGAGGGATGGAGGGAGAGAGAGATAGAGAAGCAAAGGGGAGAAAGAAGCCCTTTATCTATATGAACCGAGTCTGGCAGAAGGCACTGATTGTTACAACAGCGCTCGTCGGCCTCTGGTAGCTTCTAGACTCTCTCCCCGCTCAACTCCAGAGAGAAATGAACTGATGCAAGACTGGATTGAGATTGACTGAGTTGGGGGAGAAAAAAGAGTGAGATATAGCCCGAGAGGGAGATACCAAACAGTGGCACTGACTGATAAAGAGACGAGTGTGTGTGTTTGTGTGTGTGTGTGTGTGTGTGTGTGTGTGTGTGTGTGTGTGTGGGGGGGGGGGTTAAAAGAAATAGAAAGAAGGTGAAGCAAGACAGAAAAAGCAACAATAAAGACACGGATGGTTATTTATAATCAAGGCACAGAGGCCCTCAAATATGATGTTGACTCTTGTACAGTATCAAACCAAACTTCATTCAAAATTCTGGAGAGAGTTAAACCACATCAGGCAAGGTACGACTTATATCACAGTCAGACTGTCAAGACTGTAAAATTCATAAAAATGGATTACTGAGGTCACACCGAACGTTTTTCTGTTTGTGTTTTTTTTTCATTTCCTGCCACCTGCCAATATGATCATTTACATATTAAGGGTGGTGATTCATGCAAGCACCAGTGCAGAAAAAAAAATACCACCTGCTCATTTGGTTGTTTAAGGCAGATGGCACAATATCACTATTCCCAAAGTAAACATTATACATGAAAAAATATCATGTTGATTCTCAATGTATCAACAAATTAAGGTTATAAATTGAAGACAGGAGTTTAAAAAAGAAACGAGGAGGAAATACGTTTGTGCCACCCTGTGTTCAAAACAGTGATGTATAGATAAAAATAGTTAGTCGGTTATGTAATGTCAACTTTTAACATCAAAACATTAAGCGCAACAGAGAGTTGATAAGTTAAAATGGAAGTCCTGGGATATTGTTCCAGCCTTTATGCTAAGCTAAACTAATCATCTCCCAGTGCCAGCTCCACACTCAACTCAGCCGCAGTTTTTCCAATGCTAACAAAGTATTTGTAGTTTGAATTTGTTCAAATCTCAGAGGGTTTCAATTGTAACGCTAGCGAATTGCAAGTGCTGTAGTAGATACTCCATTACTGTATCTTAGAATATGGATGGTAAAGCCCAGGAACATGTCTGACATTTTCAAAAAGACCAACGAAAGAAAAACCCTCAGTAGAGACTGAACTTATGTTCCACATAAACTAGTGGAACTGCAGCTTGGATTTCCGCTCTCTTATCATATTTTATCATATAGTACCAACTGACAGGAGACAAATAGACAGAGGAGGAAGAACAGGGTAATACTCAGGTAATTATAGGATAGAGAAAGTGATTTTTGAAGGGGCATTTGACTTACGGGGGCAGCTGGTGCCCTCTGGAGTGCTGGACGGTGTCTTGCCGTCGGGGCAGCAGCCGAACTCCGTGTTGTCACAGGAGGACCGGTCCTCGGCTGCAGGCACAGTGGTGCTTGCCATCGTGGGACCTGGGGAAGAAACACAGGGGCTCAAAATAATTCATAAACCTTTAGAAAATTCATACATTTAAGCCCGCTTATCTCAGAGAGACCCAGAGTAGAGCTATTTCATTTGACACGTTTCAGGCTCTGAGGACGGCTAGTGTTTCTAAGATCAAAACCCACAAAATGTTTCCTTTTTTTCACCACTTGCTCTTTTCTTCTGCAGATGGTCGTTTGTTTTCAGACTGCTGACCTGTGATTGGAAGCTAATAGACACATCTGTCAGGAGTGATTATATGGCATTTTCATGGGAATAGATTTTACACCTGGAACTCGTTTTGCCAGGGAAGACATAATGGGCACTGTTGCCAGTCATGTCACACACAGACCACTTAAATGATGAGGGGATGTGATAACTGCTCACTGCTGATTGGCTGATGGTTACCTCCAAGGTTTCCCAGGAGGGGAAAAAATAACATACAGTCGTGTTTGCGTTACAGTCACTGTATATCTGGCTATCTTGAGACATTAAAGACATAAAAGTGGCTGGGCTTTCTGTCTCTGAAGGATGAGAGTGTGTAACAGCAGTGAAGCTCTGTCCTCTCTAATGATGGTGTTGGTGGAGGGGTTGACTTGGTCGAAGCGGCGCAGTTTATGGCCACACAGAGATTGGAAATAATCGTGGAGGCAAACAGCTAGCGGCTAAACAAGTCGTAAAGACGTCAGAGGCGAGAGGCGTCCTGCTCAAGGACTCGCGGTCAAAAGAGGCGAGAGGAAGGAGGAGGGGGGGAGAGAGGAGGCCGGGGGTTTATAGGGCATCTGTTGGCGTGTGTTCTGCAGATTTACAGATGCTGGGCTGAAGAGGAGGGCGCTGGTGGGGGAAAGAGGGCAGTTCACAACAGCGAGGGGACGCTGCACGACTCCAGTGGGAGCAATGAGAGCTGTCAAATAAATACACACACACACACACACACACACACACACACACCCACACACACTGACACACACACGGCCACAGATTTCAACAGAGCGTGGACACAAAAACACGTATGAATGTACACCTCTGACCTGCTCACATTTATATACTATAGACAGTGATATGTGCACTTGGAATTGGACAAACTCAGTGACATGAGGAGCACGAGATAAGACACACGCACACACACACACACGAAATGAAAATAAAGATAAGACTTCAACATACATACAAAACGCACAAACACACCTCACAAACATTACAATGATGAAGAAACACAGATTAGTGCAGATTTTAGTATCCATGTTGAACAATCTCCCAATCTGTTCACACTTACATATTGATGTGCGTGGTAGTCCTCCAGCAAGCACACACAATGTAAAAAACATCCAGGCATGCTTGGTTTCACATTAATTCACACACATATACACACACATAAACACACACAGCCACAGGACACCGGGTCTCCTTGGCAGACAGGCTACATGCTCCTCGCGTCGCCGAGCACTCTGGTCAGACTCTGACAAGAGGATAAATCTAAGACTCGGGGAGAAGGAGTGAGAGGGGAGGAGGAGGAAGAGCTGAGGAAGAGCACGATGGGGCCACACTGTTCCATCAATCCTATCCTGTTACCGCAAGCTGTCAGGCAAGGTGGATGGATGGATGGAAAACAACAACAGAAAAAAAAAAAGGTCTGATTGAAAAGTCTCAGTCATCCCCTGTTGTCCAAGCAGAGGCCCAGAAACCGCAGCCTGCTATTACAGTCAGGAGGGCATGTCGAGAAAGATTTGAGACTAGTCATGTGACAAGGCACGCAACCTCCACACACAATCACACCTCAACCTCCCAGTCACATCAGCCTGTCAAGTCAGCCTCCAGAGATCCCCAGATGCGGGCCAACAGTTTCATCCGGCCTGCACAGAGTGTATTTTACAGAGCCCGGGGTTTGTTTTGCTAGCTGCTGAGAGCGAGCGCGCCGGTGGAAATGGGAGAAAAGAGCATGGGTGATGTCGCAACAGTGAACCGTGCAAACACATTCCTTTCCGTCTGAAATTGAGATATACATCTTATGCCAATGGAAATGACACTAACAGCATCTGCTTACAAAGATTTCTCTTCCCTGCCTGCCTGGCTTTGACATTTGTCTCCAAAAAAACATTTTGCATACAAATACATAACCCTGTGTTGATCTTAATGTAACTTTCAATTAACAGATGATGGTATGAATGTGTTATGATGTCAGCTAAGAGACTATGAGTTTGTCCCAAACCTTCTTGTGAAAAAGCCCCTCCCACACACATCCCTCAAAGCATTATGGGTAATGAAGTGAAAGAGCAGGGATTTACCGACAGGCTCCTCTGCCCCACTGGCCTCTGTTGGGATGCCGCTACCCGCATCCTCTTGCAGGTCCTCCTCTTCCTCGGTCTGGTCGTCCCCGCTCGGCTCCCCGCTGCCCGAGCCCTCGAAGGAGGACGCAGCGGCGGAGGGGGCAGGGCTGCTGCGGGAGGAGGAAGTGGCAGCGGTGGACTGCAGCTGGGTGTGGATGGCATGGCGGTGGTTTGCTCGCGCACGATTGTGGGTGATGGTGGGAAAGGGGGTGGTGGCCGGGGGCCGCTCAGTCGTCTCTGTCTCAGCCGTCCTTGGAGGCGCGATGGCCCACACCATGTTAGGGTGGAAGGGAGCGGGGGTGGTGATGGTGGCGGCAGCGGTTGAGCTGGGGGTGGTGGCGGGGGGGTTGGGGGTGGGTCGGTCTGCCGGCTCAGAGATGGTCTCTGGTGGAGGGAAGGGGAGGAAGCAAGGAATGGATGAATGACATGAAAATGCTTGATTTTGTGTCACCTAACTCCATTACAACCTCAAAAATCACACCACAGGAAATAAAAACATCATTAGCCAATAAAACAAAACAAAGCCACTTAATGATTATTACAACCTAACGTCGACAATAACTTTTTACCTCTGCATTTGCTGAATGATTATGTCCTTTTTAATCTTCTAAACCCTTCTCCCTGATGCTCAACAATGTCATTAGGAAATTACATTAAAAAAGCATACGCACAAAACACACACACACATATATGCAGGCTCCCATTTGTAAAAGCAATCTCTGATTAAAAACCCTGCAATGGATGAGACGTCAAGAATCTCCATTTGACAAACCTTAAGTAATGAAAGTGCATCCATATGCAGAGTGAATATGGAATACGCCAACAGATGACAGACTGCATTCAGAGTTATATACACTGTAGTGTGTTTTGCCTGCAGATGAGTTATACTACCCAGACAGGGTTAAACTACTCCAGTTGGTGTCAATGCATAGTGCCTAGTGTTTTTGTGCTTGTGTGTGTACACATATGGCGTGCGTTTGTGTGCACAATATGCATGTGTTTTGTGCATGCCGTGCCAATGCCTATGAATTATATATCCATATTCAAATGCTGCCCTCCAGTAGCAAAGCTTTAATCACCAACAGCCAGTGCCTCCGGTGATGAATGATTGATAGAAATGGGGCAAAAAAAGCCGGCTTTAACTCTGGCTTCAAAGACGGCAGACTGCTGCTTGCAGAGAGCATGAGCATCCGTCAACGCCACCACAAACACACTGCAGATGCACACAAACACGCACACGCACACAAGGCAAGAAATCACTCCAAATGAGGGAGAGAGAAGAGGCTCTCCGCAGAGAGACCATCATTACCAATGCAAAAGGCTCTGGTGCAAAAGGACAAACTGTCGGTGATAAAAGAACGATAAATAGGACAAAAACTCCTCAGGGGGAGAAGTGAGTTGGCAGGGAGATGCTACGTAAGTGAGCACTTCAGATTTAGCCAAGGCAAGCAGGCGTGACAATACTGTCGCTCTTCTTTATGCCCCACGAGTATAGATGTGTGGGTGAAATGAACAGAAGATTTAAGAAAAACCCAGATACCATAGATCCGCGCCTCATTAGGATTCGCCTAACATTTTGTGTAGGACTTAATTACACTGCTATAATCGCCTATTTGATCGGCAATTATTCACCGAGGTGTGAAATGTGATACCTACTGAGACGGCAGAAAGCCTGGGAGACACACAGTGTGAGCTTAAAGCTCGGCAGATATTTGTATAGAGAGAGATTTGGAGTGGAGTGCATAGAGCAGTGATGCTATCACCAAGAATGGTGGCATGCATCGCCTTTCCTCTCGGCTACACCTGTCAGTCAGGTGCCAAGCTTAGCGTCAGGTGGCTTGCTCCCTGGGAAGTGCCTAATGTGTGTTTGGGTGTGTGTGCATATCTCGAGCAGCGAGCTCCCTGACATGGGATAAGGAAAGAAAAGAACAGAGGAAAGAGGGACTGGCAGCTTAGTCTGTTCAGCTGATGCTTTTCTTAATCAGGTTTAACAGTCCATTTGCCTTTTTTTTTTTGCTTTTTTTCCCTCTCAGTGAAGCGATGGACAGTTATGTCACAGGATGGAGAGGGAAAAAAAAAATCATTGTCATCTTGGCTTGTCTCAGCCGTGTAGTAACTGTTGAAAGGTGGTTATTAAGATTGTTTGTGGTGTCAGCTGCTCTCCGTGAGGAGGAGGAGGAGGAGGAGGAGGGAGCCGGATAAAGGAGACCAGAGCGGAAAGACAAGGGAACCACAGAGCCAAGAAGAAGAAAATGATAGGGACAAATGCCTAAAAAGAAAAACGGTTTAAATCAGAAAGAAAAAGCAGGTTAACAAAGCTAGCGGTGGGAGAATGTGGCGAGACAAACAGTGGAAACAGTATGGGGGTTTGAATAAGGAGAGAAAATTGCAGGACATAGAGCAGAGATGGTGAAGGCAAGAGAACCCTAACACGCAGGCGGAGGGCTGCCGCTGCCATATGCTGGCGTTAGTTGCCAATTTGCCGCAAACCCACAGGTGATAACACCATATGGGAGAGGCAGGTCATTGCCAACATGGTGGCCATTTTCCCCAGGCGCCAGGACTTGCTCATCGGTCCAAATGCCCTCCCTCTGGTGCTTGGTACAGTAGCTGTTGCATTTTTTACTGGGTTTCCCAGATTATTGCTCCATCTTTTTGCTGAGACGCAGCGGCGAAGCCAGAAAAACTCCCTCCCTATACTCTGTGGCTGCGCTGTCTTTTAACTCGGACACTTCAGAGACAGCTGGGTAACATCACAGTTGGCTGCAAGTTCTCTGTCACGAGCAGAACGATTTTAAAGAGCTTCTTCTGCAGGACTGTGAATTTTTCTTAGCCTGCCCATTAGTGGCACACTGTGCAGCAGTCGTCGCACTCTGTGGTTTAATAAAAAGTTGCATCGGATCAATGATGTTAAAAAAGATCAATATTCGCTCATTTATACAAGCCTTTGGCATTGCTCTCTTGTCAAACCACATAGCAGCTTGGGGAGCATTTGCATGCCACAGCGCTGAGGCCTGGCGTCTGGAAGCACTGCATGTAAACAGCGAGAGGGAGGGCAAGCAGGGCTGCGGCGTGGTGAGGGGTGGAGGCAGAGCAAATGCTAATTCGCACCCAGCCACACGTGAAATGAGCTCGAGATCTAACCCCCGAGCCGACAGCGGCAGCGGAGCAGCTACCTGCGGTGCGACAGCATCCGGGAGAAGAAAATTAAAAGATCCTCTGTGGCTGTCGGTGGGCCCGCGCTCGCTTGTCTGTTCCTCCCCTGAGGGTTCCATAGAGAAAGAGTCCGCTGCGAGGCGTCTTCGTGCTTGTGTGCAGCAATGCTAGGTGAGGGATTACACACAACCCACATCTCTATTGCCAGGCAACAGAGGAATGTGAACCAGACCGGATTTTGGCTCCTTTTTGCTGGTAACCCACGGCACTGAATTCGTAATTACCAGATGTTTGGGGATTTATCAAAGCCTTGTCGATCTCTTGCTGAGCATACTTGGATTCTTTATCTGTGTACCTGCAACTGTAATTCAACACGGTCCATGTCAACAGCCTTGCCTCCTATGGATACGACCTAGTTTGGGTCTGTCAAAGAGTGTCCAAGAATGTGTGAAGAGAACTCTGCTTTTTTGGTGACACTGTATGAGGTCACCTGATCTGCGACCAACGAGGGGTGAGGTGAATGAACATTTTTCCACCTTAAAATGCTAGACACCTGGCAGTGGCTCTTAGCCAGAACCACACAGCTGGCACCCCCCCTTCCCTACTGCGCTTGCCGGCGGCGGCTCTAGAACCCCGTTGTGACGCAAGCTGGCAGTCGGTGCGACAACTTCACTGTACATGAAAGCCGTGGCCTTGGCGCGTGTCCCAGCACCTATTACACCGATCAAAACAGTGTCAATCAGCATCTGGACCAACGGCCAACAGCGGTACCTTTTACTCAGTACACATGTACTCTACATCCGCCATCCTACTGAAACAGCCTCGTGTTCCTGGCGGTGTAAAGCTGCGAAGGGATTGACGCATTTCCCAACGGGAGGGTTTGAGGAGATGAAGCCAAATCCCAACAGAGGAGCGACAAAAGTGTCATTGCTATCTTGTGGGATTGCAAGGCTCAGACTCCAGTCAAACTACAGAGTCTCTGGTTTTAAAATGCTACAATATCTCTCTCTTTCTTATTCTAACTTTTCTCCAGTCTTGCACGTGATTTTGCTTTCACCTGGCAGGTCTTAATTTCCTGTAATCTCTGTAAATATTTGCCATTAGACAATCATAACCATGGAGTGAAGATTGTGAAAATGCAGTATTACAAACAAAGAAAAGCAGAATTCTCAGAGGAGAATTTGAATGCAGGTGACCTTACAGGTTGACTTTGATGGATCGAGAATGTGTCTTTCGAAATAAAATATTTGGATTTGCTTAATCACAAATAAGTGTGATTGCTAGAACTGCTATCAAGTACAGGTACTTTCTTGTAGACACACATCTTCAGCGTAATTTGCATACACGTTGCTGCGACTTTACTTTCAGAGACAGAGATGAATTGGAGGAGAAACAGCAGGAGGGGGATAATTTGAGGCCCACGGCACTGCTCATTATCTTTTGATCGGGGCCTGACAACAGTTGGCCATCCGGGCGAGGCATGATGCATGGAGGCTTGGACAGGGCTCACCTGTGCACTGTCCAAAGTGTTGCACTGTGATGTCCTTGTCCTGCCTACAGGCTATGGTCCTCAGCTGGCACTGGTCGGCATAGGTCACCCCATCTGAGCCACACACCTGCTCCGCAGTGACAGAGATGGAGAGAGGGGAGATGGGAACACATGTTAACTCCCTGTAGGCCACTGAAACAATTTCTTTCTGTTTATACCGTGTTGCAAACTTGTATATCAAACTACTTATTTCTTAAATGCAGACAGTTTGAAAGACCCACCTTGGTTTTGTTTTTCTCATCGCAGTCAGGTGAAGGGCACTCGCAGTGGGCTTGGTCCAGCACCTCAATGCAAGTAGCTCCAAAACTGCAAACTAACTCTTCACATGAAGTCGGGGCCTCAGGACCTGTGGAAGAAATGGGTTTGTGTTGTTACACATTCAGTACAATCCCATAATCATACAGTTTATAGAAATGGAGGATAGCTGCTTTATGAATTTATGAAATTGGGGCAGCAGTGTAAAAAAGGGGAGCTAAATTAAAAGTTACATTTGCATGCATATGCAGTGTTTAACATTCACAATTACAAAACTTTTGCTTATCAACGAAGCAAAAGTTCTGCCTGTTTAACAGCCATTAAATTGGTTTCTCTAAATCTGCAAAGCATGATAAATTATAAAGAGTAATCAAACAAAAATAAATGTTTTTTGATTCCTTAACACATTCACATACACTGTATATTAACTGTATAGTAATAGTTCATGTAGAGATGTATCTGCATTACTGACAACATTTATACTATTGATAGAATTCTTCTTCTCACTAACACCATGCGTTGGCTTGCTGTGCGATAGTGTCAGCACTAGTGTTTGTAACTAGGGTGCTACTGAGCTAACATTGCACAGAGCCACGACCCCTGACACCTCTGAACCCCCTCCGGCTGATTTTAAAATGTGTGTAGGAGTTATGGACAGGCTGAAAGTTGGTGTTTCATTATTCTGTACGTTTTTCTCCTCTAAGTGAGTGGCCTGTTTTTAGTCTTTTTACAACCACAGTACCGCAGCGGTAATGTTATCATAAAATTGTCTAGTTACCTGTACGTCACGCAGTGTAAATTATTCATAGTTTCTTAGACCACAGCATTTTCCCTAAACTGCCTTACTGCAGTAAAAAAAGAGTTTTGTAAAGGTGTGCACTTGGGATAATTTGGCTCTGCCTTTTTTTTCCACAGATCTCTCCCGAGGCTCTCCAAAGGAGCGTTTGAAGCCTTGAAGTTGCCACAGCAGGAATGCAACCGGGGAGCCCACCATCCACCTGCCGGGCTGTGAATGTGGGGTCTTTGCATTGTTGCAACATCACAGAGGCTTAGAGTACCCCCCACCCCTTGGCTCCTGCTTTCATGTGCTACCACTTCTCAGTACCTTGTCTTTTCATCTGGCAGGGTGTGTGGCGGAGTGCCCCACCACTGTGCCGGGACTGCTGGCTTCATTAAGCGTTTGACTTCCAGTCGATATCTGATGGTGCATCTTAATCAAGGAGCTGCAGGCCCCCACAGCAGGAACTAACCTTTCCTTCAGCCGGCTTTTTAGCTTGTGCAATCGTTGGGGCTGTTTTCTTTATTACTCAAACTAATCAATAGTCCTTATGCAGAAGTATAAACATACACATGCAAGTGTTGTGAATCATCCAAAATGGAGTATGATGTAGAGAAAACAAAATATCAATGGGCAATCTGTCGTGCACATGTCATTTGTACACTCCAGTATTTTCCTAATCACTATCGATTAACTGCCCAGCAGCCACTTCCTTCCTGTGCCAATAAACCAGATGGATGTGAAAAGCAGACAGAGAAGGAAGTGGCTGCTACGAGACTGATCAACAGATCAGACAAGTGACCAAAAAAACACTTTAGAATGGTAGAGAGAAGCTGGTACGAAAGAGAAAACTGTGTGTGTGTTTATGTGGTTTATTAGCACTCCACCGGTTGCCTTGGTGCTCTCTCTTATTACCTTTGTCGCAGCCATTCATGCCCATCTTGCTTCCATCTGGACACACATTGCACTTCATGCCCTTCACTCCCGTCTTGCAGGAACACAGACCCGACATCTGCTCGCAGTCGTCCCGGACCGAGCCCGTGGCGTCGCAGTTACACGCTGCCGTGGAGAGGTACAGGAAAAAAGGAAGAGGAAGATTGATGAGAAAAAAAGTATTAATTAGAGACAGTGACAGGAAGAGAGCTAAAAATAGCCTGGTACAGAGTGTGTTTGAGGCAACCGTAGCCTCTGATCCTCGCTTCAGATACATGTATGTCTTAGAGTCTAGGGTTGGGAATAGTTCACCCAGGGGCCACAGAGGGAGGAGGAGGATGAGTACATAACAGAAACTCAAGAAAACAACCCTAGGGAAGGACATCAACCCCATCATGTTCCTAGAATCAATGATGCGTTTTTTCTCCTCTCCTGCTGAACCTGGTATTGGTGTTCAGCGTGCTGTCTGCACTTGCTGTGGGTAAACCTTGTTAAGGTCAGGCCACGGGTGAGGCACCGGCAGGCTTCCTGCTGTTGACTGAAAATGCTCTGTGGCTTTGGGAGCGTATGTCCTATGATACCTCAGCGGCAGGATACGAGCTGGTCACCATATTGCATTACACCAAGACAAACAAGGGGTCCTGACCCCGTTGTTCACCTGAATACAAATGAAAACAGCTCATTCAATACTGTTTTGACAGGACTAAAGGACACCATTGGATTTCTTTTTACAAAAGCTGTCATCAAATCCTATAGCTGTATATTACACATACGTAGTTTAGCCAGTAGGTAATTTACTTTTTACTGTCTAAACTGACTTCAAGGATATTATTCTTACAAGTTAATGCTCTTAGAGTTGGCTCAGAGGTTTTATTATCAATTCAGTGAGAAATATATCATCCCACCATGGTTGCTTTCTTGAGAAATATTTTTTCTCACTTACCTCCAGTGGAATCTAGCCATTAGTTTTATTTGTTCAGGTTTTGAGATATCTGTCTCATAAGATTTTCAGCTACATCCCCCATACAAGGCTGGAAGGATGGAATTTTGTTTTGTATAAAAATTTGGTTGTATAAAAATCGTTTTAAAAGGGACTATTTCTTTCTTTGTTAGAAAGTAGTTCCAATGCAAACAGTCCACAGAGAGGTCTATTTATTATCTAGACTAACTAGGACATTTCAATTTAAACTTTTTGATGACAAACTCAATTAAATTAATAAAATTCACCTACATTGGAATAACATTATTCAATACCAACACATTTACATTTACACTTTTAAACATGTTTTTTTTTATAATTTGGCTGAAGAACCTTTACGGAAAGAAGGTAGAAGGATTCGTTTATGGTAAGGAGCCAGAAAGCAGCATGCATACAGTGACAAGCGCCGTTACAAATGACTGTTCCTACTGTTGAAGTCATGCGTAACGTTGCAGTACAAGCACACCTGCTCAGTCAGCACAGATACAAAGAAGGGATTCCTTACGCGTGCAGCCGCTCATGTTCTCGGTCACGATGCCACGGAAGTTCCAGAAGCCTGGCTCGCAGCGGTCACACTTCTGTCCCCCGACGCCCGGCTTACAGGAGCACTGGCCGCTGGCTGGATCACACGTCCCCTTGTAGGAGCCGTAGACGTTACACTGACAGGTACCTGGGGAGAACAGAGCAACTTGGATGTCAGATTTAACTTCTCCTAACTCCCCTGCAATACATCACTGTTTTTTCACTGTGATTTTCTAACTTTGAAAGACCCCATCATCACGTAACTTACAGACAGTTGAATACTGCTTACTATGATGGATACTCTGTATTAAAGATTTACGGTAGGCTCAAATGTTTGGTAAGCCCTATTCAACAAATAAAAAGGTGGATAAAGTGTGCTTAGGGGAGCTTTCCCTTTACTAAACCTCCGTATAGCCTTATTTCTAAGTCGGCATTTTCTGCATCCATACTGTATACCCCAGCTAACAGCTTGATGCAGCATTTTCTGCCCCATCTCTGTGCTATCATTCGTCAAGATCATCAGATGAAGAGATTTTTCTGTTGATATGGTGCAACATTATCATAATTATTCCTTGGATTAAGATGAAACGTTTTCAGCTCTGCAACTTTGGTACTGTAATTGCAGTCAAGGACAATAAGCCCAGTATGATGAAATAGCATGATAGTATCTACAACTTTTTTTTGTTTTTTTGTTTTGCGTGCACACAATAACTCAGGACACATCGAAGGTGAAGGGTCAAAGCGAGACATGGGTGGGGACTTACTGGGGCATCCGGCAAGTCCGACTCCTAAGGCAGTTGTCGTGTTGTCGGAGCAGCAGCCGTACACAGACACACTGCAGTGCTGGGGTGCTGTCAGCTCAGGCGGAGATGTGGCTGAAATCGCTGATGAGGTAGGAAGAAAAAGGGAGGGGAGATGGGAGATGGCACAAGGAGACAAAGAAGAACACCAACATTTGAGTGATTACGTTGGCGGGGGGGAATTAGACAACACAATCTCCAAGCAACATGTAACTTTTTGCCAACAATGAGAGTGGCTCGAGGGGCAGAGGTGGAGAGGCTGGCAGCCGGCTTCATGATAACAATTCCATTTGCTACTATCTCCACAATGGCTCAAAATCAGGGGGAAAATGATGCTATTACCTCCAGTGAAAACAAACAATAGCTTTGCTGCTGAATGTGCGGCAGCTGACATTTACCACCTACTAGGAGGCATGTTCTCTTCATTTGTTCTTGTCTAATATTACGGAATTGCACTGCCACCCTACAACCTTCTCCGAAAAAAGAAGAAGAAAAAAAAAAAGAAAGGCTGCTGCATAATGTGAAGGAATGTGCCAAGCAGTTGCTGCCTGTGCACAGTGTGTGGAGAGCTCCTTTGTCTCAGGATGCACCAGCCTTCAAACTAGTGTGACAGCTCTGCATAAAGGACTACATTCAACAAAATCAAAACAAATGTGTTCCCAAAACCTGGCGCTTCTCCAGAAATGGGAAGAGAACAAACAAACATACAGTGGGAGGAAAAGCGGGTTTGTTTAATGGTTGAGGCAAAACTGTTGAAATTCTCTACAGACTTTGGAATGAAAAGTAAAGTTGAAGAGATATAAAGCAGAAATCTTTCCCTCCCCTTTTTTTTCTCCTCCGTCTCTCTCTATTCCCCTCTCGAGCTCTTTTTCTTGTGTTGCTCATTTGGAGTTTGGAGGCTGGAGATACAGGGGCCATAAATCACACTGTTACTGGGGTGGATATGAGCCTCAGCCTAATGGTGATGACTCGGCTCGCTCTTTTTCCAGTGCTTTCCCACTCCAGAGATGGGCTTTGGACACAGTTCATTTAACTTGCCACTTTCCAGCTCTCCATTCAGCTATCTGTACTGAGCCTATTAGGACAAGGGGAACTTTTAATTTCATATGTTCTTCCACCCTTCAAGGGGTTTTTCCTCTTCAGTGGCCATTGTCCGGCACAATGCAGCTCACTCTGATGTGCAATATTACCCTCACATTTTCATGGTCTGCTTCCATGCTTTCTCCACTGCCTTTTATATTCCTGCAAGGGCACATCTCCACGTGTTTGTTTGTTTACTAAACCAGTAAGTGTTTCTTTGGATTTGGAAATCCCTGACCCAAATTTGAGTGTGCAGGTAGCTATAAAGGATGGTTTGAAATGCTATGAGTGGCAAAACTTTAAACAAGTGCGTGCAGTAGATGAGCCTGTTCACAATGTATGCAAAGGAGTTCAAGTTTTATTGAAATCAGAACTTCTAAAAACACAAGGTTGTTTTCATGCTCCGCTAGTGAGAGCTGGTATATTTTGATATGTTTCTGGAGTTGAGGTCAAATTAAGTTTCTCCTTTCATAGCTAATGTGGAGGGCAGTGAAATTCCCCAAGATCTGAGTTTTTCCACTTGCCAATAGGAGTGGAGAGCCGAGAGCTCCCGTACCCATAGAGGGCTCTTCAAAAAAGGATTGATTATCCATGGATGGTGGAGGAGCGTGACAGTCAGTGCCCAAGGAGGCCAGCTTAGGAAGCAGAAGAATCTGCAGGGATGTGTGTGAAAACACTGGCAGCTCCCTCTTTCTCACTCTCTCTTCAACTCTCTCCATCCTCCACTATTTTAGACCCACGGGGAATCAAACTGGATGGAATGATCACACGAATTCCCTTAAGTGCCTTTTGCTCTGCTCCCCGGCCTGTGCTAACATCAGACCAAATTCTCTTCATTTAACATAGCCATGGAGAGGAGGACGGTTAACCTTTGCTATTTAGCCACTGATCTGATGACTATTTTGGCTGATAAATGCCATTCATTTACATGCAAAGAGAGGGTTTTTATATTAAAGTGGGGCAAAGTGGTATCCTGAGGGTTAAGAAGCGAGCTTGTGAGCACAGGTTTAATGGTTTAAATTGTCAGAATGTCTGGGCAGGGAATGTGAATCATTATTGCTATCAGTTCAGTCCATACGCGTGCCCGTGAGAAAGATTCTTAACTCTGCACACCAGCGAGCCCAAGAGGACCGGTCAGTTTCCAGATCTGAACGAGAGCATTGCTGAAAAGTGTTCTGAGCCAACCTTCCCTGAGCAAATTACACACACATACACATCATATTTAACCTTGACCCTCTTCACTTCATTTGCTTATGGGTACAGTGGTCAGAAACAACAGCAGCGATGTCAGAATTAAATTCCGACTACGGACTATTACTACCCCACCAATGGATGAAATGAGTGGAGAAATGGGATGTCAATGACAATGAGTCTTGGTAAGGGTGCTGCCAAGCACTGTAATGAAATTAACTGTGAGTGGTGTAATGTACCGACCTGCACAGGGTCCCTGATTCTGAATCAACAAGTGCTCTTGTCTCTCACATCTGGTCTTCTTCAGCTCACACTCGTTGCTGTAGTTTTTTCCGTCTGAGCCACAAACCTACAAAAGAATCACAGAAAGTTGAGTATTGGACAATATCTGCTTGCATTGTTTTTGCTCGCTTTCACTCCCTTTATACACAGGTTTATGGTATACTCACTACATGTCTCAGTTAGGCATGTTGCCCTGTGTTTAGTGTAAAAGTTTTTCCTTGACCTTAGATATAGTAGTTAAACAAACAAACAAAACAAAAAACTCAAGGTCCACTTACTAGCTCATATGGAGTCTTTCAACCACATTTCATGGTCTTCATCACCTGATAGTTTGCTCAGGTGGATATGGCTCACTTATTAGCTTTTGACCTAAGACCTACAACTGAGCGAACAAGGGGATGCGGTTGAGAGCTCCGGGAAAGCTTTGGCACCAGGGTCCCCATAATGTTTTGGGTGATTTAAATGGGAAATATAATCTTGTCAGTATCACCAGGAAGAAAAAGTCAAAATGTGATGATTAAGAGGCTTCTTGAGTGAAGATCTTAAGTTATAGGGAGTGCTTTTTACAAGCAGTATATAAGTATGTGTCCCAATTTGTCTGAGTTAAAAGTTTTTTTTTGTCACAAATCGCATCAATTGTGTTTTTTGTCGAGTGGATGTGAAAGCAGCCGTACCGGGTTGTGAGGCACACTTTGGCAGGTGAAGTCACAGACACACCGGACGTCCTCTGCATCCTCGTCCCACGAGCCTCCAAACACGCGACATCGGTCCTGTTCACAGCTGTCCACGCCAGAGCCTGACCCTCCTGATCCACAGTCTGCATTATAAACACACCACAGATACACAATATCATTAATAAAACAAACAAACACACAAGAGAGATGGCGGTTTATCAGTACGTCAGGTGGAAACAGTGCTTCAATTTATTATACATTGACATTTATACATCAACGCCACAAAGTTGGGTTCATTTACATTTCCCTCGCCGTGTTGGTGGGGAGAGGGAATCAAAGGCGCTGCTGGTAGTACAAGATAATGACCAGCTGTAGAGAGGGCGAAAGATTGACTAAATAAATTAGGCACAACATCTCTGCGGCACCAGCGAGGCATCCTTTTCATTTCAATTAAATCAGAGACAAAAAAGGGAGGGAATTATTAACTCTGGCCTCCGAGTGTGCATGGAGAATTGGTGGCAAGGCCTGCTTTATGGGTGCCTGCTTCCTGATATGAGAATACTACTAATTGCAAAGTGGTCTGTAAAATCTAATTATCGCCTGAGACTTTAAAGAAAGTTGTCCCAGCAACTCTTTAACTGTGACCCTGGAAGGCCTTTTATTTGTTTTAAAAGTGCACTTCTCTGGATCGAAGTAAGAGAGACCCTCAAGCTGACCTTAAGTTCCTAGTAAAAGAGGTAGCAAGGCCAAACAAAGTCCCACAATCACTGTCTAGGAGTAGAGGCTTAACAAAACTGTTGTTAATGTTGAACTGATGTGCAACTGTTGCCGGGGGGGGGAGTTGTATCCAGCAGGACAGCTTGGAGTTTCATTTGTGAAAAAACTAATCGGGGGATGTTGAGTACGGGCAAAAAAAAAAAAAAGAAAAAGGGGGAGGATCCCGCTTTTGAAGTTGCAAATTTCACCTACAGCGGAACTCCTGAGGGAGATTAGGTGAATGTGTGTGAAGGCAGGGAATGAAAGCAGTCAGAATGAAAGATGGAGAGACTGTCAGACAGAGAGAGAGGCACTCTGTGGGCTGGCAGAAAGTTCATTTGAAACAAATCTGTTATTCAAAAAAGGAATACAGGCCCACTAAAAGCTTCCAGCGCAGCTGAAAAACATGAGGTAATCAAGGTGCTTCTTCCTCTCTCTGTCTACTTTTAGGGCTCATTCAACTCTCTGTATTGATGCTCCACCTCTAATGGTGAAATCAATGTTGTAGTGATGGAAGTGCCACTTAGCATAACCCATCTTCTAAAGTAGATTATGGAGCAGGTCACAGTGCAGGGGAGGGGCAAGGGCAGCTGCAGCCCTGGCGGTTCCTTGATATGGGTCATCAGCAATGGGCTGTGAAAGCTCTGAGCGGTCGATAAAACGGAGGGGCATTCACTTCATTAGCGGTGGACAGAACAGTGAAGCCGGAGCTTTGTGTAGAGTTTCAGCGGCCACATCCCCCACAAACATTAGGTCCTGTTAAGGACTCGCTCTGTATTCATTTCAAATGAGCAGAACCTCCGACCCTAATCCTTTTGCTTGAATTTGCTGTTGTAGCTACTTATCGATTGTGAACCGCCGCCTGAGTTAAACATAACATTTTGTGACGGGGCTAATGCGCTGGCTTTCAACTGCCAGTGACATTATTGCAGGTATTTGGCTTCAGATGTCATCTGAAAAGGAGGAGTCAGCTGACTCCAGAGCACACCAGAAAGAGAAATAATAAGAGCTGCAGCACTGGCGGTTGGCCACCTGTATCTGAGTACTGTACGCCAGCTCAGCAAGACACAGTAAAATGGAAATGTAGGATAGGCCAATTCATATTCCGCTCAGGCCCCCTCACAGAGACAAGATAAATAAATAAAAGAGGTAAGACATTAGAATGGAATAAATAAAAGTGAAGGGCGAAGGGGGGTCCTAATTAGCTGTTGCTCTTTGATGTGCCCGCCACCCACGCTGCCTATGAACCTTTCAATTAATACATCCCCAGCTAAGATGGCTGCATCAGCTATTCTCTCTGCACTGCCCATCCGTTCCTTTTTACTCAATCATGTCAGAAGCCGGAGTCTATTTAGCCAAGGGAGCTCCATTAAGAAGACAGAATTCAGCGGCGGAGAGAATAAAAGGAAATGAATAGCATAAGAATAATGTCCAAGAAAGACAGAGAGGGAAAAAATGACAAGGGTTTGACAGTGGAAATAATAGAATAAGTGATGGAGGAGATGCAATTGTCAAAGCTGTCTAGAAGTGTGTGTTGAAGAAAAAAGAAGGAGAAGAGGAAAAGAGGAGGAGAAGGGTTAATAATAGAGCATAAAGAGGAAAAAATGTGTGTGATGGACCGAGATGCAGCCTAAAGATGTTTGGTCAACCAGATTAGTTGTGTCAACATCGGTGGCTCCAGGAGCAACCGATAATATCATCATACCTCTGATATCATGACCTGTGTGAATGTCAACCTGGACATCTATCATTTGAAACTAATCCTTCCCCATTGTGGCGTGTGTCAAGATCGAAAATGACAATGGCCTTTGCTGAAGGATGCGGCGTGGCGCGATTTGCCTTTGTTTTCGCTCAATTTATCAGTCCCTCGTACGGCCCGCTCTTGACGGATGTGACAGCCTGTTAGTCCAAATAAAGTTCCGTGAGATAGAGAGGGATGGAGCGTCACGCCCGGTGGGGAGAAGGGATGGTGTGTTTGGAGATGGCAGAAGGAGAAAAGAAGTTTTGTTGCCTCAACAGAAGGTTACCAGCCATGTGATGGATGGACCATGAAGGGAAAATCCGCTGATCTCACTCCGATGACTCCTATCTCACCCAGACACCCACTTTGCTTTAATTTTTTTCATGTCCTCTCATGTCTTTTGACGCTTCCTTGATCTGATCTGTGCGATGTGAGGAGCAGGGTGTGGACCGTGCATCACTGTGTGATCTTGCGCCCATAATCTTGTTTATTAAATGTCTATTCAATTAAAAAGGGCCTGGGCCCCTGTAGGTGATGCACTGCTCTCAGTTGCCACTTTGTCAGTGTCGAGAAAAGGAGCTGAGGCCAGGCCTACCCGAGTGTGAAATTAAACAGGTGATAAATTTCCCTGTATGGCCAACAGTGGGAACACTGTCATTTTTCATTACTGTTAAACAAAAGGCGGAAGAAAACAACTTCCATTTTTATGCTCTGTGCCTCCCTCCCCCCAAACAAGACTAATGAGGATGGTTTTTAAGTCAGGTCTACGTAAGCGAATAAATCACATGTTCACTTCCTCTTCAGGCTTATCTTAGATATGAAGTATGGAGTGGGGGGTGGTGCACACCGGTGATGTAGAGCTTTGCTGCTGTCTACAATAGAGCCAGGAAATACAGTCTTTTTTTCTCATAGTTTGTGACAGAGTGCTGTATTACACAATATATACTCCTAATTTCGCCAAAAACTACCACCCATACATCTAGTTGGGGGTTGATACATCAACAGCAAATCCTTTTTACAGTCTGTAGTCAAAGAGAAGTAAGCCATGGCCAAACAGAGATATTTCAAGGGGGAAATCCAGCAACTTGCTTTTGATCGTTTTACAATCACACTGGACTTCCTGTGGAGGGTCTGGGTCAGATTTGAGGGGGCTGAAAGGACCGGGGACAGAGCCTGCAGAAAGAGACAGGACTAGTGTTCACCCCTAGGGTGAAATTTATCGATTGCAGACGATCCCATCTCCACCCCTATCTGTGAAAGCATTGGTGCCCCTTTTGTCGAGAGGCACAATTTTGATGGAGAAGAGTGCAAAATGGAGAGAGACATGAGTGGGTGGGATGGCAGAGAGCAACGGGGAGCAAAAGAAAAAAAAAAGATTCTATTGTGTAAGCCTGATGGTTTACTTTGAATCAGAATGAACAAGTGATGAAAAAAAAGAGGATGCTCAGAGAGAGAGAACAAAATAGAAAAACTAAGCCATCAGGCACAAGAAAAGCAATACCCTTGGGGAGGTGGAAGAAAGCATTTCTGCCTGATACCAGACAACCAGCAGGCAGAGGACAGAGTGGGTAGATGTATGTGTGTGCGGTGACAGTGAGTCTGCATCGGGGGCATACAGTTTCACATTTCTTCATGCTCCACATACAAAAAAGGTCACTCCTCTCAGTCAATGAAATTATGTTAAATCGACCACGAGAAGCTTTGACGGCACGATTCACCTCACAGGCCCAGGGCCAATATGGTAGACAATGGTAGAAAAGGAAAAAAGAAAGGAAAAAAGAAAAGAACGAAACACCCCTGGCTAGCAATCAAAATGGAAGAGGATTCCTCTCATCTCTATTTGCTCTGTCCTCCATCTACCCCCTCTTTTCTTCTCTCCAGCCATCCCTCCCGCTGGCAGGTGTAATCTGCTCCCCTTCACACCTCGTCTGAGGATGACTATGTTCCCTGTGCCGACCCAACAGCCGAGGGGGGAATGGCATCGTTTGCGTGACAACCAGAGGATGGCATGTTGCTCCCCCCGGAGTTGTCCCCAAGACAAGCCGAGAGACGGACTGTGATATCCTGCCTTGGTCTGTCAGCGCTGATCAAGATATGATTTGCATGGTGAATTAGATCTCAATTATTCAGAATGTGGAGGAACGACAGGGCTACAGGCGTAAAAATCAGGGACACTTGCATTAAGTGCCATCGGTCACACACTTAAAAGCATAATTGCACACAAGGGCTTGAAAAAATTTTAATGGTAAATTCTCAAATAAAACACAAATCAATAAAAATAAATAAAAAAACACAGTTCTCATACACTGATATCTCTAATCCCTATTGTTGGGGCTACTTTGTTGTTCTTTCCTTCTGGTTAAGCCACTGTCAGTGAAACTCAGCAGATATTTCACATTAAAAGCCTGCTGGGAAGACAGGAAGTGTTATACCTTATAAGCTGTTGGAAGGCTTTGTGTTGAGTTTCACTGACAGTAGCTTAACACTGAATGAAAGAATGGCAAAGCAGCAATGATAATTCATTTGTTTTCATTTATTAATTTTCATAAAAAAATAGGGGAAATGTTGAGATCCAAAAACAACAAACAGCAGCTCCAGCAAATAAGAAGCAAATCAGAAAACGGGAGATTTCTTACTAAAATATGATAAAATATAATAAAATACAATAAATTAGAAATGAAGGGTTGTCTCCAATATAAGCCCGGGTTTATCTACAGTTCAGATGAATAAAGAACCTGGTAATTATTTGAATATTTAGCTGAATAAATGGAGTATAACTGATGGACTGATAAACAAACAAACAAGGCAACTCAGGCATTAAGATATTGCTTCAAGAATGTGTAGCTGACCTGGACTTAATCACCCAGATGTCATTTCTGTTCATGTAACAGGTTTTGTTTATGGACATGCAGTGTGACTTTCACTTCATCTTTTACTATGTTAGCCTGTTGGCATGCAGCTGGTGGCATATGCAACCATTATGAAAATCCACAGATGACTGAATACTGTACCACAGGTCAGTTGATAAAGATAATTACACCATTTGAATGGCCGATTGGTTAACATAATTACACCATTTCAAAGTCCATTTCCTACCTTCATCACAGCTGCCGTGCTTTGCCACATCAATTTTCTTCTTCTGCATGCAGGAGGTCATGCGGAGTTCACATTCGTTGTTGTAGGTGGTGCCATCGCTTCCGCACACCGCGGAGAAGGCCTCGCCCGGGCACTGTAGGCACTCACACTTATTCTGGACACACCGGGCACCCCAGGCACAAACAGTGCTGCCGCATGTTTCTGAATTATACACACAGCAGTGGGACTGGTCAAAGCATGATGGGTCAATGCAGGAAAAGGAAACATTCATAGAGTTGTTTTGATGGATTTCATTCCCACCAGCATCTCCGGAATAGAGATTTTAATGAGATTTCTCTGGCCCATTCCTAATCCCCATGCATGCCACTTCTTCTTATAATATATCCCTCTCCTAAAACTGACATGTACATGTTCCCTTAGTAATTCTCCATTTGAGTATCCTGCAATTCCATTCCAAGTTTGTTAGAATATGAACCGCCTGCCTGCAGCTGTATGAGCTACCTCTTGGGCTCTACTTGTATTTTTTATATCCACATTTAATTTGGAGCTGGAGAAAAAGAACTTCATACATTATGCACGTTTCATTCTTTCTCTGATCACCCAGGATTCATGCGTACGCCAAGAAGTCTTAGACACATGCTGTATAAATGTATGCATTACTTACTGCACTCTCCCTGGCTGACCACTCGGAGGTCCATCTGTTCTTTGCAGGACCGCACGTGCAGCTCGCACTCGCTGTTGTAGGTAGTGCCATCGCTGCCGCACACAGGCTGGTGGGACTCCACACACTCCGACGCACACACACACTGCCTGCTCTGGGCATCGCAGATTGCCCCAAAAGAGCAATTGGCACAAGCCTCATCTAGATGGAGATAAAGAGGTAGGCAAAGGCTTAGTGTGTGTGTTTTTGTGTCTTTCAGTTGTTTCTAAATGTCTTCGGTAGCAAGTTGGCTATAATAAATACCCTGAATGTGGATAGTATTAAGTCCCTTTAACACTTCATATTTTGGTGTGAGGAAGACTTAAAATGGATTGTATGTCATTAATCTGTGAGTGCAATGCAGTGCATTTAAAACTCTCTTACTTACTATTTGATGATCCTTCAAACATCTCTCAAATGGATATGAAGTGGTAATAATTTGTTGCCTGACTACACATTCTTAGTTCTGCATAGTTAATCTTTCAAATGTAGAGATTCACTATAGGCACGATCAAACATTTTATGCACTTTTGTGGTCACTATTGAAGTAACTTCTATCAAGATAATGTTACCGTGGCATAAAAATAGTGCTAACGTGGTATTTTTCAGTAAACAAACACTTACTCACAATTTTCCTCAGTGTTTTAACTTTCATAATGTGGACAACAGCCATAAAATAATGAAATAGTAAAAATGTGTCTTTTCTTTATCTTGCTCTTGACAAGCTGTGTGGCTGACAGCTGGTGTAGTGCTGAGGCTGCCTTCAGACCAACTCAGGCGTCGGGGTGATTAGCGCGGGGTTGTGCGCCGATGTAGGAGTGTCACTACGTGGCCCATTTGTATGAAGGCAATTTACTTAATTGTAATCCCTCATGTCAGGGTTGTACAGCAGTCTGATCGCTGACTTACGTGATTGGCGGTGGCTGCATTTCTCCAAAAGTCGATTGTGTTTCAACTTTCCTCTGCAGGGCCACTGCGTTTTTTTTTTCTGCATTCCCTGTGGCCCCCAAAGCCGCAGCCTTAACGCACTACCTCCATAGAATTGAATGCGAGGACTGGGTTTTTTTTGCCGCAACGCCTGGTTTGGTCTGAACGCAGCCTTAATGATGCAGTGCAGTAACGCATACACAGGAAGTGCAGAGATGCAAAGTTTCCAAACTGAGTGTAGAATCGGTGTAAAACTTTATTGGAGTCCACCTGAGGCATATTCAATTGATTTGAAATACTTTCGAAAAGGCACACACCTGTCTATTAAAAGGTGTCATGGTTCACATGCATGTGAGAGCTAAAAACCAAGCCATGAAATTCAAAAAAACTCCCCACAGATAGAATTCTACTGAGGCAGAAATCTGAGGAGGAGGATGAAAAACAAGTGCGGAAAGTTCCCAGGAGCACAGTGGGCTCCATCACTAGACAAATTTGGAACCACCCAAAACCACTCTATCTAGAGCTGAAACTAAATAACTGAACACAAAGACCTTCAGAAATTCTCTGCAAATACAGAAGAGGCTGCCAGAAGGACAACCATCACTGCAGAAATCAGGACTTTATGGAAGACTAGTCAAAACTGAAGCTACTCCTGAGAAAAAGCCATATGACAGCCTGGCTGGAGTTTGCCAAACAACACTTAAATGACTCTGAAAGCATGAAGGAAAGATTCTCTGGTCTGATGAGACAAGAATTGAACTCTTTGGCCTCAATGCCAAATGCTATATCTACTGAAAGCCAGGTACAGCTCATCCCATCCCTTTGGGGAAGCATGGTGCCAGCACTATCTTTTGGGGATGCTTCTGAGGAGCAGGTGCTGGAAAATTGGTCAGAACTGAGTGAGAAAAGTCACACTGTTCTCGTTGTATTTACGACTTTATAAGGTTGTTCATATCTGCTTATAAATATGCTATATTCCACCGCACTTCAAGGCTGAATCAAACAGATGATATCTGGATTTTCTCTGTAAAAGACAGGATTGAGATGCCCAAAAGGCTTAGAGAGCTTTTGAGACTTTGCTTATTAGTTGGAGGATTCACTTGGATCCCTTGTGGAAGGCCTGATTCTGGAGGCAAAGCTTTTCCCTAAAGAAATGGCAAGGCAGGATCAGACATGTTCAGCGTACTGACGGATGTCACATGGGGGCAGGAAACAAATGAGAAAGCAAATGCGAGGCCTCGTAGACAGACAGGGCTAGCAGTAGATGTACCTCTCCCACTGACACCAATTATACCTGGAGGATTGCATTAGCACAGCTCGCTATCACATTCAATTAGGGGCAGGCTAATAACCGCTGCTGATTTAGCACTAATTGAGAGAGGCGAGGCTGGCCGCTGGAACCTTCCACATTATTAATCTGTTTATTACTCTTTTAGAGTCTTTCATTTTCTTCATCTCTCTATCTAGCGCAGGCACTCTCTCCCTTATTGGATTAACAGCCTTGACTGTGATCTGAATATGGCAATGTGTGGCACTTAACATACAGTATATTGCCTGTAGAAGCAATATATTGTCAGACAAATTAGTTTGACGTCATAACCTAAAATAATTACATGTGCTATCCTAAACCAAGGTGTAATTTTGGACTGTTATTGGTTTGAGCTACACCCCTTACATTTAATTAAGGAAACTCTTAATGCTACAGCATCAAATTATATTTTAGACAATAATGTGCTTCAACATGATGATGCCACTGTGCAGAAAGCCAGGTCCATAAAATAATGATTTTCCGAGTTTGCTGCCGAAGAACTTGGCTGGCCCACACAGAGCCGTTCAACACTTTCGGGATTAAATGGAACGGTGAATGTAAGCCAGGCCTCAGCATCAGTGGCAGACCTCACTAATGCTGTTGTTTGCTGGATGGGAGCAAAATCCCGGCAACCAGGTTCCAAAATATGGTGGAAAGCCTCCAAGAAGATTGGAGGCTGTTATAGCTGCATATTAATGCCCGTAGTTTTGTAATGAGGGGTTAAACAATCACATATGAGTGTAATGTTTGGATACCCATATACATGTGACCATGTAGTTTAAGTCTAATAATTTAGATTTATATCAAATAATTTTCTATTGTCAGTGATCACATGTTGCTCCTTCTATCCTGACACTGCAAGTGGGTTGAAAGTTTTGGCTGAAAAAGATATCAGAAGAAGGCTTTATAGCAATGTTTTTTTGTGACAAAAATAAATAAACATAAAATATAAGTGTCAGTAAAATATGGGTTGCTGTGGTCGTGGCGTCTCTCTGCTTGCGGCAGCTATAAATCAGGAAGTGGCAGTGGTGACTGTTGTCCTTTATCAGGCTATGTGTCCTGATAGCAGGCTCGCTTCTTTATCAGCTCCTGCCCCTCGCACCTGGCTCTCCACACTGCCTGATCCTCCAGACAACATGCATTGCGAACAGACAGAAAAGGAAGGCAGCTTCAGTTCAAAGCCAGGAGAAGAGGGAGAATTGTCACCATTACTGGTAATGCCTGCCATCTCCGATTTAGTCATCTCCAAGTCACCACTAATTTTGAGTCTCAGTGAAAAACAGTCTATTTCTCTTTCTGAAGGTGGACAACTTCACAACCAGAAATAGTTCAGACTTTGAGGTAAAAAGGATTGGCATTATAATGCATACATACTCACGACAAAGTGATAGCTAGTGTGCTAACATTAGAACCTGGGATCTTTCATCTAATTCAAATACCTTTCATGTCCACCAATGCAAGAACCTATCAAGCCTAGGAAAATATGCAACATAACACAGTGTGTCCAAGATCAAAGTTACACCAGGTCTAATAAAATGTAATCTAACTGTATCCCAAAAAATAGCCCGAAGAGTTAAATTTTAATATCATACATTAACTTATCAGAAATAAGTACACAATACTGTAGGTCACTGCTTGATGTATTTGGGTAATGTATATGACAGGATAACATAAAGACGTTGTATATTAACCAAACTCTCCTCATATGATATCAACACTGTATTTCTATATTTTCTGCCATGTCACTACTCTAACTATCAAACCAAACTTATTTCTTTTGCTGAGGACCTGCTGGAAATTAGTCAAGGTCCCCTTGAAGTCCCCTAGACCTAAAGTTGGGAGCTACTGATGTTGGTTCTTGCACTGTGACAGCCTCTCTTGTTGTGTTTGGTGGCAGTGTTTGTGGCTTTGGAAGGGAGTGTGAAAAATAGGGGCAGGTTGGTATAAAAAGTGGCCTTGAAAGCATGAAGGATTGAGTCATTGAGGGGAACCTCAAACCCTCCAGCTTTACGGTGTTTTGTTGATATCCTCACCGGGAAACAACCTGAATTGTAGCTGAGGGGGTCTGGGCGGAGTATTACCTCAGGATTAAGCAGAAAGGAGTAGGCTGGTTTGTGTTTTGAAGGCTTGTGAACATGGCTGGGTGATAACAACTCCCTTGTCGGCCGGTACAATATTAACTCTGCCCCCCACTTTCTCTGCCCCTCCTCATCTTATTTACCACCATCTCCTTCCCTCCCTGCATTTATTACATCCCCCACCCACTTTCCTCTGCCCTCTTTTCACTGTCTCTCTCCGACCACTCTCATGCTGCTTGTGTGACCTATATTTCTTACTCAACTGTGTATATCATTTCAAACACCTGTGGGAGAAAAAAGGGAAATTTGTTATTTTCTTTTCTCAAATGATTCTGGCGCCTCTGCTCTCGTGTGTCTGGGTAAAGCCGTATGAATGGCCCTTTTTTCCAAACCGACTGATATCCAGCTGGGGGGTCTATTAACTGAGCGCACTTCTACCAGCCCACCTTACAAGGTCGCCCGCCACTCAAACACAGGAGGAGGAAAAATCTCAGAATAATAACAAATGTCACTCATATTGCTATCGGGTTGCACCTGAGCCATATAGATAACTGCTATTTTTCAAGCCCGCAGGGAAGGAAATGAAATTATGGCTGGGCCCATGAGAGGCTGTAGTACGTCACACACACACACACACACACACACACACACACACACACACACACACACACACACACACAGTTAAGCACACATGCCCAGTTATTTTCCCTATTGTGGCACCTCTCTAACCTTAAACTATTGCTGCCCTCACCTGCCTCTCTTAAGCTCCTACTTTTGAGTCTGGAAGCCATGAATCTGACAGCTTACAAATTATAGTGCATTTGGATGGAAATAACAAAACAGAGCCAGTAAACGAAAACACACAAAAAAAACATCTAAAAATTGACTTAATGTTGCAGAACGAAAAGATGAAAATGTGGCATATAATTAATGTTTCAACCTCTGTATCACAGACATTTTTTACTTTATTCACCATTTTCTTCTTCCATTGCTCATGCCTTCAACTCTTAATTCCGATACTTCCAACAGCACCTGAGGGCAGCATATGTTCTTCTCCTCTCTCTCCTTTTCTGCTCCATAAACATGTATAGTATATTAGTGGTGGGAATAGACTGTGATAATTGGATGAGATAATATCTTAAGTCAGTAAGTTGTTATGGTGCTGAATAAAGCCCAGTAAAGCTGTGCAAACAGCCCAGAAATAACCCACATTATCATCGCCATCATTCCTCGGCTGGCTCCCGCCTGGCAAGCCAATGCCTCAGCATTTTTATGGCACCATTGCGCTGACGCAGGCCTGTTCCTCTGGGAGCCAAGAACCATCCATAGTGCTGGATTACAGACAGGGCCCTCCACTCCGCCAGCTCGCTCTGCCTCTCGCTTTTTAAAATAAAGACTATTCATTACCGCCGAGGGACCCGGGGCCGACAGACCTGCCGTCTACCTGCGGTGCAGCACATGAAATTGAGTCAGCCCGCCTGCCCACCGACCAAACACTGCTTTCGCTCCATTTCCTGTTGGCATACATCCTTATGCGCTGGATTTCAATTTAGAGGAGGCTGGGAGGGGAAGATGACAGATGTGATACACGGGGAGGCAAAGAGGGAGCGCAGGATCTCCCCAACAACCTACCATGTCATCTACTCGGTACAGAAAGAAACTCAAACCACTACTCATTTTACAAGACGATCAGACTAGCCCATAAACAGCCCATAAACAGTTTGCATATTTTAGGACAAAACAGTAGAGTAAAATTTCATGCAAGCAAAGTGAGACTAATTCAGTTCTATTGATCATTCTGATAACCGCTCAGCTCATCCACAAATACTGCACCGCAGAGTCCAACTCATTTTCATTATTATGGTCTTCAAAATATGCAGAAAAGAATCTAGTGTAGTAAAACTGAGTGAATGAGGTTACTGATAGAGTCAAGCCAAGGGGGTAATAACCGCTGTACTTCTGCCCAGTGTGTGTGATTAGCGAATGGCTTGATCATAGACGAGGAAGAATACTCAATCACCAATTAGAGTCCATGGGAAAATTGGCCTTCCAAGATGGCATTAAGCCATCAAGAGTATTCACTAAGTTGGTTTACCAAGCTGTATAAATCTGCCCGTATGGCTGTGTGCCTGCATAGTGGATCTGAAGATATTTTTACCACTTGAAACTCTGCTGTCGCTGGTGTACTAATGACTAGCTGATACTCCGACACTGCAAGACAAAGCCAAGTGACTCATGTAGCCAATTACAGACAAGTATGCTCCGCATGCTCTTTCACTGGGAGTAAAGTGCATCTTCACTCAAAGGTCAAAACAGGCAAATTGGAGTCTTGGTGTTGGCACAGAAGGGCTGAAGAAGAGCAGGAGGGAGGAGATGAAGAGCAATGGACGAGGGATCAGGAAAATCCTTGTGAGACCTGAATATGTTTTAAGTATTGTTTTGACTTTGTTTGATTTTACGATGGGAAGCCCCGGGGGGGTCACCATGAATACAACTCCATATGTGTTAATTTGTTACGTCTGTGGATTATAATTTTGCCTCTGGGTAATGTAGCACTATTAATTAATTTGATCTTAATAATACTGGCAATTCATTAATTAGGTGCTAGCACACTTTTGTTTTGTAGCTCTGTGGTGTTTTGTTGTGCAGTTACTCACCACAGGGTCCTTTGTGAGCCATGTGAATGGTTCTCTGCAGGGCACAACCCATCGCTCGCATCTCGCAGGGGCTGCCGTAGCTGTGACCGTCGGAGCCACACAGTGGGTCAGATGTTTGTGGGCAGGCCTGGGAGCACTCGCACACTGGCTCGTCGTTCTTGACCACGCACACCGCCCCGTGAAGGCACACCTTATCCAAGCAGGGGCTCGGTATGCTGAGATCTGCAGGCCGATCACCCAAGAGACAGAGAGCAAAATTAGAGGGGAACTACGGAACAAGGTGGATGGGAAGCGGGAAGAATATAAAATAGAGGTTGGAGAAAGGTTTGGAAAGGGCATAGGTGACGGGGATTAGGGTTAGGGTTGGGGGGGGGGGGGTAGGTTAGAGCATAGCTACATGGGGAACTGCAGGTTTTGTGTTAGAAAAGGTTTGAGGACGAAAAAAGATATATGATGGGATATGCAATACAGCCCTATTGCTGTGACACCTCTGCTTCCTCAGCTTCCTATGTCATTTCCTCGCCTTTGTGCCTATCCTGATGTATCCTGAATCTTTGAAGAGTCCGCCGAATCCGGTGGCATGAGGACAGCGAATAAAAACATGGCCCTGTAGCACAATGGAGATGAAACAACCGACGAACAATGGTTGCACAGCCTTTTTTTTTTTTTTTCAGGCGAGTAAATGCCTGGATTAATTGACGTTCCCAATGTGCCCCTTCAAAGGCTTCCATTTGCATCTCAGTGAGAGCCACCGCTTCAGCCAAAGCTGGTTGAACTGACATGGAGGAGCGAGAAAAGGAAGAGCAAAAGGGAGAGAGTGTGACAGAAAGAGACGGGAGAGAAAATGTAGAGAAATAAAAAAAAAAAGAAACAGTCGGAGAGAAGAAAGAGCAGTCTGCTTAATAATTCAAAAAAAGCCAAGCTCCTGGGCAGAGGCAGATATGAAATGTGAACATCACAGAGAGGTGTCTGCTTCAGTCTCTCCCTCTCGCGCACCAGTTCCAGCATGACTTCATTAAAACGAGGACTGGATTTTGCACCTATGATTCTGGGTAGCGTCAGACAGGTGTAGGCTGGGTTGATACAACCTGACTTGATCAGGAGGAGGGAGAAGAAACCTGAAAAACGGTATGAACAATCCTTTGATCACAGCCTCCCATCCTGACTCAATCAATTCTTTATAGCTTTATGTTTCAATGAAAAATATTACATGGCATAGTGCATACTGAGACAGGGTGCCAGTGTGTGTGTGTGTGTGTGTGTGTGTGTGTATTTGTTGAGGGCTTGGGTTGATGGTTAAAAGCCAAGCCTTAAGGCAGGACGGTATACAAGAGTAAGAGTCGAGAGTAAGCAAGAGACGATAGCCTGGCTCCATAGTGATTTTCATTTGGAGAGCTTCACGCATGAGGGATGGATCACTCGGCTAAATGTGGTGTGTCTGCAGATTAGAGCAAAAAGCAGACGGAGGCATCAAATGATTTTTGATGAGAAGCACTGGCGAAAATTGAAAGAGGTGCATTTTACACCTAAAGTCAAACAAAACTTCTTCTAGTCTACCTTTTGTTTTAAACTTTGTTAGAGGGGGTGGTGCTGTCACGGAGACTGCCCCTTGTAATGACACCACCCATGGCTCCATCATTATTGTGACCATTATGGGATTAGATGGCATCGCAGGGGGGGAACTTGGCGTGCTTGGAGCCCCGTGATTCATCCATCAGCTCAGAGGCGCTCAGCAGTGGCTCTAGTCGTAGCACTAATGCTGGGGTAAATTATAACTGATAACAGAGATGGAGGCAATTAGCTTTTTTAACTCTGATTAAGGCGATGGGAAGGCTCTGTGAAAAAAGGATCAATGTAACCTGAACATCTTAAGACTAATTCTGAGGACCATACTTCCAAATAACAATAAAAACAGAGGTACAGATATTAAAATAGCAAGAAGAAGAGGGGATCGTGAAGCTTGTTCACTACCTCCTACTGTTTCCTGCTGAGTTGTGGCTGTAATTAAACAAATCTTTCCGGATCTCGAGCAAGGACACAGGGTCTCCCATTTCGGAAAGTGAATGTTTCAATTTAGAAGGTGGAACACGGCTATTGATTTCTGTGTTTTGATGCCAAGCTGCTGTTTCAAAACAGCTTGGAGGTGCCACATAAGTACGTAAGCTGTTCAGTGCTGCTTAATTTGGTACGGCTTCAAAAACAATTGATTCCCCGTGATCTCTTTTCAACGCCTCGCGTGTGTCTGCGAGTGATCCGAGCTTAGCTGTACAACCTTGGCCTCCATAAAAGTTCACCAGCCCACTTCCCAAGGACGGGCTCCTAAAACACAACTGCAGCCTCCGATAACGCCTTAGTCTCCCATTCTCTTTGTTTCACACACATAAAAAAGATGAAAGAATTCCCCTCCAAAACTAATTTTTTATCATCCTCTACCTCTGGGGGGCAAAATTTCTGCCTGATTTATTAACTAGAGAGGGTGCAAGAAAAAAAAAAAAAACCAAGACAAAACTCCCCAAGTGTAAAAATCTGACACAGTTAAAAACTGAAGCCGTCTTTTTTCTCTCTCTTGGATGCAGGAACAAGCTTTGAAATGGCAGCCTGTCACAACTAAGGCTTGTGGGATGGTGTTCACAAGCCTGTTCCAGCTCTCTTTCTCTCCCTGGTCTCCTCCCAGACACTTAAAATTCTTCTTCTTCCTGCATGTATCATGTGTCGGTTTTGTCAGGCAGGTCCGGGGTAAACCAAAGTTGCTGGATTTAAACCAAGCTGTTAATACGTGAACATTAGCTTGACAGTTAAATGGCTGTAGTAACTGTAATCTGTGGTGCCAAACACATAAGCGCAGTAGCCAAGGCATTGTTGTAGTGACTGAGCAGGTGCAGTGAGCGGGCCACTGTGGCAGCGGGGAAAAGTCGAGACAAACCCGCGGAAAAACCCAAAAAGCATGAATAATTCTTTCTAATCAAGGATTCTGCTCTGCTGGTGTGCACTCAGCTCTGTTTCTGTACCCTGACACCGGTTGGGAGGACTTTACATTCTGGGTGTCACCTCAGTCCGTATCCTCTCCTGCCAGCCGCTGTGTAACTTTTCTATTTTAATTAGTGTGGTATTTTAATGGCATGGCCCCGCTACAGGGCTTGGAGGGGATTACTTCAGGTGAGGGCGTGCTGTGTCAACACGCCCCAGCAGAGGCTGGCCACGACAAAAAATTGAGAGGACACGTTCCTCTGATGTCCTGATATCGGCTTACCGGTTTGCCTGGAGTATCATTACTGTGCACTTAGTGGTGTTATCTGACAGGTAAAGTGGCGAAGAACGCCACAGTGTAACTTCTAGAGCTTAACAACCCCTCTTTAGGTCCGTGTGATGGCACAGCGAGCTCTGGCAGGACTCTGTGTGATTGTGTGGATGCTGCAGTGAGCAGACGTACACCGTTAACCCCCCATAACATGTCAGGGAAATGCTGGGAGATTATTTTGGCGAAAGCTTCCTCCCATCTCCACTCAGCTCATACATATGTTAATTGGACTTTCCCCCTCGGGTCCGTGTGCAATTCCAAATCGTTCCCTGTATTATGCAGGGCAGTGAATCAGTGTAATCCAGGTGATGCTTGCTGTAGCCAACTGGCAGGGAGAATTACCTACAACTGCAACCCATTACAACACAGGGCTCCAATGGGGCGCAGCCAATCTGCAGCAAGCCCCGCCTTCTCTGTTCCTTCACCTGCAGGGCTTTGATCCGACTCCCTTTGCCTCCCTTGCATTAAAAACATTTATGTATCATATTAGTCGAGGGAAAGGGAGGTGCAGAGAAAAGGCTATATTAGCATACAGCAAAAGGCATACCCGCGGGCTGTGTCTGTGAATCGAAGCCTCTTTGTGCATTCACAACTAAGAACGTGCTGCTCTTCAAAATGGAGACAAGCAAAAACAACGTGGGGAAAGAAGAAAGACAAGCTGGGAGCCCTGCTCTTGTGACATATATTTATCACAGGTGAGATGACATCCGAGCGCTGTTTGTCTAATACAAACAGGTGATTTTATCAACCACAGGGAGTTTTTAAAATGAACAGACTGATGAAGCTATGCAAAAGAAACCTGCAAATGGAACGACAAAGCTCAACATTTATTGCATCTCCAATCTAGTCGGGAGGAATAGCTCGGAAGAAACCGGAAATGAAATGAAAAATGTAGAAATTGGAAGAACTGCGTGGTTGATCACAGTCCGACAGCACGCAACACCCACAATGCCGCGAGTCACTTCTGACACCATGTTGACCCACATTTCTCTGCAATTTCTGCCCGATGACAGCCTGAGGGCTGCAGTAAGTGGACCGGCGGCCCCTGGATGCTGTCAATCTGGCTCCCACGGCACTTCCTCTAATTAACTTGATTAGGAAAAACAGCACTGGTGATCTTACATACCCAAGCTCCACAACTGTTTGCGAGTCCAATCACTGCAGCCGGCGGAGATGCTAATCAAATAAACATGCAAATGATAAAATATTCGGCACAGAGTCTTGACACCTAAGGTGACTGATTTTCCGTTCCTGCTCTGCAGAGCTCTTTGTCAATGACAATGTGCCTGCCGCTGAGTGATTCTGTGTTAACCTCCGGAGGCGACAGGCAACACATTTCAAGCAACTTGCTCGCACTTGCATGAGTTTTTCTGCACTTGCAATAATCCACTCACACAGCTGTGTACATATGAAAGACAAAAGAATTTATGTCTGCAAAACTAGCTCTTTCATTTGTTCACTCCTAGTTTGTCTGCCAATACGTTCCTCTAAGACTATCTGTTTTAGTGTTTTTACAGAATTATCCTCCTCTACGCTCTCAGAGGCCACACTGCCGCTTGTATTTCTATTTTATGAACAGCCTAACTACCAATTGAGAAACTCTCCACTTCCTATTCTACTAATACCAGACATGAGGCCAGTACATCAACAGGCTTGGGGGAGTTGTGCTGAGCCACTTTATATTCCTGCTTCCATTGATTCAAAGTACTACTGAATATGTACTAAAATAGCTTGACTTACAGGGGCTGTGGAAAATAACCCTCTGGGCAGGAAGTAAGCGCTGATATATCTTGGGCCAAGACAAAAAAAAAGGAAGTTTTAATTAACATCATTATTACAAAAGTAATTAGTTTTACACACAGTCTGGCTCTCTGATATTGAATAAACAGACTCTTAAAATAAAAGACTTATTTTGAAAAATTAATTGCTCTTCAGCAGATGTCTATGTGAAGCCTTAAGAAATCCTGAATTTTTATAATAAGCTCAATTTAGCTCTTTTTTTTTTTACCATTCGATCGGTTCAGTCTCTTTAACATTGTGTCTAACTTCACTGTAGAGCTTTCTACAGACAAACACACACACACACACACACACAGGGCAATAACAACTCTAACCAGTGACTGAACACAGCGATGCTCACACTGCAGCTCCAAATATGTTTTCAAAAAGCTGCAGGCACTACATCTATTGGTCAGGCAAAAGGTACAGGTACAATGAGGAGTTGAGGACCCACTATTTTGATCATTATTGGTGAAAGCACTGGCCCACTTTTTTGTGTATTTCATGCCAAATTCATCAGCATGTTGCAGTTTAACATTCTGAAGTGTCAAATTTCGGTTGCTGTTCAAAATGCATTTTCAAAAGCATGAAAGAAAGGATAAAAGCCTTTGAAAACATTAGGGCGCCACTGTACCTCCATTGCTCGGTCCTCTAAATTTAGCGGAATGATTATCACAACATTTCTGCTACAATAGCCCACGCTTCATACACACTTCCGTGTTTAGCTGGCGCTCGTACCCTGCTGTGCTCACATCATATGGGAAGGAGAGGGAAAAATAGCACTTCATTGCGTCAGTCTAAAAATATTCTGTATGTGTTCCACGCTGTGAAACGTCTAATCGAAACCATCTGTATGGATTTACAATCAATACAAATTAACCACAGCAGATATTTCTTGCTTTTTAATCAGACTCAGACTAAAGGCAGTTTCTTTTGCAGCTTGAGGTTGAAATTATGTTTTAATCCATTTTTGTGTTCCTGTGTACTGGAGAACAGCAATGTCGTAAAATCTCTATAGTGAAGTAGGTGATGAAAATAATGATGAAAATAAAGTCCATAGTAAAAACAACCAAACAACTGATGATCTTTTTCACAGTGGATGAATAAGCCGCTGTGTCATCTCATCGGCTTGCCTGGTGATGACAAAAATGTTCTCTTCCTCCAGTGTCACAGGGCTCTTATATTCTATCTGAAAATCCAAGGCTGCAGACCACTTCATCCTCCTTCCCAGCACCCTGCTCTGATTCACTTCCAGCAAATCCTTCACAAGCTCACGTGTTCTTGGACATCTTGATTTGTGACTCTGTCTGGATGTTAAGTTAATCAGCTAATCGCCCCGTGGTGTCTGCATCTCTAAATTGAAGAGCTTTAGCTATCGATCAAATTGTTTTCAGTGGAGGACAGCAGTCAGGACATTATAGACATGTGGGTTCTCTGCATGACCATGTGGAGGCAAGCACCGGCAGGGGGAGGGGTGACATTAGGCGCAGTCGCCCACATGAAAAAAGATTTACGACGGTGTCAGAACTGAAGAATTTCATCCGTTTGACAGCTGGCAGGGCGATCGATCACCCCGCCCCACGCACCACTCAGCCAATGAAACGAGGAAAGAGATCATTATTTATAAAATAATGGTAATTCAATATATCAAACTCTTCCTTTTCAGATGTCTGAAACTTTGTCTGAAGCCTCAAGTCTGTGTGTGTGTGTGTACACCACAATGACACAGTAGTCATTGTGCAGTCGTCTTTTGACACCACCAGTCTCTGTCAGAGCAGAAGCACAATAGAGCACAATGGAAGTGTGTGTCCCACACTGTATACAGTGTGTGTCTGTGTGTGTTCCTGCCGCGTGATCAGTGCGGGCTATTGATCGATCTCCGACAAGTCAGTCTTTTTGGAAGACACAAACACACTCTGTCAGCGTTGTGACTATCTTACAGAGAAGGACCTCTATCTAATCTGGATTTACTAACACAATGGCAGGAAAAAAAACACTGGAAGGACATGAGGGACAGAGAAGGAGGAAAGAAAGAAAGAAAGGAAGAACGAAAGAAAGATAGGAGTTCTAACATGTGCATGCACACACATAACACACACTCCTTGCATGCATATCATCTGTCTGACTAAACCAACAGTCTCTGTGGGCACCTACGCTTGCTCTTTTGATGTTTAATTAAAACCGAATCGGGGGACGGTGTTGGGGGGGGGGGGGTTGTGTTATGCTCTGTTTTGAAAAATATGCAAATGTCAATAAAAATGCATTAAAGAAACATACTACCAGTCGCTGACGGCTGTGATGCGTAGGGGAAGGGAGGACGGATGGGGAGAGAGAAAGAAAGTAACCAAACAAATGAGTGGGGGGGGGACTGAGACACCATTTGCCAGAAATAATGAAACCGAGCAAAACACATAAGAACTTGCACTGCCATTTCCACTTCTTAATTTATGCACAGCTCAGACGGCCGAATAATGCTAATGAGTGCTGGTGCGTCCTGATGCTGACAACCGGAGATAACTTTGGTATTCAGCTCCACCCCAACGCCTGGAGGATGGACGGATCGCTCTCGTTTTATCGGCCCCCGTCACAACAAGGATGACAACGTGGATGGCGACTATGGACAAAATTGCACAACATGTCTGCTGTGTGGATTTGTTGCTGTGATGGTCTCCTCCAGCTTTATCATGCATGCTGGGTTATCTGGTTATAAGACAAACAAAAATTCTTCTACACCTAAGATGAGGCACTCAAACCACCTTCAGAAATCAACAGAGAGGCACTGAGCCATATAAACTGGATATGTCATGCTTTGAAACACACATGTAGAAAAAAAAATGTGTAAAAAGTTAAATGGTAACTTACTACACGCTCATCCACCACCCTGACCTCCACCCCATACTTTGTAAATTGCAACATTAAAGACAGACTACTTCAAGAAAGTAGCTGGTGAAAAATGTGTACTAAAAAAGTGAAAAAAGTAGACTACACCTGCGTTTTCAGTGTCAGATCCATAATTGATCAACAGTTCATAACCACTACTCATCTTATTTTACAGTTACAGCTACATATCGTAAACAGAAACTCAGAAGGTTCAAGATCTCACCTGAATCTAAAAGTTTAAGTTATTTTTAAATTTAGTTTCTTTAGGTTGTTGAAAGGTAGACCTCAAAGGATTGGATATAAGGGATTCCAAAGGATTCATCCAAATGCGGTCGAACTCCGACCCGAGTTCAGCTTTTATGCTGGTAAGAACTGAGCCTTGTGCATTCATAGGGCAGTTACAAGCTTTTATGAGACAGTCCTGACGATGGAGAGAGGGATTGTTGGGGAGCAGTGAGGTTGGGAGCTGACATGCACGACTGCATGCAGAAATAAGGAAGTCAGAGGTGAGCAGTGTTTTTTTTTTTTTTTTTTTAGTTAGACAGGAAATAAAACACAGGGAGAGCAGGGAGAGAGGAAGACCTTCAACCTCACGGATCACGTCTTTGCAGGAGGGTAAACAGAAGGAAAGGACATTAATGACACAAAGAGACACACAGAGACAGAGGGAGTGGGAGGAAGAAGACAGTAGTACAAGACCCCTCCCGTTGGGTCCTTTCGGAGCGAGGGGAAGGGCTTCACCCCTCAGAATCCGCCTGATGAGGTCGCCCAGCGGGTGACCCCACTTTCCACCTGCAGCCAGACAGCCAGGAAGACGGCCACATGGACAAAGACAGACAGACAGACTGACTGACGCACTGAAACAAGAAAGAATAGCTTTTTTTTATACAAGAAAAAGCAACACACAAGACAAACAGACAAAGAAAGAGGAGAAAAAAAAACTTCAAAAGCCACCGGAGTGGAAGACTGGCACTAGTGAAGGAGTAGAAGACAGAGAGCGGATGAATGAAACATGAAGGTGGCGTTTCATTTTCCGGGGTGTGTTTGAGATGGAGGGATGAAGCGTGACAGGGATGAGGAGATGGATGGGAGATGAACGAGTGGAGGAGTGAAGGCACGGTTTTTGTAAGGAAGGCACACACGTCCTGACGGTTTGAGCTACCCCGACCCCCCTTTCAGAGAGCATCACTGAACCATTGCAGACACTTTCCAGTAAAGTTTAGAGTACACATACAGTTAACCTAGAGGATACAGGAGGAAAAACACGTTGAATACGCATTCAAATAAGCAGAGACAGACACAGTAGAAGAGAGGGATTGAGAGGGAACAGCACTGGTCCTTATAAAGCTCCAAGGGAGCCGTTAGCTCTCCCTCCCATCTTCCAGCTCCACTCACCACAGGGCCCCGTGTGCTTGATGGGGATGAGGGTCCTGCCCAGACACTCCGCCTTGCGTCGGACGCAGTCGTTGGTGTAGGTCTGGCCGTCCTTGCCGCACACGGGCTTGTAGGTGCCGTCGCACTCGATGGGGTCGCAGGAGCAGTGGGCGCTCAGCTGTTCCACTTGACACACGGCGTTGAAGAGACACACCTCCTTACAGTCGCCTGGATGAGACAGATGGGTGGAAAAAGAAATTCATCCAGGATCTGTGCATTGTCCAAATCTCTCTGTACTATTTAGACATAACTCACACTATCCTAACCCAGCAATCGCCCAAAACTGGTATGGAGGCATCTGCATTCGTTATTTGTTATTTCTGCACTCAGTTCTTCAGGTTTTTCGTTTAATTTGTCACCCATCTGTATAGATGCTGATAAGGTTTTTGAGCTGTTTTGAACTGCCAATAACAGTACGGCAGACTGATCACCATAGAGGAAAGGACAACAAAAGTACTCAGCAAGCGTAAAAAAAAAACAACATTTCAAGCTAGTAAAGTGTTGGACTGATTGTTCTGCCTGCTGTGTGACACTGCTGGTCCAACCATGGGAAATAAATCACTTTTTATCCAAACAGTAATTACTTGTTAGGGTGGACTGATGTCACCGGTAGCACGAGTAAAAAGCTTTTCTTTCAGCAACAGTTAAGTTAAGCCTTTTTTTTTTTTTTTTTAAACATGAAACTGACATTGAAAACAGCACATCAGAAATGAGTATATGTCAGTTAATTGAGTATCGATACAATAAGTGGTCATTCTAAGAAGAATCTAAGTGTCTGTTCACAACATTAGAAAATAAAATCACAAATCAATTTAATTACATTTAAATAGTGGGAGTGTAAGATCAGAAACATTTAATTTAAAGCCAAAACAAGCCAACAAATCAGCCAACAGATTGCAGTAATTTACCATTGTGACAGAAATGGTTGCTCTTACGACACAAGGGACAAGATCAGGAAAATAGTCGATTTCATCGACGTAGTAGTTTTAGTTTTGGTTCCAGGTATATTATTTCTATATCAGTTCAGAAATGTGTTTTTCTTACATTTATCCTAACTTTTATTCATTTTATTACAAGTATTATCCATGGTTATTAAATGTCACTTAATAAACTTGTGATGAACAGGTATGAATACATGGTCCTTGGTGATGTAACCCATGACAACTGACTTGAGATCAGATTTGCCATTGTCCCATCTAACTTTAATAATAAAGTTCCCCAATAACTTTAATAAAACTGGGGAACTTAAACTCAAGTATTGAATTTTAGGGTCAAGTTAAATCCTAAACTATTATATTCATTACATTTTGACTCACTAAGCAAAAATCTACTGCGGTAATTAAGAAAAAAGAAAGAAATACTGGTAATGTGAAATGGCAAATTTGCCATTGAAGTGAGAAAATCCAATTTGAAGCAGGCCTCTGTTCTGGAGGCGCTCACTAGGCTTCGAATTTATTTCATTCCTGATCAGTGGATCAAATTTGTACAGCAATTCAATTCCTTCTTCTCTTTTCTTTAAAAGCCTGTCATGCCACACTTAATTACATCGCTGCTGTATCTGAGTGAGAGGGCTACAAGGATGTGCAATGTCATGGTTACAAGTCGGAATGGCCATTTTCATTAGATACCAATTTGTAATTTGCTTAGGGATATGATTTCATGGATCTCTGTTTCAAATTGAATTATTCTTTCATTTGAAAAAGGCGAAGCAGAGAAGAAAAGAAAAAAAAATCAAGAAAAAAAAAAATCATTCATTCACTTGCTCACACACAAGCACGTCCCGCACACAGACAGGGGATTTGTGCAATTTTAAGCCCTCACACTCCTCCATCAGCCTGTCAAGCGGAGCAAACAGAAGAACCGGGGTGTGTCAAAGAAGTTTGTATCAGCCTTCATTGTTGACTGTACCAAAGGGCGTCCCGCATTGATCTATTCTTGTCTTTGGCAATGTCAGGGGTCTCAGTAAATGGGTGGGGGTCTCTGGACATCACTGCCTAAACCGACACAGCTGTGGCTTTGCGAAGCCCCGTCGACAACTCAGCGGGAAAATTGGATTTTGTCCGATGGCTATCAGGGGTACAGTAAAAGCTGACAGCTCTTTGTTGACTAAGGCTTAAACCCCCTGTTCTAATAGCACAGATAACAGCCCTGGAGTCTCTTATCAGGCTGGAGGAGGCTACTGCTAGCATCGATACAGTACAGACCCCGAGACCTCAGAGTCATTTATCTCTGGGCCATGTAGTGGAGTACGGTTACTGAGTCAGACTTTATTGCTACTTCACCTACACCTGATCACATGACAGTGAAGGAATCGTGAAATATGCGAATGCTTGCATATATGACAATGAGATGCAGATGTTTCATGACAGTGTTTTGCTGTCTGTTGAGTTTTTGCTGAGACATTTCATTTAACCCTTTAAAACCCCTCCCAACCATTTTGGGGTGGCTTGCCTTAATTAAATCATGGATTATTTTTGTTCAGTAGACCCTTGTGATGAATTCGGACAGAAAGTTCTGAAGAATTTATTACATTGTTGGAGTGCCAAGCTGCTTTGAATGTAGGCAAACACTAAACTTTCACTTACTCTCCAGTAGTAGTCTTGAGAGTATTGTAGCTGGGTTATCTTTACAACAGGGCATTCTTTTTCAAAATGACAACAGGGACTGGACGGTTATTGTCTGTCGTCACATATATAACATGTTCATATTCATGTACGTTTTCACAGTACTAGCAGTCCGTGGACATTCTACAGTGCTAGTGTCCTGCAGGTAGAACAGGTTTGGCCAGAAGGCAAAAAAGGCACATTGATCCTTGTCTTACAAATTTCATCATGTTACATTGTAATGTTTTGCTGTAATTTTGTCTTGAGATCTCCCAGCTACTAATATTCATCTGCAAGGTTTCAGTCCTTGCTGAAGGCCACAAAGCTCGTCCTAACTGCACTTACCCAGCCTTCTGCATCGTCCATCGTGGATCTTCCTGAGCTTGATGCCTTTCTGTATGCCCGTTGCTGTCATGGCGCACTCACTGGTGTAGGTTTGGCCGTCGCTGGCACACAGAGGCTCGTTGCCCGGCGGGCACGACTCCGGCAGGCCAAAGAGGAGGCGCTGGCGGGTGAGAGCCTCCACCCGGCACATGGTGTTCAGACTGTTCTCACTGTCTTTACACGGGTCTGTGGAGAAAGAGGCATTCATGAACGTGTACTGCAGTACAGGACAGTATGTTATACAATTTGAAATAATATTTAAAAATCTGTTGTTTCTCTATGTTAATTGGACCCTGGGGGATTGAACAAGAAAGCTTTAATCAAACATCTGCTTCTTTTTTTTGGTCCTCTGTGGAAAACCAAACAGCAATACCTTGGCAACAGAAAAAAACACATAAAAGATATAAGAGGTTATGATGTGGCTGCCTTAATTGCCTCAAAACTGGCAGCTACTTAAAGTAAAGTCCCTGTTAGAGCTTCGCTAAGCCTGTTTCTATATTGCAGTAAACAAAAATTTACCTGTAATATGTTTTTCAGGCCAAATAATCATCTCAGTATAGGTCGAATGCATTAACTTTTGTTTGTTTGGAAATATTTGTCTAGTAAATTCAGACAGAGGAGCTGAGAAGAGAAGAGATAGAAGAAAACTAAGAAAGGAAAGAGGGAAAGAGGAGATATGATCCTCTATCACTGCTGCTCCACAGATATTATCAGTTGCCCAGCCGCTGAGAGCAGCTCAGAGTGGGACCTTGGATGTGACGGGAAGACAAGAAAATGAATGAAGAGACGGTCGGTTTGATTTGCTCCCTGGCACCTCCCTCCTTCCAGGGGAGCGTCGGTCTGGCACGCTCGGCCGTATCAGCCCGTGATCATAATGGAATTGGTTTGTGGATGTGTGGGACGGGGGTGTTACTCCTTGAAACAGGAGCCCTGGCTTTATCCTGCTCGCCACGCTTTCAGCATGTGGGAAGACAAAGGATTTATGTAGCACCGTGACATATCAAATCACTGCCGAGCTCCCGGCGAGTCATTCAAAACACACCGAGGATGAAACACCCTATCATCAGGAAAGGAGTAGAAAGGAAGAGAAAGAGAACGAGAAGGTGAGAATAAGGGGAAATGGTGTCCAAAGACCTCTGGCAGGGGTACAAAGAGCGACAATGCCGGGACATAAAAAAGGACAGAGCGCTTTGGCTGCGGAGAGCTGGGAGGCGGAGTGACCACGGTCAGCTCTGGCCAGGCCTCAGATTGTTTTCTCTCAGCACAATGTAAAGGCTTGCAGAGACTAGCAACCTGGCAAACAAGGGTTTTATCGTAATGCTTGCAGTGTCTCTGCATAACGCAGTGCCTCACTCACCAGCCAGACCATTATCTGAGAGAAAGACCATTACCTCCCATTAACTGAGAAGAACAGCTTCCAGCGTCCGTGCTTTCCTCTAGCTGAGCAAGTAGGGTAATTACAAAAAGAATGGCCTGTTTGCTGCAAAAACTAGCAGTGCGGATAAATCAACTGCATTTGTCTGGCTAGGGCTAGCAACTCGAAATAGCCAAGGCTTTAGATGGAACGGCTCTAGGAAGATTTAGAGGACCATCAGGGCCGACTGGTCTCCCGAGCATCGGCCCTCCCCAGGGAGGATGGGGCAGCTCAGGCCACTTTGGCCGACTCAGGCTGGATTTATACGACCAACCTTCTGCCGGCGGACCTGCACATCCATCTCTCTGCCCACCACCCCCCTCTGTCTACTGGAGGCTCCCGCTGCTGAGAGACAGAGTTTCTGTCGGCTGTTCTTTCCCTCCATCTGGCCACAAAAAAAAAAATAACTAAAAGTTGAGCGCCTTGGGAGTAAACAACCATCGCCTGGTGATAACAAGGATGAGCAAAAAAAGCGGGGCCTGACGAAAACGACAGCTCTGAAGACCTATTTAGAGAAAACAACATTTCGCACCGCAGGAGTACCTGCGTGAAGCAAAGCAACCTGAATGAAAAATGAGAATTAGCAGAGGCGTGCCTAGAGTACAGTAAGTGGAGTATGTGAAGGAGAAACAACAAAAGCCAGAGGTAGTAAATAAAGTGAAGAGAAGAAAGAAAAGTAAAGGACAGGACCAGAGAATATAACGGCAAAAGAAAAGTCGAGCTTTTTGATAGTAATTTATCAAAATTTTAAAAATCAAAAATTTGCTGTGAGGGTTTTCATCTTTTCCTTGCTCATATCATTGTAAATTTAATATCTCAAGATGGTATCTTTGGCTGTGAGAAATTGTGATGGGCATCTTTCACTAAACTCATTGATTAATGATGAAAACAACAATAAAGAAAACACGAGGAGAGAGCTCACCGCAGTGCCCTTGGTATTGCACTCTTATGTTCTTCTGGTTCTTGCAGGCGTGCTGATGGAGCTCACACTCGTTGCGGTAGTCCTTCCCGTCACTGCCGCACACCGTCTGCTCGGATTTGCCCTCGCAGTTGAGGGGGCACATGCATTTAGCCGACAAGCCATCTGACGACTGGACACAGGTGCTGCCGTAGCTGCAGGTCACCTCAGTGCAGGGGTCCTTCAGAGCTGCAGGTGGGGACAGACATGGAAAACAAAGGTTTAGTCAAGAGCAGGGGGGTTCTTCCATTTAAGAAAACACCTGTCAACCAGATGTACTCCGGGATACTCACTGCTACTGTACACTGGAGTACATCATGGATGACAGGCCACCTTGTTTAAGTGGCTGCTGGTGCACTTTTGGAGGATGGGGGAGTTATTCTGGGTTTGAAGAACTACTTGACACCCCTGGGTAAGGACGCACTGCCACAGCTGTCTACTCGTACAAACAAGTTGCGTTTCATTTCGCAGCACGAATTGATTTAGAATGCTTTGCATTCACAACACAGTCTTTATTGCTATGCTCGGGCATGCTTTAATCGCCACGGCTGAAAAGACCCTCTGAATATTTACCTTTCCACAAATGAGACAGAAAAGGAAGAGGGAAACAGGGAGAGAGGTGTACCCCCCCCCCCCCAGGACTTTGTTTCAACCCTAATTAAACAGCGTGCTACTTGTCGCTGAGTGACTCATTCCAGTGATAGGAGAGGGTGCAACTATTAAATTCGTCTGTGTTCGCCACTGATGGGGGCTCTTCTTGGGTTTCATATGCTTAACAAAAGGCGGCCATCAGATTACAATCACTGTCATCTTGCTGCATGATACATATTTATGACTGTCATGGACAAACATACTCTCCCTTGAGAGAGAAGCCGAGCATCGGCAGCCCTCTCATTTCCTAAGCTTTTACTTTTAGAATAAATATTTACCCATGTCTGATATTATCCCCTCTTTTGTTACAACCAATATGAATGAATTTCATTTAAAGGGGGAGTGCATATATTGAATCTCAAAACCTTTGCTGTGTATTTCGTTTTTTCTTTCACATCTCATCGTTTTGATGGAAAGATAATAAGGATCGTGTTTCAGGTTTGTCTTTTTCTGAAAATTCAATTCTTCTTTCAGGATGGAATGGCACTGCCTGTTTAATAAGAGAGTGGAATGTGTGCAGAGATATATTATGGATGTGTAAGGAGAGAAAGTGCTACGAGGAGTGCTCTTGATCAAAGGATATCCCCCCACCTCGCTTTCCTCATCTTCATGACACATTTTCCCCCCCTTTTCTCTTTCCGCTCTCTCCTGTCAAGTCCTTTTGAGGTTCGGTGCGTTAGACTCGTTAATGAACACTTTTTTCCCTCCATTTTATGTTTGTGCTGTATTGCAGCAGGAACTTTGAAAGTGACTCTAGGCCTAATTTTTGACAGAGACACCTCAAAAGTAACTTCAAAATAAAGTACTAAATTACAGCTCTAACTAAAGGAGACTGATGGAAAGTGACTTACTGCAAATCATAAGTCATTGTGAGCCCAGATGGGGGCTTAATGGCTGTTAATGTGGACTAGATGGCAATTTTGACACTTGGCCTCTAATTTCAGTCTAATCATATGAACAATGAGACACTGATGACCTGTGGGAAACAGTGCTACAGTAAGGATCTTGTTGTATCTGCCAGAGCAGGTAAAAGGTCATGTTAAATCACAGCAGCAGCAATTGCACACAAGCTACACTCACTACACAATTTGCACTTTATAAAATAATTTGGGCTCTTGTTATGTAGCAGCATTTGTAGAAATAACCTTCAAAGACATACTGTTTTGATGCACCTGCTGTTGGGAATGGGAGGAGGAAGTATGTGTCCTGACAAGAAGAAGCGCCTTGTCAGAGCGCTTACGGTTTCCGTAAAATGGTGGTTGTTAAGGTGGAGGTGACAGTCACAGCTACCGAGGAAGAGGAGGAAGACGAGGGAGAAGCCCACTGATTCTCCTCACCTGCAGAGAGGGGCCCCTGTTTGCTTTGAAACAGGAAACAGCACCCTCGCGCTTCTTGATCTCATTAAATAACAGCCCGGGCTTTCTCTCTCTCTACCCCTCTCTCTATCGCCTTCTTCTTCCTCCGTGCGAAGCCGGTGTGTTGACAGGCAAAGACGGGTGGGGGCGACAGTAAGGGGCACGAGAGCTAGGATGAATCGGAAGGGGAGGTGGGGGCTCGTCATTTGAATGTTAACAGGGGCCGATTTGGATGCGACGCGCAGCCTGGATGGGGCGTTAGTGCAGATAAGCCTCCCTTCTCAGACTCAGACAAGCAGGCAAATTGCCTGGGCGAATGTGATCAGTGTAACAAGCCCACACGAATAAAATAAATAAATAAAAACCAACACGCTCACCACAGCAAACTTCAGGGAGTTCCTGCTTATATTTTCTCATTATTATCATGTGAAAGGTGGCAAAAAAAAAGAAGAGGCGGGATGGGGGGGGGCTGAAAAAGTCAGCAGAGCTGGCTTCTCTAAATTACGATGATCCTCGCTGCCAATTAGATCAGTCTCCCTCGCCGGAGTAAAGCTCAGTGAAGTTTAGAATGCAAGGATAATGAGAAAAAAAAAAGGCAGATAAGGATACAGATAGACAGAGAGATAAAGACACAGAGTGACACTGAAGCAACGGCATCCCAGCACAAACACAGAGAGATGACATCTCTAACTTATGATGAAGGAAGGAGAGGACGCCCCAAAGAACCACCGGAACTCTGGGGCCCAATTAAAAGAATATTACTTTATATATTTACATTTATGTTCTAATAGACTTTTAAAAGAGACTAAATGTTGATTTATTTAAATTTAAAAGATGGCATTTTCTAAAATCCAGCTATTTTTACTGAACAATCGCCGTAATTCTTCTAATCACAGGCATACAGCATTTTAAAAGGATCATCATAATTATAATAATATATTATATTAATCCGATTAGCAACTGACTTTTTGTAGGTGTTTTAGGTCCGGGCGACATTCAGCCCACACATGATTGGTCAATACTACTCGAACTACAAACGGACTACAAATGGAAACCAGAATGCTTCCAGTACCAAAATCTCGGTCCCTTGCCTACAGATTCTTCTAACCCTGTTTGGTAAGTCAGGGTTCAAACTGGGACAGAAAACAGTCTGCTTGTGATGTACTGTACTGTAGCAGTTGAGATACGATGGCTACAAGCAAGTAACTGATTAGCAGTTATTACTTTCAAGACTTAAGGCAAAACCAGGCAGCACGGTTTAATATAGAGTCAATGCAATGGTGAACAGCCATTGGTATATAAAAGTGTTTTTAATGCATACCTTTTCAATAAAACTACATTTGCACTTCCAGGTGTAAAGTCTGGTTCAGAGCTGCTTGAATGTAGTGGAGGTACTGTACGCTATGGTAGTTTAATTATGTTGGGTCTCTTTTATTGAGTATAAGTTTGACATCAGACTCATGAAAAACTGAAAAGCACAGAACCTCCAGCAAGACATTGAAGAGCAGGTGATGGAGCGGGTGATCTCTCCCTGAAAAGTGGGGCAGAGGGGTTTTGGAAGACGGGGATTACAGTGATCCCCCCCCACCCCCCCCCAAATCCCTCCCCCTGGCAGCCAGCAGACAGCCAGGCAGGTGGGGAGTTCTGCTGCTCTCTGATCTACTGTTTTGTGCTGCAGTTTATTAATGCTTCATTAGGGACAGGGAGCTGTCAGCGCCATGCTGGCTTTACCTGATGCCCTGCCGCCACAGCACCAGCAGCAGCCCACGTGTGTGTGTGTGTGTGTGTGTGTGTGTGTGTGTGTGTGTGTGTGTGTGTGTGTGTGTGTGTGTGTGTGTGTGTGTATGGAGATTGTGTGTGTTCATATATGCCAGTGCACGTTTACAGGCAGCCATGGAGTTCAGATAAGTCTGCAAGTGAGGTTGTGATATGTATGCATGTGTATCTGTGCATGTGTATCTGTGCATGTGTATCTGTGCATGTGTGTGTGTGTGTGTGTGTGTGTGTGTGTCTGTAGTGCTTCCTGTTGTGCTGGTAGTGATAAGGGAGGGAGCAGGGGGTTGGAGCTAATCAAATGCAATGATGCGATGTGGGGGGACTTGGCAGTGTGTGGTCTAATCAAGAAACCCCCCCCCACCCCCATCACCGGCATGAGAAGAAGAAGAGAGAGAGAGAAAGATAACGAGAAAAAAGAATGTGACAGAGAGAGGAAAACAGAAATGAAGGGACAGAAAATGTCTCTGAGGAAATAAAGCAAGAGAGCGGATTAGAAAAAAAGAAAAGACAATCAGACATTTACAGTAAAGGAATAGATGAACATTTTAGGACATACGGGGATGCTTATTTGCTTTCTGTCTGAGAATGAGGCGCTTGGACAAAGCCAAGCGAGCTGTTTGGGTCAAATTACTAAGTTGAATGCGAAGAGGTTACTCGCACTGAGAAACCCACAGAAAATGATCACCCAACTTCCTTTCAGTGTTATAGGATCTTTGAGCTCACTGTTTTTGGTTTTATGGTGCACACCCTCACAGTTTGGTTCAGTCTGAGCACTCTGATCAACCTAATTTCCAGCAGCTGCTCAGTGAAAGAGCTCTGGTAAACACACTGCATGCTGCCCAGGACCAAATGGCAAACAGGCAAAGTTAGCTGGTGAAGCAGGTGGAGCAGAGAATTGAGCAACTAAAGAGCCTCATTTTTCATAACAGAGCTAAAAGGAGGGTTATTATTGGACTTGCATTTATCGGAGTCACAATTCCAAATTGACACACACATTCGCCATAACAACTTCACAAGGCCATAATATGTCAAAGGTGTGTGATGTTCAGTTAGTTGTTGTGCCCACAAAAAAGGACACAAAAATACAGCTTTATTGTAAAAACTTGAGTTTGGCATTGATCTTTTAATTTCACTCTTTGTTCTCAAAAATTACCTGGACCCAGGCAACAAAAATTCCCACAATGTAAAAAAAGAAATGTAGTGTCCATAGCACAACTTTTTGCTAAAGATTCACATTCATGAGTATCTCAATTTACTCACAAAAGTAAACTATTGAGTGTTTATTGCATAGGGAAGAGAGAATGAGTGGAGTGATTCTCAAGTGTCTGGCAGGTCTTTCATGGGCAAAATCTACGGGCATATAGGAAGGTGAAAAAAAAAAAAAAGATGTGATTGACAAGAGAAATGCAGGAAGACTACAACAATGAACACCGGACAAAAAATTCTAAAGATAAATAAATATGTGTGTGGTTTAAACAAACAAAGGGACAAGCAGGCAAGGAAAGGCTTAAAGTTGAGTGTTGGTATGGAGAGAAGTGTGCAGAAGAGAGATAACGGAAAGGGTCAGAATGGGAGCAAGAAAAAGGCAGTATGGAATGGTCAGAAAATAAATAAGATTAACAGACGAGATCAATACGGACTAAGATCCAAGAACTAAATGTGGATGAAAATGTACAGCCACACATCCAAACCAAGTGATGAGGAGCAGGAGGCAGGGACTGAGGGAATGCCAAAAGATTAACAGTCCTACACACCTCTCCAACATGCTGTCAGCACACAGACACCCACACACACACACACACACTATCCCTTCTCTTTCTCTACTGTGAGGCCAATAGCTGGAAGATGATTCTACGTGTTTGATGTAGTTCTTCAAAGAGCTCCACTGAACTGCAGCTGTTGCTCTCTTTTACATGCTTTGCTGTTATGCCCTTGAGAATGGAAAATGAACCACAAAAAGCCCTCATCATACTCCAGTTTGTTGGCCACACTCATAGTTAAGTAGTGGTGCGTAAGCGTATGTTGGCTAGTGTTTGTCCGGACAGACTGTAACCCAAATGTCTACAGTTTTGGACAATGCAAAACTGCGGTTGAAAAAACTTTTAAGGAACAGGGACTTTAATTGCTGCACTTTATTTTGGCATACAATATTATTGTCTGACTTAAACAAAGAAAACTGTTTAAGAAAAGAATATAAATGACAAGTGATAAAATACTAACATGTTGCGATGCTGTTAGGTTGATTCCAAAAGATTTCATTTTGTACTGTAGCAGGTATTTTTCAGTGGCAGATATCTCATGGTTGAAAGATGCAGTAAAGCACAGGTGGCGTGCTGAAATGACTACATGGGCCCATTTATTCTGCTGAGTGATAGAAGGAAGGCAGGACAGGATTAAAACGTCTGGATGTGGCATTTATGACAAACAAAGACAGTTGTACACGCCTTTAAAAGGACAATGCACATTTCCAGAAAACCTCTTAAATTCTCCTGTTTAACATCAGCAAGTATTAAAGCACACATTTAGAGACACTTCCTTTGAAGGAAACCACATGGAGCCTCTGAAAAGAACACTGTCATAACCATCTTGTATTATGTGTGATAATCTGGACAATCTAAACGTCATTTTATAAAAACACATTTCACAACAAAATGCGGAAGCGATGATGATGTATTTTGTTGTACAATCAATCAAGTGTTTGGAAGGATTCTTGTGTGTAAAAACAAAGCTGCGATGATGACAACCCTGTCAAAAAACTGAAGAAATAATCCAGGATTGGGATTTATGTATTTAGGGCAGTTGTGAAAGTGCCTTCAGTGTCTTGCTAAAGGACTCTCTAGATGGTTATACATCATGTGTCAAACCATCCACACAGTTATAGTGTTACAGCTCACTTTATTTCAAACCTGTAATCCATACAGGCAAGATAAAAGCGATCAAAGGTAAGAAGAAAAGACGGAACACTAGTGGATGGACAGTTTCTTTAACCCCGGGGCCTCCTTGTCACCTTAATGGGCGATGGGGAAAAAGTCAGAATTAACCTGTCGGAAAAATGTCAGTGTTTGTACCAAGAATTGTGTCTCTTGGATTAAGGCTGAGGCCTTTTGAAAGCAACAGAAGAGATCTGAGTGTCAAAATAAGTCGGGGAATGCAGTCGGAGATGCTATTAACTGCTGGTTTGTTTACCTCTTTAAGGCCAGGATCACACATAATCAATAACGCATTTATGCTGTTTTAAATTGTTGAGCTCTACACTACTCTGCACCCCTGGATCAAATGAAGTGATGAAACTCGTTAGACCCAGTTAGAAGATTTAGCATTGCAGCAAACATTTAGACCACAGCTATGGGTCACTGATGAAATGTTTTCATCACTTAAACTTCACTGAGAGCAACAGACAGGAAAAAAGGTCTTTAGTAGGCAAAATGGTTTAAAAGCTGAATAAATCCAATGCACAAAACTCCAGACAAACTGACAACACAATGAAAACAGAAAGATGCGGTGTTTGAAATCAATGAACTTCCATCGGAGAGCGATGCACTCAGAGTGTCATCCTGGCCCAAGAAAGAGGTACGAGGACTCATGTGGGCTAAGTGGCGCATATGCCGCAAGTTTCCTTTCATTAGCTCCTGATTAACGGGACGTTAATGGTGGTGGTGGTGGGGAGCCTAAATCAGCAGCGATGTGCAGCGAAGCGTTGGCTAATCATACTTGGCCTTTGCCATCCACACTCGCTAATGAATGATGGCCGCTGGGCGCAATATGCTGTTCAGTTACAGTGCGTGTTGGTCCTCAACACAAACACTGGCACATCTGTATGAAGGATCCACATGAATGCGAGATTAGCTCAAAGATGTGCTCTTAAAGTCCGATAACACACTCTGCCTTATCTCTGGTCTTGACAGTCCCAGTGTAAATAAATGTATTCATTCTGTCACCAACTGATATAAGAGCAATTACATCTATAGCTATTTCATGAAGGCTGTGGCAGCTGGTCCCAACCTGGGGGTTGAGCTGCAAAATAGATGGAAAAAATGTCTGCTACACAAAATTACAACTTCACTTGTTTTTTATGAACCGGTGAAGAGTTTTAACTCTATAGGATTCAAAAAAACTGCCAAACTGGAGCTAAATGAGATGGGAACATCATTATTTGGTTGAAATGTTTAGGAACCATGACTTTTGCATTTCCAGTGATTTTATGGAATTAACTGAAACAACATCAGCAAAAGCTATAGAAACCTAATCAACAGAAAAAAAAAACAAGAAATTATTTCTTGCAAGCGAATGCCGAAATACCACAGGAATGAGTGCTTGGCAGCAAAGATTGAGACTCAATTTTTAATTAATTAATAAAAATAACAACAAAGTGGATTTCTCATGTAAAAAAGACCAACGTGCTGTTTATCAACTTCTCGTTTAATCTTTCTCTCCCTCTCTCTCACACACACACTTGCAATCAGATAAACCCTGCAAATCAGCCTTGCAATATAGGACCCTGTTTAACATGACAACAATTTAATTTAAGCTATTTGATAAGCCTCTCTGGGAGAGACAGAACGAAGCTGCAGGAGGAGCAGAGAGAACTGACATTTATTCAGAGCAAATAGTAGATGAAAATAACTTGGATTTATTCACTTCCTTTTCTGGCAAGCATTATTACTGTGGGCAGGCAGAGTGTGTGTGTGTGTGTGTGTGTGTGTGTGTGTGTGTGTCTATTATACTAATTGTGAAGAGAAACTGTAAGATTGAGGAGTAAGAAAACAAACACATTTTAGGGAGGAATGAAGGTATATTGGCCTGCCCTCACAAAAAAGTGGGAATGGAATTAATGCGATCAGGGTAAAACAAAGTCGCATTCACATTGTTACCGGTGACAGTAAGTCATAGGATCAGCATCGCCAGTCAGGTGATTCTGATAAACACAATAAAAGTGATCTATTTAACCCAATGAGAAATAGCATTTTAATAGTGTCTTGCTTGTGTATTGCCACTATAAACAGGATATTGTGTCACACCACAAAAAAGAAAAAGAAATGGCAATGCTCCACTGCGACAAACAAAAGGCAGGGAAGACTGTTACCTCCTGGGCCTGAAAGCAATTCACTGCGAAATGTTTTGAACAAAAATGTGGGTTCTTCAAAATGAATGAATTCCAGCCACCAGGATGCAGTTATTAAGTCTTAGTCTTGGTGCCATTCTGCCACTTAAAAAACTATGAAGTTACAGGTTTTATATAGTGATGGGAAGGGCTTTCATGGAGAAACAATTCAATTATTTTTTTTATAAATGTTATTTTAGTAGCTTGACAGAATAAAAATAAGTTAAAGTTAACTAAGTTATTAGTTAAACTTCAAATATAATTATTATTTTTCTTTTTTTCCAATGGATCATTTTAAAGTTATCATCTATAACATTTTCACTCATTCAGACTGGATATTTATTACTATTTATAGTCAGCAATTTTTGAAAAATACCCATTTAATGTATGTATGTATGTAATGTGTCTGCTGTATTTACCTCTGTATATTAGAAGCTTTCATTGTTACTGACGGAGTCCGCTAGCCTGGGTACCAGACGAATCTGCGAGCTCATGTTTTATTTGCTCTGCGAGATATGTCTAGCCCCCCTCCCATTCAGAGAGATTTCCAAGAGGAAACTGGAATGTGTCGAGCCAATCGCAACCGTTTATCTAATATGGGCCGGGTTTAATACGATGACTCACATATTTTAATCGAAATTATGTTACCCTTGCAGTTAACTGGTGTTAACTGTATCAGATACAGTATCAGTACAGATGTATTGGGGCTCTGGTGAGTCACTATTGATGGAAACCAAACATTTCCTACTTCTGGGACTTCACATTAAGAGCTGGCGAACCACAGGGTGGCTTTCATTACATAGCAACCACCAGAAAGACAATTTAGCTGTTACCAACTAAAAATCTACAGTTATTATTATTCTAAATACTGGAATGGGGGAAAGGAGCAAAAAGGAACAGTCACACTGAGCTCTTAAGTGAAGAATTGCAGAAAAAAAGCTGCAGAGCTCCCACTCATCAAGGTCACCAACTCCTGTCACTATGCTCTGCTGTCAGTTAAAGCAACTGACTTAAGAGAATCATGGGAAATAAAGGGAAAGTACTGCGCCATTATTCTGTAATTGCCACTTGTGGCCACTGTTCAGTAGAAGTCTATATAGTCTCATTATACGTTTGTATTCACAGAAATCATTGTATATGCCTCCTGCAGTAAAAGGTGGTTAAAGCAAGAATTACCTCCTGCAGTAACAGTGGGCACTAAACCTTTTTGTCCTATGCTGTGCCCAAAATCATCCCCTCATTCAATCACTCACTACTGTACACCCTCCCTTTTTTCATCTCACTGTGGTATTTTCGATATGTTGGCACTATATACTCATAAATGGGAAACTCAAATAAAATGTAAGTAATAGCAGTGCACTATATAGTGAATATCTACATATTCAGTATCTCTCAGTCCTGGTCCTGAGGACAAAAGACTGCTGGGTTTCTCTCCTCCCACTCAGTTAACCGCATTCACATTCCACCCCAGGTGTAAACAGAGTCTCATTAGATCGCTTACATGAACAGCAGCAGGACTCAGGGTCCTGATGACCTGGATCAATAACCACTGCTCTACTGCATCTTGGCTTTCCGGCGAGACAATGCGAGTTGATTCACAAGCACACATGACTACATCCATGTGGCTGAATATCACAAGGTTTTCATTCCCTACTGCAGAAGAAGTAAAAGTTCTGAAAGTTTAACATCTGTTTGCTCATTGATGGTCAATTTACAATCAATCTTCCATTGAAAGCACGGACCGTGCAATTTGCCCTCTACTGCCACAATGTGAACACAGTAATACTCTGGGGAGTGAATGCAGTCAATGTACGGCCCTTAAATAAGTAGCAGGAGGCAGAAGTGGTTGTGTGTGTGCATGTAAGGGTGTTCAGAATGAAAGTGCAGTGAAATATATATACAGTATACAAGACAGTGAAATAGTTTTGAATTGTTAAACATTGTTGTACATACTTTAAAAGATAGATAAAGCATTGCAACTGGTTTCCACACATGGTGCTTAAGGGGGTTATGAATTGGCACCGTATAAACTACGTCATTGGATGTGTGTGTGTGTGTGTGTGGGGGGGGGGAGCAATCTTAGATGGCTGCTACTATAAGTGAATGAACTGTTTGGTTTGTAGACAAGCCTCTCTCTATTGTTTCTTCATGCCAATATAGTCACTCACTGGAACAAAATTTAGAGAAAGAAAGTTTGGTTCATAAGAGGACATACTGTGTGACGGCTGCACACACACACACAGTATATACACACGTACCATAGAAACTGAACCAATACAGAGACAAACAGATACAGATACAGAGAACAAATCCAGCTCCTGACAGTTGTCGCCATTCTTGTTCCACACATATAAAATAAAATATCCACTATTGTCTGCTGAGCTGGTAGTTATCCTCATATTTTCAACACCGCTCTGCTTTTATTTTCACCCCTTTCCATCTCTCCCAAAGCATTCTCAGGGAAAATAACAAATAACGATGTATTATTCAGGAGAAGCCAAATGCATAAATACATTAAAAAGTCTCAAAACACAACCCCTTCTCTAGTATTAAGCAGGTGTATGTGTGTATGTGTGTGTGTAGATAATCGGTGTTTTGCCTGCAGGTTTTAGAGAGGTGAACGCTGGAAAGAAAGAGAGAGATGAAGAAGACAGGATTTGTCTTACAAGTATCAGTGGTTGCAGACGAGTGGAACAGCAAGTAAAGATGGATCGAGGATTTCAGCAAAGCCCATTATCACCTCTTTATGTGTGTGTGTGTGTGTGTGTGTGTGGTGAAGGACGATAACAAGAATGTATATTTTTCAATCTATCTGTTTTCAAAATGCCTACAGTGTGTATATATTTTATTAAGTATGCCTGTGCGTGTATGTGTGTACATCCATAGGGGTATAAATACAGTATAAGTACACACACACACGCACAGTCAGTCTGTCAGGTTCTGCATGTTATGGTTATGAATACCAAGCAAGAGTCAATGCCCCAGGGAAATGAAAGCACGAAAACCGAGTTATTTACAATGACCTCTCGCCCTGTGTGTGTGTTAGTGTGTGCGTGCACATAAATGTGTTCACCAATCACCCTGGAGAAATGTGATTACTCTCTGTGTTTGTGTGTGTGGGTGCGTGCATGCGTGCTACTACTGATGAGGGACACGGAAAGAGATTTTGTCTTAAAATCCTAAAGAGGCGAATGGAAGAGAAGGGAGAGAAGGGACTGAGAGAAAAGGGGAGAAAGTGAAGGAGAGAGAAAGGAGTAAGAGAAGAAGCGGTGAGAGTGAGTTATTTTTGGCTGGCAAGTAAATGAAGGACAGGTGAAGTCAGAGAGACAAGAGGAAGAATGGACTCAAAAGAAAGAGGGAGGAGGAGGAAAAAAGGAGGCAATAAATGAGGGATAAAAGGAGACAAAGGGAGGGAAAGAATAAGGGAAACAAAGGGAAAGAGAAAACACAAAAGGAGGATTGGAGGAAGATTGAAAAGAGGAAAGGAAAAAAAAAAGGAAAGCAAAAGGGGAGAAAAGGGGAGAAAAGGAAATGCAGAGGTAGAGATGAATAATCGTCCGTTAGACTGTGCCGAACACAGTTATCTGCTCTGGCAAAGCCAAAAGTCATCTTCACCATCTACAACTATTACCACCAGTCCACTGTCACTGGGGGCAACCAGGCATGTCACCGGGGTAACAAAAGAGATCGTCAGAGCATGAGCATAAAGAGAAGTAGAGGAAAAGGAAGAAGAGGATGTGGAAATAGAAGGGGGTAAAGGAGGTATAAAGCAGGTCGGCTTTCATCCCCCTACTCTCCAGCTCTGCAGCAGAATGAGGCTTTTGCTTGCCGGAGATTTCCTGAAACCTTCCCTCCCAGCCAGCTTTGGGCCCTATGAGGGGATAAATCAGGGCTTTGCCCGGCCCGGCCCAGACACCTTAACAACCAGCCCAGACCAGCTCCAGACAAAAGACAAAAAGTACAGCTGGGGTAACAAGCTCAGGCCAGAGATGCTTTTGGCTTCTCTGGGGAAAAGCCTTCATTCAACAACAGTTCAGAAAAGAAAAGACTTTGATAAACAACAGGTGAACAGGATAAAGTGCGGCATTTGATTGGGCTACCAAATTATTTTCAAATTGATTTTTCTGCTATTTTACAAAACAATATTTGTAAAAGAGTGCACGGAAACACAAACGCGTTGCACTAACACCTCATACGATGGTGGAAAATGAAAGAAAAAAACAACAACAAACTGACTTAATAAGGTGCCGTATGATTCACATCATTTTTATGGTCTATCAAACCCTTCGGTAAGCCCTCATGTCCTGAATGGAAGCTTCAGTATTTGTTTATTCAGGTTTTCCTTTAACTTGCCACCATCTAAATCGAAACAGTTAGATTCCTCTATCTTACAGATATGTTCATTAGAAATCTTTCCACATGTTGAAAATAGAAAAATGTAATCTGGCCAGCATTATGGTTGCTAGGAATCTTATTTACAAATGCGAATTAGTTGTAGGCTATATGAGACAGGTTTGATCCTTTCAAGTCATGAATACAGAAAATGAATGCAACTGCATCAAATCACTGAACAGAAATGTCCAATATAGATTCTACCTGAATACCTCAGGTTGCACTAGATACTTTATATTTAAGATGGAGAGGTTCACATCCTCCTTGTATTGGGTCTGACTGCCTGCAGTATGTTAGAGCAGACAGAGCGGCAGGTGTGGAGTACTGATGCCTTTCTCCTTTCACTGTGAGGACACAGGAGTGTGTCGGTGCTGGAGAGATAAAGGCTTCTCTAAAGCACAGAGGGAGAGAGAGTGGAGAGTGGACTGACAGAGTAGGAGGTAGCCGGCCGTGCTTATGGCCAACTCTCAAGAACACGCACACACACAAAATCAATCTCCATTGATCACTCTCTCGGACCCCAGTCACCTCACCCGCACATGCACTCCACTTTTTTTGCATTACTTGTTGCAGTCCTTCAAGAAGAAAAAGGAAAAAAAGAAAAGAATGAAAACTCCATGTTCCACTAGAGTGGCCACACAAAATGAGTTCTGCAGCACTTCTGTGGCTCTCTCTGGGAAAGGCAGTGTATTTACCACTCTGCTCCAAGTTCAATATTAGGAGAGCCAACATGGTGCACGTTCCCTAGCTGATTGTAGCGTGTGCATGCCCATACACACACTAATATGCACACACAAATACACACAGTTGCCCAAATGTCTCTTGTCTCTCTGAACGAGAAAGTGCTTCTGCTGGCTGTTTCCCTCTCTCTCCCTCTGCCTCTGAGTTCTTTCTTTTCATAACTGACCGCTTTTTTCTTCTCGCCTTGTGTTGTTATCAGGCACTCCTGCTGGGCCAATTTAAACGCGGCTTCCCCTTTTAATTTCGATAATATCAGAGGCCATTATCTGCTCACCGCCTGCCTGTTTGACCGCCAGCAACGAGACCCCGCCCATCCTAAATCATCCATCTCGAACAAAGGGAAGATAATGAAGAAGCTGGCGTGGAGCTGGTCTGAACCATTAAGGGCCAGGTTATGTGAATATTAGAGCGGAGCACTGGGGGCAACTAAGTGCCCACGCCTCAACGACGTGTGGGTCGTATTTTTTTTTGCCCTCAGGAGGGGACTTACACTGTTACCTTGGCACTTAACTGTTGTAATAGCCAGTTCAGTTTTATGAGTGAGGTGCTAAATGAATGTGGTTAAATGGGATTTTTTCTACTGTTACGTCAAACTGAGCTAGGCTGGACTGTGCAGTCAGAAGATTGGGAATATACAGGCAGCTGTCAGTAGGGGAGGACTGGGAACACGGTGACATGTCTGACAAAGTCCAGGTGGCAAACAAGCCATATTGGCATGTTTTTTTTAATGGGGGAGGGGAGTTGTGAGCGGAAGTGAGTGCACCCAATATGTTGGTAAAAAATCCTTCATTGCACAGGAAAACTGTGTGAGTAAGTTAAGTGGGACAAGGTTGCGTCAGGAACTTACTGCTTATCTACCTTTTGACCTGGGGGTTTGTTTAAAACCTGTCTGATCACGTGACTGCTCATGCATCCTTTGTTTCAGCAAAGTTTACAATCCCAAATCTCAACAATTAACTTGGTGAGTCCAACAGTATTACTGACAGGAACAATGGCCAAAACTAGGAAAATAAGACACAGGTTGTATTCAATTTAAATTTCCCAATAACATTGGCAGATAAAGGTGTGTGCAAGGAAAATTGTAAATGCAAAGATGCAGTGTACATGTACCAGTAGCACAAGTGGAGAAGGGTCATAAAGTCAACAGAAATACTGAGTACACAGATATAACTATCTTAAGTTTGGCTTGCTACTGGTCACACCAGACCAAATAATGCTGTATTTTAGTTTGTTGAAGTGAGAAAAAGTGCAATTTAAGGATTCAACTTTTCCTTTGTAGGAGGAGGGATGTTTTATTTTTCTCTTTTAAAAGTTACATAGTTTTGCTTTAAGTAAGCACCAAAATGCTCACACTGGAAATGTAGAGGTGTCGGCATCCTACAGATGTCAGGGACCTGCCGGTTGATGCTCCCCGCCTGTTCACAAAAACATACCCCAAGCTTCAGACTTGTATTTATTGCTAACAACATGCTCCATATAACTCCAGTCCCTTTAAAAGGGGATAATCTGTGAGAAAAAAAACTTCTTTTGTGGCTGCACTCCTTATTGCCAGATAAGACTCCCGAGTTGATTTGAATTGGACATGACGGCTTCTCTGAACGGTAGCCAATTCACTTACCCCAATGAAAACCCACCATTCAAATCGAATGAGTCAAACGAAGCTTTGCACAAAAGCACCAATCCAACCGCCCACACTATTCTTAAAGTTAAAAGCTTTCTCCTTCCCCCAGCTCTCTCTTCTCTCGCGCTGTGTCCCGCTCTTCCTCCTTCCCATCTTTGCCTCTCTCTTCCTCCATCAGCCCTGACAACTCCATAATCTAAGCCAGAGTGACCTGTCCAGACCCTCTCTACCGGCTGAATTTATTGAAGGCAGAGAGAGAATGAGAACCTGTCACTCGGCTTCCCCTGACCTCCTAACACCCTCTCTCTCTTTCACACACACACACACACACACACACACACAGAGCCTGACAGACATGTAAGTATGCCACCCTGCACTCTGGTACCTCTACCTCTATCTACAGTACCTGTACTAATATATGAGATGCAAGCTGTGACGTCTGCTCTTGAAAGGTGCTGTATAAATAAACTATTATTATTATCATTGTACAGAATGACACGCACAATGTACAAGAACAAATGCAAATATTCTTAAATTCAGCCATACATAAACACATAACTGTCTTAAACCACAGCTTACAACTTGTCTGAACCTTTCACACCACTATACAACTCTTTTGAATCTATGGCCGGCTGCCCTTCGGAATACTGTCTATTGACATGAGTCATTTTGCTATGTGTGGGAGCTTTTTAACAAGCCTATTGCAGTAACAGCAAAGATGAATAAATCCACAGATGACAGCTAGCTAAGTGGTTGGCACACACTTGACTGTGACTGCTTGCATTGAGTTCACTGTCACACACTATGCAACAACATAAAAAATAGCACATGTAAAAAGAGAATGGCAGAAGTAACAGGAAGGGAAGTTATTGAAGCTTTTTGGTCTGCAAAAAAGGTTCATTTGTCACTTAAAGTCAAACATAATATCTAGATTTCCAATGAATGAAGGCACTGGTGGCCTACAGTTTACGCCTGCATCAGTACCTTGCAGCTTATTCAACATATGGAGTTGTGGTAGAGTCTGCGAGCTGTGGGCAGATCCACCAATCAAAACAATGTCTTTAACCTTTGTGAATACAGTTCTAAAACTACCCAAGTGTCCACTGCCACAGCAAAGTGTGAGTTACACTTTCCACCTTTTTCACAGCTTTTACTATTTTTGTCAAAGGTTATTAAAGACAAGACACCATGCACTGATGACGGATCAATTGTTTTTTAAATTTAGCTTTTTAAATATACTAAACCCGATAAATCATCCAGAGAACACCTGTCTCCAAGTTGCACTCCCAAGAGCTCTGTGTTCTTTGAAAAGGAGTCAAATTCAATGGATACATGAAAAAGCTGACATAAAAATTGCCTTAGTATTAGCAGCAATTATATTGGCCTATTTAAAATGCAGGCAACGGAGGAATGAAGAATAAAATTTAATAAATGCTTTTGACTCCTTGTTGCAGAATTGACATGATAAGAGCGAAAGTCTCTGTTTATAGTGGTGAGCATGTAGTTATTATCAGCAATACTATCATTAGCATCATCATTGTTATTATTTTTTACTTTACTTTTACTAGTGACTGCCTGCTGTTGCTTGCCAGTGGTAATTATGGTGCTTTTGATGGCCTTAACCCTCCACAAACCATCATTAAAGCACTTGCAATGCTTTCTTTCTCTGGATTGAATCTACTCTTGTATTCTGTTCACCCGTTCGTTCACTCAGTCAGTCACTCACTCGCCCCCCTGTTCTCTAAATGTTTCATAGCTCATTCCTCTTTCAACATTATTTTATCCCTCCGTCTCCAGATGCTTCTCCACTGTACTCTCTGTTCCTCCTGTCCTCTCTCTGTCCTTTATATCTCTTTATTTCCTCTCCGCCAGTGATGAGCAGTCACCAAGCTTCTTATTAGTGCCAGGTCCAAGCAGGCACTGTAATCAGACCCCTGGAATTAGCAGTGGGCCCACACTGGCATGCAGGCACGGCGCTGACAAAACACTATAGTTATTATTGAGGCTGGTGAAATGTTGCAGCTTTGGCAGGAATCGGCTGCTCCCCTCGGAGCCCTGGATCTTGATGGGCTTTGCTAAAGAGAAGCAATGAGAGGTGCAGCAGGAGTATAGGCACCCACCAGGGGCTAAGGGATAAAATACACACTGGATGGCTACCAATGGGAGGAGTGAGTGGCACACGTTTTGTTTGTGAGGGTGCAGGTGGCGCTTAAGCACTGGGAGCGTAGCCATATTGGAAAGACAATAGATTGGACATAATGGGGACGTGTTTTAGTATTGGGGGATAAAGATAGGAAGGCAAAGCCTGTTGTATTAGGACAGGGTGTAATAGAAATCCATTTACTGGACAATAACAAGCAATTTAGCGTCACTCAGAGACCTGCAGCTTTGTGTTTGGCTGATTCTAACCTCCACATTCGCCATGCTTTAAGCTGTTAATTCACGTATACTTCACAGCTTTGAATTCTCACAGCGGTCTAATGGAGAATGTCTCGGGTCAGTTTGATTTCTGAAATACTGTAGATTCAGTGGACTTTTTGGGATTGATCTTTTTTGCATCAAAGGCGCCAATTTCATCACTTAATATGTTCAAACCCTGTATATACTAATGGTAACACTTCAAAAAGCGTGTGCTGACAGATACAATTGTGGTAGTGCAAGAAGTCTTTGAAGAATGATATCAATCTGTTTTTGGAGTGTGGTGATCTCATAAATACAGTGCAGCAGACGACCAGTCAAATCTGATCAACCTCTGTTGTCTTTAAATGTGAACACGCACATGTTCTGTTAATTGTGAGCCTACAAAGTATTTAAATGTCAAACTTCTACTTGACTTAAAATTACCACTGATGCAAACCAAACCTTTGCAGCGGGATGCTTTTATTTTGAAGAAGTTAAGGGAAATGTCTATCAGCAAGTTAACGAGGCTTCATTAAGCGATGCTATTTTTCAATAAAATCAGGTATAATCACCCAAACGTGGAGATATCTTCTGACAGTGTCTCAAAGAGTTTTTGGTTGGTATGCAGGTACTTACAGCACGGTCCCTTGCGCAGCACCTTGATGCGTCGCTGGGTTTTGCACTGGGATTTCTCCAGTTCGCACTCGTTGGAGTAGGTGGATGAATCCGAGCCGCAAACAGGCGCCACCAAGGAAGGACATTCCAGTCTCTTGCAGACACACTCAGCCTTGGCCGGGTCCGTCGGGTCACGCTCACATACAGCGCCGAAGCCACACAACATCCCCCTGCAGCCTGCCAGAGAGGAATAAAAAAGGAAGAGGTGTTAGGACTGATGTAACAACATGTAATCAGGGCATTTATTTCTGTGACAAACCAGGCAAACCTGTTCAATTAAACACCTTGATGAGTGTGATCCTGGTGTTATACATGATACATGAACTGATCATGCTTGCACAAACTCAAATAATTTAGTTATTTCCCTCACTTCTTCTTTGAGAAGTTTCCATGAGTCAATGCAAAGAAAGTTTATGTTTTTAGCACCAGACAGGGACATCTGAACAGATTCAACTCAATATGTGTCATCCATCGGGGTCTTTGTGCAGAACTCTACACAGTTCAGCAACACAAATGCATCAGGGATTAAATGTGATCCTGGCATAAAGCAAACAGATGCTCTCAATTCATTCAGGGAGAATCTGTCCAACCATGCAGAGCAAACACAGTGTGTTGCTGGGCGTGCTGAGCCTACTGCAGAATTTGGAAAAGGCTTCAATGTTAAAAAATTTAAAAAGTCAGCAACAGGATTCAAATCAATCTACAGCCAGCAGACTGATACACAGTCTTTTGGACGGCTCGTTTTCATCCTCTGAAGAGGCTGCTGTCTTTAAAAACATCAATGATTCACCATCCAGGAAAACATGGAGGGACGGCAATGTGAAGCCAAACCAAGGTTAGCCAAACACTTCAAGGCCTACAAAGTGGACCACAACAACTCTTAAGACTTTGATTCTAAACTTTCCACTGACTCCTCAGCTTTGATCAGGTGTGAAAGAGCAAACTGTAAACTTTGTCAGACGCCGCTGAATGCACAAAGCAAACAGGGAGCCCTTGTGTGCGTATGTGCTCATGTTGTGTGTACACAACATCAACTTAGAGAGTAATTGACCCGTGTTGTGGCAGCTACAGCTGCTGTGGCTTTGCGCCCACTTTGAGGGCTGTTTGGCAGTCAGCTGGCGTGACGTCCTTGCCTCAGCATGGGGGGGTTAAAAGAGTTGCCAAGCTCTCACAGGTAGCCAACCTGATCGTAAATCAATGGACGAAAGCACAGCAAAAAGCCGCTCTAAGAAAGTCCTCTTGGTTGGAGGGGCGAACAACCAGTGTCACTTCTGAGGATATATATGTCACACACTCACACACACGTGCACACTCACACAGCTATTTCTTATCACTGGCTCCCAGGCCAGGGCTAAACGCAAGACGGCATGTCCACTTGGGCTCGCTGGCAAGTGGCTTTTGCAGTACTGGATGGACAGTCTGATAGACACACACACACAAACACACACACATACACACATATATACACTAACTCTTTGGGTGCAGCACAGACAACTGGTCCAACATCTGCCCAAGGCATCTCATTCTGTCTCTCTCTTCACACCTAAGCCACAGTGTGTGAATATGTGTGTGTGTGTGTGTGTGTGTGTGTGTGTTTGAGTCTGCATGTGTATGTGTGTGTGCGTGTGTGTGGAGTGACAGGCGAGGAGGCTGTTTTTGACTTGCCCACTGTTCCCTGTGGGAGAGCGCCTGACAGCTACCTGAGCTCACTCTCTTTTGTACGAGGGGAAGGAGAAGTGAGTGTGTGTGTGTGCGCGCGTGTGTTTGTGTAGGTGCGAAGCTATCCATGAATGCATCTGTATTCTTGACAGCGTGTGTGTGTCTGAGAGGTGTAGGCATTAGGTGTCTCACGCACACACACACACACACACACACACACACACACACACACGTGCAGCCAGGTGCTAGCATGAAGGCCTTGTCATGACTGGCCCACTGCTCTGCCATCACTTCACACCACTCGCTCTGCGTGTGTGTGTGTGTGTGTGTGCATGCGAGTGTCAGCAGGCGGCTCGGAGGCGAAGTCATGCGAGCAAAGTGACAAGAGGTGAAATTCAATTGAACTATGTCAGATGTGTACCAGAGAGAGGGAGGGTGTCTGATAGTATGACAGGAAAAAAAGAAAAAAAACCCACATGAGACTGAGGCTGCGGGTGCCCAAACAATGATCTCTCTAAGTTTTAAATGTATCAGCTGTGTTTCTCAACAATATAGGGAACAACAGTGTATTCCAGTGAAGACATGAAGCAAATTGTATTAACGCTGTTATTAAAATAACTCACACTGACAGTGAACACACCACCCGGAGAGAAAAAAATCATGAATGCCAGCAGCGGTTTGTAACCAGATCTCTTCTGCGATGTTTTCTTATAATAAAATCTCACTGTAGCCTCGAGCTTATCTAACTGACAAAAGACTGACACCGGAGCTGAGGGGTCTGTCAAAGTGGAGGTATCAAGTGCAGGCTCTGGACCAAGTGTACAAACTGCATACTTATGTAGTGGGAGCTGCTTCCTGCGAGAAATCCTCCTGGTACTCGAGAAGAGATACATTTGACACTTTCGATTTCTTCCGAACGGTAAGAAGCCCTTGGTAGTTCATATAAACAGTGTTGTCTACCATGTCTGTAAACAAAAGTACACCACAGACACAAAATCTGTCAACATTGCATTCGAACAGTGATCTCTGCATGCACAATAAGAAATAACAGCCAGGATCCCGTGGACATGTCCCGGAGACACATAGGCATTACTTTACAAAGACAATACATGTGATAGCATCTTCAGGAAGCCAATGTAAAGCTTTTCTCACGGCTGGCGCACACGACTGTGGTGTTGTATGTCCAACTATTGTTCAAATAAACAGTGACCAGCACATGTAGCCTACTTCTATATACTAACAAATCCAAGAACGTTACACACACAGACACTTTGTCCAGTGTAGGTGGCGTTGACACAGTTGAGTGACGTCAGTGGTACTATAGTGTTCAAACGCACGGCCTATTGTTTTTACAACTGAAGGCAGGCAACATGGTTGCTATGGTCGATGGAACCAGCTGGCATAAATGCTCCAAACTTTCCCTCTGACTCTGGACCATTCTCCTGTTAAATTAGTTTTTCGTCTTTGATGTGTGTCAAACAATGAATGAGGTGTGTCCTAACACTGCTGGCTCATTCATTTCAATGAAACCACAAAAATGACAATAGAGTTGAATCAAGACCAAAAAAAAGGAATCATGACTTTGATGACGGTAGGATTTATTGCCAGACCTTTGTATTAGACTGCATTCGTTTTGGCCAAGTGTACTTAAATAAACTAGCAACTAAATGTATGTCAATGTCTAATGGTTGAATTTAATTTTACTCACAGTTACTGCTGTGACAGCTGTCTACATTTTGAAAGGTAGTCGAAGATATTTTTATGTGCCTATATTCAGAAAGCTCAAGACGCACATTACCACCAGAACACTTTACCCATGAGCATTTCAGCATGGCTATACATAAGATATGGAAACTAAAGCTTTATTCTCATCTATTGGTAGAATATCAAAAAACCCATATAGATGTGCTTATAATGAGAACAACTGGGACTAATGGGCATGACCTTTGGAGATTCTTTTCTCGCATTTTATTATTTTATTTTAAATGTGCATCATGTGTATGTGTGTGTGTGTAGGCAGCAAAGTTTGCTCTGCTGGTGTGTCCAAGCAAGAAAGTAGCTTCTTTGCTGAGCTGTGATGATTACAGGGGTAATTATAAAAAATAAATGCCTTTCCTAATATGGATTGGTTGACTGCACTGCCCCGCTCTTATACTATTGACAAGGAAAAAAGTTACTATATTTTGTTTTACTCTTTGGTTTTCTTGATATTGTAAAACTCTTGCTGATGAAAAGGTGTGAGCTTCTGTATACCGAATAGAGAAAGCACACTTCACCTTAAGTCATTTCCAACATGAACGTAAGCTTTGCAATCCTTTGTGCAAATGTCTTTTTGAGTGCAATGACTGTGTGTGTATGTGTGTGTGCATTTTCGTCGGCCCATGTAAGTGTGTAAGGTAATCTCCAGCCCTGCGGCGTTAAAAGCTTCACTTCCATGCAGTTTCTTTTTTTTTCTTTCCTATTGGAGGCTGAGGAAGAAAATCCCATTGGGGAGAAAAGACAGCATGTCCAGTTTGCGCTTGTCAAGGCAAACGTCTCGCACAGGTAACACTTTATCCCGTGTTTGGACGACTCATCCATTAAATATGACACAGAGTCGGAGCCTTAAGGATGCTCTCAATGCATCGGTGGGTTGTGAAAGGAAAGGGACTGCACTGTCGTGATTAAAGCCACAGTGAAAAATGTCATGCTTTGCGAGTTTGAAAGAAAGTCTGGCATAGTTCTCTGGTGGCAATTTTCCACTGATTCTATTGCCAGTTCTGATGCTTCAAGCTTCAATACGGGACTAAGATGATACACATTTGAGATCATTCCTTTGGTGAATCAAAGCGCCCGTTACTGTGTAAAAAAAAAAAAAAAAACATTATTTTTTGACCATTCCACAACAATGCAGACCATGTGGACTCAACACAGCTTTAAAATTATATTTGACTCTATGCATGGTGGATGAAAAATACACATTTCATCATATGATATATATTATCTGTGGAACATTTTGGGCTGGTTGCTTTCTTTTCAACATAGATTCAGACAGACACAGATTCAATAAATATGCCCCAAAACCAGTAGTTCCTATTACTTTGAGATTGTTTTTACTCTGTGAAGAAAATGTCCCCACAGCCTGTGTTTGAGGCGAAATGCTCTATCAGTTTCATTGTTTTCCTGCCTTGTTGCATTTACCTCAAACAAAGTGAAAAGGAGAGAAATGGACTGTCGTGGCAAGCATGAACGCGTTCAGACCCAATAAGGCTTGACAGAATCGCCCTGACAAACTAAAAATGGCTACTTTAGGGAAGGAACACTATTCTCTTCAGGGGGAGGGGGATACCTGTCAGGTTTTTGAATTATTTCACAGCAGCCCGGTTTGTTTCAGCTGGAGAGGAAAGGAGACGAGAAGAGGCATAGGGAAGGAAGGGAAGGAAGGGAAGGAGGGGAAGGAAAGGCGTGCATGAATAATTAACAGTCCTGAACTTTACATGGGTGACAAGAATAGCAGCTGAATTATCCAGTACAGCCGGGGCCGTGATGCACAAATGGCAAACGTGTTGAATAACCCATTCAGGTGAAGCCAATTGTGCCGTGATCAGATTAAATCTGCAAACGGTGGCTTCCATATTGACTAATGACCTACTGACTGTCAGGAAATCAGGAAACGGAAGTTGATGGAGGGAGATACAGCTCTGTGGCACCGAAGCGACATGGCATTAATGTTGAATGAGTCTAAATTCATTACGCTCTAGCACTCCTGGGGGACATCTTCCACTTACTTCCTAATAAAGGGAGCCTTTCTTTTCAGCTGACGCTAAGTAATACAGATGTGCTCCTCGGCCGGCCGGCTTTTAACAGTCCTCTCTCCTCTCCGTCTCACTCTCCTTCTCTCTATAAGAGGGCTTTAGCCTCTCTATCAGTGTAGCTGCGCCAGAGGACCTTCGTGGTGAGGGGACAGGTTGCTATGGCAACAACAAGTGATGCAATCGGCACCGAGCAGCTTTCCTCATCAGGTCGGGAGTGGAAACTTTTCGTCATGCACACAGGTGGTTTATATATGTACACACACGCACACACACACACATGCACGTCCAGCTTCTGTGTGAATCCACTGCCCCCACATCCAACTCCTCGCAGTACTTTTTTTAAAATTAATGTTTAGTTTTCATTTGCAGTGATTGTGCAGTCCTCTCCATCACTTTCCTTCAACTAAACGCTCTAGGGTGAGAATCTAATTTTGAAAATCTAATTCTCTCACTGTGGCACTGAGGCTATAGGTGCTTTGTGTAGGTGAACGGCGATAGATCGGTGGGGGCATTGATTAACAGTTGCAGAGAAGTTCCCTTCCTCGCCCGTCGATATGATTATTTACAGCTAAGAGTCCAGAGTCCAGAAGTGATGTACTATGCCATTGAAAAAAAATAAATGCAGAAAGAAACACAATGGTGGGCAGCAGTTATACCTGGTAAAATATCTGGAGGGAAAAAGCAACCCTACAAGGCTTCTATTGATCTCTGGTTAGTGGTCCTCAGGGGACCAATGCAGTCAATTATTGATCTCACTGCAATCATAAAACTCCCAGCGTGAAATAAAGAAAACATCTGCTCACAAAGGAACACCCCACCTTACCAGCTCAATATGAGAAAATCGCTTCTTTAAACCAGTTAAATGAAAAGAAAAAGGGCGAAAGGAGGGAAAGAACAGAGACTCTTTCAAAAGGATTTTTTTTAGAAGAGAACAACTTTCCTCTTGCCCTGGTTTTTCAACCGCACGGTTCTTATCAGGGCAACAGCAGAATGAACAAATTGGCGAAAACAAGCTGTAAAGCGCTATTAGTTTATTTTCTCTGTGCCTTTAGCTAAAGCTCTGCTTGAAGGTGGAGTCAGTGTGTCTTTGCGCGTGTGTGTAGTCTGGTACACTATTTTCTCATTCCTTCACATAAAGGGGGCAATCAATTTCTTTCTCCTCCTGCTTGCTGAATGTAACACACACACTCGCACAGCTGAGTGCCTGGGCCCTGACCTGGCTAACGCGCAGGGTGAACTTATTAACCAAACGGCAGCTTCTCCTCGCCGTGCACATCCCAGATCCTGCAGGAGTCTCTGCCTTTCCAGAGAATGAGCAATAAAGTTGAATATGGAGAGAGTCAAGATTGGGAGATGGTGGTGGGGGGGGGGGGGGGGGTAAAGAATGCTGGAAGAGCTTTTATTAGTAGAAATACTATATAAGAGAAAGAAAGAAAAAGAGGTGAGGGAAGGTGAAACGAAATATGAGAAGCAGAGAGGGAAAATACCTACAAACCAAATCCATCCCAGTTTTTCTACACATGCCTCATTCAATCCAGTAAGTCAAAGAAATCCTCACCAGCTGCAAATAGTCGAAAGGCTGTGGCATAATTGAGGCTGAACAGTTTCCTCTAGGTTCTTATGAACAAAAGGAAAAGAGAAAGCCCCAAATGTGCACCCACTGTGTCGCTGTCTACAACCGGCTTCGAAAAACGTGTTCATTGTCCTTATTTACAGAACATCTCTGAATCAAAATCAATAGGTCATAATTTGAAAATATGGCGGCTCAGCTAAGAGATCTGCTTGTTTAAAACTATTCCATCAGCCTTTAGATCCTTATATTTTCCCTGCTGACTTTGTTGCTCAGTCACCTCAGCTCCTGCTCTGAGATGTTGTCATTGCTATTTCTAGTCTCCCTTGGCTGCGGTTCCTTTTTTAATTTTAATGAAGTCCCACTGGTATTGAGTGTAAATAAAAAAAAAAAAACATACAAAAGCTGCAGTGTGCACAACCAAATATGTATTACGCAGGTTCATTTTTTAAGTTTTGTTCTAAGTATTCCAGCAGTTTTACACCTACAGAAAAAAATTGGGGTGAAATAGTCAAAGCTGTTACAACATGGTTAGAGAGAACAGCATCAGTCGTTTTAGGAAGTGGCCCAAAAAACAACATATGTTTAAGTCCGCATAGGGTGGTCGGGGTGGCTGGACGGGTCAACAAAACACCAGAACACAGAAGACCACTGTGACATTTCCTGTTTCCACCCTTCCAACAAAGCTTTCAACGTTTTTTAAGGTTTGACTACAACTGCTCCCTAACGACATATTTATCACTGTAACCATGACAACAAAGATCCCCCCGCCTTAACAAGGTAGTTTTTGTGCCTAAATCTAACCAAAACTTAACGTTTTGAACCTAATCCATGTTTCACCAGTTTTATTGTAACAGTTTTGGAAGGCACAGACAAATTATGTCGAAACTGTTCTTGAGGACAATCGATATGTTTTGTCGTTTCATTTGGAGGACTTGTTGGTGTTGACCTTAGATCATTGTTGGCATCTTTACAGGTAAAGATTGGGGAGACAATGGTAAATATTCTGTAATCCTTGAACATAAATTCTTCACCATGCAATCCAAATGTTGTGTTTGGGGAATGTAGCTCTTATTTTTGTATGCATATCTACTTTTAAATGTCTTACATACGCAGGAAAAATGTCTTCACATGGACTAGCTTTCCTTAGAGCAAAGCGGTACCCGTCCCTCACCATTTGCCTACTTCGATCAAATTTGCATGCCTTGGCACCACCTTTACATTTTATTTCTTTCATTACCTTTTTGACATTCAAACTATTTTGCATTTTTCACACCTACTTGGGTGTGAGAAGTTATTCCAGAGCCTGGAGCAGTTTTCCCTTTTGTTCACTTTGTTTGGCCATATGAGATTGCAGTGATTGCCAAAGCAATTACACTGAGACCTTGTTGAGAGAGGTTTCAAAATATGTTTTCACAACCAACCCCAGAGCTGTGCATGGTGTGGAAGCGTGATCAGCCTGTGATCCAACCCTCATACAAAGGGTGTTTAGAGTGGGTTATGCACACTGTGATTTATTGCTAATCCATTGACACCTATTAATTTAGTTATTCTATGCCAAGTATGGGATCAATAATGGCCTCAATAAAGGTTATGATTAGTTAAGGGTCTTTTAAAATTCTGTAGTACAATAAACCAACACCTAATTACTTATCTCCTCATGCAGACCACAGCAAATGCAGTGCAGGTATTGAAATATCTTGAAATCCATCACCATCTACATACCCAGACTGCCAGTAGTCTCCTCCACCCTTTTCTCTTTTATTCACGCTATCTTTTAGGTCTCTGAATATAGCAGGTGCTGTGTCTTCATAAATCAGGCCTGAAATATGACAGCTCTTGACAGCTTAGAACATCTGCCTAATCACGCTTGTTATGGGAAAAAAATACACGAAGGGTATATGAGGAAAAAAACTTGGTTATTTGTCTTGATGAAGGCGGGGGCGGGAGCAGGGAGTGAAAACAGGGAGGAAAGAAGAGAGAAAGACGTCATAGGAAAACTCCTCACTTAGAGTTATAATGCCGTTCTCTGGCACTGCCAATTAGACCAATAAAGTTTATCATTCATTCATCAAGATGACAGTAACATTAGAAGTGTTCACAGGGAGCGGGTCCTTAACCAGAATGGAAATAATCATCACTTCCTCCATCAGTTGAGATACAGCTAAGGTGATAACTATAGCTAAGGTTCTCCATTTAACAGCATCCCTACCCGTGCTGGCGTTAATTGTGCTTTGCTCAACCCAAAGTGCTTTACAGGAAATGCAACCCCAAACCCCCATCAGTTGTACTGCCTTGTTCTTCTTAATGAGTCACATGGGGAATGGGACTAAGCTGTGCGTTGGCATGAGCAAACTTTTAGCTTCACAGTGTTCCTGTTCTTCCAGTTCTCTCTCCAAGCTTCCCTCCACCCAATCTTATCAATAATGGAGACATTGGTGACGGAGCCCTATTCTGTCACCTCACATCTCCTCCACAGACTCAGCGGCAGGCAGCCAGAGATGCTCCTCGAGAACAGATTACTGCTGGTCTGCAATATACATGAAGAAAACCAGCATGGCTGCCAGCCAGCGCGCTCCTGAATTCAATTATTCAGCTAAGCCAGTATTATGAGGAGAGGAGCCCTCTTTTGTTCACGTCTCGGAGCTCGTTGTCTGAGCTTACCGTCACCTCCCAGAGACCTGTGATGGACTCTTTATACAAAGACTTGGTTTTCAAATTACACACAAATACGCACACACAGTGGTATTTTTTATGCTTGCTAATTGCAAGTAGACATTGTGTGGGAGTGTGAGGGGCAATTCACTTCCTCACAAAGAGCGAAATCCAGTGGATGCAAAGACACGCTGACGCATATAATCATGCACGCAAACACACACGGACTTCACACCAAAGTGCTGAAAGCTAACGTCATCTCGGCTTCTCCGCGCCTGTCCTCTACTTTCTTGTTCACACACTCCACTCTCTCTCGCCCTTTCTCTCATCACCGTCATCAAATGTTTCGTCAGCGTTGCATTCCTTCTAACTTCATACATTGAAAAGGAGCGTTGAGTGTGTGAGGAGAAGCAGGAGCAGCAGAGGGTAAAACTTGCCTCTCTGTCACTGTTACCACAGCATGAGGTTTCAGACACATTCTCTCTGCTTCATTTCCACTACACACCACTCCAGTCTCCTGGAGAAAACAGAGAAAAAATGGGCAGCAATGCCAGCATCGCACAGAGCCAGTCGTGTCACCTCATAACCAAAGCCCCATAGGAGAGGGACAGCGGCATATCCCGGACGTCATCAGCCAAAGTTAGAAGATCAAATTACCTAAAAGTTGTTTTCACCCAGAATGGGCCTTGTCAAATCAAGTTTTTGGGTGTTTCACACAACCAAATGCCACAACCCAGCCTCAAACTGTAGAAGAGTGCTGTGTCTGGCTTCATTCAGTTTAATTATGTGAGGCTGCCTCTGACCAACTGTGGGACCTACTTCTTCACAGCAAACACTTCATAACAGGACTGAGGTGTAGATGTGTGATTTGTTTTTGTTAGTTTCATGTGTAAAAAGCAGAACTATCCAGCTTTTTCCTCGTGCAGTCAGTACTGCTATCTATAGCTCTACTATAGATAGCCCAACAATCCCGACATGTGAGTGGATGTGGAAAAAAAAAAAGCCAATCAAGTAAAAATGATTTAAAGACATTGGCTAAGTTTGCTCTGTTTTTCAATCAATAAGTCTGTATTTTAAAATAACATTAGGAAATTATTACTTCAAAACAATACTGGACGACAAGATGCAGCCCAGTATCTTCAGGATTTCTGTACAATTCCGTACCATTCTGCAGTATAAGATTTACGTCCACAGGCCAATGTTTTCTTCCCATATCATGCCCTCTGTTTAGCAATGGGACATTATTGTTACCCAGCATGCATCTGTCTGGCAGACTGAAGGCGGAAAAGACAAACTGTATTAAATCTTCTGAGCTATCTACGTCTCTTTGCAATTGTAATGTAGTAATGTGCTAAAAAAGCTACATCATTTGATATCTTTTCAATAACAAACTATGGTGACCACACTTAATGTCCCCCAAAGGCAGAAACAACTATTAGTCTTTTTCTGCATTCACGAGTTTGGGGAGTGATGGTATTTGAAAATGATACTCATGTCAGCTTTAAGGTGGTAAATACTACTTGCAGACCTGATTAAAATTAATTTCCCTGAATTTCCCCCTCACCTGCACTGGTGATAAGTAGGAAATTATGTTTTTCATTTCAAATGAACAAAAATAAAGCGTCTTTAGTACCAATTTATGTTGTGATCACAGATCCATAAAATGCAGCAAATACACAAAAAACTGCAGGAGTTTTCTTTTGTACTAGACACTGCAATGTTCTTTTTGCTGCAAAATATAAGCTCAAATTACTCGCTGAGTGCTAGTTGAAGGTTATGGCATTTGATGGATTGAAAATGTGACCACTTCTTTCAACCGTCAAATCATTCCGTCAGTTATTCCCATTTGACCCGAATGCAGTGTTACTGGCCGCTCTTGCCGGAGGGGGCTCAAGCCACCGGCGGTTTCCTTTAAAGTAAAGAGCTGGAGAGGAAACTGGGCCTCCACGCTGGCTCCCACTATGGAGAGGAGAGGGTGCTCTGTTCTTTTTTTTTTTTTTTTTCAGCATTTCTGGAGGGAGCCCAAGTCAGTGGCAGATGGCAGCAGGATGAGACTCAGAGACAACCTGGGGAGAGCTTGGAAGGCGAGCCAGGAAGCGGCAGCTCTCGAGTGCTGAGCTGGTCTGCACTGGATAAAAGGGAGCCGGCCTCCTCCATATGCTCCTCATCGCTATGCCTAATCACAACGAGGTGTCCATAGACTCATTGCCATTGTCACCAGAGGGAATTCGGGATAGTTGGAGAAGAAATGACCCATTTTTTTTTTAACGCGTTGAATAGTGTTAAAAGTAGGAAAAGGAGCAAGCCAGCCCTTGCCAGTCGGTATTAGTGCCACCATATGGGAAAAGTGAAAAATAGGATGGGGGATCCTTCTTGATGTTTCCATTTAGAAGTGAATTTGAGATCCAGGAGATAAAGGGCGTTATCTTCCCCTAAAGCCTATAGATTAATATTGATGTGCCCGGCTCCTGCAGGAAATATTGAGCCAGAGCTTCTCCCCATCACAAGGAGTTGATGAAAGCGGCTCCTCGAGGGAGATGCTTGGGCCGGCTGAGCCGTGGGTGCCCTAGTTTTGCACCTTAGCCATTGAGAGGGGTACCTCCCTCTGGTCGCTCTCTTGCCCAGACAAAACACTACATTATTCCCCTCCTCTCCTTTTTTTCCCCCACCCATCTCTCTCACTCCCTCTCCACTCTCTGATCAATAGCCTTGACCTGTTGATCAATATGGCCACATATCACTTCATTTTCTTTTTCTCTTTCCTCCCTCTTTCACTGGCATCCCTCCCAGCTAACCACAGGGACAATAAGGGTGGGGGGGGGTGGGGGGCAGAGTGATGTCATTGTAAAACGTGACCTCCTCCTCTCCCTCCCTCCTCCTTGGTTTGCTCTGTGCTTGTGCAACAGTCCAAAGAGGCAAACAGAGCTTATTAGAAGGCATCTGTATTTCAGAACAGCCCAGCTCATTTTAAACCCTGTCACCATCACTGTCCCACATGCACACTCACAAGCACACCCCCACGCACACTTCTACACACTTTTATCACAGCCTCTCTCTGTTAATAGCCCTGAAAGGTGAATGTAGCATATGATTGTGTTATTTTCAGAAAATCAAAGTGCGGTGTCGGCTGCCTATCCATCAACCTGAACTTTTTCTGCGAGGTGCCTCGGAGGCCATAAGCCCACATGATGTTCCCACACACACACACACACACACACACACACACACACACACACACACACACACAAACAGTGGATGGGTTGGGAAAAATGAGAGGGAAAAAGTGCCCGGCGTAGATTCAAATTTATAAGCGCCATCCATGCACTGCAGGTTTTAGCGTTAGTATTATAGCACCGTGGGCCCTCGCCTGCCGCCGCTGTGGAATTAATTGTCGGTGACACGAAAGTAGCACAAAAACTGCCACGCTTTTGCGCTTTTCATTACCGTGTCGGGAGTCTTTCTGTGTGGCTTTGTAATATTTTCTCAGAGAGAGGGAGGGAAGGAGGGAAAGGAAAAAGTAGGAGGAGGGGGGCGAGGAGGATAAGTAATATGGAGCTGACTGGAAGAGTGTTTAGCTCCTCTCTGTTCATTTGTCTTCATTTCCTCTCTTCGGAACGCTTAGCCCATCCTGACCCACACCATTGTGGCTCCACTATAGAAGAGCTGTGCGCGCGAACACACAAGTGGCTGCCACCACACGGATGCACATACACACACACACAAGCACTTACAGTATGCAGATTCACACATGTGCGTTAACACTCACAGTCAGAGCCAGGCAGTCTCATCATACTGTGTGAACCAGTATATGCCTGTTTATGTATGCCAGTAAAATGAAGTGTGAGGCAACACACACACACACACACTCACACAAACACATCTAAGAGATGCACCAGGGCCCGGCAGGAAGTTTATAAAATGGTTGGCAGGCTGGCAACTAGGCTTTTGGTTCCCAAATTTGACAGAATGATCACCATATTTTATTTGTTTATAATGGGATGATAATAGTGCTGTGTAATTATGCCCCATATTTTTGCCATTATAAAGCGATATCAAAAATGGTTAACATCATAACACAATTCTGTATGCTTCTCTGTCTCTCTGTCTGTCACACAGAGCTGCACATGAACTGTATTTCACCAAACAGAAGTGGCAGTTTGAAAATAAAATGAACAGTGATGAAATAATGTTAGTTACTATATTCTAGTACTATATTCAGAATACACATTTGGAGGCTAATATAATTAGGAACAAGATCTGCTTACTGTCATTCCTCACTCGTGTCAGGTAAGAGCCATTCTCTAATGTGGATGTGCAGCATATGAGTTGGGGTTTGAAAGAGTTTGTTAGTTATTTAGAATCCCAAAATATGGGTTTTTAGGTTTTGCTAGAAGCCTGATTTCCAGGATTCATATAGAGAGCCTAAGTGAAAGGGAAGAACACCTCATTCAAAATCAAATTAACATAAACATTAGCCGTGTACAGTCTATTTGTGTAGATGGGAATGGTAAAATTAAAACAACAATGTTACAATGACGTATATGCACGCTGAATTTCCAACTGCAAGTGCCGTATTAGATACTCATTTATCTTTCTGGAGAGTGAACCCCAGAAGCATGATTCACTTCTTCAGATAGACCAACGAAAGAAATCCTCAATGATAAACTGTTTTGAGTTACAGAAGCTGGTGGAACTTGATTCTAAAGTGTAGTGTCCTTGATGAGCACTTATTGACGGGGCTCACCCCACGAGAGTTTATAGGTTTCCTGTGCTGTTTATTATCCCAGTTTCTCAATCACCCAGGAAGATTATTCTACACAAAAGGCAAAGGATACATATTCCTGTAAAAAATTGATTGTCAAGGAACTGCAGATGGGAATGATCTAATAGTTGGCATAAATCACTTGTCTCATATTGAGACTGTTTTTGTGCATGGTCCTTGTTAAATATAGACCAATAATAATAATAATATTAATAATAATAATAGTCCCAACCAGGCCAAACAAGATGGTTGTCAGCAGTGCAATTTGGTTGCCCCGAGCAACTAGGCAACTGTTACTGTCAAGCCCTGCGCACATTCATACCGTTCCTTCCCTGCACTCTCCCATGTCTTTGAATGTGGCTTGGCATGCCTGTGGATGCGCTTATCAAATTACACCACATTCCACTCCCAATATGCTGCATATTTCCTCCATAATAAGACATGTGTTTAAACACCCCGCCCCTAACCTGCACACACATAAATACCCATTAACCGTAGACAAATGGGAGGGTAAGACACTGCTATACATTGAGGCTGATCCAAGAGGACGTATTTGTTTCTCTAGAGTTGGAGGGGTGTTTCGGGTCTCATGGCATATATTGCCAATATAAATAAGCTAACAGTGTGGGTTGGGGTGTGCGGGCTGGAAAAGAAGGAAAACAACAAGGAAGGATATAGGAAAAAAATGTGAGGAGGAACTTCCAATCGGTCTCCATGGCACCAATTTCCTGGCTGTCTACTTAGACCTTCACAGCACAGTTAAATAACTAAGATCCATGCACACCCAAACGTACACAGAAAAAACACAAATGCATTACCAAAAGCTTCATTATGTAAATTCCCATTCTCATTCATGCCCTGTACGAGCAGACAAAGAGAGCAGAAACTGTGCACTGCTGTTTAATGAAGCTCTCTCTGAGGTGTCGTAACACCGGAGAGTGGAGGAGACTTTGCCTAATGATGTCATTAAAGACATTGGACATGCATGTGTGTGTGTGTGTGGTACGTGTGATGGCAGTCTGGTTCACTGCTGCCCATAGTAATGCAATAAGATCCACTGGCTGCGCCTAAACAGCCCGGTGAGGTCTGTGTACCTTTATACTGATTGATGCCTTTTGCTTTAGCTGGTCCCTCCTCTGGGACATCAGAGGCAAAGCTGAGCGACTGGACAGCCGCCCTGCAGCTGGTGAGGGATTCCGTGTCTGGTTCAAGGACATTTCAGTCGAGCAGATGTTTGCTGAGACATTGGGACTGCTGGTGACGGCGTAAGAAAGCCTCCGTTAGCCTCATAAAGCATTAGTACAAACACATTCATTTAATATAAGTGGATCTAATTTAATCTGGGAGATAAATCTAACAGGTCTGAGAGCTGACCTGCAGTCGTGCTGTTAAATCTACACTGTACAAGGTTAACTCTGAATCACAGCCTCAGTAATGTGATACTACATGACTGTTTATTGCTCCCTGTTCGGAAACTCTTGTTGCTGAAGCCAAATCCTGGAGTTGATCAGGGTTCAGTGGCTTTGCTCAGAGACATTTCAGCAGGGCAGATGCTGAAAGGCTCTGAATTATGAACACGTGTCACCTGGTTGGAGGTTTAGGAGCCCTAGTCTTTTGATTTGTGGAGTTGGAAATATTTTAATTTCAGTTAGCGTTGAAATGATAGATTGATTCGTCATTAGACAGAATAATATTGATAATCAATTAATTGAAATTCATCAAGAAGAAAAAAAGTCAAACATTCAGTGGATCCAGAATCTCCAATGTGAAGACTCCCTGCTTTCTGTTTTAAATCACTGTAAATGGAATCAGGACTCGACATTAACTTTTTGAGGCACTTTCATTTGTCCAGACAGAAAAGTCACTTCCAGGTAAATATGACAATAATTTACTTTTTTTTCATTTTGTTTTGGGAATGCAGAATCCAGACAAACCAACATTGAAAGTACACAAACAGTGTTCTGGCTATATAGCTATTTGTGGCTATATGTAACGTTTTCACCTCAACAAATCATTTTCATATTATAATAACGATCTGCTTTTTCTATATGGCTACTGTAGTTTTTATCTGAGCCATTTTTTATTTTTAGTTGTAAGACCCCTTGTCAAATGTATCTGTCCAGCTGTTGACAAATCATCGTTCTTCTTCATATGGGTATCATTAGGAAAAAGCCCAAGCCCAGACAGGCGATTGGATAGTCACTTGCGAGAACCAAGATGTCACCTTTGGCTTTTTTGAGGTTTTTACATTTTGCATGCAGTTTTCTGCATGCAAAATGTGTGTTCCTGCAAAAAATACTAAAATGTAAAGCCAAGCCGCTTCTGTCTCATAGTATTTTTTCAGTGTAGCCTGAGGGGAGCCTTACAAATCACTAACACCAATAATTGGTGGTGTTCTGGGAGAAATCAACAACCATGTCAGAATATGCCCATTGTTGTAAGATTAACTAGTACCAGCAGCGAGTTACATGGGCGGGATATGAGCAAATATATATATATATATATATATATTTATATATATATATATATACATATACATATATATATACATACACACACAAAAATGTTGTAGTTTGTCCTCCCACCTTTCCTTCATTCTCCCTCTCTTTCTCTGGCCCAGTATTGGTGTGAGGTGGCTGGCTTGAATGTGTTAGTTTGGTGTGTGTGTGTGTACGTGGGAAGCCTCTTCATCATGCTGCAAACAGATGGCGATTGGCTCTCTGACTGACAAATAGCTGGTTGATTTGAGTGTATGTGTGTGCTGTAGTGTTTGAGCGTGCCAAACACTTCTACAAAAGCTCATGGCAGGTATATACAAGCGTGCACATGTGCTTACTCACACACACACACGCAATCTCTGCAGATAGCACCCAACATAATTAATAGCTGCCACAGAGCTCCCCTTTACAAGCCAACAGTTTCCCGTGACAGAGAGGGAGAAAGATGGCTGATGTGAGCTGAGGCATGGTGGTGCTGTGTTAATGGTGTGGACCCTAGAAATGAACACTGACACAGGGCAAGTTGGTAGTGATGCAGTGGTCAATAGGCTATGACCTATATCAGCTTACGGAGCTTGCTAGAAAATATCACGGGTTCGGGCGGGCGGGTCGTGAAGTGACAAAGCAGCGTTAATTAATGCATATTTTTACAGGTTGAGCGCTGCGGATTGGCTCTCATAATGGGTCGGGTGGGTAGGACTACAAGTCGGTATGTGTGTGTGTCTGTAAGTGTGTAAGTGTGTGTTGTTTTAATTCAGTTTGTGGTGCTGGTGCTGTTACAAATACCTTTCTTCAGGCTGTAAGGACTAACTGTGCATTTACTGCACTCTAAAAAGGGCAGTGAAGTATTTTCAGTTAACCAGTTTAAGTGACCACAGACACCATTTTACACAACCTAATTTACATGTCCACATGTCCTTAGTTATAGAGTGAGCTGCAGTGCTGAATCAGTCATTCAATTAATCAACTGACTATGGCTATATGGTTGGATATGGTTGAAATCATTGTTATGATGCTTTCCGTTATTGATATATATTTATATATACATATATATATATAGTAAATCACAATATGTGTTGCAAAATCACACATTAATTAATCAAATAGATTTTGAACTGAAAACTACACTACAGCGATTCTTTTCGTTTTGATTACAGCTTGCTCAGAATCATTCATTTCATCACGTCACAAGATGATTTCACTTATTGAATTACAGCCCAGCCCTACAATCAATATAAAATGAGTAAACAACAATTTTAGTAATCAGTTCCTTGTTTATCAAGTATAAAATGCAAAACATTAATATTATTATAGACATTTTTTTGATTAAATAATTACTTGTTCAATTGAAAAAGGCAATCAAGGGTTTAATCACTGAGGAAAATAACCATTAGTTGCCAACCACTGTGTCCTTGACAACACTGTAACCACATACTTACTCTTAGATTGTTGTCAGCAAAATGACTAAAATGTAATTAAGATAAGATTAATCATAAATGATATAAATGTTGAAAGGTGACAATTTTAGCAGTAAAGAAAAAAAATCATATAAAAAGAGGAGCGTTACTGAGCAACATACAGCTAACAAACCCATTTCAAGATCATCTTGATTGGAAATGGATGAAAGGAAACTATGAAGCATGAATAGTTTGCTGCATAAAGAATATGGGCAGTATGAGCAAAAAAAGAGGGATAATAAAAGAAGACAACTTGAGCAATGTTTATACTGAATAAAAAAAACAGGACCATCTGAGGGAAACTCATGGGTTTCAGCTGCTGTGTTTAGTTGATCAAGAAAGCGTCTTCCATTCACATCAATGACAATCTGTACCTTCATCTGTCGTGACAGAAGGGTCATTTTACTCCTCAGCTATGCCTGTTTTTCCTCTATCTGGAAACAAACAACGGTCTGGTTCACAAATTCTGCAGACTGCTTTAAGTTTACCACGAAAAACAGGAGTGATTGAGGAGAGCAACCCAAACTTTGGTAACTTTACTGCCTTTGTTGTAAAGTTTAAATTAGGTCAAAAGCGGACCTGGATTTTGTTGCCATTGTGGCCGACTTGTATGGCCGCCGTATTCATCCAACTAAATGTACAAACCAACAAACAGAACAGAAAAGCGCCGGAGTGGATCCAGATTCTGACTGAACAGAAGGAGCGGATTGGTAAACAAAGTGCTGGATTGAGTTTGCTGTTGAGCTCAGATGTCCAGTAAATTGAGGTTGCTCAAGCTGGCGACCTTGCACTATGTTGGAAAAGTCATTCAGGTACATTTACCCTCCAAAATTAGCTGTCAGCACTGCCTATGAGCTTCACTAGTAGTTGTAAAGAGGCAAAGTTACATGTATGAAATTGTACAAATGGAAATCATATCACCTGTGCATTTCCGACTGGGATTTCAAAATAAAAGCAGGGGTGGTGGCTTACCCATAACTCTTTTATAAGCACTGGAGTTCTTCAAAACAGCTTTACAATTGAGAGACTCTCATATAACACACACATACACACTTACTGAATGCCAAGTTGTGTAACACCCCACTGCTATGCCCTGTGGCGAGATGAAAAGCAGGAAGGCGATGTTTGCCTCCATGTCCAGTGGCGCCTTGACTGCTGTGTGTGTGTTTTTCTGTGTGAGTGAATGCGCGTTTGTGTGTGAGGGCGCGTGAGATCCCATTCTGCACTGAGACAATCCATTCCGAGGCTGGTCTGTGTGTGTGTTTTCTGTGTGTGCGATAGCGGTCTGTGCAGCTGACGGAACAGAGTGAAAACCTACCGCTGTTCCATCCTCTCTAGGATACACAAACAAGTGCATGTGTGTAAGTTTGCAACAACAAGCGAGCGCCTTTAGGTGTGTGCTACCTGTACTTGGGCCAAGTTCAATGATGTGTAGGTTTCATCTGAGACCACTGAGTGTGTGTGTGTGTGTGTGTGTGTGCGTATGTGTGAGGTCTGGTCTCGACAGGCAGGTGTAAGGGAAGAGATCAGATCCTCTACGGAGGAGCAGAACAACCAAAATAGCCTCTTTCGTAATGCAGCTTTTCATTTTGCTCCATTACCTTGCGAAACCTCTCCGTCTTTGTCAACAAGAGTGTCAAAATAAAAATGGAAATACGTGAACACAAATACAACAGTATGACAACAAAACACAAACACTAGTTTCTCTTCCTCCCCATTCTGTCCCTTTTTTCACTCTGGAGCTTATCTATTACTCCGTACACCAACCAATTTATATGTAAAACACTTTTAATTTGCAGCTGCAAACACATTGCCTGCAAACGAGACTGTCTTTTAAAACATATGGCACGCATGTTTTATATGTTAAAGGCTTTTTGGCTGAGCGATTCAGTATCTCCCAATGTTAAACACATATGGAAACGCAGATAAATGCTTCTCTTTGTCTCCGCAGTCTCGCGCTCACTCTCCACGCTCATTCCGCAGCCTTTTTCCCTTTCTACCTTTGGGAACAGAGTGGGAAGAGAGAACGCGGGGAAGGTATTCATTTCTGAATCATCATCGACTCAACTGCATGATATGTCGTCCCCCCCCACCCCCTGGAGTGCATGTAATGATCCCTAGCCCGAATGACATATGTCTGAGGCCGATTAAGACGCCACATCCTGACAACGTATCAACAGGGATCATGTCAGGCTGAATTAGTTCAGCTCCAGTTAGGTGGGCTGGAGAGAAGTTGGAAAGTGAGACAGGTGGGATTACGTCGCAGGCGTGACTTTGTGCGTGATCAAATGCAAAATGAAGCCTGGAAGAAATGTTTTTTTTCTTAGTGTTCTTTGTTTCACTTCAGAGCTGCAGAGACATAGAACTATGCGAGGCATTTGGGGCTGCAGGTGAACCTCACTGAGCAATATCCTGCCTCAAAACCTTCATTTTGGTTTTGATAGTAGCCGTCCTTGGCTCAGGAAAACATTAAAGCATGTGTTCCTCCTTGCCAGACTTTTGTTTTCTTTTCATATGGAGAGCTTCTCTGAAATGAATTGACTGCTGGTGTCTCACACTGCCTTCAAGCTGTCCTCATAGGCTCCTTCTTCCAAGTTCACAAACTGTAAATATGACTTGTCATCCGTTCAAGTTCTTTTGGATATAACAGCCAAATGGACACTGAGGCGGTGACTTAGTGGCTGTTGTTTTATTTTGGAAAGCAAGCAGGACAAAGCTTATTTAGAGCTGCGGCAGGAAAAGAGAAAAATGTGCATGGAGCATGTAATGTTTTCTTCAGTTCATTTTATACAGTTGTGTCCATGGAGACTTATACCTATGCACATAAATAATAACTGATATCATTACACTACATCCAAATAAAAAAAAAAAACACCACATCATAACATACGTCACTTTTAAACATTCATTTTTAAAATGCTCTCGTGACCAATAAGATCATACCTAAGCAGCTTTGGAATCATAGGAAATTCCAACTCTATGAGTCATATTAACCACTCTGTTGGCTTCTTCGTTTGAGCTCAACGTATAATTAGGATATCTCCAAAAGCACTTGAAGACAGAATAAGGTGACAGCAGTACGTGGGTTTGCTGCTGCTAAACTAGGCAAATGTGTGGAGAGTTTGTCATTGGAGAGGAAGCCAGAACATTTGAGGCGAGCAGCCTTGAAATTTAGATTGCATCAGATTCTCTTTCCATTTAATGGAGTGCCAGACTACATTAACTTGAATCACTTATGCTAAATGTAGGGCTATTCATATGGTAAGTGATGCTGGGTATGTATTTTTCCACTGTGAATTTATAGATATCTGTGTAGTAAAGATATGAAAAGTAACAACTGCTTTCGTTAGGTAAAATAACACAGAAACAGAGAGAGAGAGAGAGAGAGACCCAAGGGCCTTGTTGCCCATTATCCATGCAGTGTTCTCATTTTCATACACGACAGCAGGAGATACAAAGAAGTCAGCTGGAGTGTTAGTTTGTGTGTTACCTCTGGTTGGAGCATCCAGCACTGTGCAGGCAGCAACAGATACTTAATTTTACTGAACAATTAATACTGCAAGTGATGAAATTGTTAAGTGCATTACAGCATGACCAATAGAGAGCATTTATTTCTGTTCACGTACACTGACAATTTCTATTGTAATATCCCTGTCATTTCATCAAAAGAATTTCCACACAGAACAGCGCTTAAGCTGCAACATATAATTTGTAATTTCTAATAACCAGCACCAAAACAGATCCATGTTAATGCTTTTAATTCTTAAATATTCTCAGTGTCGTAATGGATTTAATAGAGTGATTTAATTTGTTTTTGAAGCTCCATTAAGCACATCTTGAACTCTACGGAAAGACTCCAAAACTAACTCACAGAAACAGCCCTCAGAAACCATTAGCTTATCAAGATGTTATAGATGATGTGATAGCAGTCAGCTGCCTTGTGACACATCCTGCAGACACGGAAAAACATTAACATCTCATCGAAGCTGTATTTCACCTGAAAACTGCAGTGCAGTCATTACTGGCCTTTTTTAACTCTGGTTTGATGTCGACAAACCCCTGAGAAAAATATGTTTAGCTGATGTAAATACAACTAACTTTTGGAGGTTCGGTTTGAATTTCTTCACTAGCACTTTTTCATCACTGTGCTGTTTTGTAATGGGCACACTTGGCTAGTTGTAGTGTGATTGTCACTGGGGTGATGAGAGCCATAAGACTCAAACATGTATTCTATGTCCAGCTGGAGAATAAAAATATTGAGCTAAAAGAGACTAAAAGCTGCATAGAGCTGCAGTGTTGGGTGTCCATTCTCAGTGAGTTTGGCAGTACAAGTAACCCCAATTTTTGGCCAATATGCAAAAATATCACTTATTTAAGGTGAAATATTTACATTTATGCAGTGTCTACTTATAAGGCCTAATAAATTGAAATTTGATTTTCACAAACAAGAAAATAATACACTCACGAGGCTTTTGAATGACTTTTTCTAAAAGGAATTCTCATTTATACTGATGGTAGGTAAAGCTATCTGACTCACACCACAGTCATCTCATTGTCCACACCCCTGGGATCAATATAAACCTGCTGTGAACTGCAACACAGAGAGCAATATGTAGGTTTACAATGCAGAGTGGAAAAAAACAACCTGATATATGCAACACAAGGTCAAGATCTACTAGAACAATATTCGTTTGATTCTTATCATTTGGCTTCTTTGTCATTTTTAACTTTCACTTTTCCTTTGCTTTATCTTAATCTACACTCAGTTGATTGACCTCCAAACTGTTTCTCAAGTCACACAATCATTTACAAGTATGCGTTTCCACACACTCCACACACACTGCTGAGCTGCTCAACTGCACCCACTGGTTGTCCAACGCCACCTTAACGTAAGTCTATGATGGAAGGTGTTAATTAACTTCCTCACCTACACTTCCCCATCATATGTGTCGGATTCATAACAGATCCCTTACAAGCAAACTAGTGATTGTGACCGTCCATTCATCCATCCATCCACTTCCTCTCATGAATATTTCTCTTTCCCATCCAACTTTCATTGAATGCAGACATGGATGTTTTCACTATTTAGCTCGTTTGCTTTATTGTGTGACCGTACTGCCACGCTGATGTGCAAACACTCACTGATGGCTGGACTAATACGCTAACAGCAGTGATAGTAAATGCACCTGCATGAGCTACCCAGGGGCCACATGTTGGACCACTCCATGTTGGTTGAGGTGTGTTTGTGTGTGCGTGTGTTGGTGATGGAGAAAGGGGAGGTAAAAAGGTCATCATGAATAGTGCATGAGGATGGGTGGGGTTGTGTTGTTCAATGTCCATCACTTCCCTGCAGATGATCACCAGCTGGTTTGGGTGGGGGTTTAGGACCGGCCAGACACTAGTGTGTGTATGTGTGTGTGCGTGCGTGTGTGTGTGTGTGTGTGTGTGTGCGTGCGTGTGTATCTGTGTGTCTGGTAGCAGGGGCTCTTCCATATTCATGCTTCAACCTTACCCATATGTATTCCGCTCTACATGAGACCATTTCCATCCTGGAAATTGGGCTGGAAATAATGGGAGGTGATGTGGGGGTGGGAGTCTGACCTTTGACCCACGCTTTGTGTGTGCACGCTTGGAGGAGGTGTCCGTATAAAGAGCCTAGATTGGTGTAAGTAGTGTGAATTGATACCTTTCTTGCAAAAACATTTACACGGATACAGCAGAGATGGCTTCAATAAAAAAGTAATTCTCATAGCTGCCCTGTCGATTACATTTCAATCCAACTTCATCAGTCAACATACACAGACAGCGTCTAGCTGAATAGAAGGATGAACACATCTCACACGATTATGTCACTCTGATATATCTTTTAATATCCATCTGGCCTGCACTGAATAGTATTTAATGACTCAAGGTGGTCAGGTACGAATATTCAACCATCCGCTTCTTTACTAAAATGAGACCAATCAATAGAAGGGAAGGGCTGACATCTGTGTCGGCAATGGCAAAAATATACAAGAAATTAGACCAAAGAATGAAATAAACAGTAACTGAATCATTGAGGTTTTTTGCTTTGTTTTTACAAAAGTTTTCCCCCACATGCAGGGCATGAGCAGTTTCCAATGAGCCAAATTAATTTTCTTTTATTGTTTTATGCTCTCAGTAATCACATATGTGAATGAAATAACCGCTTGCAAAATCTATTTTTCATGGAAAATTGCTGATAAAATAAAATAAATTATAAGTATATCACAAAGAAATAAAACATTTTCACATTTATGGTATATTTTTGGCAAACCGCTCTGCATGAATGTAGGAGTGAATATGATTTGGGTCTGACTGACTCCCTAAAAGTAAATGTAACAAAAAAAAGTGATAAATAACATTCAAGTACTACTGCTGTCCCCTCCACATGACTAATAGCCACATGAAGGTATTTCTTCACAGTGTAGCTGTAAATTGCGGGCTTAAAGGGGCACTCCACTATTTTCACATGTCAAGCCAATTTACAGTGATTTAGTCACAGGGGGTATTATGGTACTCAGTGTGTGAAAACAGTTGTCTAAAGTCTTCTGTGGCTCTGGTGGTGCTTTGTCAAGTCTGAGAAAGTAACCTAGATGATGTCATCAGGGTTTTTTTCTCATCTCAAACTGGACTCGTACAGTAACGCCCCGTTCACACATATGGTCACAAACACTGAGGATGCGATGCCATTCATTGATAGTTGAACTGGGTAAATTTATATGTGTGCATATCTGAATCTAATGTAATCTAAATACACTTGTTGGAGCGACCCAGTGACAACCAATCACACTCGTTTTGATTCCCTACTGAAACAAAAGCACATAAATATTTTCTACTACATTCATTTAAACAAATTTGAGGAAAGTCTGATTGCCACGGGTAATGGCTTACCAATTCTCTCAGATATAACGTTACTGCACTATCGGGACTTAACTGAGAAAAACGATAAAGAAAATCAAGACATCCCTCTGGAAACTGGTGCAGAGGCACTGTGAGGAAATAAATGCCCAATCAGGGCTGAGTATGTAAATTACGTACATTCTCAACATAAACACACTTGCAAGCTTCAGGCTCGTGAGCGGCACAAGAGAACCTGCCACTCTGAATCCTTATGCGTGAACGCGGCGTAATTCACTTCCCCTTGCATCCACTTACCAGCAAATACAAAGAATCTGTTGATAATTTAAAAACTTTCTGACTGTATCTGAATCTGTAAACAGCAGTGGCATTTTATAGTTGCATCAAAAGCGAGCCTGCTGCAAAACACAGAGAAAAATTCAGGACCCCTCATGAGTGTTGAAGATATTTTAGCGCATCGTTTGAGGAATGAATAAAAGACAAAAGCAAATGAACTCTCTTCAACTCTCCAACTTGAAATGAGGAGATAATAGCTTGGAGAGTATCACTGATCTGAAACCAAACAGACTCAACGTGTTCATCCCCAAGAGGACTTTTCTAATATTCCGGGCCAGTGAAGTGTCAATGCTGAGAAATGTGTCAGAAAACGTGTTGGACTGAGTTATTATCACCCCCGGTACAAGAACAGGTAGTTCCGACCCCCACACACACTCCACCTGTATACTCATCTATCTCGTCTCCTTTTCCTCTCTTCACTCTCCTCCTTTGACACTTCAGTCCTTCATTATTAATATTTACACCGATTCTCTCTTTCCTCAGAACTTCTCCAGCCCGCACTCCCACACATGCTCACACACACACAGGTTTCAATAATTGATAGATTTCCGAGCACTCTGTCTAAAAATAGTCTGATCAACATTGCCTTATTCGCACTGCATTTTTCCCCACAAGTACCGGATCCAGAGTCGAGGACGGACTGAAGACTTTGGACATTAAAACTGGAAAAGGAACTCATACCTGACACACACAAACACACACATTAATCCTTTGACTCCATGGAGGTGAGAGAGATAAAAAATGAGGCCTCAGGAAGATGTACAATGTTGCACCTCGGGTATTAATAACACAACGCTTCCTGCTCAGCACTGATCCCCTGTTGGGCCCTGAGGCAGCAGCATATGGCCCCACCAACACCCAAACACACATAAAGCCAATGACACTCTATATTAGCTTATGCAATGCAGGAGCAATCCCGCATAATCCTTGACTATCCTTGAGTCCTTATCCCACTGTGGACGATCCGGAGGTTTAAAAGCTACAAAAAGCTTGACTCTGCTTGTAGCAGAGGAGGTACAAAACACTGGGCCTCAGATGCCACAAGCCCCTTTTTTGAAGTATATTTGGTGTGCTGAATGCTTAAACCTAAAATGGCAGAGACAAAGCAAATATTTCCAATCAATTTCCCAGACACAAAATTAAATGAAGCACGGAAATGATGAAAAGCCTGTGAGGAACATTTCCAAAATGCTGACTATTTTTGCTTCTTCTGCAGCAGGCTTTGATTTCTTAACACTGTGAGCACTGTGCCCTCCCACTTCAGCTTGCTGAGTGCTGTGGAGGTGCTGAGGGGAGACAACAAGGAAAAGAAGAACGAGGAAAAGAAGAATAAGACGTGTAATCAGTGTATGTTCGGTATGTTTATTTATGAGCTTTAATGTCCACAGTGGTGTTAAGATGCTTCTGTATTCACCTAATTACATTGGATTTTAACACTACAAAATATCCAGTAATGCGAATGAGATGGTAAATCGCACCAAGAGAATTATTTTTTTATCACAAAGAGTGAAGGTGTAATTACCTTACAGAGAGCTCCAATTAGTGCGTTATCTTTCCCCAACGGTTGAAAGTTGCATATCTGTGTGGAATATGCTTATGAAGTGTTTCTTTTTTCTGTCTTCTACAGATTCTCGTGAATTTCTTCACCTTCTATACCACATGGCAGAAGCTCAAACTGTGAATGCAGATGGTAGGGGCAGGCTCAGTTCGTGTGTGCGCGTGTTACCCGAAACAGGGAGCAGAGAAATTGTGATCCTTAGTTTTGATTCTGCTAACTGATACAGCCTCTGGTCGTGCCATCCCAGCACAATTCATGCTGTATGTGCTCACAGTAGTGCAATATATCTCTATAATATAGGTTTCCAAGTGTGCCGCGCATGTGGTCCTGCAGCTCAGCGAGATGACACAACCTTGAGTTATGGCTTCACTTTCCACCTGGGCCTACATATGTTTGCATTCACACTAAATAAAGCTGGATAAAAGCCTTGCTAAAGAGCGCCATGCTGCTGCAGCTCAGAAGAACCGAAGCGCTGACTGACATGAACTGTGGTGGGTTTCTGAGCTTAATTAGGATGCAACTGCACTTGTCAAAGAGAAATTTCCGACAGGAAAAACATTTCAACACTGCAAGCCTAATGACTCATCTTCATGTAGGAATATGTGTTGCATATGTTCCCTCCATCTGCGAGATTTAACAATCTGGACACACGAACCCTCTACTCACACATTTGTAGGTATTTTATCTTTATCTTCCATTAGTATAGTTATTAATATTTATGTGGAAAACTGGAGCTGGAAACTTGTGCAGTAAAGGAGGTGTGTCTGACAAAATGTCATAATATAAATATTTGACGATAAGCACCACAGAGTTAAATAAACTTCAGCTACGGTGTGAAATGACATTCAAGAAGGGACGCTCCCCCAAACAACCATTTGGGGATTTCAACAAAGCAATGGGGAAAGAAAAGACTGGAGCATAAAAGTTAATTCTTGAACTTGGACAAAAGAAAACATTTGTAATTCAAGCTCTCTCTTTTTCCAGAGCTTTCAACTCCATGTCTCAGTCTTTTTCACCAGATGCTCAGTTGTCATGGAGGCGACTCAGCTGTCACCACAAGTGTGGAACTTAAGTGTGGAACTTGTGTTATGTGATAACAGATGGTCGTATATGGGACCTGGTGAGGCTGTGAGATATGGTTTTTTAAGCTCTGGAAAAGTGTAGTAAGTGGACCTTGAGATTTTATTCCCCCATTTTGCCAACAAAAAAGGCAAAAACTGGTTCGATTTACAAACCACTATATAGTTGCAAAACAACACTGTTGTCTCCACTCTTCACTCTACTTGTCTAGTGAGAAATCACCCAGGTGCAAAAGCTTTAGGTTAATTTGGGAATTAAACTTTGGTACTAGTTTTTATTGGACTTGACATTAAAAAGGTTTTAACTGATGTAAGCAGGAATTTGTTCATAATCTATCCTTGCATATTTCCCAAAGTAATTTGATAACAAGCTATGAACTCCAAACTGTGCATCAAATAAACCTGTGAGCCGGGTGTATTATAGCATTCTCATCTGTTAATCTTTCAAAATCGGTTTTATCCTCAACAGTCTGTGTTTGCTTTGGTCTTATCTACATTGTCTTCTCTGCTGCTGCAATGACCCAAATTCATCCTATCTGATCTCGGTTGTTTTTGATGCATTGTGATCTCCCCGTCCTAACCAATCCCTGTCCATCATATCTGGCTCTGCCACACCTTTGCCGTGGCTTGGAAGTACAAACAAAAACATTTCAAATATTTAAACACAACTGTGTGGATACATTTGCAAGCATATACCTTTCTTAAATAATGCAGCTACATGTTCCCGGACTCTCCTGAGAAACACCAGTAAAAACCTAATTCAAAACAAAACAGAGGAAGAGATTATAGAGATGGAAGCAGAAGCCTTGGTTGAGCTTTTACATCCCATCTGCACAGCCGAGTCTTCCTTTTTTAGGAAGGCAAAAAAGCATCGCTGTGATAATCCTGTTTTTCATTATGTGCTATATTAGCTGTGTTTAATCTAGATTGAAAGCCTTTTCCTAAATAAAAAGAGAGCTGCTACAAATTCAAACAACTGACAGCTCTGGCGTACCTGTGTGCTGCATATAGTTCAGAGGAGTGTTCTGGGATAAAGTGAAGTGTGCGATGTCTCTGCTGATTTCTCTCCTGGCTCATTAAAACTTGATGAACCTGAACACTCCCTCTAAAAGCAGCAGCGGCTCTTTGACAGAGCGGGCCTTGACTCTACCCATTAGCATAATGTGTTCAGTGATAGAAATGGCCACGATCATGAAGGAGACAGGCTTCTAAGGAAGCTGGGCTCTCTGAAAATCTTTATACCAAGTAACTTTTTTTTAGGCTTTATTAAAAACAGTAGAAAGAGGCAGAAAGGGCAGGGGAGAGAGAGTGGATGACGAGCAGCGAAGGGACTCAGATCAGACTTCAACCACTGCGGTAAGGACTCTATACTCGCATGCTCTACCTGGTGAACTACCAGGGTGCCACCACCAAGTAACTTTAAATAACAATAATAATAATAATAATAATAATAATAGTTTTTCCAGTCATTTTATTTCCTGCCATGTTTAAAAGTATATCATTAAAGCTGCAATAATTAATATTGTTCTATTAACAATGGGTCAATTTCTAAGTGCATTGTGAAAGGTGTCGCTTGTAGTGACCAAACCACAGGAACACTTCCTCGTCATCTGCAGGAAGGACAAACATGGTGATGCATTTTACATTTCAAGAGGGGACAAGAGTGGTTTGTTTGGAATAAATAGAAGGAAAAAAGGTAATTATCATGAGCAGAAAAAATAATCACCCTAGCAGTGTGAGAAAGGTAAATTCCGTCAGAAACAGGACTCAATAAAATATAGATTTTCTGGAAAATTTCAGCTATACATAGAGTAGTATCAAAGATGGGCTTTTACATAATGAAAATGTTAAGGATCAAAATATGAATAAATATGAGTAAAGGGTACATGTGACGTAATTAACATGTCCGATTAACATGCTGTGGTAGTTTAACATTGTAATTAGCAGAAATCACCTACTACCACCACCACCATGGGAGGCACTGAGAGGTGGTTTTCCTTTCTTTTGTGTTGATGAAGTTTCTCCAGATGGCTCCATTATCTATTCTAGCTTCATACTAGAACCTCCTGCTGTAGTCGAGTACTAACTACCCAGCTCTTCTTCTACTTGCTGCATGTAAAGAGCATTATTTCCTGTTTGACAAAGGACTGTTCCCCTAGGTGTAGAACAGCAAATTTAAAACCTTTGATGATTGGATCAAGACTGAATAATTCAGTGCGTTAAATCAATGGTTTACAGAAGGGAAATGTTGCAGATTGCGACTTTTAAAAATTTAAAAAGATTCTCAAAGCTGCATCTAAGAGAGTTAAATATGTATGACGGTTTGCAAAATTTAACTTTGCGGGGACTCGGTGGGATCCCTTCAAAGACAAACACAGATCCTTTCCTTTCACTGAACAGGCCTGGATTGGATCATAATTCACCATATATCACTGTCTACTCCATATGTGCCAGTGTATACAGCAAAAAGCCAAATTTGAGCTGGTTTGCATAGAAAATGTATTTGGCCAATGTGCAGCAGCGATGGACTAGATATCATCTCGTACTTAAGTTGGCTTTATGGTGCATCCTTTGACAAACACCAATCCCTGTTTGTTTACCTGCATTGGCTGGAGGGTGTGCTGATGAATAATAACGACAGTGTGTGTGTGCGCATATGTATGTGTTCATATGTGAGCATGTATGTGTGTGTGTGTGTGTGTCTTTGTCTGTGTTTATCCAGTCCCTGAAGCTAGCCACCTCCTATCTCTGATGCCATATCTCATCTTTTGCAGGAGGACTACTGTGACCAATCTAACACTGCCCCAGGAACAGAAAGTGTGTGTGTGTGTGTGTGTGTGTGTGTGTTTCTGTGCCATCTGCCCCTGCCACTGCCCTGCCTCTCTGTAGCAGCTCCTGACCTGTGCGTCCGTCTAACAGGAGCGCTGAACCTGACTGCAATCTCTAACAGCCTTAGTTCAGGGCCACTCCAGACGGGATCGACGAGGAGGACAAAAATACAGAAAACTCCGTTATCTGATTGAACGACAAAAGCAGGAAGCTTCACATCATCACCCAAACCAATCGCTGTTCATCTCAGCTATAATGGAACTGGTTGGGGGGTGGGGGGAGTGATTGAATCGTAGCATGGCATCAGATGAACCCAGCATGGCGCTGAAGTAATTGCACATTCTTTTTTTCTTCTTTGGCGCTTCTGCTGGCATAAAAGTGTCATTTTGAACAAGAGGAAATGTATTGCCTCTCAGGGGATTGATGAGTGTTACAAGGCTTTGAGTCTCTGAGTTAAACCCCACCCCTTGCAGGCGTAAATGCAATGACCACATGCTGTGTTTAAGTCCACCTGAGACAATACACCAATGACCATTCACGTGATTCACTGGCCTGATCGAGCCGGTTTTTGATCTTTTGTTACAAGTCATTCAGTGATGTTGGCCTTTGGTATCACAGAGAAGGGGAGATGCTGAGCTTCTGATGGAGCACTGCATTCTGGGATGACTCAAAAGTGTGCTGTGTATGGATTGTGCGTTGGGCAGTAGTCTATAAGAGACCAACCTGTTTTAATTAAATTTCTCTATCTGCTTCTGACAAACACGCACATGCTCTCTCTCTCTCTATCTCCCTCTCTCTCTCTCTGTCTCACACACACACACACACACACACACACACAGACACACACACACACACACACACAAAAGGTACTTAGTCCTCCCCCCAGGCTGACAAGCCCTCAGCGCCGGGGCAAAGTGGAAAGGATTTCTGGCAGAGGGAGGAACAGGAAAAAAAGGAGGAGAAGGAGGAGGGAGAGGGAGATAAATCGAAGCCGAATTTCAGTTCAGGTCAATTTCTGAACGATGATAACTTAATATTCTCAGTATGCAGGATGGTGAAAGTGTCTGAGTTGTTGCCTAACCTGCCATGCTCTCACTCTCCCTGTCTCATTTGTTTCTTTCCCTCATGCCCCCTTATTACCTTTATTTTCTTTCTTCATTTCCTTCCCTTCCTTCTCACTCTTTTTTTCCTGTCTCCCTCCATTGTTCGTTCCCTCACCGGTCTTCCGGTTTCACTGCTTCTTCTCTTCTTACTTATTTTCAGGTTGTAGCTCACTGATACTTCTCAGGTCTTTTACAAAAGTGGTTTCCAACATGTTTTTTTTTTTGTAAAGCCCTTCATACAAAGTCGTACAGTCCCCCGTCGTGATGCGTTAGATTAACGCACACTTCTGGACAACACATCATACTCAAACCGTTGCACATTCCCTGGACAATATTTTGCACATTCCTGCACAGTTTTATTTTTATTTCATTTTCATCTTAGAAATATATATTGCACACACATTTAGTAATATTTTTCTGTATTCTGTATTGTACATTTTTTTAATACTATTTTATATTTATGCTTATATTGACTTTTGCACTACTTGTCTCTACTTGTTGTGCACCAAAACACCACAGCAAATTCCTTGTATGTGAAAACCTACATGGCAAAAAACCTGATTCTGATTCTGATGTGTACTTTGTCACAACAGGGAGAACAATACAGTTTTTTAAAAGAACAAAGAATAGAAAGTCAGAAAATGAAACATAATTTTGTGCACAAAGGTAATCATCTCTTGACTGTGTGTGGTCCTGGCCCGCCAGTTGCTAACCGCAGTTTTGCAGTTCACTGTCAATGTACCGCTGAGCCTTCCCTCCCATTACTACATACTGTGCACCAGAGTTAACTTCTTCCATAGCTGCAGCAGTGCCGCTTTGTGTCCCCATTTCCTCCCTCAAACTACCATGCATGAGCTACATCCACGACCACGACTAATGGACTGAATTAGACACACACACACACACACACTTATTATTCACCAGAACATTTCCTGCAGACATAAACACACCTGGTAGGTTGTAGCCACAGTCGGGGGTCTTTGTGCTGTTTTTTTTAGTGTGTGTGTCTGTGTATGTGTGGAAGGGAGGTGTGTAGGTTGCGATTGCAGTTTAGTCTTTCGTGCCTGTGTTTGCGTGGAATGTGTCTGTGTGTTAGTTTTAGAGGAAGTATAGAGAAAAAAAGAGGAGATAGAGAGCAAAGGAATTAAGAAGAGGAATGCACACTGCAAAAACAAAAAAACCACCCTTCAGTTCAAGTGTGGAGTCTGAAAAACCATTTTTCCTCAGACATTAATCTCGCCACTATCACAGCTGATTAAACACTGATTCAACCTATCATGCACAGTTTTTCTCATCTAAAACGCAAGAATTTCAAGTGCTACGAGTTACAATCATGTCTTTGAATCAAGCTATAACATTTGCGTTCATCTCTTAATTAGTAAAATTTTTAAAAATATACTAATATTGAAACATGGCATCCTGCTGATGAACAGCTACACTTACTTTAAGTCTCAGTAATAACCAACGTGTTACTATAAAATGAAGTTTTTGCAGTGTAGTGACAGGAGACAGCTGTGGGAGACGAGAGCTGTCTGACAGCAGTGGGAAATGTCACAGTTAATACACATCACATGTGGAAGGACTCACACTGGATGCCTTGTTTCCTGCAAGTGTGTGTGTGTGTGTGTGTGTGTGTGTGTGTGTGTGTGAGAGAGAAAGACGTGAGCTCACTCACAATGAAATTCCACATGTCCACACGTGTTGAGTGCATGTGTGCGGGTGTACCACTGACTGAATATGAGTAGTTTGCAGTTATTTAATACACAGCCCGTTCAACCATACATCAAGCCAGAGACACATACATAAAACACTCCCACTGAGCTCTGCTGGTGCGTTTGCACATGCGTGTGTGATTGCAGGTGTGTCGATTTGTCAAGGAATACAAAAACACACTGAATTCTATTATTGCTGGAGTGAAGACACATAATTATCACACTAGAGTTCAACAAATATGCATCTGGAAAAGTCATTTCTTCCAGCATTGTCTTGAAAACTATTTTTGTTCCATTAAAAGGCACATATAAAACATTTTAACATATATTTTTTGACATGTGAAAATACACTAAAAGCATTGAATGACCTTCCCTAAATGTCCCACCTATTTTACTGTAATGGGGGAAAGGTTTCAGATAGGTTCAACTTCAAGATATGCTTTTTTTGCCGTGCAACCCAGACCCTGAAAACAGGGTTGGACCAAATATCCATTGACAGTAAATGTAGCCATTTCCTCAAGTCACAAGAGCACACATAGTGCCATACACACAGTGTATATCTTCAGAGACACCAACCCCTAATTATGGAGTTACAGAGTGTACTGGGGTGCATGAGATTCCAGTGGAAAAACAAGCTCGACTTGACTAGTGCCGGGCACATGCGTTCACACACAACAGCCTGCCTGTTGGCTTATTAAGGGAAAGCTTTGACGGTTTTCATAGCACTTTCTGTTTTTAATGCTCATTACATTGTTTGAATATGCAAACGTACTATTCACACAACATAAAACTTGTTCAAATAACCAAATTTCTGAGCTACTCACACACACGTTTATGTGCTGTGCACAATCAAGAAACACACAATAACTTCCATCTTTCTTCCTCTCAAAAAAATAAACACAAGAGCTTAATTGTTCAAACTGTCGTAGATTCTTCATTCTGTTTCTGTTTTTTCCTTTCTTTTTCTTTCTCTTTCTTATATTATGGAAATGAGAAAGCGGGCAGATGTGCAAGGTTGTTGGAATACTAAGCACACTCTCTATTTGTTCCCTCCTGTACACACACTCCGAGGTGCATGGCTAAAAAACCGAGGGCAATGTAATGTAATGATGAGTTAAATGCATGTGAAGTCAAGTCCACAAAACATCATATTTTCTCATGTAAACTATTTTTTCAGACAGATAGATGCAGCATACAGACAGATACGTAGATATCATGACCCCTAGGAATACAGTAGCTATTTTCCTCTTCACAACAGCAAAGCTGGAGAACAGTGATTGGTTGGAAGATAAAATGACAACAGAGAAGGAGAAGAGCGTTCTCACAGTGACTGCCTCAGTGATGAATTTTATTTTTAAACTGAATGGCTGGTTATCTCCGGTGCTTGAATGCTGACCACTTAAGCCCAAATGATTTTCTGTATCCGCGTAGTCATGAGGGTCCGCGTGACGTCGTTGATTTTTCATGTGCTAGGGTCTGCAATCCAAGTGTATGACTCTCTGGACTGTGCGCACCTACAAATACTACTGCATGTGTGCGTCAAGAATCACATGCATGCCCACTGTCTCTATATCAAGGCTACTGAATTCTGCAATACAGAGCACAGAGACTACTACAATTAAAGTTGAAAATTTAAGGCAGCTTGGCTATTGGTCTGATTCTTGTTTGTGCATGTAATGTAAATTAATTACTAGAGGGATTTTTTTTTCCTCTCTTTGAGCGCAGGGGAAGAAAAATCCTCAAAGAAAATTAATCTTTGAAAATATATTCAGCTGATATGAGATCACTGTTTCGTTCTACTTATTTATGAAACATATTGTTCTTTGGGCATAAGACATTACCTTTAAATAACAAGTTTATTACAATGCCACCTTAAGATGTTGGCACAGGAGGTCAATTTAATATATACAATATGTGTACATTCACACATTTAGATGTCACTAAAGTGAGACTTTCTATTCAGCCCTGAGGATGTTACAAGGTCCTGAGTAGGCAGACTGTGAGAACAATTATTATGGAAAAATGACTCATTCAAGAATTCATAAGGCTCACAAGTAAAACAAATTTAAGGCATATCTGAAAAGGGTTTTGTTTGTCAAGTGCGTCTGCTTCATGGAATAGTCAAAAAAAGTCAAAACCCAGTCATTAATTCTTATTCCTGCATCGCACAGTGTGGTGGCTCAGTGGCTGCCATGTGCTCACATGACTAACCCCTGGTCCAGTGGAGGAGAAAACCAGCCCTCCCAGACTCAGCCGGTCCAGAACTTACATGTACGCATACATATCTACATAACTGCCCCAAGGACACGCATAAACACATTTTTAGAACTTGACAGGTGGATAAACAGTTTAATTCATCTTTACAATCCACTGTGCCCCTGGCTGGCACTGTGTCATCCTGTAGCATATAATACGTGATCTCCCGTCACACCCCCACCTACAATATGTACTATATTATCTGTATGTCTGTGTTTCTTCACACTTAGGGAAATAGCCGAACAGGAAAATTCAAATAGCAATGATTTACTACAGTGATTTTTATCTCTTTGTTTCCTTCGTCATCTCAATATCTTCTGCCTTTTTTCTCACTCTCTGCTATCATAAATCTTATACAAGCTCGGTGAGAGGGTAGCGAACAGCATGCACACATTTATGTGTGTCTGTATAGCATTTCTCTGCGTGTGTTTGTGTGTGTTTGTGTGGGTGTGTGTGTACACGCGTGTGTGTATCTGTTGTGAAAAAAGGCAGCCGGGTGCAAATGGTGTCGCTGACATGCTGTTGGGCCATGTGTCAGTGTTTTGTAATTGTGTCCAGTGGGGCAGAACACATATATTCAACACACAGACGCAGATTCTGGTTGACGTCAGGGCTTCCAGGTCCAGAAGCCAGATGAAAGGGGATGACGTCGACAACACTTGTAGGCAAAGAGCTACCCACTGTGTCTGTGTGTGTGTGTGTGTGTTTGTGTGTGTGTTAACAGGGTGGGTGAGAGTTCTTACTCACTACAGATGGAGCAACCATATGAGCAGTGAATTATGAATAAACTCTTTACCAGGATGGAAGTACGGGGCTCTACCGGGACTCCGTGGACTGGTCCTCAACAAATTTCACACACCTGGTTGCCATGACAACCTCCAATAAATGTACTGGTACAGAAGATAAATAAAGAAACTAATATCGCCACTTGAAATTTGAGAATTTGAGAAGCGATCAGTTCATTCCACCCTGTGTGTGTGTGTGTGTGTGTGTGTGTGTGTGTGTTTGTGTGTGTCGGGGTCAGGTTTAGGGTGGGGGTTCTGAATGGATAGTTTCCTGCCCTCCCTGTGTATGAGTCTCCGAGGAACACACACACACACACACACAAAAATTCATCACGCATACTCAACAGGAACACACACAGCACATAAACTCACACATACACACACACACACATAAACTCACACATACACACACACACACATAAACTCACACATACACACACACACACACACATACACACACACAGACATGGATACAACTTTATATAAACTGTAAAATCGGATGTTCGGGATTCTGTAATGTGTGCGTGCCGGGTGTGTATGTGTGTCCGTGCACACATCCTGAGGTTCCACTGCAATCTGTAAACAATGTTTCTGGCTGAGTGAAGAAAAACAAGAAGCAAGGGGTGAAATGTTCAAGAGAGAGTAAGAGTTCCTGCGTGTGTGTGAGTGTGTGTGTGTGTGTGTGTGTGTGCGCGCCTGACAGAAGGAGAGCGAGCAAAAGAGCACTGAACTGCAGATGCCTGACTTTCACAGCGACCGTTGCTTCTGCAGGAAACTAAGACATACACAGTATTTGTGAGAACAGTGTGGATGTTGTCAGCACAGAGCAAAAACGCTCCAATAGCTTCCACTTCTTAATAAGGAAAACACTGGCTGTGATGCAGGACTCGGCTAATAGCAGGATATCACGGCGAAATATTGTTCAGCAACACATTGACACGGCAAGCCACTTATTTCCTCTAATTAACAACCTGACAATGAAATTCGTCGCACTGGTTACACTTCCCAGCGTGGTTATTTTCTGACATCACCACCCAACAATTAAATTAGCGCCTGCCCATCACAGCTCAAAGTGGAACGACAACTGAGTCCCGATTTAAAATAACTTGCCGCTGTGTTAATGAGAGGGAAGGAACAACGCGGCTTTTACCCGGTGCTGAATGGCTTCCGTCGCCATCGACATGCGAAGAACATAAGAGAGCTCATTTAAAGCGACATCCGGCCGTTCTGTGCGCTAATTACTTCCAATATATTACAAAAATCTGGGAAGGGCTTTCAACCGTCCCTCTGCATCGCCATGCTGAGCGATAAGTGCTTCAGTAAGCTGCTAGAAACTATTAATTACCTCGCGTGGATTCATACTGTCGATGGAGTCTTGTTTATCCCGCTGATGGCATTCTTTCTATCTCATGTCAGAGACTTGTTTTGTTTTCTATTTTATTGTTGTAGTTTTTTCAATCTCTTGCGCTGCCATGAGAAAGAGGAAAATGACTTGTACAAAGTTGGGATGAATCTACTGTGCTGGGCAAAATAAATAGTCGCCATCACAGGAAGCTTTCATCAGTGTGGGGGTATATTCATGAGTGAAATATGCAATTTGTGGCTGGCTTTTTAACATTCACCTGGCGTTTAAGAAGCTGAACTGAAGCCGATGTGCAGATCACAACACTCCGGATCAGACGTCGCACCTCCATGTGGCTTCTATAAAACAGAGAGGGGGCCTGATGCCAACAAATCAGACGTAGCTATCAGGGATGCTGGCAGACAGCCTCCAGATCGCAGCCGCAGATAGCTCAGCGTGCTGTCCATCTACATCAAAGAACTGCTGATCCTTACGAGGTCTGAGGTCCTGGAACAACCTGCGTCAACAATCGGTGGGGGTTGCTCAACAGCCAGGGGACATATCAAAGTGAACCCGTATTGCAAACTGTGTCAATAATTACTCCATGTCATAGGGAATACAAAGCAAATAGTGCTGCACTTTACAGCTCCGGCCCATTCACTTCTCTCCTTTTCTGGCTAATATTTTTGTTTTTCTCTCTTTGGACTGCTGCTTCTAACCTATCTTAAGAGATCAATACTGGGTAAACTGAGGTGAGGGGAGCCTGAGTGGGAGCGCTGTCAAAGGCATGGATGGTTAGATGTGAGGGTTGACGGCACTTGGCTAATTCCTTTGCCTTTCACCTTTGTTTATGAAAAAACACGAGTTACTGGGCTCACGTAAGCATCTGCTGCGTCCACAGACACGGAACGAGACAGGCTACCCCGACCAAGGTGAGGACACAGAGTTCAACTGTGCAATCTAAAAGCTCTGTGTACTTTGAAAGGGCAACAAACTTTTTCTGTTAATAAAGTCAAGGCTGCCCGCTGCCCCCTCCGTTTTTTCCCCACCAGCCTCCACTTCGTGGGCTAACAAGCTGCTCTCTGGCAAACGCCGGACATGACAGCTCTTCTGTGAAATCGTAATCTTGGAGGCAACTTTTACGGTGTACCTTTGATATCTTGATGTGAGGCATTTTCAGCCAGTACCCCCGACCCGGCAAAAAGATGAGGTAGATATTTTGCCTCTGTTGTGTGAAATCTATGATGTGAAATGATTTAATTAAGATAGGCCGAGGAGTCATAATTAATTCTGCCTCTCTTCGAGTCAGGCTTAGTGTCAAGAACACAGGGAAAGGCTCAGGCAGAATAAATTACAGATTAGTAGCGTGTGTATGTGTGTGTGTGTTTGTGTGTGTGTCCCACTCTATGAGGGGGTGATGGGTGTGGAGCGCGTTGTTACTGTACAGTATTCTCCTGGAGCTGACAAGGAGTTATGTCAATTCTTTAGGACGAGGTAGTGTTCTTAAAGCGTTAAGTGAGCCCGCTGGCACTTTTTTTCAGGCGTCCCACCATCTTAGATCAAATCACATTTCAGTCCAGGAGTTTATTTTGTCTGTCAGTGAGGAGAATCCTCTGGGGAACGCTGTAAGTGACAAATGTGAAATTGCAGGATTCACGGCAAATGTGCTCCTGCCAGGCAGGTTGCGCTGGAGACAGCTACAGTCACAGAGGACCTTTGAACTGTCTGCGGCGCGCTCCTCCATTACACTTTCTTTCTTTTGAATCTCTGGCCTATTTGGATCTTGTTTGGCCACTGTTTAGTCACTTAAGGCTGAAATAGAATGAAATGAAGGATACCTCCAGGGAGCCATCTAGACCTGATTTCCCTCTCAGCCAGAAGACCTTGAGACAGAATTCAAGAAGTGAATCTATTCTTTGTCGGCTGTTCAATTACAACTACATTTGCCATAAAGTACATGATATGAATACCCGGCCAGTTAAGAGATAACCCCTCTTTAAATTGCAAGTAAAAAATTAGTATAATTAACTAATATTACTGCGACCTAATCAGTAGACACAAATGTTCTTTGTTTTCTCTGGATTCGGACACTGACAACTGGGGGCCAAGAGCCTCAGTCGTCAAGCATTTCTCTGAGTCAACTCCTTTTCCAATGTCCAATACTAATCCCTCAAGCTGCAAATTCTCTGAGCTTTCTAGCTTTGGTCAAACATGCAACAACTGTCTTATTATCAAGAGACGGCAGGCAATAATGAGTGTGGACTGAGCCAAGCAACTGCTGCTTTGAGCTTTCAAAGAACGAGCCTAATTAAAAGCTGCTTTGTGACTTTTGTCACTGTTTTTGACTGGTGATTATAGGCAATTCATTGGGGAGGACTCGTCAGCTGTTTGCGGGTGGCGCACACCATAAATATCATCTAAGAGCTTTGCTTATGTTGTGCCGAACCTGCACTTTTCCCCAGCGAGCCCCTAGATTCTCTCACTCTAATTTGCAGAACAAATTCCTTTACTTTCTGCAGAATCTCCTCACGCTAATAAGGATGTCTCATCAACAGCAGTTCAGAGACAAATTAGGCTGTTTAAAAATGCAGACTCTTTGGTATCTTGTCTGCGATTTCCTGTAATGAAGTACCGGGGAGCAGAGCGTCCTTGGCACCGAGGACGAGTTCAGTAGAACAAGCCCAGTGCTCTTTGAAGCAGATTTGACTAATGGCAGAGCTATATTAGCCCTCTGTTGGTCAAGAGCATCTTCTAAATCGCCCCTCCTCTACTAAAACCATGCGTCTCCAAAAAGTGGCCTACTGTCTTATTTGGGCCAACTGTAATTGTCTCACTAATCTCTCCAGCACTAAATGACCCGGAGAAACTGCGTCCCGCAGGGCAGGCTTACCCTGCTGATTGGAGACTTTGTCTTTTGTTTTGCTTGGCATATTAAAACAGCATAGGCTGCTGATGGAAAGCCTACAGAACTATTGGAAATGTAATTAAGGGCTAGCAGCAGCTTTTAAACGGTTGACTAGTGCAGAAACAAACTGTGCCCCTCAGACAGCAGAAAGTTTAATACATGGGAAATGAGTGGCTCAATCGATAAGCAGGGCGTTAGTTCTTTTGTAGGGGAAAATTCAATGGAAGACAGAAATGGGCTGCTTCACCGCCTGCATACTGTTTCTCATTTTCCCAGTGGAGAGCCAAATTTTATGGCAATATTTGCTTCAAAAAGAGACAAATAAAGACCTCTCTTTGAGACATAATCATTTGTCAAGTCAATTTCATTTGTCATTAAAACAAAAAACAAATAGCAGCTGTAAACTGTGCTGCCTGCAATTGAGGGTTTTGTGATATGAGGCACAAAAGGGGAAAAAAAGACATCTCATACACTCCTCAGGTGTTGAGGTGAAACAGAGTTGAGAAATGCTCAAATCAAGCACAATTATTTGTTGAAGCCAAACGCAACAGCCATTTCACATTGACAGCGAACAGCCTATTGTCCCGACTCCACCAGACAATCACATTCATCATAAACTACCTCTAATTTGATACATTTTTTAAGCTGACATCTTTCGCAAATCACTTTTCCAAACAAGCTGGCCTATGGGGCGAGTGATTGTGCAATTATCAGAAACAGATTCAACAAGCCCCCACTGTGGCCTTTTGTCCCTGGCATCAGCTGGCCGGCTGGGATCATTAGAAACTGTTTTTGTCCTCATGTTTTCTTCTTACAAACCTCTGGCTTTGTAGCCTGCACACAAGGAGGATGAACACCTTCAGAACTAGTAGGAGTCCATCCCTGGCTGTCTGTCAGTGCAGTAAAAAAAAATAGAAATACAACACCAAAGTCTATCAAACACAGTCTCACTTTGCTGCCTCTGATAAATATTCATGATAGCAGCTTGAAAACCAGCTGTTTTCCTCCAATTAAAGCTTTCAGAGATCCACCGTTTTGGAAATAAATTGTTGCTTTTTTAATTAACAGCTCATGTTCCTGGGCCAGAAATAAAACAACAAAAAACAATACAGAACCCATTGCAAAGATTTATATGTGTGAGAACATGTGGATAATAATAAGAAGGGATGGTGCTGCTCTGCGCCCCTGCTCACAAACCCCCAGCAGTCTCAAGTAATGTAGAATACCCAGGGAAAGGGGGTTATTATCCTATTAGACCCTATCAGAAGGATGTGAATGCTGCTGTGGTAACAGGTATTGAACATCAGCCCAACTAGCCGTGCAGAGCAGATCAAATCAAGTCATCAAAAGATCCTTCTCACTTCAAAGCCCTGAGCAGAGCTGGCCTCGTGCCTGCCATACCAACAGTGTAGGAACAAAAAAGCGGAGCAGCCAAGTCTGGCACGGCGCACAGACGGCTGCCCACTTCAAAGGCAGGGATCTGCTGTCCAAGGTCATTATTTGCAGGTACACCCCCAAAACACCAGTGGCCGACGAAGGCAAGCAGAGAGAAACCACGGAGGACTTACCATCAGGAGGCTGAGCCGGTGTGAAGTGAGGTGGTTTGTCTGAAAGAGATAAAAGAGAAAGAGAGAGAAATGGGTTTTTAGTTTTGGGGAGATTCAGAGACCCAAGGATAAAGGCCAAGTAATTGAGTTGTTACAAAAAAAAAAAAAAAACGGGACACATAACGTCTACAGACTTGGCATTTCTATCTAACACATTCTAATGTAGTGACCGGGCCCTGCAGGAGCCCAGCTGAGCTAGTCGACAGGAGTACATTTCAGCAATAGCGGTGCCATCATTGTTTTGTCGTTCATTGTTTCTATGGACGTCTCATCCCAAACCACACCGAATGACTTTTGAGCACATGATATTTATTGAGAAAATGGGGCAAGGGATCTGTTTTTGTTTTGGGTTGAACAGTGTGAGATAAAATTTCAAATTTCACAACAGCAGTGACATACAGTACATCGCTGAAAGCTCACTCAGTCTCCATCCCCCAGCAATCATATGCAGGATAAATCAGGTATTTTTCCCCCTTTAAAATATCAAATGACATCATTCTATTCTCCAGGTCAACACCCAGCAGACGATGACATAAGGCTTTTCGGTTTGTTGGAAACATAAAACAAGACCTGTAGTGTCAAATGACTGAGTATGGTGTAACACTCTGGGGAAGAAAATCTCATGAAACCTGAGCCCTCTGCAGTTTTGACACCTTGGTGCTAGAAAACGAGGACGACCTTAACCAAGCTATTTGAATGGATGGTGGATGAAGAACATGTAGTTTGTTTTTACATTGTTTAGCAGGGAAATATCGTTAGTGACAAAAACAAAAACCAAGCAATAACAGAAGTATGACTGCAACTAACACTCATTTTTATTGTCAATTAAACTGATTATTTGTATTATTTTTCGACTATACAATCTTTTGTTTAAGCCACAAAATGAAAAAGAGTAAAAAAGAAATTCCCCACAGCTTATATTGTCCGACAAACAGTCTGAAACCTCATTCTCACATGTGAGAAGGTGGATCAGATAATGTTTGGCTTTTGTTTGCCTAACGATTGATTGCCTAATCAAATAGAGGTAGAAACAATTTTTGTTGATTGATTAATTAAAAAACGAATCATTTAACTACTACAACAGAAAACATCAAATGGGATATCTGCCTGTTGGTTAGCTCGACAATTATTCAAAGCGTATTCAGGCAGCATAGACGTATTGCACGGAATGATGCAAAACTATGAGCAAAGTGAGAAGGCCGATGTCTGATAAGAAAAGAAAACATATCCAGCCCTGAGTCTTCAACATCCAGACATGGAGTGTTCCTCAAAGGACATGATAGACTGGTCACAGTGTAACAGGACACGGGAGTACCGAGCACAACCCAACCAAACAACCACCTGCACTCTTGCAGTCAACCCGACTGTCTGACTCACTAAGCAGAGCCCCAGTGGGTTGTCAGAGCTGCCTGCACCGAACAAACAAACCAACACACACATTCAGAAAGGCTGTGCAGCCACCCTGCCATGTCTACGATGTCTCTGCACTGTGAGGGATAATGAGGAGGATAAAACACATCACATCAATTATCCCGCTAACACATTTTTCCGGTGGCCCGTCAACCACTGCGCCGAAGCCTTTCTCAGGACTTCTGCGATACCCGTCGGCGTCCCAAGGCACAGCTGAGTTTTAAATTTAGGCTCACTTAAAATTGCTTGTCAACAGCCAGGGCTTCGGGGGGAGAAAGACAGAGAGAGAGAGAGAGAGAGAGTGTGAGAGAGAGAAAAAATGAGGAGAGGGAGTGGAGAGGCGAGGCTGGTGCTAGAGGTGAATAATGAAGTGTCTGCTGAAGCTGTTTCCCAGTCAATCATGACGGTAACTGATTTCCATCTGGGGGGGATTTCAAGAAACATATAAAACGAGGGGAACGGAAATTGGCATGAGGAAATATAGGAGTTCTGCTGAGAGAGTAAATGGGCACACACGAGCACACACATAAAGCAGACATCCAAACAGACTGTGCTTCCCGTCTCACAATCGTAAGCGAGTCTGAACGCACACAAACAGACATACACAGACACAGACGCGTTGTCGCACAAGGCGAATCAGAAGGGAGCCTGACAGAGAAGGTTCCGTACAAAGTGCCGGGAGAAGCTAAGCGATTTCTTCACATTTCCATACTGAAAGGACAAGATAAGGTCTTTCCATAAACATATCAGCCTGTCCCATCTCCCTCCGCGCCTGGCAAAGCCTACGCGCATTCACGTGCCTGTGTGAATGTCACAACATGGCCATCATTCACCCTATATCTTCAACAAATCAATATGTGTCTGACTGTGACATTTAGCCATGTGCAGGAAGAGGTGTGTGTGTGTGTGTGTGTGTGTGTGTGTGTGTGTGTGTGTATGCATGCATCTTTGTATGTGTGTCACCTTCCCCTTTGGTGTGGCTGATGTAAAGTCGTACAGAATGATAAAGCAAGTGTGTGTCTGAGTGTGGGCTCTGTTGGCAGGCGTTAGGGTTTCGGGGGGGGTTACAAACTGTGTGTGTGTGTGTTTGTGGACATGCTTCACCCCATATGGTGACAATAGAAATTGCGAATCTGAGGTTCCATGACTCCTCTCACACCCCTCCTCCCACCACACGCACACGTCACCACTACCAGCACTGTCACTATTCTGCCCAGCTGTCCTTGTGGCCACATGGTGAGGGCTCTCGGCAGCATAATAGAGCCCATTTCACTTCATCAATTTCTCCAGAGCACATTTCCTTTCACTCGGTCATCTGAGAGGTGAAGATTGGTCTGCTTTAACTGAGTTTGTATTAAATCTAATGGAATCTGTCTGGCTGAAATTGATTTGGTAACAGGTCAGGGTTACAAATGAACCATCTTCCTCCTTGTCACCCACATCCACCAATTACAAAGAAAAGGGAACGACTGACAAAGTTGATAGAATGGCACAAACCTTAAAATGAAGTAGACATTCAAATACAAAGAGGTGAATCTAATGCAGTGGCGTCCTCCAGGCTACGGGGACTTTGCCTTCTACATGGCTGAAAAGTAAACAGCCCGATAACAGACTCAGAGAAAGTCCGAGAAACAGGGTTGACATGGAACAACAACCATGGACAAAGACTATCAACAGAGTCACTTCCCTCAAAGTGATGCTCAAATACCACTTCACCCCGACTTTGGCAGCATGAAAATGACTGCTGCTGTTAAGACTGCTTATTTACTTACTTATTGTAACGTTCCAAGTGATTATGTGGCACAAGTGTTGCAAAGCTCACTTTGGTAGAGTTGAGAGGAATTTCACCTTTAACACAATCTAAACTGGCAAGGCACTCAGAAATAGACTTGTGTAAATCTGGGAGAGAGTGAGGAGAATGAATAAGTCAGCGTTAACAAAAGCAAGCAAATAGTAGAGGGGAACACCTGAAGGTGAGCTGCTGGTATTGTAAAAAAAAAAAAAAAAAAAAAGTAGGATATTATGCTCAAGTGACTGGTGGATTTCTATTTCAGTCACGTTGTGAAGGGAAACTAGTGGCTGTTAAAGGCTAAACCTGTCAGGGGTAGGAATGAGTATTAGATCTCAACATTTTTAAGCACAATTTAAAATTATTTTTGTACAGAAACTCATGTATTGCATTGCCACCAGTGTTGAACATTTTCAAGCGAGACATGGGGGTTAACAGAAGACAAACTAAAGCAATTACCTCTCTTGTCAGAACTGCTCTCATAAAACTCTTTGCTGTGAAACCCACCATCAAAACTGCCACCATTAACTAAGGCACACAAACATTATGCCTCCGCTTCTTAATGAGCCACTGTACTTTCAATATATACAGTGGGACAAGAGTAACGCAGTGGGAGCAGATGACGGGAGGGGTTGGGGCTTTCCGGGCAAAAAGACACATTTTCATCCTTTAAAGGCATTTAATCGCCATTTAATACTTTATCCTGCAGTTCAAAGTAAATGCCAAGGCTTTGGAGCAGAGATATGAAGCCATTTCGCAAGCCTGCAGACACAGAATCAAGGAAAGGGGGGCCGTGACTTTAGCTGTCCTGATGTCCCTACTTCAAGTGCAGATAAGGCTGTCATGAGAGGTAAAGTGAGCTTGGTTTTGGGGGACATTTGTTTCAACAGGGACATTTTATGCAAAAAAGAACACAAACTAATTTATTCCCTGCTAAATTCTGTCTCAAAGGCTGCGCCAATACTTTGAATTGCCAAACAGTGAGAAGAAGAGAACACAGTAGACTGCACTGCATCGACTAAAGTTGTGTGTTTCTGTGGAAACCAACGTACAGTTGTTGAGGAACAGGAGCACGGCGAAGCCCAGTGTGGATGTGGCCAGCAGGATCAGGCAGATGTTGCAGGGAATCATGAAGTAGCGCACCACCAGGGACACCTTGTGCTGGTACCTGCGGTCCTGCTCCTGTGGCGGTGGCGACGGATAGTGGCACCCGCTCATGCTCCACTCCAATGACCCCCTCCCCTCCAGGGTGGAGGAGATGATGGGACGAGGAGGGCGACGAGGGGTGCCCAAAGACCCGTTGGAAAAAATGATGGCGGTGGGGTAAGAGCAGAGAATGAAGATGAAGGTAAAATAAAAAGCGGATGGGCGCGTAATGGTTGGTGTTTCAGCTGTGGTTCCAGCTGTGCACCGTGGCGGAGACCCGGTGACCGTTTCTGTCAGAAATTCGCAGCAGCAAGCTTTCGGCGGTTTCCAAGCAACACATTTTTGGAGATAATTACATCCATTTGGAGAAAGAGGACAGAAAGGGGGACAGGGACGTTGAACTCCTACAACCCCCCACCTGTCCAAACGACCTCCATTCTGCTGTGCCCGCTAGGAAAAAGACCAACTAATGGGCTTTCAATGTGCGAATATGTGCGTGTGTGTGTGCTGTGAGGTGGTTTATACTTACAGTGCTAACATGTGTGTGGTTTTAAGTGGGTGGTGATAATGTTTTTGTAAATGTGTGTCAGTGCACTTTTGGCATGCGTGTGCGTGTGTGTGTGCGTGCGTGCATGTGTGTGTGTGAAATGCACCTAAGCCAGAAATTTGTGCGTTAGGATGTGGCTGTTTCGGATTGTCAAATATCCACGCGAAAAAAACTTCCAAGCAGGCCGACAGTAAATCCACAAAAGAAATCCCCTCCTTTCTTCCCCGTTGACCCTCACTGGTAATTAGAAGGCTGGAAAGAGGTCTGGGGGGGGTGCAGGCTCCTGGAGCACTCCCCCTCCGTTTCTTTACAAACCGAGCTAAGGTCTGGTGCTCGCCAACAACATGTGTCACAAGTATTTCCCTAAGAGGTGACAGCTGGGCATCTTTTTTAGCCTCTCTGTGGCTGTTGCCTGTTGGGGCAACAACGGTTAGCTGCTCTCCTGAGCAATGATTTGCCCGACGCGCCGCTACCTCGACACAACTGCTCCTTTGTATCCACTGGGCTGACTCCTTTGGCTTATGGTCGGAGAGCTTCCGTCACGGTGAAGAGATATACGACCACGGCACGTGAGAGCCGTCCGAACCTGACACCGTCACCGGAGCAACTTGTATCTGCCGTGGCGTGATGAGCAGGATGGCTGGAAAGCAGCGGGCTGCCTCTCGCTCAACCATATGCTCCCGGTGCTCACGGAGATGCTTCGCTTTTCCTTGCCTCGTCTCCTGCGTGCATGCTACTCCCCCTCGGTTCAATAACCTTTCTTCCCGGCCAGTGTCGTGGAGTGGGTAAGCAGCTGCCCCCCCACCCCACCCCGCTGGTGTGCTGGGGCCCCGAAAGCAGGTCAGAAGAAGTGGCGGAGAGGGGGGAAAAAGTTGGAGAGGAGAGCAATCGCAATCCCCACTCGACCTGTCAGCACAGAGCCGTCTTGCCCCCCAAGCAGATACGGATGAGCAACAAAACACAGAGATACTCTAAGTGAATGAACTCACAAATGGAGAAAAAAATAAACTGTGTGTGATCGGGAATCAGCCAAGAAGCTTGAGGCTGAGATTTGTTGGGCTTTCTTCACTTGTGTCAGCACCCTGACTGAGAATCCAAATCAAATAATGAGAGGAAAAGGCTTTCATTGCGCCCTGATCCCCATAAGGCTTAGGTTGATTCGGCTTGTTCTATTTCTCCCTTTCAGGAAAGAACTTGTCCAGTCTTTTCTTTCTTTCTCTGGTTTCTCGTCTCTCTTTTATACGCTTCCTCAAGCATCAAGTCCCTTTTTGTGTCTTAGTCCAGAGGCGCTCCCAGTGTCCTGGCTCGCGAGGATTTATGCGCCAGCTTCTCCGCTGTGGGGATCCAAAATTCACCGGCAGCCAAAACAACAAATTAGGCTCCGGGTATTCATAGCGCGCTTAATCCCCAGACAGCAGGTAGTGGTCCCAGTGTCAGCGCACTCAGTCAGCCAGCTGAAGCAGGATTGGAGTGAGTCAATCAGAGAACTCATCGGACAGACACCGTCATACAGGCGGAGAGGGGAAGTAAACGGGAAAGAGTGGTTGCAAAAGGAAAAGCAGCTCCTGACACTTTGGGTTTTCTTTTTCTTTTGGAGAAAACAGCGGCAGCGTGTTGCCGGTCTCCCAAACACTCTCCTCCTGAGCGCTCCTCTCTCAGCCCTCAGCCAGCGGAACGGATGAGCGCATAATGAGAGAGCGAGTGAGATAGTGCTAGAGAGAGAGAGAGAGGGGTGGGGAGAGTGGTTGAGGGGCTGTCTTTAACAAAGGCAGAGGGGAGGAGGGGTTGGAGTTGGGCGAGGGAATGGAAAAAAAGAGAAAATGAGCGAGAATAAAGGCTCTGGGGAATAGTACTCGAGTCCTGTCAGAGTGGGGAGGGGGGCAGCAACAGTGCAGCAGCAAAACAAAAGAGGGCCACGGTCTTGGGAGATGTCAACCAACTCCTCCATTTGTTTATAGCCTAATCAAAAGAAAGTCTCTTCTACAAGAGCTGGAGAATTTCCACAAAGATTTAATGAGGCAGACTGAGAGAAAATAGGCCTGTGGAGGGAGGGAGAGAACTTAAATACATTAAAGTCAATCACATATTGAGTCCCTCCAAACAGCCTAACCCACTTGTTTTTTGACCGATATGCGCAACCAATGCAGAAATAGGCCTGAGAAACTCTACGTGCATTTCATGACAACAAGCCAATATTCAATTAATTAACAATCCCATTTGGACCTTTTTTTCTGACTCACTTTCATGTCAACTAGGAATAGGTCTCCTTTTTCCCCCGTGTTAAATAATGTGGCAAAAAATGAATATTCAGCAGATCTGGCAGATGATCTGAGGCGGAAACATTTCCATCTATTTCATAGAATGTAATTTTTTGACCTTTCTAAAAGCAATGCATTATTGCTTTTCTAATGTGATAATGAGGTCAAAATAGAGGGGTGGTTACGCTGTGTTTAAGCAAGACCCTGCATCAATATCTACTTTGAACAAACTCAATGGCAGCAGGCGGCAGATGCAAGGCGGTATCTATCATCAATTATTTATGTTTTTTCACTCTCTCTATCTGTGTCTCCATCTCCATCTCTGGCGTTCAATCCCCCCACTCTGAGCTTTACACAAGGGTGTGCACAAGCATACACACTGGCTGTGATGCACACAGTGGCTGCATCCACAGAGGAATTGCATGAATGCACACACAATTGGCTTTTCTGTCTGATAGAAACTAGCACATACACACAGCAAAATGGCTGCTTCTGTCTTTTTGTCTAAATCTGTTTTCAGCCTGCAAGCTTACACAATTTACACGATCACACTTCAGTACACTTTCTCTCACACACACGCACACACACACACACACACACACACACACACACACACAGGTAGGTCATCTTGCTTCCCCCCAAAGTCATTTATCTCTTTGGACAGTGTGTCCATTCCCAAGCCTAAGCTGAGCTCTGTGGGGGAGACACTTATTCGAGGGGAGCCAGGTTTTCAGACTGCCTGCTGAGGGTCAAGAGTTCACACCGACCCCCCATCATCAGCAACACCACCCACCCAGAGGTGCCTCCCCTTTCACTGCTCTTTCCGGACTCCATACCCCAGACAGTCCACATCAGCTCTCACATTGCATAACAAAACCTGATTGATGGACTGACTGAAAAGAAGAAGGAAACAGCTGCTGCCTTATTTGCTACCTCTCTTTGTTCTCCATTCTCACTTTAAACTATAACTGTGTCTTTCTCATCATGCCCATTGTCTCAACAAGTGGGAATCTGGGGTGCAGCAAGGGGTTAAAACAATTACAATACACACAAGTGCAAATAACACAGCGACATCACAACCTGTTACCATGAAACGCCAAATTCTCCCAGCAGAGGGCGCTGGGGAGTCGGCCCGGCAGTCTGCTCTGCTGGCACGACCCAAATGAGATCTTCCGTCGACATCAAAGCGAGGCTGCTTTGATCCATTTTTAATGCCACAAGTATCGCACAAGGTTAACATCTCTTTCTGAAGACTTTGAAATGGCAATTTCCATTAAGGAGCCAAAGGGGGTGCTCTCTTGTTTAATGGTCTGGCAGGAGTAAAAGTTGATACGTGTGTGGATATATGCACATGCGTGTGTGCTATTCTTTATGCAGAGGGTGAGAAATTTGTCAAGTTCAATAACTGATTGACAATTATGCTTCTATCGGTGCCTGCGTGTCTGTGTCTGTGTGCAGCCCAGCACACATCCTGGTCTTCTGGCTGGCTGGTGTTGATCTAATTGATCTAAGACTAAACAGTCGTTGCCTTTACTGAATGACAAATTTCTCCTCCAAAAGGCCAAAAGGATTATCATGTGAAAAAGAGACTGTTAACACTGAGATTTACTTTTACTGATTTACAAATGTTCTTTCTTTTTTGCATCATCGCTATGTTTGCATCATCTTTATATATTACTCATACAAGCTGCACTCCAGATGCACTGCCACAGGGTCAAGGGTCAGATCACATACGGTAATATTTTTGCAACTTTGCTATGATGGATGGTACGAGTCAGCATTGTTTTGTGTCTAAAAGCACTTTATCAGTGTGGGGTCAGTGCTCTGACATAAAGAGGAGATGTGAATGTGTGTGTTTTCTTATTTAACTAGCTAAATGTACCAGTTCCTCTAAAGATCTAGATTTCATAGATTTGAACGGTATAAACTCTTACTGACTTTATATGATACAGTATCATAATGCTTTCCCTGTGGCTAAGCAGAACCCAGTCAACATCTGCAGAACTTTCTCCTACAGGCAGCAATTAAAGAACTAAATATCAAATTTGCATTAACAACATTTTAACTGTGGTGCTGATTCACGGCGAGTAACTTGTCAGAGATGGTAAAGGTGGCTAAGCGCCCGAGGGATGAATTTCTAAGAAAACTACCGTTTCAGGTTCAGAACTGATAAAATGAATACAAAACAAAGTCCTTCAACCTGTTTTGATGACATTGCATGCTTAGATTTGTGGATCTCTGACTTTTGGGATAAGGCTTTTTCAAGCTCACTTACACAGAACTATCCTGGATCATGGAATATGAGCTTTACAGTTGAATCTTTCATTGAATAATCAGTTTGGGGAAAACTGTGTGTGAGGATCTACTGCTAAATGCGATGACAACAGCTTTGTACATTAGAGTGTGTGAAAAAAATCTCTGTTGATGAATATACCAGCATCCCATTAGAGTGGGATTCTGTCCATTTTTCAAAGCAGGAGCTATCAAAAGCAGAGCTGTTGCCTTCACTAATGGCATTAGAGATCATCCTTTCCTGCTGTCCATTGTAAATGAGGGTTTTAATGATGTTGATGAAAAGAATAAAGTCTGTTAAAATTTAGAACGGATTTGGTAATTGCCTGCACTTAGGCCTGTCTACTGGCCCACTCAACTATTCATGTGTGCTTCATTTCCAAGATAATTCACTTCGATATTCGTCATTTTGTGTTTTATTTTGTTTTGGTGCATGTGGAGGTATCTGCTGCAATGTGTGTTATTTCAGCAGTTATTTCCTGGCTTGTGTTTTTGTGTAGCCCTGCTGCTCCACACGAGTGGAGTGACACTTCTCATGAAGGTATCTAATTCCACAGCGAACTATGTATTCAAGGCCACAAATTCTGCTTTCAGGAACATTAGGTCGACATCACAAGGCCATGTTGAATTCTCCATGTGCATCGAGCCGTGCAGCCGGGCTGGTGGAGGGAAGCCCAGACTCTTCACCCAGTGGGCTACAGCCGTGAGATGCTAGCAGGTGGGCCAATTGTCTCGCTACGGTATTAACTCCAATCATCATAAGTCAGACTTCGCCGCGGCGTCCAACAGATTCCCAGACTTCCCAGTCATCAGGCCTGAGCTGAGCAGCACTCATCTAGCAATGACGAGACCGGGGCCTCTCGCAGCTGTGGTGGCTAACGGCATTAACCTCTGCCGGAACCGGGACTCGAGAAAAAAAGATTGGAAGGTGCAAGGACAGATGGGGATGAAAAAAGACGCTTCTCTGACTAAGGTTATTATGACAACCAAGCATCAGTACAACAACAAATGGATGAAAAAATATTTAATATGTTCAATACTTGTTTCGCAATCTGCAAGCTGAAAATTACATTTAAACTCCAGACAGAAGCTACAGATGGAAGACAAATTAAAAGAAATATAAGCATTAAATGTCTTCGTGAGGTGCCGTGCCGCCACAAGCCTCAATAACAGCTGAGCTGCTCCTTGTCATAGATTTTCCAAGACTGTGAAACTTTACTCCCTCATTTGGTGTTTTGGTGATGGAGGTGAACAGCACTGCGTAAGGTTCAGAGTGAAAAGGCCATGAGTAATAGATCCATGAGTTTAAAGGTGCAAGAATACTGTGTAGCAGTTTATAAGACTATAAGGAAGGATTTTCCAGCTCTATAAAGTTATCACATCACAACAATTGCCTGATATAATTGTACACTGACCAGATGATGTTGCATTGCGTTGCAGCAAAAGTTGAGACAGGTTCGACTTTGTTGACAGGTGACTTTGCGTTTTGGCTTGATTCATTGAAATGAACGAGCACGTCTGTTTGAACGCCGCCTGACACGACACTCCAAAATTTCCCATACGTGTTCAGTTGGGTTGGACTATTCACAGAGCTAAAAAGCTCAAAATGGTCCACCATGTCTTCATACAAATCCCAACTCAGCTAAACTGGTTGTGAAAACTGATGCCAGAGCAGTTTTCGCAAACAGCACACAAACGCCTGGGCAAATCTGGTTCAAATGTGACTATTAAGTGATTTCTCCCATCATACTTTACCAGCATTGAATATTTGGAGGACAAAGTTGGTGTTGTTTTAAAGAGGAAATTCTGTTTTCATGACAACACTAGTTCTGACTCAGTGGTGATGGCACTGTTGTGCAGCGTTGATTTAAGTGTGAATGAGAGAGTTCCCACACTGGGTGGGCTCCACACAATGTGACTCACAATGTGACACATCGCCCAGTATCTGGTGTCAACTTGGGCATGACGCTGAAAGCAGTGAAATGCCTCCCACAGATGACAATGAATGCTCACAAATCCGTGGATCACAGCACTCGGGTTATCTTGCAATCTGACATTTAGGTTCCACTGAGGCATTTTGATGGTACAGAATATCGGGGGTAAACCCTGTGCATGCTGACTTTGTTTAACTAGCTGATGCAATTCAGCAATGGACAGAGGAGTGTCCAGTCAATATGAACCACCTGTCCACACTCTCAACATTTCTGGCCACATTAGCCTCTTCCTCCCACTCCATCCCACGCAGCCATGACCTGCTTTTTCAGCCGACTCTGAGCCAGCTCTTAGCCCGGGGCCTCATCAAGTACCTGTCCACTGCTGGACATTCAGTTCCCTCTCATACGGCGAGGATAATATTCCTCGCCTCGGGGCTCATCTGGAGCCAGAAGACTCCGATCCTAGCCCAGGGGGCCGATGTTCTCGGCCCTGCCACACACTAACCCTCCTCCATCCCTTTCCACCAGTCTTCTGAAAGAAGAGGAGCTCATTCAGGAAGGAGTAACTCATTATTAGCCAGCTCTGATTTTCTAGCCAGTCCCTCCTGCAAATCAACACCCACAACAATAATGATTACAGGATGTAATATCCTCCCCGCTCCACTGCCTTGCCCTGTTTATTCAGGTCTTCAGCACCAACATTTTCCCTTATTAGCCATGTAGGAAATTATTCCAACGGACGGGAACAGACAGGGAAGTAATAACAGAAAGAGAAAGTAATGGCAAAAAAGGAAAGGGGCAGAGAAAGAAAAGGTGGGGAGAGGAGAAATAGAGCAACCTGGGAGTGAGGCCGCTGTATGCACAGCTAGTGGAGAGTGACACTTCTCCATGTGGCTGGCATATGGAACCAATTGTGGCAGCAGAACAGGAAGGGTAGGAGCCGGGAATCAGAGGAGGAGTGTCTGGCTATGACAGCCTTTACACAGGAAAGGCAAGGCTGATGGAGCTGAAGGATGATACAGATGTCAGTTTCTGGCCAAGTCAGCCATCTGTCATGGGGAACTGGCCAAGTCACACTGGCCCCGTTGTACAGAGAAAGCGGCGGGAGACTTGTGATGACCAGTCATTAGGAGCTGGGAGCTGTCCTTTCAACATGGCCGACTCCCAACTGTAGCTAACCTTGCATTGGTGTTGACAGAGGACAGACAGATGCACAAGTAGGGCTAGGTATATACTTGGAGTACAGTCCATAAAGTGTCAAATGTTTGCATTGCTTGTCCAGATTCTTAGGCTTGTTATTACTTGACTAGATATTTCTTGATCTGAATTGGGTGTTTCCCAACATAAAGGTGTGTTCAGACAAAACGTGAAGCTAATTTCCGCCTCACGTTTTTTCACACAAATAGGACCACTGGAGTGTTTTTGCAGTCTGTGTTTATTCACCCCAAACAGCCAATGTTTTCACCGTCTGTGGTGTGTTGGTGTGACAATATTTATTACATTCAAATATTTAATTTACAAAGCCTCAGGATATGCGCAAATGTTCAGCTCAAGTCCAAAGATTTTCCATTTCCACGATCATGTCTTCACTTTGATTTGCACAGCACGAATTTGCATCTATATGCAATCGGCTCTAAAATTCAGTGTTGGTATCGGTACAAAATCTCACTGGCACAGACCAAAAACATTCAGACAATACCTGGCCCTACGCAGAAGCGAGGGAACGTGGAGGAGGTTGTGAAATAAGGCACTGTGTGGGAGCCTTGATTATCACCATGCAGTAAGTTAACACTAATGTTAAAAAGTCAGAGATACAGGGAAGTGTAATTTCAAAAGCTAACAATGCTAAGGCCGTGGGGATATGCTGCTGCCCACAGATGAGGAACAATGCCAAGACAGAAAGTGGAGGATTTATTGCAAATAAAGGTTTCAGTTATTTAATGAGCAGCATGTCTGAAGCGGAACATCGTCATTATGCATGTTGATTTGAACTAGAAATATCTGATGTCTATTTTAGATTCCTGCTACATCAAAAGCCTTATGTTTTACTGTACAGCAAATTCCTTGTGTTGTACATCAATAATCCCGCTTTTTCTGAGAATATAATTACTGTTGCCTTCTATAGCATAACAGATCAACTTATACCGCTGTGAAATATACATACTGTACATAAGCAGATTTACCTGATCGGCTTTCTGGCATCAAAGCTGACAGTGACAAGCTATTATACAATGGGACCCTTTCATTTGCATTTACAGTAATGAACTTGCTCTCCTCCCTCCGCTTCTCATCTCTTTCTTTATCCTTTTCTCTCGGCCCGTCACTGGTTCCTGGCTGCACATCCAGCTGGATCTTCTCAGATAGAGGGCAGAGAGGGAATATTAATTGGCGAGCAATACCCCCTTGTTGAGACGCAGCCCATAAATGAAACGGCTATAAATTATTTATATGCCTAATCAGACGGCATGTGCTCAAGTTATTTTCTCAAACATGACAGTTTCTGTGCTATACTCGTAAATAATTCCCGTTCCTTTTGGTAAGAGTGCAGTCAGATAAGCCTGTGTGCTGGAAGTAGAGGACTAATGAAAATATGGTGCTGCAATGACGAAATAGCTGTTTTTTGGCTGCAATCACGGTGAGGATAATGAATGACCCGCTTAGCACCAGGTATTAAAATGCATCCTGTGTTTGAAGGGTTTTTACTTAGGTCTGATAGACCTGATAAACAAATAAAGTTCAGGTGTGAATGCATAAAAGGTACACTGATTATTAGCACCCAGGTGTGAATGAAATGAGACTGATACATTAAGTATGGATACAGGGATAGACACAAGTTTATAAGTTAATAAGCAATACAGGCCATATTGCTTGTGATTTTTGCACATATATGTACACAGATAAGAAGGAACCAGCCCAAGGAGAGATTTAATAGATAAAGAGATAAAAGCCAACCAATGTGGAAGTCTGAGTACATATATGCGGCAGTAGATGTTAACTCTGTCATTTGATTTTGCATTTAAACCAACTTAGTTAAATGAACTTTAATACCACTTTAATAGCAGCGGTTATTGTGCTGTGTTGTTTAATAAACTGATGTTGTAATAGAATACCATTTGTGTAGAAAAATTATTTAAGTTGTTCGCTGACAATCTTTTCAAGGACTTTTCAAGGCTAAAACACATAATTAAGAGATTGGCCTGTAGATATTAACAACTGAGGGATCCCTTCCTCTCAGAAAAGGGAAAACACAGGCAGATTTCCATGTGGTAGGAGTCTCATTGTTGGAAAGGGTAAAATTACGAGTCAGAGGTTCTGCTATAAAGTCTCCAGCTAACTTGTAAAAGTAAAGATCAAGCTGGTCAGGACCTCTAGATTTGTTAGGTTCCAGTTGCTTTAAGGCTCTATGGACCTCGATCACATCAAGATGAGTCAAATTGAATGGTTGAACCATAGAATTAAGTGGGGGTGGTGAAGAGTGAGTCCTCTGCTCTCTAGGCTGTTTTGGATCTGAATGTAAAGACTCAAATAAGGAACCTGAAGAAACACAATGTTTGTTAAAGCAGTCAAGGATGGCAGTTTTATCAGTTAGAGTACATGAGTCTTTTACACTTGAGGCTGGCAACATAGTTGTGGTTACATTCCCAAATTAGGATTTTAACACTTTCCAAAATTTCTTAGGATCATTTAAGTTACTAGTAGTTTTTAGAAAGGTGGCCATTTTGACTGAGAGGGGTGAAACGATTTCGGAACTGTCTTAAATCCAGCCAGTCAGCCTGGGATTTGGATTTTCTGGCCTTAGCCCAGGCAACATCCCTTTCTTTTAGTAGACTGGACAGCTAAGGGAAAAAACAAAGATTCTATCAGTCAAGGAGCATGTTTATTTGTAATTTTAGTAAGGGCATGATGAAAGTATTTCCAAAAATGTTATACATCATTAATGAGAGAGATCTTGTTCCAGTAAACGTCCCAAAAATCATGAAGAAAAGCTTGCTCACAGAAATGCTTAAATTCTTGTTTAAGAACAATTCGTGGTCTTGATTTGGGGAGTTTAGCTTGTCTGACTGTAGCCTATAACACAATGGTTGCTAATATCATTTGCAAAAATACCGCTATAGGAAAATTTATGAGGAGCTTTGGGCATTTAAGATTCTGACAAGTTGAGCTCTGAATTAGTTGCATAAGATGAAATGAGTCACAGGTAGATTCGAACTGTCAGAGTCAGAGGACAACCAGTCCTAGTTAAACCTCCAGCACGGAGACGCTTATTAAAGTCTAAGGTTGATGTTGATTACTCAACGATGATAAAGCCTCACCTCTTGCTGAGGGAGGGTCTATAACAACCTACAAGAGTGATAAAATGGCCTTTAAATTCAAATTGTCTGCTGAGAGATGATGGTGATAGGATGGTAGCATTAAATTTGTTTTTTATATAAATGGCAACGCCACCACCTTTTTTGAGACGGTCACAATGAAAAACTTTGTAACTCTTGATTGCAATGTCTTTGTCTGTAATGGATGTGTTTAGCCAGGTTTCAGAGAAAACAAGAATATCGCACGATTTCCCCCAGATTTTTACTACATCCAATTTAGGAAGTAGACTTCTGACATGAATAATACCAAGCCCAGAGCTAGCTTTGCAATCATGAGCGGTACTCAAACCATGAATATCTGGGCCATTTCCTGATAGTAGAAGCAAGAGAACAATGAAACATTTTCTTTTCACCGAGTTCCATGTTGGCACTGATTGATTATTCCTAATCCCTGGTCTACTTGGGGGATAAGAGTAAAATGGAAACAACCAGTCATATGGACTAAATAGGATAATACAATTGGATAGAGTCATGAGACCTTCAGTTATTTGTCTGATCCAACTGGGAGAGCTTTGTGCCTTTTTGTTATAAACTGCTCCGGGCTTTTGTCCTCCTGAGTCAGATGATGACGTTGCGTGACGTCTCATGTAAACAGGAAATCGGGCCCATTGAAGCAATGCTGTGGATAAATGAATTAAAATCAGAACTAGTCGGGTCTAAAACAATCGGAGAACTATTTCAAGCACCAGTATCAGAGCCAAGAAATAAAGATATCATCCAGTCAACTCTAGAACAGTTACGCAGACATACAGACAGGTAGAGACATTCTGCGCCCATCTTGACTGAAGAAGTAGTAGGACAGTAGTGTCCTGGTGTTGTTGGTGATAGATTTGAATGTGTGTACCAGCAGCACATTAAAATGAGTGCTGAACAATAAGTCAGGGTTTGGTTAGGGTTAGGCAAAAAAAGTAAACTGGTTAGGTTCAGGGAAAGATCATGGTTTGGATTTAAATTAGTACTTTGTTAAGGTTAGGGGACCTTCGTCACCATGCTTTTTAAAAAAGAATGTTGACTGTCGGTTGGAAACAGGAAACAAACTCTCCTGTGTGTCTGAAGTTTTGTTGACCCATCCAACCACCCTGACCTTTGTTGCTCCATAACAACATCAGCATAATTCCCCCTATGCCCCTATCATAACTACTATGGCTGCTACAGGGTTTTCTCACTTGAATGTCCACAGATGTTGTTTCGGAAAACTTCCTGAAACGACTAAAGTCTCATGACAGTCTCTTGATTAAACCTTTGAGTTATTGATGTCAATGTAAATTAATTATCTCTGAGTTTTCAACTGAACAAGAAAATGTACATATTCGGCTTTGGGTACTGTGATAGCAGTTTTCACTATTTCTAACATTTCTTTGACTCAATAAGGGTCAATTTATCAAAATAAAATTGATAAAAAGGACTTATGTGCTAGAACAGTTTTGTATTTAGGCAAAGCTGTAGTACAGCACTTAAAATGACGACCACAATCATCAGCATTCTGCTGGTACAGGAAAAGTAAACTGGTTTCTCCTGCTCTTCCTGAGCTCAGGGTTTAACAGGGTCAGTGCTGTCATACAGTAGGTGGTTTGCAGTTAAAAGGAAACCAAAGCCAGGAAAGATGGCCATTACCGGCCGTAGAGAGCAGAGAGTACCCAGTAAAGAACCATCTTCCGACTCTTACGACTTCTTCTACAACCCTGAGACCAGCTGTCTGTCAACCACAAGGATTAAGGTGCTTCTTCTGCAGCCGCACGTTGCTCTGAGATTCTCAAACACACACACATTCATACAAGATAAGCACAACATGGCATTCACACACAACGCAGAGAAAAATATATAGACAGACAGACACATTTCTTCCTTCAAATGCCACGAGGTGCTGCAGGGTTAAAATAAATGGTCCGCAAAAAATCTGTAAGAAAAAAGGACAAGAGGGTAGAAACTGGATGGTTCAATGGATGTTTCAAAATAAACTATACAAAGTTTATGACCATAAAGAAAAGCACCAGCACAGAGATTTCTGCAAGAGCCAGTTTAAAGAACTTACTGATGTTTCATGACCTCCCTTTTAGCTGTTCACAGCTAAGAAGTCATTTACACTTTCACTCACTAAGACTGTGATTAGCTTGAAAACCCAGCTTCAAACTCCTGCTCTGGCAAACAGCCTGCCTGCTCAAGTGTCCTTGATCTGACCCTATATCACATCCAGCTCCTGAGTGCTGTCCTTCGGCTATGCCTGACCTCCGACCTCCATCTTTAAGGAGACAGGAGAAAAGAGAATTTCTTCACACGGATCAATATCTTTCTTTCTGATGCTGGGTCACATCAGAAAAACCTTGCCTCAAAGAGCAAAGCAGATATTCATTTGTTGTTTGTTGGCCTAGGCTCTCTGGACTAAGTATGGACAGAGGGACTGAAAATAGATGTGCTTTATCATCAGTACAGCAATCAATGATATCTATGAATTTCCCGACCAGTCTTTACCATGTGAAGTTAAAGGTCATTAATAGGCCAGGATGTAGGGGATAAAGTTACTAAACAACCGCTACTAGGTACTGGCAAAACCAAACTGCTATTTAGTCAGTCATTAAGTCATTACCTGTACATCCATAGTTTAATTACAAAACATATAGACACTTTATGACCCATTTCTGTATAAAAGGGCTGTGCACACTGCGAGTAAAAAATGCCTGGTGTAGCTACTTCCATTAATTATAGTGTAAACTTAGTGGTGCAGCAGCCGCTCCACGAACAGTCCGCATTCGTTACGTGTTCAGTGTAGCAGGGGCGTCAGTGATACAAATCCATTCACATAGGAGAGGGGGTACATAACCAAAACCAATCTAGTGTGAATCAATAGATAGGTGCAAATATGCACTGCCTTGTCCCTGACGACACCTGTACAGTATGTACATACATACATGTGTATGGATTTCTACATGTCCTTCTCTCATGGCCTTCCCTCTTCATCTTCATCAGCTTGTGCACAACAGCCAAGATTCAATCACGGTGGGAGCAATGTGTGCCGATGTGTCAACTCGTCTGTCATCCAAGAGTGGCGGGGGTGGAGTCAGGGGGAGGCGGAGGTGGGCAGTGGACCTGGTTTTTGTGAGCTAACGCATGACAATGATGAGCTTGGCATGTCACCGAGGCAACAAGCGGCCTCATCCATTATTCATCTGGGTAACAAACTGATAAACGAGGTAAATGAAGAGGAACAACGGCAGCGAGAATCATGCAGACGGACCGAAAGAGACATTTAGAAGCCGGCGGCACCAGCGGCATCCCGAGGCGCATATTAATCTGCGAGGTAAACAACAAGGTCTGGACACAGGGTCAAAGCAAAGCGGCTTTGCAGCTCTCATCCTTGAGAAGAGTAATGTGGAGCAACTGCACAGCTTCAGAAAATGTGTGGATTCCCCCCAAAAAAAAAGAAAAAAGAGCTCAATCACACCGGCATACAGGTATTACAGGGAGGATTCGCATCTCTGCAAGATCAACACATGTATAGTGGCTAATTCCTCAATCACCCCCCTACAATCACCCAGCACCCTCCACATCAGACCCCTCACTTCTTCCCACAAAACAACCATTTCCTTTGCAGCACAAGTTAAGTACCAAACATTAGTTTACCGGTACAGGTACAGAGAGATATCCCAGCTCTCACGTGTCATGCCAAATTCATGCAACACGATCTGTACGAGACAGCAGGGGTGAATTATTGCCCTGTTGCTACGGTAACACCTCGTATGCAGAAAACACCATGCCATGGTTTGGAAAATGGTGATTTGTGAGATTTCATTTCGAGAAAAACCATTCCAGTGACGAGGGGGAGGGAGGGATGAGAGAAGGAAAGAAAAAAGATTGACAGTGAAAGAGTGAGGGAAAGAAAAGAGACTCAGATAGCTACAGTGGGAGAAAAGCGAGAGGAAGACGGAGAGAAGCGAGGCAAGGCTTCGCTCGCAGCAATTTGCAGCAGTGCTTTAGACAATTTGGGTCACTTCTGTCACTGTATTTCTATAAGCGAGCAGAAACACCTCATCTGCCATTCATTTCATTTCCATTCCAACACCTGCAAGCCATTTGCATTCTGTCAGTTTTACCTCTCCTTTTCATTTTTCCGCATGCCACTACATTTCCTGAATGATAACGTACTGGCAATTTCTGCACTGGCATAGCACGGGCCAGGACACAACACCGCCTGCATCCAAAGCAGGGAGGAAAATGGTTTGCCTTTTTTCCAATCTTGTCTTTCCTTCTCTTTCTTTGTACCTCCACCCTAAGTCCCAGTCCTCCTCTCATGTTTCCACTGACAATCCCCCCCCCCCGCCAAACCTCTTGATCAAATCCAGATCTTTGCCATCTGACCCTTATGAGCCCTTGCAGAGCCCAGTGACTCCCCGGGGACCCGAGGCCGGATCGCATGTCTCGCCTCTCCACAGCAACAAATGAAACAGGCTCTCAACAGCTCGCCTGATTGGCTATCATGAGATCCGTGCCATCATTCCTGACAGTGGAGCGCCACGGAGCCAAAGCGCTTTCATACACGGGCATTACTGGCACATTTTACCGGAGTAGGCAGGCAGCTGTGCAGATCCGAGCAAGTTTCATCTAGTTAAATATTTTCAAATCCAGTTAGAATGAAATATAGGCCCAATTTTGCCACAAGGAATGAATGTGAAAATGAAAACAACTGTAGTCTAAGGGAGAGTAGCTGTGCTTGTCTGGGCTGATCCCTCATGAGAAATACAACACGGCAAGAAAAACAGTGTGAAAACCTCAATAAGAGAATTTGAGGCTTTCAGGCTGAAGAACTTGAAATGCAATGAATTGAGATATTCCATCCATATTCATATTCATGAGATCTATATGCAGCATAATGCAATTATTACATACTGGTAGCCCCAAAATGACAGGGAGATGAAACTCTTTAGGATGAAGAACCTGTTCGCAGCACTTCATGTTTACCGATCAGGCCGGTCTCTGAAGCTTTACACCAAAGGGATAAGAGAGAAAATAAGGATCTAACACCGGCGGGTCCTGCTTTCTTCAGATGGAGCACTTGCCCACTGTTATTTGCCAGACAGGATTTCACTGCAGTGGTAATCCTTGATTTTTTTTTTTTCTTTCTTTTATCTTTCCATTTGGAAGATAGGAGTAATTTCGGCAGTGCCAACGGAGACGTCCTTCCCGTTGGACCGTCTGTTTCGATGGCATTCTTTTCTTTGTCTGCTCAGCCTTGGTTGCTATTACTGTTAATGCTAACCACACACCACTCCGTTTCTTAACACACACAATCAAACTCCCGTGCATCTCATTCTTCCCCTGAAAGATTTGCCAAACACCAAGTATTTAAAATAGTAAATGAAAAAGCCTTCAGGTGGAATAATTGCTTTGTCCGTTATGTAAATTCAAATGTGTTGTTAATGTTAAGATTTCACATTTCAATAGGCTGCAACCGACGATTATTTTCATTATCCACTCATCTGTTGATTATTACTATTTTAATTAATCAGTTAATCATTTGGTCTATAAAATAGTCCATTACACTTTCCCAAGGGGAAACAATATGAGCCCTGGAAAATGAGCAAATCCTGATATTTATCAAAGGAATACTTTGACATTTTGGGAAATATGCTCTTTCCAGAGTTAGATGACAGGCTCGATAATACTATAATGTCTCCACTGTACATACAGTATGAAGCTGTAGTCTTGTCGTCATCATGAGGTTAAAAAAAGTCCCACAAAACCACAACTTCATATGTTTACACTTTGTTTTTTGTACAGATTAAACAAGATTTAACATGTTAATGAGTAAGCTGCAGTAGGCTGGGAGGTGAATGTTGTCCAGTCTTTATGCTTAGCTAAAAAGCTGCTGGCTGGAGCTTCATCTTTACAGTACAGACATGAGAGTATTATTGACCGTATTTCCCAAGATGCCGAGCTATTCCTGAAAGATGAAACCAGTATGTGGCATAATTGTTGGAGCAATGACTGTAATAAAATTTGACAAAGTCATCTTAACTCAAGGTCCACTTACATTTTTTGAGCTTTGAACCGCATCCCTCAGCTAATGATCTCATCTCCCGGTTTTCAAAATGTGAGATATGAGTGAAATATTTTGAAAAAGCTAGTAGACCTTGAGCTAAGATTTGATGACTATCAAAATCATTAATTCATTGTTTTTGGTCAAACAGCTACTCAAACCACTAATAATTTCAGCCCCCAAATTTATCCTTCCCTTTGCACAGGTTTCCAAACGTGAAAGCACACTTTCATTTGGGCAAATGCGACCGTCCTCTGCGTTGCAGCCTGACTTTCTGATTTCAGCTGATTAGACTGGAGTATTTTTTTTTAAGAATCACGGCTTGAGCAGCTTTAAGGTGTTTTTAACATGTGCACACACCCTGGGAGCCCTGTGTGTGTGCTGTGGGGCTGTAGCTGTCCTGTGATTGAGAATCTAGGGCAAACCCCTTAAGTGGAGAGATGGGGAGAGGGAGAAAGATCATCAGAGCCATTACTGCGTGATAAATGATTTGCTAGCTGGTGAGTTGCCCTGAGGGAGACGGTGGGGTAGAGTGTGTGTGTGTGTGTGTGTGTGTGTGTGTGTGTGTGTGTGTGTGTGGCAGGGGGAGGTTAAACCTGTGGCTTACTTCTATCAAGATCCCATGGCACCCAGGTCCTGCTAATGCAATCTGCTTCATTACAAGGGGGAAGCGGGGATTGAACGTACAACCACACACGCACACACGCCACACACACACACACACACAAAACTGAACTCTAACTGTTGAACTCAACTATGTGGACTTTCTATCACAGACAGGCGCACACAATCAAACTTCTCCACACACACACACACACACACACACACACACACTATCTCACACTCGCTCTCACATACAGGCTCTGCAGGCAATCACGTCTCAGGAGAAAAGGAGCCGGAGCCAGGGCAGAGCTCGGAGGAGGAGGAGGCAAATTAGTGCAGAGTTGAAAGAGCGGAGTGGTAGACGGAGTGGGGGGGGGGGAGGAAGAGTAAGGAACCGACTGCTTCAACAGGGGGAGAAGAAGTGTGAGGTTTTAAAGGGGGAGAGGTATGAGAATAGAGAAATAGAGAGATTTAAAAAAGATTCAGGTACAGTAAAAAAAAAAAAAAAAAAAATTTAAAAAGAAGGATTAGATGTTAAGAGCTTTGAAAGGGTGAAGGAATAGATAGAGAGAAGAAAACACGGGGGAGCTAGAATGACAGCGAGGAGTTGAAAGGGTGAGCGTAAAGGAGAGACAGCGAGAGGGTAATGGCTGGTGGGAGAGGTGCAAGCAGCTCCTGCCAAGATAGAGGAAGAACCAGAGAGAGGAAAGAGGGAGAGAAATTGAGCAGCGTAACCCTCAAGACCCCGCTGTCTGCAGAGGAGAGTGGTGTGTGCGTGGGTTGATGTGTGCATGTGTGTGTCTACGTCGTCGTATGGTGCACGCTGCGCTGGCAGGTCTGAGGGCTGGTGTCAGGCTCCTCGATTTCTCTCGGGTTGAGATTGGGAGGGGAGGGATTTCTGCCGCGATAGCCCCCGGGGGAGCTCCGCTTGCTGGGGTGAGACAGCCTGGCCGGCCTGCCGGCTCCAGCCTCTGGGTGAGGCCCAGGAAGTGAGATACAGCTGGATGAGCTCTGGCTCAGAGTCTGAGTACCACATCAGCAGCCAGCGTACATCCTGAGGTGCTAGGCTGTTACATACAGGTGGGAGTATGAAGAAGCTGAATGCATGCATTATGTGCAAAGTTATTCCATTCCTTGGATCTTAATTTGTGCTTTATATTACTTGGGGCTCTGGATAATTATGATGGGCATTTTTCACTATTTTCTGACATTTTGTAGGAAAATGATTAATGAATTAATCAAAACTAAAAACGGACAGATTGCTTGTTAATGAAAATATTCATTAACTGCAGCCCTTCCTGTTCATTTGTTTTTCTTCTGACAAACAATTATCATAAAGCACATTCAAATCAGAGTCAAACCAAAGTGCCACCATAACACACAAAGCCAAGTCCAGTTAACCAGCCTAAAGCTTAGTTGCCTGGTATTGTGCTGACCTTTTCCAGCATTAAGTCTCCTATTCTTCCACAACTGTGTGTTGTCAAGGCTGGTGTGTTAACAATGATCCGTGGCTTAGGTGCCAAAAAAGCTCAAAGAAACATGACCACAAATTGCTCATCTACAGTAGTGCTAGCTCTGCTTCTAAAAACACCATGGACGTCTGTTGAGTATTGTCATCCAGATTTTGCAGAGAGTACCACTAATTCAAACTGGACTGTCTAGGTACTGTATGATACTATATGCTTTTATGTTCATCTTTAGTTCAAGGAACGTTCTAGTTTAAAGCTTCAATAATAAACACTATGTGTCATGTCTTACTGTATATATACAGTATGTATGTTACGATGGAATATACCCAGCAATGTAACTCCGATATAACACAGCCTGAAAAGCCCAGATGTCTGACCTTGGCTCATGGCAGGATTTGGCTTCAAAGCCTAAATAGCTGATGATGCAAGACATAACTTAGAGTAAGCTTGATCATCCCTTCAGCAGAGTTTATCTTTGCTCAGTCCCATATCCCCAGGTCAATAATGTTGACTCATCGACCACCCCTTCCTCTGTTGTCGATAAAGCACACTGTAGGCTTTTAGCTTCTGCTTTGGCTCTGTAAAGAACAAACAAAGAAAATGACCCCCAAGGACTGACGACCCACGCCACAGACACTGATGATGAATCCCCATTCACATGGCTGAACATTGTGTGTCTTCTTGTGCCGTCTTTTCCTTCTAAAACTCACAAAAATTGCGTTGGCATTTACCCAGAAGGCTAAGATTTGAAGGGGGATTAACAAGGCTCTGATTTGTAGGTGGAAGGACTGAGACTGCTGCCTGGGTAAAGCAAGAGAAATGATTTGGGCGCTCTTGCCCTTTAAAATCGTTCTTTTTCTCTAGTGATTCTGGCGTTGCTCTTTCCTAACATTGCTCTCCATCTTATCGATCAGCAAATCAGCTGCCTAACAGACAGGTAGCGCTCAACGCTGAGCGGGAAGGTTTGAGGTGAACGAGTCACGGAAACCGTCCAGAATATTGAAATGAACAATTAAAGCAGTCCTTCTCGGAAGCACACGGGAAGGGACCGTCTGGAAGAGGGGAAGGGGAGAGATCATTGTCTCGCCGAGACTGAGGGTCACACGAAATAATTCACCCGGAAATCAATTTTCATCACGTCTATTACAGACCACCGATGGACCGAGGAAAGAAAAGAATGAGCAAGACGGACCAAGTGAGACTCATTTCCCCTTTTTATCCTTGTTGTATTTTTCTTCCCTCTTTCACTGCCCAAACCATTTCCACAGTAGAGTGCACTGGCCACAAAAAGACATCTGCAGTCGATCATGATAAACAGTCTGCATCGCTCCCATTTGTTTCCCTAAAAACCACAGAGCTGCATGAGTAGAAGCTACAGCTGCTGCATCTTGGTGGAATGCATTAAATCATGACGCAAGGAGTTCAAACACTGGTGTTGACATTTTTTGGAGTGCAGCTGCCATTACATTTGTGCCAATGTATTTAAAGACACACTAAGATTTGATTTAAAAATGCATCCATTTCATTCCACAAGCCTGTAAGGGAGAGGAGAATCCTGTCCTTATACAAACACTAAAATTATTCTTGTTAGAAGGTAAAAGCCTTGGACAGAGCATTTAGACCTCCATTTAACCATAATAAAAATAAAATTATCCTCTAAAACCCAAACTAATGAGATTCAAAAAACGATCTGACAATTCTAGCTGTTGGCAAAGATGAGACAGTTAATTCCAAACGTGGACAATGCTGTTTTCTTTTTCTCCAAAATAGAGGCAGGTCTTAAAAGTTATTCCCCCTTTTTAAGAGAAGTGGAGTGGTTGATTAAAGGGAGGGCATACAAAGAGCATCAGGTTTGCCACTTGTCTAAAACCTAAAGAGCCCCACTTATTTGAGCCCAGCCCACCGTCCCTCATTCTCCATCCAAACCACCAATTTCTCTAGTTTCCCCCTGCCGAGTCCTCATTATCATCCCAAGAAAAAACAGAGCTGATGTGCCTGAGTGTGTGTATGTGTGGAGAGGGGGACTGCTAGATGGGAGCAGAGGATATGAAGCTGAAGGAGGAGAGGTGATGGGTATGACTGAAGGGGTGGGTGGGTGGTGGTGGTGGTGGGGGGGGGGGGCTGTCAGCCTTTGTAGGTCAGCATTAATGTTTAATGCTTTATGCTGATGAGCTGACGGTCTAACTGTTTTGAGGAACGATGCACTCTGGGCTCCGTCACTCCGGGCCGCGGCTCGCGCAAACACAATTTCCCACACATCTGCAGGCGTAAGCCACCAGCTCCTGAGCCGCTGCTTACATTCTCCCCAACCTCTCGGCACGCCAATTAAGCAGGCATGTGACAAGATGGCCGAAAGTGCCAATTAGGCCAATCTACCTCTGTTACACGGCCCCCTTATACGCGCCTCCCCATCGCTTTCCCAGCAGCAGCTCCCACCTTCCTCTCCCCACTGGCCCTTAATGGATTTCCATGCCACTGTCTCTCTTCCAGCACTCCCATTTACCCTAGTTACATCATGAAAGTGAGTCCAAATAATGTAACTTTAATAGGCCCACTTTAACATTCAGTCCAGAAGCAGGGATAGCAGCTTTTGCTTTGAGCACACATAATTATTTAGCCTGGAGTACACATCATAATTGAAAGGGTCTGATAACAATGTTGCCTTGTTACATGCATTACATTAAGAAACGGGGAGATGGATTAGTGCTACACGACAGGGAGGAAAAAAAACTAAATTTGGTTTGCAAGGTTTACCAAATAAGCCCCATAATGGTCTGTTTATCTTATCAATTAGGGAGCCATAATCTTTTTTGAAATGAGAAATGTGGCTTGCCACAGGGCACAATCACCTCATAAATAAGGTACATCCAAAATCCCCAAACCAATTTATTCAATTTAACATACAATGGATTACAGCTTAATTTCAGTGATAATGGGAGTAGACACTTGAGGAAATTAAAATGGAGAACTTGAAATTTCATGAGTCGTTTCCAAATTACCCCCAAGGACGGTAGAGAATCAGGTGGAGGAATTATTCAAACGACACACAGTTGTCTCTCAGACAAATACTGTTTAGTTTTGGAAATAGAGTGAAAGCCAAAGGGCACAGTTTGCCATTTTTCCGTTTGATCAACAATCATTTCAAACATTGGTGCAGCTCTAGACGCATTATTTTCAACACGTAGTCATTAAGGATTCAGTGGAAGCCTGGCTGTTAATGGCTTTTAGATGCTGCCTCCCACACCCTACTTGATGGGGCATGCTTTCCATTAAAGTGAAAGTATTTTGGATGCTTACAGTTTGATCATAAAGTCCCATATGTTGCACTGTTATTTCCCTGGCTCCGTCGCAAACAAGCCTCCTCGTTGTTGCAGCGCGGGGCGACAACGCTGTTTGAAAGCTAACGTGTCAAAATCTAAATTCATCACTGTCAATGATGATAATTGGTACTGAGAAAGGGAAGAGAAGCTGTGCTGCTGGGGTGATTAAAGACATCTCACACAGTCTGTTCCTTGGGGCAGCTTCTTTTCTTGTTTAGGTTTTAAATGTAGCAATATCTTTTTGTTCAGATGTCAAAGAAGATCCATTACATCCCCTGTTAGCACGCAGTGTGCACAGAGGGACCGTGTTTTGGTGCTGAAAGGTGTTTGTGGAGGTTTAACAGTGTGGCGAGGCCTGCAGCACTGCTTAGTGTGACAAACAAGACGAAACTGGGTCCTCTACACTGGGTGTGGCCTGGATTCACACAAAGCCTTCAGTGGGTCAGCGCCTAAGGAGAGAGTCTGTGCATGGATGGATGGATGGGAGGGTGTATCGGGGAAAGCAGAGTGGATCCAGGGTGAATCAGGGGCAGCAGGGGAGCTGAAGGAGTGACAGAGGTAAAGCAGATGGATATATGGGGGAAGGGGGGGACACTTACAGTAGATATGCAGGATCTGGGTTATTGAAAAAATCTCAGTATCTATGTCAGAATATGCTGGCAGACACATGAGACCAAAATGAGGCCAAAAAATTTATGTGCATGTGCAACCAATCATTGTGTCTTTAGCCAGTTGGTATCGACATAGAATGTATATCATGATCAGATTTTTTAAACTCTATAATATTAATATTGGCCTCAATAATCCACTATCGGTTGGGGTCTAATTTACATTTTTCCCCGCTACACCAACAACAATTTATACCTGCGACGCAAAGCATATCCAGAGATTTAGACTGAATGCCATTTCCATGCGGAAACACATTTTTACCCCCTTTTGAGCTGAGACTAACCCGGTTGCCCTGTAACACTTTTAGCCCCCCTTACCAAATCCACAGCTGACAACATCGCTTTCAACTCCAATTTTTCTTCAGTGCAGGTCCATGAATGCAACACAACAGCCATACATTAGGGGCAGGCCTGCTAATGGAGACCTCACCCCATGTCTTTCCCATGAGGCCGTCTGTCCTGAGGAGGAAATGGGGGTGACGGGGTGGGTGGGGAGGGGTCATTTAGCGAGGGAGGAGGGCGTATGTGTGTGTGTGTGTGTGTGTGTGTGTGTGTGTGCGTGTTGCGATGGGACGGGGTAAGAATTCTGGGTCAGGGCCTCTTAATCTGGAGATGGACAGGGTGGGGCGTGGGGAGGCTACGCACACACACCAGATGGGACACCCCCCCATCCGCATTTACCTACTTAGCGGGCCCGTGGGCACGTGCATACACATAAACACCCTTATCCCTCCACTGCAGCCCTCTGCATATACGGTAGGTGCGATCATGGGTGAAAGAGATTATATTATCATAACCTAGATATTCTAACCCCCCATGACCTACTGGGTTATGATGGAGGCGCTGCCCTTGGCAACAGAATAACCCCAGCAGCGCACCACAAAGTCGAAGCAGACTTGGCACTGGCTACTCAGTCACTAGAATGACAAGAGCTGATGCAACAGCAGCTCAAATGACAAATTAAATATGAATGTGCATGAACCACCGCCCTCCTTTCATCGTTTCCCTCCCCATTTTCTTCCTTTTAATGATCGGGGTGTATATGATGTGCTCGTAATATTTCTGGTTCAAATCCATCTCGCCGCCTCCCCCTCTCATTCCCCATTCCTCATTCCTGTCACTCTTGGCTCTGTTTTTCTTTCTAAAGAGCAGATGCACCATAAAAAAAAACATCATTAAACTAAAATACCTCTGTGACAGCACATTTTGCCTGAGTTGCGGTTGTTTTTCATGTATGCATATGAATGATAATGTCCTACGTCTGCTGTGACCCCAAAGAGGAGGAGGAGGAGGAGGAGGAGGGGGAAGGGGGGAGCTTTTGGGCTGAGCTCAGGTTTGGACTCTCCAGACCCCACCGATTGAGGAGGAGCAGGAGCTGATCAGCTGATGGAGCTGCCTCCCTGTACTCAGTGTTGGAGCATGTGCGCCCCCTAGTGTACATACTTGTCCTAGCAGCTTGACACTGTAGCTCCTTTTCCTTTTGACACAGAATTGAAAAAACACACGAGCAGTTCAAGGTGAAACAAACCTGAAATCAGTGCTTCATGTGTTGATTCCTGTCAAAATGAAGGTGGAATGAACTGCCTCCCCATGTCTGATGTCAGTTACAGAAAAGCAAATTAGATCAGGTGGGGATTCAGGGTTTTGCATAAGCAGGGCTTGAACCTAACATCTTATTGCATCGCTGTAGAAACAGAGATGAAGGACACATGGATACTCTTGGGGAGGTGAGAAACAAAAGTACGGTATTCTTTTAAAACAAAACAAAAAAACAAAAAGAAAAAGGCAAGAACAGACATAATTTGGAAAAGTTGTAAAGGGCAATCTGGCAGTGCTCCTGACCTCAACACAGACACACACACACACACACACACACACACACACACACACACACACAGATCAACACCACAACGGTTATTTCCACATGTTATTTGTTTCCGTTTTCCCCTTCTTCTTCTTCATGCTGTATCATGTTTAATTTATCATCAACCTTCACACAAAAACAAACAGATGTCTGGGAGAAAAAATTATTTATGTGGTTCTAGTATGGAGAGAGAACGGGGCACATGTGGTCTAGCCCATGCAAATCAAAACTTTGGGCTGACAAATGGAATAATGAAAAGCTGACTCAAACCACCTGTGCAATGCTGTTGTGACCTACAGCCACAAAAACAGAAAAATTCCTTTTAGATACCCTAAGAGCAAAGCAGGCTGGACAACATGAGACATCCAACTCCAACTGACTTACTTTTATCTATTTTTTCCTGATTACAGTCATACAGATGTCACACTAACAGGTAAAGGAGCAGTACATCGGAGGAGCACAGATTTACATTGTACTGTGCAGCAGGCAGCCATGAGATGGCAGCAGATGCTAAGAGTAGTTCAGTCATACTGTCAGTGCCAGGAATAAAACCTACTGGTAAAACACCCCACAGGTGGCGGAACAGACTATGAATCACTCTATAGACCTCCATCTAATTCCCTACATCAGCATGACTGATGAAGTAATAAATAAGAAGGTGGGGAACCTATGGATTTCATTAACTGAGTGCAAATATCAATATACTGTATGTGCTGTAAACCATGATATTTTAAGTAAATTGTCAATATTACAAAAACAAAATTCCCTCAAAACACCATATATTTTGGGATAATATCTACAGTAGATTTAAACTATTCATCAAGATATATATTCAGTCAGGGTAAAATTCTGGCAATATGGTGTGAGTATAGTATCTACTTCATCCCTGATCATTACTTGCAGTACTTATACTTGTAGCACACATAGAGAGTTGTTTCTGAAGCCAGTTTTTTTTATTGTTAATTTGCAGTGGAATTCATATTGTCGTCCGATCAGGGCTTCCTGGAAACTTAATTAAAGCAGCTTTAGACTAGGCACGTACTGATACCACATCACATTGGAGTCCGTTATCATGCTGATAACCAAAGTAAAACTCACTACAAAATAGAGTATTTCTCAATTATGTGAGTCCAGTGAGACATATCTGATGCTCTCACTCTGCAATAATCATAAAAAAAGAGAGGTACTGGCACTTTTAAATTTATTATTTATAATTTTGCTTTGCAAAATACTCTCAGGTTTAAAGATGAACTGCAATGCACCAAAACATTTTACACATATGATTGGGAAACGAAGCTGGCAGAGGACCTATAAGCATTCCACATACTTTCCCATGTGCTTTTGAGCCACTTAGAGCATCTACCTCTTGGACGTGTGGTGCTCTGCAGCACTGCCCACAGCATTTACAGCAGGCCAAGGCAGAAACCAGGCAGAGGCAATAATACACAATGCAGGAATATCCCAGACTAATGAGCTTGGCCGTGACACAAAGTTCAACTGAGTCTTGAAGATAAGATAATGAGTTTGCATAGGGGTCAGAAATTATAGTCGAGGAGAGGAAGGGAGAGGACAGTAAACACAGCTGAGGTGCTGTCTGTATGTTGCTTTAGCAGTTAAAAGGGTGAGGTGGAGCAAAGAGGATAGTGTTCGGGCCTGCAGGGGGAAAGAGTGGCTTGGATCACTGTAAGGACCCATGGTCATGTTCTAACCAAGTCAATTAAGTTAAAGCACTGTGCGTGTGTGTGTGTGTGTGTGTGTGCGTGTGTGCGTGAGAGAGAGAGAGAGAGATTCCCAATAAGGAAGAGAAGAACGTAACCCTGACAAAGAGTTAACAGCCAAGCAGACAGACTCCAGGCGGAATTTGGAGCTGCCAAATAGAATATGTGCAGCTCAATAAACATGCCTCTGGGCGACAGTAATCTTACACAAGTCATAGCAAATCACAACTGCTAATCAGGAGAAGTACACTTGAAATACTTTAAAGTCCAACTAAAATAACCTTTCGGATTAGTATAAAAGCACCAAAATTTAAAAAATGTCATGTTGAAAACCTGAATGTGCTACTTGATAATGCTTAACCTCATAGAAATGGTAGCAATCAGCCGTGGCAGCCATTATATGATTTGTTAATACAAGTTTGTTTTTTTGTGAACACGCTAAAAGAGTCTTAAAGAAAAACCAAAGTCATCCCATATTAATGATTTTAGTATTACAAATTCAGTGGAAATGCAATTATATTGTCATACAATTTCATGTTTGTCTGTTGGGTGAACAAGCCCCTTTTATATCTGTTAAGTGTATAACTTTTTGAAATTGCAGTCATAAAAATGAAAAGCCCTTCTAATGGCTTGGTAGCTATCTTTTTGTTTTGTTTTGTTTTGCTGTCACTGCTATGCAACATAATTCTGGCCTGTTAAAATTACATGAGCAGAATGGAGATCTTTTATGATCCTGTCAGTGTCTTACGAGAGTGACAACCGTTGCTTCCTATATTGTATGCTTCCTAACATTCTTGGTAACATTTTAGAATCACTTGCAGGTTGTTGCAGCACTGTTTCTAGTTGTTTAAGTGCCGGGAGAATAGGAGTTGTCAGCCCTGCCTTGCTTCAAGGCACTAAACATATGCTGCTGAGAGCATTTGCTCTCTATACACAGCTCACATCTCTTATACACACACGCACATTTGGAAATAAACACTCTTGAGCACACATACGCCTATGGAAATAAACAGTCATCCGCTCTTTTTGCTTACGCATACCAACATGCAAGAGCTGACACGTAAACCTCCAAGGCCAGCACCTTGAAATGGATACAACACATGTACAAGATAAACTTGATATTAACTGACAAGGAGAAAGCCCGAAGGACTAGGATAAACACCAAAGGAAAGTCATGAGAAAAAATAACTGTTGCCCAACAGTTAGAGACTTGAACATATAGCCAACAGCATCAGCTAAACTTATGACCGTAAGCTTAAAGCATTTTAGAATTTAATTTAATTAGCAGGGACCTAAAATTTGATTCATTAGAGTGAAGATTTTGGCATTTTTTTGTCAACTTATGTTCCCATCCATATTGTCCTTATCACGACATCTATGTCTGTTTGTTGTTTGTTTGATTTCCAGAAGACTTCAAGAATGCAAAATGTTTGGCAGCCAAACTCTCAAGTTTCTGCCAAGTCTCAAGTGTCTTGAAATGCACCACAAAGAGAGAGTTCTCAAAACAAAGGACAGTTATGTTATTTCCAATGATAACATAATGTTGAAAAGACAGATAACCCAGACTGAAAGTTCACTGATTGATCACATATCAAGCAAGTCTCTGCAAGTTAATTTTATTACATACTAACACAAACTAGAACTGCCTGGAAGGTAGGAAATCTTTCCAAACCTCAAAACATGCTGGGGAAATAGGCCACAGTTATGTCAAGTGTAAGCAATTCACAGTTAAGGGTCTGAACAATGAAGAAGCGCGAGTATGGTCCTTGAAATTCTGGTCTATTTTGTGAGCACGTCAGCTCATTAGCTCTCTTATCCTGATGCAGAGGGTCAGGATGGCCCTGACTACAGGGAGGCTTTTTCTGTTGGACTGATAGATGAGGATGCCTCCGACCCAAGGCTGGGCTCCTGGAGGGGGACCGGGGGCCTCGCTCTGACCTCAAGGAAAGAGACGGAGAGGAAGCCAAACAGGAGAGGGAGTGAAAGGGACATGACAAGGGGGGTGCCGGTGATAAATAGTCAGCGATAACTTATGGGGCTGCTGCTCGCATGGCCCAAAATGGACAGTCTTGGCTTTACCTTGAAGAGACATTAGTCTAAAAAAGTATCAAAGAACATGAGAATAAACCAGTTAGGGAATAGCCTTGATCAACTTTGTATTCCATGTATTTCAGATCTACAAGCCAAAGTCACTTTTCATTAAATCTTTTTTAAAAAAAAGTTGAAAATCAACAAGTACCACATCTCTTTGGATGGTCATTAAATGAACAGCTCTGGTTCACAGATATTTCAAGTGATACAGAAAAAACACTGTATGTGTATAAAACTATATCAAACACTGTCTCCACATGAAGGTCACAGCTGGGAGTCTCCAGGTTGAACTATTCAGAGATTCACTCTTCCTAAAGTGAATCGCTCCCACTCCTTCTGTCACTCTGGTCATTCTCTTTCAACCATGCCAGTCGATTTCTTTGAATTACACAAAAGCTTTAAAGGAGGCGAAGAGCCAGAATACCTCAGGGCTCAGTTGAAAGAGGGCAAAAAGAAGAAAGCCCTTTCCCTCACCGTCAGTTCCTTTGACGGTCAGCTGTCAGTCAGGAAGTGTGCCTCTGCAAACAGTCCAGTGGGCAATACTAGGATAAGATGTGCCGAGTTGAAGGATTTATGTCTAGTGACCATTTATCCACCAAAAGCTGGATAATATTGAGCATACAGCTTCTCATTTAAAATGAGCGACACCTACCCTTTTGGGAACAGAAGGCTAAAGAGCCAGAAGCAACAGGCCGTAGCCCTACAATCCTGATTACTGCATGCACTGACCTCCCAAACCAGACAGCAGATAATTGCATCCTCTCATATTTGAAAGTCACATTAAAGGGTTGATAATGGAGTTCTGGCTCAGAAAGAAAAGGGATCACTGGAGCGGACAAGAGGAACAACGGATCTGTCTTTGGCCAGGGAAGGAAATTGGTATCTGCTTGATTCATAGTTAAGCCTACAAAAGATGTCCTCTCCACTGGCGTGCATTGTTAATGGTGTGTTGCTTTTGAAAAGGGCCAAACTACCTGTTCCTTGTTGAATAGGGCTGCTTGAGAAAAAAATGCAGATAATAGGGTCTGTCGGTGATGAGACCCATGCAGCTCACAGCAGAATGTGCTATTCATGTGCTATCACGCACTGTGACTGAGCACTGAGAGAAACGTGCTGTCTGACAATGCAGATGTGACAAAGGTCCAGCAAATGGTAAAACTTTTTTTTTTTAATATGACGCCCCACTAACTCCTTCTCCCACCCTTCTTTTATTGCCAAATCAAAATGGAGCACAACATATGAATCAAAGGGTCAAAAAATGCCTGATAGATAAAGCAAACATCATAAAAGATTCACAGCACAAAGAGAAAAATCCAAACAGAAGAACGAATATGAAAATGGGGATTGCAGGGCCCTACAGAAATCTGATTAGATTAAAAACCCTGTACACTGTGCTTGTGGAATCGAAGCAAGACAGGAACTTAAAATCTCAGGAGCTGATGGGAGTTCACATGTTACGCCTATGTCGTCATACACACAACTGTATTAATGGCCTCAGGGGTCAGGATGGTGTCGTAATTGGTTGCTGCTGTTCAAACAAAGTCTGGTGGCTTTGCTGCGCCAAAATGGCCTGAAAAGGAGCGTCTCGTTTCACTTCCAAGGACCTCAAGCCCACTCAAGGTGGTTCTTTGAGTCGCAACCACAAAGGGCACCAACCAAAGGTTTGTGTCACCGTAGATTACTAACAACACGATTAACATGATTCACCATGTACCACCATGTACCCTAATAGTACATAATAGTAGCATCAATACTAAAAGCGTAGAGGCCAGATTAGGATAGGAATGGCAATGACAAAACTCTTTACCCTGTAGTCTGGACCCCACTTGGGCACAGGTTAAAGAAAGTTCAGTTCTGCATTCTCCTCTTGCAGGTGCTTGTTTGCGTCAGCTTGCTCCGAGACAACGGTTAGCCTGTAAAACAGTTAATGAGATCCCCAAGGAAACCGACATTGAGCAGGTCAGAGACTGCTGCAAGCACCAGAGCCTTCATAGCCCCACCATGCATGGCCTTTGACCTCAGCTCTACCCTTCCCACATAATCTTGTGAAAGTCTAAAGCCTCACTCAACAAACAAATCATTTTTACCATATAAAAGAAAAAGAAAAAAGCTTATACACAAAACAAATATTTTGTTGCATGTAAGCCATTTTTGCTTTTTATATACGTTTTTGTAAAATAATCTTTAATGTTGCACAGTAGAATACGGATGTAAAGATAATTTAGTACTAATTTGCGAAAGGAATAAACCATGTAAGGTCTGCAGCATGGAAAGGATGTTGCAACTTAACTGCTGCTGTTTGTGCCAGTGACACTGAGTAATTATAGATCTGTCTTTTTGACTAGTGGTTGTTGTGAGTCAGGTACTTACAGCTCCACAACTCAATACGTTTCTAAGTGTACTCTGAAAAATGTTGCTCAGGGTGACTAATCCACATAGAAATCTCATCCAACTCAGGTGGAGACCAAAGCTGAGTTAAATGGAGAGTAAATGTTGAACTTATTGTACGTTTGGCATGCTTTTACTGTTGTAGGTGTGAGTAACGAATTGACTGATAACGTGCTGCACAAACAAAATGCGTATGCGTTTTTCACCACAGTGTAGTGTTCTTCTGTCCTGAAGTGGCCAAAAAAATCAATGTATACAGCTTTAATCTTGAATACAAGCCAGTTCACAGTTAAAAAAGTGATTGTTTATGTTTTGTTCAACTCTCAAAGACGAGAGATCCACAGAGTTAAAATATGAAATTATGTATTAATTTCACACATAACATGCATGTAATAATAATAACTTGATAATGAACAAGAAAACCAATTTAAAAACTACTAAACATGACACCTATTTGTGCAGCTATAGTTTGTTCTGTCTCAGCAGGCAGCTTGGCACAAATGAGGCGCCTGTGTGCTGAATTTACTTTGGCAGCCCTAATTATACCTCAGCAAATTACATACATACAGTATGTATGACATGAGACTACGGCCCTTAATTCTGTCAGCAAGTACAAGTACAAGTATGTAAGGGAAGAAACAAATGAGCTACCACCTCAACTTTCGACAGATATTTTTCATGCATGCAACAGGTGAACACTGTCACACCCCCGTTCCATGAAATGATTTATCCCAATACAACTCACATACTTAACAAATCCATCCCATAGCTTATTAAATCAGACACACACACCGACACAGACACACTCAGACACTTTTTGTTCAGACACAGACCTCCTGGGGGTGTACTTCAATGATGGGTGTGCGTGCGTGTGTGTGTGTGTGTGTGTGTGTGTCTATATGTGTGTGGCATTGATCTTCAAGCTCTTCATATTGACTGTCATTTTAATTAGGCCTTCATAAAGAGAGAATGCTTCAGATATTATTTGGTTTTATGAGATAAAGCTTATGGACTGTGTGGCAGGATGCATTTTCCCAATACAATATTGGACACTTTGGTGAGCTTACCTGCAATTATATATTTGTGAGCTTCAGTAGGCAAAGAGGGAAAGAAAGGCAGAAAGCAGAAAGGAAAAAAAACTGTTAGTGCATGTCAGCTCTCACAAAAGCATATCACAATGTGTAGCCTGGGATGGATGAGTGACAGGAAGTAGATGAAGGAGGATGATGAGGAGGAGAGGTGATCACGGACCACAATCAGTGTCACTGTCAAAAATATATCCATGTCAAACTTTGAAAATGTGAAAACACCCATCCAAAAAAAGTTTAAATGTATACAATCATTTCCATCTTCCATCTACAGTATTTTAAATATTGCTGAGGTAAAGAAAAGCAAAACAGGATGAAAAAATGATGAAAGTTGCAAAAAACTTTGGTGCTCATAGGCAGGTTGAATCCAATGGCCCAAAGCCCAGCGCCAACAAAGTACTACAATTATGAGGATGGTATACCTTAAGAAACCCACCTCAAGACTCACGGCAGACATACAATCTCATCATCTCCTTTATCTCATACACACACACACACACAGGCTCACACAGGCCAGTCAATCTGCTGTTTGTCCAGCTGATGCACATTGATGGCGAGCAGTGTTGACAAGGCATATGAGAGGCTCATCCATAAAAGATGGGCTGGGCCGGCCAGAAACTGGGATCTATTTACTGGGGAATAACACAAAAAACAATTCCAGGGCTCCCCCCATCGATTATTAACCAGGAACACATGGACATATTCTGTCTGTGCGCTGCATGGCCAGTAACCCAGATCATATGAGATACACAGTGGCATCAGATAAAATTATGTTGTATGAAATGCTGCCAAATTGCCACTGTTTTAAGACTTTGACATTTGTACACAAATCAACAGCAGCAGTCTGGGAGAGGAGTAGACACATAAGGCGACAGAGCTACATTCAGAATGCGTGTAGGGTACGATGTGGGGGAGGGGAGAGTTGTCAGAAGTATAATTTTATCATTACTTAAGACTTCTGTCTTAAGTAATGATAAAATTATATCCCTTTCCGGAGTGTCAATTCTATATTTAGTAGTTGTATATCATAATGTAGAAATCTAAGGTAATTTTAAAACCCTGTACTGTTGTTAGTTATTACATATTCCAAGCCATTGCATTTGGTGCGCAATTTGGAGTGTCAAGGCATGTTTTTTCACTTGAAATTGAAAAGTGAAATTTGGCATTTCATTGATGGTAACAGAGCTATCAGACCTGAAACAAACAGCAGATTTTCAGTTTATAACAGTTATATTTCTCTTTTTAAAAAATAAAAAAATGTATGGATTGTGTGTAAAGTTTTGTATCGTCACAACACTCCTCCGCGGCGAAATACCCCACTCGCTTTTTCCAGCTGGTCAAAACAACCGCCATGCAGGCGAGACTCCTGTTTCATTAAAAAGTTATTTAACCACCACCCCAATAGTAGTCAATACCAAAAAAATCCAGTGGTCGTTCTGCACAATAACCTCACAAGCTGACAAAACAGGTGTTTTGATGGGTTTGTCCCGGGGCGGGTATTAGCCGAGTGTCAGCTCTCCTCCTCGGTTCCACCCTCTTGCATTTCTCTGGTTCTGCTTTCTCTGCCCTCGTCTTGATCCTCATTATTCCACACTGGGGTCTTTGGGGGAGCAAACGGCCTATTATCCAAAGACGGAGCTTAAGACAACTTAAAGCTCTGGAGGAGTGGCTATTTATTTGGGTTGAAAGACAGAGAGAAGGAGGGAGTGTGTGTCTGGCCTGGCGTTCCCATATCACTTAGGCTAATGTGATTAAGGGCGAGCGAGAGGGGGAGTTAATTTAGCTCAGAGCGTGTTGGTTCTAAGTGATTCATGTCAGGGGGAGTCGAGGGGGGATGTGGCCGGTCACAGGACTTCCTTAAACACATCGAACAATCAAATAAGAGTTTGTGTGTGTGTGTGTGTGTGTGTGCACGCTTCTTCTTCGTGCCTGTTACCAAAAATTAATACACACGAATGCGTGCACACAAATGCTCTTTGGTATCATCCAAGGTCAGAAAATAGTTCCCTTTATTAAAATTCGTCGTACTCGCTTTTTTTCATTTAGCTGTCAAATGCTCAAGCATTAACACAGCTCCAAACCCCTGTGTGAGTGACTAATTCTTTCCAGTTTGTTCTGTGAGAAAAAATGTGTGGTATTTTATCAGAAAACAACTGGGTACAAAACCAAAAACATAGATTAATGTGTAACAGAAGATGATGGAAATATATAAATTATTTTAAACATGTTTTATCATTAGAGTTTTTCCTTGATTTTCAGTTTCATTGACCTTTCTGTGCAAATGGTAGCACAAATTAGGAAGGCCATTTGTTTTTGATGGATGTTAATTTCTGTTTTGGGACATGACAACAGGAATTTGTGTTCTTGCAGGATTTCAGTGGTTGCCAAAAGACATGACATGAACTTTTTTCTGACTATTAAATCTGGTAAATCATTGTAGGATTCAATAAACTTCAAAAAACCTAATCAAGGAATAGTGGCTGGAGGATGATGATATAGGTTTGGACATCTGGGGTGCCGCTATAGAGGCAAGAGGTGGACAGCAGTGTGTGTGTCTGAGAGAGAGAGAGAGCAGGGCCTTAAACATGGCAGATGGACTCAGTCAATTCTGAATGGCTTTTTGCGCCTTGCCACCCACGCGCACATTATACAGCCAGACACAGCATGTCAATGGCACTTCAAATGGAGCAGCAAGAGCTTGGTCTTGGTATCAAAAGTTTCACTGGAATGTATGAGTGAAGACTGGATGAATACATAAACACAAAGTAAGCCTTAAATTGTGTCACACATCATGCTTTTTCTCCAAATACGGTTAACTGTAAAGATGAACACATGTTAAGACTCTGTCAAACTGTCAAAATTTGTATGTGGTTGTAGAGAAGGATGTCTTCAGCCCCTTTTACACAGCATGATCAAGTCGCCGTTATTCCACCTCGCCTTCTGTATAAAGGGTACCAACATTGAATCGGGGAAATGTTGTTCCGCCTTTACGCCGGCAGCAGAGGTAAGAACAAAGCCAAATCAATGGCTGTGTAAAAAAGGTGGAACCCACAGGACAGGACAAGAATGTCACATTTTGACGACGTGTGATGTGCACGACCCACCACTGGGGGAGCCGTTAGCAGCATTATGCCGCTGTTGTTTGGTTTAGTGTAAAAAAGCAAGGCCGGCGTAATGACGGGCCTGCTTTACGACGTTATTGCGCAACTTCTGGGTTAAAAAGGGCTTTTGTTTGCAACTCAGTTGTATACTGACACTCCCCTGAATACTGTCCCCTCTAAAAAAGGACCCCCCGACCCCCAAAAAAGGAAGGATTTTACAGACAGGAAGACAAATGTGTCATCCCTCCCTCTCCCTCTCTAGCCCCATTGTACACTTTCAAATACCTCCCTCTGTTATCACATTGGTCAAGGCTTTAAGGGGGAAGGTCTGTATTTCCAGAACAGTCAGTCTGTGACTGCAATAATCAACCTGCTTCAAATGCTTAATAACTGAGACCTAATTGAGGCTGTGCATTGGTCACTGACTAAAACACAAACCTATTTTGTTTGATGATTAAAATAAACAAAAATACTTTTTTACCAAGTCCACCACTTTTCAGATTGTCCTCTAGTAGTGGACATCATCATGAGGAATAAAAGCAGTCCTTTCAGATCCTTGATTCAAAGGGGATGTATGGGAGCTTCAGACAACATGTGTGCGTCTGGACTGGAAAGCCTTTAGGTCATCCACAAACAGGGCCAAGAACTGGGAAAGGGGGGAGATTTCTAAGGAACTTGGACCAACTACTCCATTTTCTCACACGCAGGACACTGTGGGTTGTAAAAAGTCCTATCAGTTTCCAGCTGTGAGGTGTATACAACCCTTTCACCATCCCCTCCTTTTCTGCACCACTTGAATAAATAGAGGCTGAGAAATGGGCCAGAGGGTGAGATGAGAAAGAGGAGGGAAGGATCCCTTTGGTACTTGTTTACCTCATGCAACACATCCTTCATGTAGCCCCAATTTACGTGGCCTTGGCGGACTTTGCCAAACAACTGCTCGCCAGAAGGAAAAGCAAAGTTTGTATCATCATCGCGGTGGATTTTCTCCTCAGCTGGCGGGAAATGAGGCTTGAGCTGCTGGGGCCACATAGAGTGAGATCCACCATCTCCGCCTGTCCTCATTCCAGACACATTCTGTGTTTTTATTGATCTACTTTCTAGATATAGTAGCAGAGAAAAGTTGGATCAGGGTGTGACGCATGGAAGCGTGTTTCCCTGCGAGAGACACAGATTAGGAGTGGTGTGACTGGGTCCCTTGCTAAAGGCTAGTTTAATCTCAGAGCACAGCGGCCACTTAAATTTTCGTAATGAATCATTTGCATATGCAGTGGCACCGAGATTATATATAAGAGAAGATAGAAATGCAAAGAAGGTTTCCTTTCACTCAAGCAGAATCTTTTCACAATAGTGTAATTTCACGCCACGCAAATCTGCAGGTCCTCTGTGGGCCCGGGCCTGCCTTGATTAATTTAGTCTGAGGGGGAGATTAAACACCCCAAAGCAGACACCAAGATAGACAGCCAGGACAAACTGAAAAAGTCACAGCTGTAATGAAAATAAATTGTCACTGCTATATGAGGTGCATTTTGCCTGTTTTGTGCATTCACATGAGGAATAAAAAGGTTTGACTTAAAGATGGTTGTGCTTGTTTTGACCCTTCCTCCCACTCCAGGTCTGACTGTCCACGTCTGTCTCCGTGCAGGCCCTGCAACAGTCTGCTGCTTTGCTCGTGCTGAAAAGTTAAAGGTGGGAGCTGCTGTGATATGAAGGGGCTCCGTGTTAGCGCTCCTCCTCTGTGGTCCATTTACACCCAACACTGCAACTGATGACATTGTGGGGAGGCGTGAGGTGACGGCTCCCACGTTCCTGACATTCCAGCTGTAGCAAGGGATGACTGCTTCACCTCAAGCTGCCAAGCTTTGCAATCTCAGGGAGTGTGTGGAGCCTCAGCTCACGTCCACACCAAGATTAAAACTAATTCTGAAATCTGAAAGCACAGAATCTGAAAACCCATCCTTCGCTTTTGGCCTGGGTCAGCAGGCAGCCTCAAATCACTATTTTATACCCATTCAGTTGTCTGACACAAGAAACAGAACAGATGCGATGTACTAAATTCTTGCATGTAAATCCACACTTGGTATGGAAATACTTTGAGTGTAGGCATGGCCACAGACACCCCAAAATGATCTGAACTTCCACTGACCACGCAGTGTTCAAAAGACAAAGTGAAACTTGACTTTTAAGAGGACACTAGATCACTCCAAAAAGTGCCATCTCATATTAAGCCTGTCAAGTGTTCCCTCTGACAGCCAAGCAATGAAGGCTTTCTCCCAGACGCATTCATCAAATGGATCAGGATCATGAGTGCACTGCTGAATGCGGGCTTGGCATGGCCGAGCTTTCCAATGGGCCTTGCTGCGTAATTCAACCAAGCAATTAATGTCGGCCTGGTCAAAGTCAAAAAGGCACAGGGAAATGAAAGTACCAGTGCCATCCATAAGGCAATGAGTCCAGTCATGCTTCCTGATGCCGCAGATGACATCACTGAATCACCCCTTTAGTGTACCGCGTCCCATCCTTCACTGCCTCTTCCCTTTGGATAATTTCCACCAACACAGCCTTCCCCCCTTTTAGCAAAATAGGCTAAACCATTAATGGCTCCTAAAGCTCTCGCTATTAAAGGAAATGGCTTTTAATTTAGCCAATTAAAAAGCTCGTAAATTTGTAAGCGGAGTGAGAGATTCACGGAATTAGAGAGTGAGCACGAGAGTGAGGGAAAATGAGGGGAAGAAGGGGACCATCAGCCATCCCATGATCCACTTGGGATTCTCTACAGGGGTGTAATTATCGAAAACACACATAAACAGAGGACCAGAACATTCAGCTCGAATCAGGCAAAAACTTTGATCCAATCATTAGAGATGAGAGATTCTGAACTGATGATGAATGCAGGCTGAAGTCATTAGCTGGCAGTCAGAGGACGTGCAGAGGACGGTAACTGAGAAGTGTAACGTCCTTGGCTGCTGACGGGTACAAGCACTCGGCAGATGAGGGATATTATAATTTAATTCATGTCCGCCCACTAGCAGAGAGGACTGCTATATCAGTGTGCTGGTTAATGAAGGCGCAGCCTGGTGTATTTAAAAGGCAAATGTCTATTGACGGTCCAGTCAAGATTCCTACTGAAGCAAATTGGGCAGTAGAGGCAGTCACACCCCGAAACTGAAGACATGTCGCTGCAAGGAAACTGGAGTCTCTCACCAGATAAGATAATGGTGGATCGTAAAAAGATAAGCGTTCGGCATTCTTCACCAACTCACACTTTACATGATATTCTTGGGAAAGCAATCATCTTAAATAGGCATTTAATCTACTTACAGCACGCTGTTCTGCAAAGCTAAAGATAAATGACTGACACAAAGTTAATTGGCATTTTTCAAAAGAATAATCAACAGATCAAATCGAATCGAATGGACATACACAATACCTACAGTTCAGGTTTTGGTCTAGAGTTTTGATTTTGTGTTCCCTTGAAAAACAATGCTGCCACTCTACCTTAGAAACTTTTTTATATTCTTAATATCAGATTTTTCTAAAAACTAGTCAAAACCTCGTCAGTGGGGAGAGATAATTTGACTTATTTTCTTGCATAAATCAATATTGTATGTATGTTTAAAGACTTTCTTCAAATTAGTACTTGACACTAGTGAGTACTCTGCCGTGTTTCAAGATACTGACACCTACTTCTTGACTTGAACAAGTGAAACAGAAGCTGAAACTAACATTTTTCCTAACACAAAAAAGATTCTCTGAGCATGAATGTACAGATGGAAATGTTCTGAAGGTTTAATAGCAGGTATTATTTCTACTTTAAATAAATGCAGTGCAGCTCTATCTGAAGCCCAACCGACATGTCATTAATATCCATAAACGTCAGGGTCTTTAGTCATTAGACATTGTCTCTCTATTCTCCAATGGAAAAACAGAATGGGACGTGAACAAAGCTAGTGTTTTTGTCTTGTGTGGGCCAAGATAAAGCACCCAGTGAAAAGGTTGCCATCCATCTTCATCCGCCTGGCATGTGCTTTAGTTACTTCCGCCCTCAATGTGGCCTATGTCTTTTTCTGCTCTCTATGTGTGTCTGTGTTTGTGTGTGTTTGTGTGTATTTGTGTGTGTGTGTGTGTTGTAAGTGGCATCGAGGTTAATGAAGTGCATCCACCTCTCTTCCTCCCCAAAATGAAAGAGACTTCATTAAGCAGTCGCTGCCATTCTGTCCTGGCAATACATGCACATGAAAACACACACGCTGAAACACCTGAGGACGGCGTTCATAGCTGTACACTCGGGACAATGATTGAGACGCCTGCACATGTCCACGGACATCTTCAGTCAGTCCTGCCATCAAGGCCCTAACGCAAAGTTCCATACATTTCCACGTCGCAGCGGTGATATCGGCATCATGTACTGACGTGCCATTTCTCTTTGCCTCTCCATCATTGCTGTCTTTCTTTCACCCCTGTCCTTTTCACTCTCCCCGCCCCTTCCCTCTTTCTCTCTAGATCCTTTCATCTCAACCTCCCACGCATTTCAGGTCACCGGGGAAGCAATCGTCTTAAGTGTTCTGGCTGACAATGAGAGCTGATGAGAAACCTTCCTGCGAGTGTTGGCTGGCTAAGGTAAGCTCCTGATCCACACTGCGCTGCATACAAATGCAGGAAGCTCATCTATGCCTTCTCTTTTCCTCCTTCATATTCTGGAAGTTTCTTCCTAATTATAAACCCCTGCACAAGACAAACAAAACTCACTTCCTGACCTTAAAATCGAGGTGCATCAACAACTAAAACTACAAAGGAAGAGCCAATTTGCCTACTTAAGGAGTTGATGCATATTCTCACAAAATGTTTTTTATGGGCACAAAACCAACCTGAGAAACGATGGATCCCAATTCTGTTTCATGTTGCTGAAATTTGTCCATTTCATTTCCAGTTTAATCCAAAAAAACAGGTCACGTGGTTAAGGTGAGTCTCAATGTCAATTTCAGCACACATCCATCACTGTGAACTCTCTCCAGCTCCCTTTGAAGAGCAGGTCATTACATTTGATAGAAAGTATCAGCCACAAAGGCGAGACATTGCTGACACTGCGAACCTTTCCCATAATCCTGGTGGAACAATGGTCCGGCCATTTCATCTAAAGCAAAGGGCGACAGAGGCTGAAGCCCAAATCAAAACCCAATCTGAGAAGGTGCAAAGGAACTCTCCTCCAGCAGCTGCTGAGCAGTTTGGTTTACAGATGATTGATTTGTTCGATTTTACATCAACAGTTCTTCAGTCATCCGTCCAAACCAGCTGTCAGGAATTCCAAACTACCACGAGCAGGAATCTGTAGCCTCCAAACTGCTCCCAGCATGAGTCACCCCTTGACAAGTCCCTGCACAGCCCATATCCTCAACACTGAACAAACCTGCAAGCATTACGCATGAATGATAACTCCACTGACAACTGTGGTCAACGGAGGATGTCACACACTAAAACCTAATGACATGTAAGACAGATTGACGATTCCAGATGACTGTAACTTGATGAAGTTATAGTTACTTGATGGTGTGAATCAATCTTGGCGGTGCTTTCTCTCGCTCTGACATGTGTCATTAAACAAACGTTACGTGCCAGCACACAAATTGAAGACAGCAGTAACTTATGAATGCATTTTCACACATCTATTTGTGTGCCTTGTGTGAGTGATTTCAATGTCAAAATCCATTTTCTAAAGTTTCTGTAACTTGTGCGAGTACTAAGCAATATTACAAATAGAACACCATTAGACCTACAGTATATCATATAACACAAAAGAGAGGAGTCAGTGGACTGTCGGAGAGAGAAGAACGAGGACATGAAATGAAATGTTGAAGTAATTAAATAAGCTTTAGCCAGCTTAACTTTTAAGAATTTGCTATTTTAAATAAGAAAACGTGGAATCCATGATTTCTTGCCCTGTACTCAGATGAAATACATACAGTAATTTCTTAAAAAGTTTGAAATATATGAATTTACAAAAGTCGTGTTTCATCTTTTGTTACATTTAAAGACATCTAGGTACCATATAACCACTATTTCTGTGTTTTATGATGCGAACATCTCAATATGTAGGTGGTTCTTTAGAATTTTTTAAGATACATTTTTGCACAAAAGTAGTTAAAAAGTAAAATCCTTTCATACACTACAGTGTTATTGTGCAGGTTTATGGCAATATAGCTGGCTTGTTTACTTGGTACTTAAATGGTTTTGCACAATACTAGCTTGGCCAGCAGTGACATTTTTTGTAGACAAACCGAGCACCACTAAACTATTGTATAACCTCAATGTTTTGTTTCAATGGTGCTGTAAATCAGCTGTGTTTAACATATAATAAATATAATTAAACCTAAATGGAATTTGACTAAATTGAAAAGGGAACAAGTGTTTAACTTTAAAGGCTTTAGGGCTGTGTAATGACGTATTGCTATTTGAAACAACCCCACTGTGGTTCCGTCCTTTTTAATGGTTTATTTTCTCTCACCAGACAAAAAGTCGCAAGCATGTCTTAACCACAGATCTCATTTCAGGCATTTTAACCAAAACTCAATTCAAATCATAATTGCTTTTCAGCCGAGGGTTCCCACAGCTAGAAAAAAAAAATCAATCTCCCTACTGGGTTTTATGACTCCAAACCAGACCACTCTATTAGCAAACATGGCCAGCCTCTTGTATAATGGACCAGGAGAGGGGTGTATAATCAGTCTAATTGGCTCTGGGTGGATTTAATAATATCACAGAAAAGTCATGCCACGAACCACTAATTAAATGCTGTAATCAACATGCTGCTTTATATACTGAGCCTCTGATGCGGTGTTCAAAAGCCATGCCTGGGGGTTAGAACCAGGAGGGTGTGTGTGCAAGTACTTCTGTAGCTTTGTGAGTGTGTGTATGTGCGTGCGTTGTATGTGTGTGTGCGGGTCCCTCCTTTGACACTATCATCAAGGGCTGGAGCAGGTGTGCAGGCAGGCACCATCTGATCGAGCCGTGCAGATCCACTGAGGCTGAATGCCTGGAGAGGTTACGCTCGTAAGAGGATGTGCTCTGTCAGGTAACTGTGGGGTGCTAATGACTCTGGGATTGTAAGCTTCTGGTCATTTTATAGTTGGGTAAATCCAACGTTAACCCTGCAAATACTGACTATTTTCATTACAGGTTAATCTATCCATTATGTGTTTTGATTCTTCAATCAATCATACAAGCTATCAAACACCTAAAAAATGGTCAAAATCCAGAAACTCCCAAAGCTTCAAGTGACTTCTTAAAAAATCAAAGACATTTCGAATAGCAGACAAAAGCAAAACAAGGGAATGTTTTGCATTTGTGCTTGATGAAATATGTATTACTCAAATATAAAACCATGTGGCTGGTGCTTATGAGGTACACAACCACTAGTAAAGCTGCGACTAATGATTATTTTTGTTAGCAATTAACCTGCTGATTATTTCCCTGATTAATCAATCAATTATTTAGTCTATGAAATATCAAAGATAAACATTTACTGTGATATAAACCAGAGCAGCAAATCATTCATTGGAGAAGCTGGAACCAAACTATGTTTAGCAGTTTTGCTTGAAAAATTACTGAAACAATGAATCAGTCTCAATTACATTCTCATCGTTATAATGAACAACTTGAATAGTTTCGACTTAACCTACATTTACGACAACTAACAGTGAGCCGATAAGAAGGTTGGTTTACCTTCCTACTTTACTCTACATGCCTGGCAATACAGTAAAAATCCAGAGCTGGCCTCAAGCCGCAGTGTTTTGCAGGCCTGCAGACAGACCACAGCCTTATTTAACATCAATTAGCTTCCCAACATTTACACCAGTCAGCAGCAGATGGCCCAGGAATAGCAGACATCCACTTGTCTCTTTCAGCTACACTTCCAGCTGTTTGAAAAGCGAGAGAGAGAGAGAGAGAGAGAGAGAGAGAGAGAGAGAGAGAGAGAGAGACTTGTAGAAAGTGGTGTTCCTGTGAGGATATGTGCATCACGAGCCATTTACCATCTGGGCTTACACTAAGGGTCATTTCCCCAATGTCAATCGTAAAAGTGAGATTTTTCATATGATGCTGCAACCACTGATATAACAGTCCTGACTGATGTGAATGACTTTGTGAGGCGTCATCTGTAGCCTCTCAACTGTATCCATCATAATGGCAGTAGCACACTACAGTACAGCAATAAATCTCCCAGGGCTGTTTTGACGACATTTCCCATAATCCTCATCTTAAACCCCTCATTGGTCCAACTCAGTTTACTGTGGCATGGGAATGAGGGCTCGGCTGCAAAATCTGGTACGCACAATAATTCAATTAATAACGACAGCAGTTAGAGGAGGGATGTGGGAGGATGGTTGGGGTGTGTGTCTGTGTATGTGCACATGTTGTGTGAGGGTATTAACCCACAGAACTCCTAACACACAGACACACACAGGCCAGTGAGCCCTGTTGCCCCAGTATTTTTGGGCTTCCTTCCAGTTTTATCGTCAGCACCTCACCCCCATCTCCGGGGCGCTCTGAGCACCCAACAATGGCAACCTATGTTCCCACAGGGAGAGCGAGAGGGATGCCGCCAGGGCCCTGCTGTCCACGCACACACAACAGCCCGGCTGGCATGACAAGGTCCACATGGAAAGCCGTGTGTGTGCCTGGTTGCATGTTTTTGTGCATGCATGCACAAAAACATGTTTCCAGGCAGCAGTAAACTCTCCCAATATGACGTAACTTGGAAGTGAAAAAAAAACAGTGAATGAGGAAAACAGAGCGGGAGCCGCAAACACACACACACACACAAACACATACACACAGACTAACACCTCCCTCCACACCCCGTCTTTCACGAGGTGAGATCTTTTTTATAAACAAGCCACAATGAAGAACACAGACAACAACCCCATTGTAACCACTGTGTTTTGTGCGGAGTTGTAGTGAGCAGGATGCTCAGGTTCTCTATTACACTCACGTCTTTGACTCAAGAGCAGACATAAAGCAAAGTGAAAGGGGAGCCGTCAGACTTTGAGAAAGAGGAGAAGCAGAATTCATGGCAGGATAGCTCTGCTGCAGCCATCTGGTTAAGCCATTTTGTGAGTTGAGGAGTTAGGTTACATACTAAGTGTCCACAGGGGGGACAATGGAGGAATTACAATCCATCTATGTACTAAAACAGGAACAGACAGGCTGGGGTATAGAGCGGAAGGCATGGAAAAAGGACAAGGACCCACTAAAAACACTGCGATGAACAATATATAATTATGTGACTCTTTGAGTTTTTTTCAGGACCTGTCACAGATCATCAGTGGGACGTCTCATTCAAGGACACTTCAGCGGGGTGTATGTTTGATGACAGGAAGATTTAAACCTTGGACATCCGCCTAAACGCTCTCGTCCCTGTCCAAGATGTCACGCCATTACCACTGAGTATTTCAGCACAAGCAAAGAGTTTCAACATCCACGTATTGACTACATGCTGACAGTGATGACAGACACTGATAGAAAAACAGGTTGTCAGCCTACACAGAAAGTTTACAGTATGGAACTTTTATTAACAGTCATTAATAGTGTCACAGTCAACATTTTACGAGGAAGCTTTCAGGTTTCTACCTACTTCAGAAAAATGTGAGCGCAGGCTCAAAATATATGCCTAATGTTTTGCATTTTTGTTGGAGTAATTTGTAGTCTCCTTAAGAGACTGCAGATGCTTGGAAACAGTATGGTGTAATCAATCAGACTAGGTATTAATGAAAGAGTGTTTTATAAACTTCTACATCTGCAGTTGACATTCACAGTACAGTAAAATAGGTCAAGTCAACTGGTGGAAACTAGATACGCATTAAAATTACAAATTTCAAAATCTGTCAAAAAGGACTACAAAAATGTCCATAACTCATGTCAAAATGTAAACATTAAGTGGCACTTCCTCTGTAACAACTTAACTGTAACTTGATGGATACTAAAGGTCTCATCTTGTCTCCCGTCTTCAGGTGCACTGTGTGTGAATTTATTTATACAGCTTATAAAAAAGAAAAAGAGTTTTGACAGTTATCATGCAATGTTAATAGCACTCACCACAGTGGTGCAATAAAATAAAAGTTCCCTAAGTGCCGGGCGCCGATTTAAACATGGAAAAATGTACTATAACCAAATTTGGACCAAAAAGTTGTACAAGCACCACTCCCTGACAAAGAGACAGATGGAAGATGAGTGTACAAAAACTCTTCAACTTAAGGGGAGTTTCAATTAATCCACATTAAGTGTGTTTCCAACCACCTGTTTAGCAGTTTCAATTTGTCCTGTAAGGCTGTTCTTAGGCACTTCAGCTGAACATCCTTAAAATTACCATGCTAAAATGCTGATGTTAAGCAGGTGTGATGTTTACCATGTTCACCATCTTGGTTTGGCGTGTTGGCGTGCTTAAATTTGCGAATTAGCTCTGAACACGAAGTGCAGCTGAGGCTGATGGGAATGTCATTGGGTTTTTTTTAGGTATTTGGTACTGGACAAAATAAAATGACCTGATGAATCACGACATTTCACTCAAATGTGAACCTCACAGAGGAAAGATCAGGGGATCACTACAGCCATGAGTATTCATCCTCTGGGCACCATGAATGTCTGTACCAAATTTCATGGCAATCCATCCCATAGTCAAGATATTTCAGTCTCAAAGTGGTGGACTGGCCGACTGACAGACAGACCGACATCCCTAGAGCCTTACCACAAGTATGGCCAAAAACGTGAGTGGAAACTAAAAAAGAAAGTCAAGTTGGCATACTGGGAAAGAAGATGAAGACTGACAGAAGCAGGTTTTTTCAAATGCATATTCATCTTGCAGTACCTGCTTCTGCTTCTCCTACTGTAGAAAAAATCATTCATGTAAAACTGCCACTCACTGTTACATAATTGAAGAGCGGGGGTGTTAGGGAGTACGTAACCAGACCAGACAGGGGCCCTTTCCTCACAGGGTACGTGTGGATCAGAAGAGACAAATTCATTAATTGAGCAAAAAGAAAAACACAAATGCCTCAATCTTACGTAGGAAGCAGAAATGGAATTTTGTGAAGTATCAGTGAAAATTAATTTTGTAAGCTTGTCATCTTGAATTTATGCACATAAAGGTTGATGGAAACGTCCACTGATTTACATTATATTCTGCATTCATTTAAAAACAGTGCAACATTTTATCTGTTTCTCATCATCAATAATGACATTTCTTAACCAAAATCACTGCTTGTAACTGCTGGTTTACAAGCGTGTTACTGTCACGTCTGTGGGTGAAGAGAAGGAAAGCTTGCGCAGCGACTAAAAGACTGAAATTCACATCCATGTCCAAGTGATTAGCTGTGAAGCTATGCCCATTAGGCAAATGATGGTTATTGGCTGCTCATTATTAGGCGATTACAGCGTCATTAAAATGACATTATGAGCCCATTTGTGTCTAGTGCAGCTAGACACACGCAAACACACCAGCGCCACACATAAGTCAATTCTGCCCACCGGATTCACTTGATCCAAAGAAATAGCATTTACACACACACACACACACACACACACACACACACACACACACACTGAAAGAGAGATAGAGGAATGCAGGTGCAGGCTGACACAGGATCATCTTCAGACGAGTATGAACTTGTCTCATCTCCTCTCTACAGGTCCCTGCCTCTCAGAGCTGCACCATTCCTACCTGACATCTCTACTCTTTGCTTAGGTGTGCCTTTCATTCCCTCCTCTCCCCTGACACACACACACACACACACAGACTGACACACACTTTGAGAGCTTTGAAGTCCGTGCAGTACATCGTTTTCTCGTTTAGCTGTGAACCGAGGAAGAGGCTCTGGGAAAATGCCAGAGAAGTCCCATGTCGGAAGTCACCCATGCTGGGAGTGTGTGTGTGTGTTTGTGTGTGAGGTTGTGTGTGTGTGTGTGTGTGTGTGTGTGAGTCTCAGGAGGGCCAGTCATTACGGGTGAATGGGCAGGATGGGACTGGAGCTGTCACGTGGAGGGGCTCAAGTTGCACACACAATTTCGCACCGAGTTCCACACACATACGGTAAAGGAGGTGGGTGTCCCAGTGCCTGTCACTGTGTGGGATCCCAGTACCGCACTGGTACAGAGCAATGCACCATTTTACATACATGCATGCAAACAAAGGCTGCATTCAGACCAAATCAGGTGACGCAGCGATTAGCGCAGGGTTGTGCGGTGGTGTGGGAGTGCCACTACATGGCCCAGTTGGGTTACGTCATGTTTTGAATTTTAACCCCAACCAATCCAGAAGGTGGCGTTAATGTGTCTACAAGCTGTTTGCCAACCACCATTAAAGAGAAGTTTCTTGGTATCGCTATTTTTCAGCATAGATTGCAAGCCGGACGCAGACGTCGAAGCTGAGTATGTGAAATAAACCCATGGGTGTCTTCCGGTCTGTTCGCCGCCTCACGTGATTGGTCACCGCAGTGTGACGTCAGGTTGCGTTTCTCCAAAGGTTAATTTGACTTTTTGCCACAGGGCCACTGCGTTTTCTTTGGCATCCCCTGCTGTCCCCACCGCTGCAGCCTGATTTGGCGTGAATACAGCCTAACACACAGGCAGTCATGTCACCGGTGCGGTTGCATGCAGGGATTAAGACGAGAACACACAAAGAGTTTTCTGAATTCAGTGACACCTGACAGCCGTTCTCTGAGAGTGACATTTCTGTAATGGCCTCATGTGTCAGAAAGCACTGGTTAGAAAGGAAAGGGGATATGGTGGGCTGTAATTTTGCGGGCCATAATAAGTGTACAGTTGTTGTACTTCCTAAACTGCTCTTAGCATTCCATAGAAGAGACAGACACAGCACGTTATATCGAGACATGGCAAGGAGTTGCAGGACGAGAGAGAGAAATCGACTAATTTCAATGAAATTTCCTCCGTAAAAAAGGTCTTTCTGATATAAAGTTTTGGAATGACTAGAAATGTTTGTCTGTTTAAGTTATTTATCAATAGATATGTACTGCAAAGATGCAAAACACTTTAACCACTTTAACTGTATATAAGGCCTATACAGTTACTGCTGTTTTATAAATGTGTATATTCTTCATAACACTTTATGGATTATGTACTTTGGTGTTAATTATAGGGACAATAGAGACACTACTCTGAGACAGTACACATAGTAAGTAATACCACCTCATTTATTTGAGTTTTTAGCAACCGCCTGTTTAGCAGGAAATGATATAGTAATTACATACTGTCGTGTAGACTTTTGTTGATTTCCAGAGGAACTTCTTTGTAAAACCTGCAAATGTCTTAATGACTGGAGAAAGATCCATTTAAACCCAAGTAAATATTCATTTTTATCAGAAACTTCCAGTGTTAGAAGTGTCCCTTCCAAATCACTTTCTTTGTAGGAAACTATGGGGACGCCTTATATAAAGTTAAGATCATTTCACATATTTCTGAATCGACTGAATAGCTGCTACATGAAGAGAACAGAAGAAAGAGCAGTGAAGATGTCAGAGCAGCAGAGGTCCGCGGCTGAAAGAGGGATAGCTGGAATTCCTCCCTCAGATGGCACGTCCTTAATCTCATTATCTTGTAGGATATGAAATCTGCATTCCAGCCTCCTCTCACACATGCGCACACATCAAACCGCTCCGTGTGCCCTTTTCATGTCAGAGCGACCCTGCTGTGTGAGACACGGTGGCCAAGACCATCCACCTTCCTGGTGGTGTTATTGCTGTACACAAACATTCCTACACACACACACACACACATATGCACACACAGACAAACCAAGAGCACAGCAATTCACACAAGGCGACCTCATCTCGTGGAAGAGTTACGAAAAGAAGAAGAAAAAAAGAAAAATTGACGCCGGAAAACTTGTGTGGACAGTTGAAGAGGCCCTTTTAAGAGCTTCCTCCTCCAAAAACATGGTATTAAGGGAAGGATAGGGGTACTGCACTGAGTGACAAGGGGACCTCCCACTTTAACAGGCACCGCGATGAGGCGTGACCACTCCTGACAGGTGTTTTGTCTCACACAGAGCGGCACGATGTGGCCATTGTAGTGGCCACTTCCACTGAAAGGCCTGAAGAAATCCCACACCAGAGAGGCAGAAGAGCTTGGCATGCTGCGGCAAACATGGTACTTTTCTGCCTTTACCAACCGGAACTTACGTAAAAAAAAAAAAAACGACATCAATCAATAAGCCGGTGTGACAATGACGAGGTATAAACAGCACCGGCAGGAGCCACTACACATCAGAGCCGCACACTCAGTTTTTGTGCCTGTGTGTCAGGGTTTCAGGTGCGTTTATTCTTAAAAGCTGGTTCAATTCACAAGGCCGGTCTGGAATTTAATCAACAGAAATCTTCTCTGAGCCACAAAGAGAAGGCATTAAAATCCTATTACGATGCACAAAGCCTCCACTGTTTCTCGGTAATGCTACGGCACACTGTAATGTACTTAAATACTAATACTAACTAGTACCAGTGTGGCCTCCTCACTCAAAGGACCCAAACTCTTTCAAGTCCAGTGCTGTAGAGTCCAATGTGTTCTCAGTTTAATATGTTCTCAGTAATGTTATGGCTTCCATTCACATTAGGCCAGCATTTGGTGGATACATGGTAAAAAAGAACAGTTGAGCCATTGGAGGACATAGTTTCAGCCGTGCACTTGGTCAAAGGTGTACATTTATGCATTTCGCAGCAGCTTCGAATGCGCCTCAGGCCATCAGCCCGGATACCTCAGTTTTGTGAGCTACTTTGGTGGAATAGTTGGATCTAGAGGGAGAGGGGGCTTGGCTGGGACTGCTTTAACAGGAAGGGAAGGGCCCTGAGTGGGGAACACATGAAAGGACAACTCCGTCATCTGGGAGCTTTAATGACAGACTGAGCAGCCTTGTTTTGACTGAAGAGCTCTTTTAATATGCATGACAAAAGACGTCCTTCTGGGACCTTCCCTGGCAACAGCGTCGAATCCCCCTGACAAACTCCTGTTGTTTCTGCCGTTGCTCTCCATCGTGTCATCGCCGGCGGTGGTTGAGGTTCCATCAAAGCGCAAAGGCATCTGCCTGAGCATAAACTTCTGCTTTTGATGGCCCGTCCAGTGTGCTGGAGATCAGCGCTCTTCATGCACAATGAGTTCAAAACAAAAGGGCAGACAGTTCAGCTGCTGGGCCTGTTAAAAAGGAGCACTAGGCTTTTACTCACTGTAATCTCCCCTACTCAAATTGTATAGAGCTCTTCACTCCTCTTTCAGTGTCCTTGTCTGTACTCTAAAACGACACAGTGACCCGACGGGACACATTACTCTCACTGTCTCACTGAGCGCCGCTGGGAAGAAAACCGAGCACGCACAAAATAGTCCAAACAGGACAGTGCACTCCCATTTGGCAACCACTCTTAAAAGAGCTGGAACACGTTTTTCAAAACACGGTTGAGGAGCTGTCTCGCAGCACCATAAATGATTAAACAAACTCCCAGTTTTCCACCCAAAACACCACAAATTTACTCATTTTCCATGCACAGCCATGTCAAATTTATAGGAGCTGATGACTACATGGAAAATAACAGTGAACTAAGTGGGGCTGAGAAGTGCCATTGGTCTAGGTAGTGTCTTCTTGACACAAGATGGGCAGGAAATAGATGGCAAAAAAAAGCTATTGTCCGGGTATACAACAAAACACGATGTACTAATTGTAAAATGTGTTTGCTTGACACAGCGTGAAGCAAAAAACAGCTGTACAAACAATTACAACACAAGTACATCAACTCCATGCATTACTACTAATGCAGAAAATATACAAACATGAGTATGGCGGACATTTATTTCCAGGAAATCCTAGCTAACTTTTATTTCTACAGATCCGGTGGTCCTTTGAAGTATGATTGGGGGGGGGTTAGCAGATGTGGTTTGGGAAAAAGACTATGGCCATCATGATGAAGAGAGAATAAAGGGAGTGGTCTTACCTGGTAGGGCGTTGGCAGGACAAAAGAGGAGACAGCACATGAAAGAGAGAGAAAAGAAAAGATTAGACACTGTTTGCCGAGCTTTAAGCCATATATCAGCACATTTGTAGAGTATACAATCACTGCACTGATAAAGTGCTGTCTAGACAGAGGTACCTATGGGTTTTATGGGGGCTCGAAACCAAACTACTCCTATAATGGACACTACCACTGTGAAGCACTTTGAGTCAAGGCACATAATGGCAGAAATCATCAATCATCTTCATATTTCAAGGTAAAGATCTATACTTGCATTCAGACTGGTACTGCAAGCATCTGCCTTTCTGGATCACAACAAAATTACATCAAGCCCCCTGACTCCGGTGTTGTAACAGAATAACTATTGATTTTCTTCCCTCTAGATAGCTGGTTTCAGCTGATGTTGTTGGATTTGGTTTTCAGGTTATTTATATGACAAGTCATAATGGGACAGGAAAGAAGCGGCAGACAGACAGGCACACACACAAACACACACACACAACTGCCTTTTTTTTATTTTCATGCAGCTTTTAAAGGACCAGTATACTCAGTCGGAGGTGCTCGTCCATACTAATACATGTTCTGTTCATCAAACAAGGTAAGTTATTAGTAGTGTTATTATTAAATTGTAATTGTCAGAATTAAATTAGTCTTGGACTTGGCTCGTCAAGTCTACACGATGAGACAATTGGTGTTAATCCATAACCATTAAGTCAAGTCCACAACAAATGTTTCAGAGATAATAAATGCTTATAGTTCATAGTCAGTGAGTTTGCGTCCCTGTTGCAGAAAAGATGCACTCCTCTGTAGCTTCCACTGAACAGGAAGAGTATTTACTGCAGTACAGATCAACTCCATCTCCATCCCTTCCTACTGTTTGGCGACCATCCTTCAGCTCTGTGACAAGCACTGAAATATTTACAGCCTGCGGATCAGTTCACCAACAGGTTCCACTTGGCATTACGCATGAGCCACAGTGGTCACCTTCCTTTGTCATCCATATTTCAAAAAGGCATCGCGGGCACTGCAGAGGCAAGCTTGCTGACCCGGAATATAAATGAGCTCTGAAAATCATATACAGCAAACTGATCTGATAAGACTTCAGAGCAGGAGGTGGGGAAAAAGTGCAGCTTTAAGACAAGAGCCAATGTTTGGAGAAATCTTTTTCTTAGTCATGTTTGATCTGAATACACTCATTACCTCTGGCTTTGCCTTATTTAGTGATACAGTTTGAAAGTACAGTATGTCACGTATGTAATCTCTTGCGTTCGGGTCCTAGAGGTAACGATGCATTATTTATCAGTGCTGATTAATGGTGTGTGTGAACTCCATGACAAATCACACACTCTGCAGAAAAGCTGTGATCCGTGATCCAATATGCAATTTTAGTGAAAACGGTTCCCTGGGTACCGCAAAGAAGAGCCTCACATCTCCCTTGGGAAAATACTTAAAAGACGATGATGGAACGAAAGGAGAGAAGAAAGGGAGGGAATGGACATTCTAAGAGAAGCACTTAGTTTATCACCCAGCTTGGTGCCTTGATGAAGAGATACCCTGCAGTGGGAAAAGAGCCCTAGTCAAAACAAAACTACTTCTGTGTTGCCGCTCTCTCTTCCAGCCGGGAGTGATATCTATCCCTATCCATCTAGTCTGGGTCACAAGAGCGGCGGGTGAACCCAGCAGGTCCCTTAAGCCTCTTCTCAGCCAGAAGAGAAGAAGGGGCAAAGTGAGCTGTGAGGTAACTGGGACATGTCTACTTTAGTCTTGCTTAGCGCTGGCCGAAGAAGAAAGGGACAGGGGCCATAATCGCACTATTAGGCTGAGTCAATCCTCTCTTGGGGCTTTCAGACGTAAAGCCATGAACAGCACCAATGTGAGAACCAAAGTTGGAAATCCTGTCTGAGAAAAGGGCCTGAAATTCATAAAAAAAAAAAAACACCTAAGCCAAATATTGGACCTGTTTCAATCTGGAGAGTACAGTCTACTGAAAAACACACATCTCAGACAGTAAGAACACTTCATATGGAAACAGCTGCTTTGAAGCTTGAGCAGTCTCTCTATCAACATAGCCTGGCTTTGAGCTGCTAAACAAGTAGCAGCACAGTGAAGTTTAACTCAAATAGAGACAGGGAATGGCTTGTATGAGTCACAGTGACACTTTCAGTGAGTTGGCTTCACATGAAAAAGATACAGTATCTGTTAGGATGCAATAACCCCCCCCCCCCCCCCCCCATCCTGTTACCGTGGTGCAGTTTGACTCAGCGCACGCAGGCTGAATTTTTTATATAGCATCCCCGTTTTAGCAGCATACCCATATATTAAAAAAGTCAAGTAATGGCCCGTACAGTGCGGGGGAAATTGCCAAATACAGCCCCTTAAGTTCGGCCGCACTAAAAGTAATCAAGTTCCCAAGCAATCTTCATTACACAGAGAGCACTCAGCTTTATTGAGATTCAGGGGGAGGGAGGTTGCAAGCGTACAAAAAGGATTTATTGATTGCACTTAATGCAATAAGCATGCAGGATCCAACGCAACAATTTCATTAGATTCTTTTTACAGCCATGCTGTGGGCGCTTGGCAGGGGAGAAGGACCAGGAAACTAGGCAACTTCTGCTCGCCAGTCTCTGAATAAGGACGATAGGACAAGCCCCTTAAAACAACCTTAAAGGGGTACTCCCTTAAAAGGGTTTACGACTCAACCCGTGAAACACTTGTATAATATATGTGGCTTTGAAGGGAGCTTTCAGATGTATGGTATGGTTAGAATCCTGAGGATGTCATTAGAGTTATGAGCACGAGACTTCAAAATTTTAATAGAAAGCCTGTGCTACAAATTAGGGTCTCAAATACATAGGCATTTAGCAGGCAGGGAGTGTCTAATAAAAGGCCCTACTTGTTGCATTATGGGAATCAAAAGAGCAAAAGTTCCTCCAGACTAACGGGAAGTCTGTTTCATTTTTTGCACTGTAGATTTATCTACATCTAATTCTCGACTGTTGAAATAACTCTCAAAAGTGATAAAACATTATTAAAGCAGATTTAAGTTTGTGTTTTTAATAATGGATCTAAAACAGACTGACAGAGGATATAAAGAAAGTGTCAGCATCCTCCCTCCATTGACACCAGACACATTTGTCCTTGGTGATCACCAAGATGAAAAAGGAGACATTTAAGCCCGATGAGTTCAAGTGCTTTGTTGAAACATCCAGTGTTAGTTGAAAAAAATGAAAAAGAGACACCCATTCTAGGTCCAGTCATACAAAGACGCTTATGTCGCTGCTTGAGTAGTATTTGCTATTATCCTTTTTCTCATTTAAATGATCTCTATGTTCATTCAAGGCCAGCTTGAGCTCTGCCATCTGCAAAGCAAGAGAAAGGGAGATAAATAAACAGAACTGCAGGAGAGGGTGTGATGACAGTCATGCCATGTGCCATGTGTTCCAGCTGTTTGGTCCCCTCCTCCCCCCAACGTGAACCACTAGCCAGACGACCCGCTGACACTTCTGTCAACTCTTCTTCCAACCCTCCCAACTCCATCCACCACCCCCATCAATCCACCGGGTTAGCCCCCTCGCTGACCCTTTACTTATTGGGTCAGGGCAATAAATACCGTGTGCTGCTCTCCAGAGGCGTGTTGACTTCAATTCACCCCCTGACACCTGTGCAAAGACCGAGGAGGAGCGTGATGCTGCTGTTGAAACAGTGGAGACTTGAGCAAATGAAGCCAGACAGAGAGATAAAGTACAGTAAATCACTTTTTGACTTTTTCTTTTGAAAGGTTTTCTAGAGGCTGTGAGTGATTTCATGTTTCAAGGTCTATAATTCTCCGGGTGAGTCATGTGAGGTTTGTAAGAATTAAGAGCATTTCCAAAAAGCCTGTGGCAAGGGGGCATTACGTTTTTATGGTGTCATTATTCAAGGGGGCTTAAGATCCTTACTACAAGAGGGGGAGAGGAAAATGGTGGATGCCAAGTGTTTCAACTTTCAAATTCAGGAAGTCAAAAATCCAAACAATTGTTGGGGCTTTTTTCCAGCTACCCTGTAATTAAATTAAGCTGAAAACAGAAGCTCCCAGAGGGCTTTGCCAGGCATTCTCAGTGCAGATTGAGCAATGAAGACATTAATCAGGTAGTCCTGTAAATTCTTTCACTGGGTCCAGAAAAATCTGCACCTTCATCCACAAGAGGAGTAGACTTCAGTGTGTACTACGTTTTCACAGGAACTCAATTTAAAGAGGCCATTTTCACAGTGGCAGTTTAGTAGTGGAAGAACAAAATTATTATACTCAAACAAATGAACCCAACATTAAAACAACCAGATAAATAATAATCTAGGGTGTATGTGCACAAACTGATGAGGTGCACACTGAACTTTCTCATTTCTGCCAGGATTCAGCCTCAATCACAGCAGCTGATTTGTTAATTGTTCCGACAAGGCACAGGCCACACCGAGGAAGCAAAAGCTGACCAGTCTTTGGTCAGCAACTCTAAAGAATTCAGCATCTGCCACCTGCATGCAGCACCTGTACACAAATACTACGGTTATGAAATATTGCTTTTAACATGCTTAAATCTCATGGAGCTTAACACAAAGGAAGGTCATGTCACTTTCATTCTAGCCCTGGTCTGGGATCATCCTTCATTTACTCCTGTGGTTTCACTCCAGAGGCTCTGCACTTAGCTGTTCTCATATTCATCAGCCTTGATTGGGCTGCCAGGAGCATATTGACTTGCGCTTGACACTCTCTCAAGACATATGTGCTGGCTGAAATGAATGTACGGATGGTCGGTTGGTATTACTGAGACGGATTGGGCTCGATTCTTTCGGACACTAACCACACATGAAGGGTATGTTCTCTCCTTTCCGTGGAGAAAGTGTTTTGTTTGAGTTAAGGTGGAGTAATAAATGAATGCAATCAGCTCCAGATCATGTCACAGTAAGCCAGGCTTATCGTACAGCAGGTGTGAAGCCTTTTGATGTTTTGGGTCAGTGCTATGATACGTTATCGTTTGCAAATTGCACCCATTTTAAGGGAGGGATCGCTGCCACAATTTAGGATCTACAAAGTCTTTCTAGACAAAACATCATCACAAGTGATGCACTCACTAATGACATGGAGAAGATGACTCAGTGGTTACCAGTCATTAATGTTTGAACTCAAAAAAACAGATCGTGGTTGCTGTTCTGAAAGATTGTTTGCGCTCCTGATTAGACAGATAACCAGATTACGAGTAAATCAAGAAATGCCTATAACTTCCAAGTACGAGGACAGAGAGTGCTCGGCTGGCAGCTTGCCTGCAGACAGTGAGCTGCCTTGCTTTGAGGAAATGAACCCCGCACTGGAGCTAACTTTGACAATAGGGGAATTAAACGTAATGTAGGACTGATGCGTGTTAAAAATACAGACAGACGCGTGAAAGAAATAGGATACCCAGCCCTTCCTCTCCTTAAACAGTGCATTCTATTCAACCCCAAACAATAAACTAAAGCACAGCTTAGCCTACATTGCAGACAAGACAAACTCACAGTAACAGTGTGACTAGAACAATGTACTTCATCTCATTTATTTTAAGTGGAGTGCAGAAAACATGGCAACACAGTGTATTAGGGTTCAATCCAGTTTACTTTTTAGAAAGCAGCTCAGCTTCCTTGACGTGAATTACTTGAGACCTCAGTGTTCAACACAAACGCTGGGCTAAGAACATTGTCGCTACATTACGCCAAAATGAGAGCACTGATTAATGAAGAGTTCTTAATTCATTAAGCTTGCTGGCTGCTGTTGGCAAAGTCCAATCCAATTAAATTCTTGAATGAAGTCTACGGCAGCAGCAGCGTTGACAAAAATGTGTACCCGAGTGTTAAACATGAAGCTAAAATGCGTCATTGACTTTTGCTGCCTACTGTAACATAGACTTAAAATGCAGACTGAGAACAGTGCACCTTGAAAAGAAATCTTTTGTTTTCACTGTCCTACATTATACAAACATGCACTGACAAATGACTGTTTAGCCTCTCTCTCTCTCTGATGCTTGATGATGGGGTATAAAACAAATGGGAGGGGAAACTCCTGCAGCATGTCGTCTGCCTCTATGAGGCATTTTATGTGCAGTATCTAATTCATCCATTCCGGTGTGTGTGAGTCAGGGGGTCGATAAAATAGAGCTGACAGATAAGACCTGGCAGAGACGGCCTAACATTGAGCTGTTTCCAAATCTGCAATCCGACAGATCTATAGGCGTTAGCAGGTTGACAGTATTCATTCTAAATGTGGGGGAATGTCACGACTGCACAGGTGACATTACAGCAGAATTCACCTTTTCATTTCCCTGGCTAAGTGTGACAGCTACGACTCAGCATATTTCTGCTTTAAACAGGTACACCTAGAAAGTTTCTTAAAGCTCAAAATGCTTCTAGAGAAGAAAAAAAAAAAGCAGTCTCATGCTCTGACTGCACTTGGTGAGGCATGACAGTAAAAAAATAAGGGTCTTTGCCTCATTGACACATTAAACACATGACGCATGAGGAAAAATAGGAGAAATTAAAACAAGCTTGATTTCGGCCAGGTAGCTTTGTTGCCTCATACCCCTCTCTCCCGCCCTATGTTGTTTCCTGTCCTTTTACTGTCCACTGTCAAGAAAAGTCAAAATAGCCATCAAATGGCACATCGCCTGAATTTATTTAACAATGTAAGGCAAGGCAAGGTATATTTGTATAGAACCTTTCAACAACAAGAAAATTCAAAGAATATAAGACATAAAGGCATTAAGGAAAGATATAAAAAAAAAACACAAGGAAATATAAAAAGACATGAATAGGATTTAAACAAGAGTAAATCTGAAATAAATAGAGGATAAAAATAAGATAAAATAGAACAACACAAATTAGAAGAATAAGACAGATGTAATATTGTTACATGGTAAAACTGGCAAAAAGGCATTTTCTCTATGTGTATAATTATCAAAAATGTCAACTGAAAGTGTTCTATAAACAAATTTGTGTACATTCAAATGTGTGTAAAAATAACAATATAAAATGTTTTCACATTTCACAAACTGATGGGAACCTACATTTTTCTTTCCAACCTGTGGCTCCTGTTTCTGTAGCTGTAGTTCCTATACTGACACTAACCGCTCATTAGTGTGTGAGAGTGTGTGTGTGTGTGTGTGTGTGTCCGACCTGAGGTTCCCACAGACTGCCAGTCTCAGGGACCGCCTGACCTGAGGCCCCAAGCTTCCCCACCACTTCAAGGCTGTCACATTTGACCTCTGGCAGTGAGAACTTGCACAGCTCTGTGATCTTGCTTCTCTCTCTCTCTTTTTCCTACCTTCCTCTCTTCTGCACATACTTTCTCTGTCCCCCTAACATATTTATCTGAGTCTGAAGGGAAAAACTTTCCCAAATTCTCAGATAAAGGGTCTAATTGCTGGGACAGATTACTATCTAGCCTGCTGGTAACGGTTTGTTGAGAACAGACAAACCCTGGGAAAACATCTAAAACACCAGCACCAACTGGATTTTCTGTTTTATTTTTTTTCTTTATAAAACATTCATTTGGTCAACACACATCCTATCACTGTAGTGTATGTAGTCTTACATTGCCTCTGAAGTCACATGACCAACCCAAATTGGGTCAAGTTGGGATGGTAGACTAGTATACCTCCTTCACCGATTCACAGACACACACACACACACACCATTATGCATTATTCAGAATACATCTCCCTCCTCTATACACACAGCACAGAGTGTCTCATCAGAGCAGCACTGAGCCTATTGGAAACTCAATGAGATAAGAGGGTTCATCAAACAAAGACTCTCCCAGTCAGACAGACGCGTAATTGAAATTGGGGTCAGATTGGGAGGCTTGTGTGGCATTACCCAGAGGCTTTCCCCAATACTTCTCTTCTCACCTTCTCCGATGATGAAAATCTCTAACTTTACCTTCCAAGTAACGTACAGTTAATTACGTTGTTTCCATGCAAACCATTTGGGATGTGGTTAACAGCCCCTATACATCTTTATCATCCAAATGCTGGATACTTTTATGTGTGTGCTTTTATTTAGTACAAGTAGGAATTAAATACAAGTAACTCTTTACAATAGCACCAGTAGTGCTATGTAGTAGTAGTAGTAGTAGTAGGGTATTGGTTTTCTACATAACAATGCTCAAAAGCATTTAATTAGATGGTGTTGGCTGATCCCTTCAGTCCATCACTAATGTACTGTCTGAAAAACTGTTTGAAAAATAAACTAGTACACACTGATATTTTTCAGCTATTTCTGTAAGGACTATTTCAATTTTCCCATGGGGCAGTGCAATCTCAATCTAAAGTTATCAAAAATGAATCTACAACTCTGCTCGACAACTCTTTAACTCATGAGAGAACATGTTTGTCATTACAGTGCAGCCCTGTGAAGAACAAGTCTGTAAAGTTTTTAGCCTGCGGGGGGAAGAACTTCAGACTGTGAAAACACACTGAGTTTATACAGAAACAACAAAAGACCAAACAGAGGAAACATGAGTAGCTTGAAGTGGAGGCATGAGCCTCACTGTCGACCTGCTGAAGGTTGATCTCACTGATGAATCAGGCTGATTTCAAGTGTCCTGTATGTGTCAGTGTTGATTATGTGCATATTTCTGTGTGTGTGTGCGTGTGTGTATGTGTGTGTGTGTAGCAGTGCCAGTAAGCTCCCATGATTGAGTTCCCGGTAACAAGGCACAAATCACTCAGCGAAGGGGAAAAAAACACATGCATCACGATGCATGCTTTGCAATTGCATGGTCGCATTTCTTAATATGACATTCCTCCTGCTAATGGTGGCATTGGTTCTGAATTTGCACTGCAGCAAATGACACTGACCTTCGCTTACGATAATGAATCACAGCAGAGCTGAGAGGTCTTATTGAATGTGTCGACAAAAAAGCCTGCCTGCAGGCTCTCAGCAGGGAACAGAGGGAAGGAGGGAGGAGTAGATTGAGAAAGGGTCCCATTGTTGCAAAGGAACTCGGAGTGCAGCGGCGCCCTGACACAGGTATTCTGCTAAATAAGGCCAGCATTGTACAGAGAAAGCATGCATACTGGCACACAGGAGTAACATGGGGCTTCAGACACCTGCCTGGATTCTGACATTGGTATGGTCATCAAATGAATGACATGGTGGCTGTTGCATGTCTGTAGAGAGGAGTTCCTATACAGACAGTTTGTACTTGGATTTTATAAGGCAATGATTCAGGGAGGTGTAGAAGTAGGTCAGGTTTGAACTTTTCTCTCAGGGTCTTTTTTTTTTCTCATCACAAAACTACTTCCGTCACTTTTGATTGCAACTCTGTGAATGCCTTTGAGAAGAGACGGAATGTGTGCGTCGTTTTCCCCATTTGTACAATTCATTGTGTTGAGACTGCAGAATTCTTAGAGGTCAGGGAGGCAGTGAGGTGCAGCCAGGAGGAGGATATCACAGCAGGCTTTTGGCCTGCCTCAGGGTTGGAGTATACTCGATTCTAACTGGTTCTTACGATGTGCTGTCTGTTTATATTTGTTCTGAACAGCTACACTCTGGGGGGGGAGTGATATCATTTAAATATTGGGATAACATTTTAAGGCAGTCTCTGCTTTTCTTTTGCCATTCTCCCCAGGGGGGTCTTGGGACACACAGAGACGGCTTCCACAGATTTCCATGTCCCAAACAAATTAGATGAAGTTAACATTTTTATTGCATATTTTACCATAGCCACAGGCACATAAGCACTTCGCTAAGCACTAAGCAAGGTACGTTGACAGCACAGGACTCCCAAAGAACAGTTTAAAGTTGCCCCCTGTTTCCACTGCTCAGGTCGCCACAGCATTTCCATTAAAGCATTCCATTCTCCTCGTTGTCCCCCAGTACCAGGCAAATGGAGATACAGTGGCATTGATTCATTTATTGTGGGCCCAATGTGCTTTTCTCTGGCTCCTCAATGAACGGTGGCTGTGATCTAATTACCAGCGGAGAGATGAAGTCGTCTCCCCGAGCATAGTTGACGGGACTATTTTTCTTCTGAATAGAAAAGAAGGCCGGTGCTCGCATCAAGTCAGCTCCTCATCACCGAGGAGCTGAAACTAATGCAAGAGCGCATTAGTTACAGAGAAGCCCAGTGACCATTGACGGAGCAGCCTGAACGATTAGGCTGCATTGATCTCCATCAGCGCTGGAGAAAAGCACCCACTGGATGGCTGCAGTCTCTTCTTCTCGGGGGATGAAAGTCACCCTCACATAGTTAAAGGAAAACAATGAACCCTTATTGAAAGACCTCCCATCAAATCTCGGCCATCAATTGAACTTTTCCCAGGAAAACCAACATTATTGAATTTTCACAAGATTGCCTATTGACGTCTTCCAGAACTAGACTGGGGAAGGATAGCCTCTGGCGAGGCAAGTACCAAAGGTCAAACTGACTCACATGTCAATGAGACAGTAACAAGGCTTACTATATACAAATCCCAGCCAAGTCCATGTCACACAAAACACTTCACAGCCACTGTGGCTGCATTCCTCTGGCTTGTCCCTCAACAAACAAGTGCGTTCACCTTAGGAAACGGCTTGACCTGCCCAAGCCAAAGTCCCTGCTCGCAAAGTGCTTTGTCTTGCCTCTTTTACAACTGGGACAGGACCACACACACGCTGTGGCCATGACCAGCGCTGGTATTGTTCACATGGTTGCTAAGGTGCCTTTGAAACAGTGGTAGGAAGGACAGAAGATGGCCACAGTTGTTTAAAGCTAATGAATAGCCTCTGTCCGGTTTGCCATCGCCACTGATAATAGCTTTGCACTGGCTGGCTGTTTATAAGGAACACAGGGTTGTTTGTAGGTAAAGACAAAGTTTTCTCTCAAAAACTTCGTCTTTACACGGTGCACGTGCACATGCACTCAAAAGGCATCCTGATACACTGTCAACACGAATTATTGTGCTGGTTCCCGATTGCTGTTTTGAGCTAATGAAATTTCAGGTATAATTACATTTTATGGCAATAATTTTAATGGCCTCTAACAGACATCATGCATGAGATCCAGACAGAATCCTTCTCATTAGGTATTCAAATGAAGGGGATTATATTCAAAAGCGTTTGAATCAAGTCAAGCATGTAAAATGCTTCTAATCCTTTTGTCAGACACAATGCAACACTTTTGTCTTAACAATCAAACTTGTGATGAATCTGTCAGCTTGTGTTATGACTGCGGCGTGAAGAGACACTTCTGTGAAGATCATTTTAACAAACTAAATGGCTGGTTGAATCTGTCAGGAATTAGTTTGTGGCCTGCATAAATTTAAATGAAATATTGATGAAAATGCTGTGCTTGAGTGATGATTCAAGTGGTTACACATAAACCACGATGCCTGTCTGAACATACCTCTAGGGACACTGTAGAGGACAAGTCCTGTCTGTTGAGCTTAAACACTGCAGTCACACATGCTTGGAAAGACAAACTGGCCATTTTCACTACAATTTTTAGGAGTTTTAAACTTTGTTGTGAGTGTAGCACTCAGATCAGCTCTTGTTAAGTCAGAGAAGTCAAGGACATTCCCTTGTAGAGATGTTCTTGTATCTCCCAGCTACATTTTGACCATGTTTGGGTCTTCAAGTGAAGACACAAAGTTTGCTTTGTGGGACGAGTCCAACCTGACCAATAAATTCATTTTCTATTTCTGCATATCCTCAGCTGATTAAACAGAAACATAAAAACTTAGCTGCAGAGAAGGAGAAAGAGAAACATGAAGCCGATACAGCCGAGAGCTATAAGATGAGCATGTGTAAAGCAGACTTAAGGTTGATCTCACTCAGCGCCTCCCAGATGCCCGAATTACTGCTAATTTCTAATATCATTAGCATCATGTCTGCCAGTGTCATGTTAATGAGGGTTTAACATGACAATGAGGTTTTCTAAATGAGCAGCTGGGGGAAATGCAGCGCTAAAATAATTACACAGCAACGTGCTGCAAATCACGACTTCACTGTGATCTCCAGCGTTATGCCTGTCGTGGATTTGTTTCCAGTGGAGGGAAGTGTTTTCAGGCTCAAAAAAGATTTCCATTGAGCAGAACAGGCTTTACATTTTGTTCTTTGCTGTATGTATAATTAACAAACTGTTCCAGATGAGTCTAATAAGATTAGCATTTGAAAAGTGCAATAAGGGAAATTAATAATGCAAATGGGGAGAACTGCACTGGTGTAGATCTTGGCAATAAACCAAGGCCAACATGTTTCAGTAACCCATTCAGAAACACTAACCCTCTGATAAAGAGAGAATGTTGCTATAAAAGTAAGCAGGGCTGACAAATAGGAATAAATATGCACAATAACAAAGCATTTTAGAGTTCACAGAGATATCTGCTTCAGTGACACCCAGGACAGTGTCGTCTCTTATCTGCCTTTTTGACCCCAGAGCTGTCTGAGGGTTTGATTCCAGCCACAGCAAACAGAAGATGGCAGTGGAGATAACAGATACTAAGACTGAGTCACATCTTAACAATAAAAGCCATTCAACTCAAAGTTACACCAAATTTCACAGGTAGGTCTCTAATCTGCCAAGATATTTCCAAAGTGCACTGCAAAAATATCCCCTAAGGACAAGCAAAATATTGTGAAAATATCAGTAAAAATAAGATTTAATTATCCCAAAATAAGAGATTCTAACTTTCTTCAAACAGTATTTCAACAGTGGCTCATACTCACTGGCAGCACTGTGGTTGAGAGCATGTGGGTGTTTAAATGATTTTGTACTTGTATGCTACACCTCCCCATGATGAGAAACATATGGCTGTATAAGAAGCTATAGGGAAAGCAAACGCAACGCAACCCAAACAGCTGTCTGTCTCCACAGCAGTTCAACGTAATGTAATAAAAGCAGTTCAGATGAAAAACTAACAAACTGACAGGTGCCTCTAGACCACTTTCATAAGCTGAAAATACAACATTTCCTCTCTGAGCTCTGGGGGTTTTATAAAGTGGGACCATGTGTTTTAAGAATCTGTTTCTTATTAGAAATAATGGCTGCCAGCCTATTCTTGGCTCTGGTTTATAGAGCTTCCAGCAGCTGGATCAGTGGGGTGCAGGGGGGCAGCAGGGGCCTAAGGCTATTTAGGTACAGCACTACTCTCATCAACCACAGCCCGGTTGCTCTTGGCTAAATCCCTCCCAAACCTCTTTCACATTCGACCAACCAGGTAACCAACCAGACCATGTAGAAGAGAATTAAGGAGTTACGGGGAAATTGGCTGGGATGTCCACTGGAGGGTTGCCAAGGTTTTCCAAACCTTCAGGCCACCTCCAGAGGGAAAAGGGAGCACTTCCTGGGTCAATGAAGAGGATGTGGTGGGAATGAGCCACTATGCGCAAGCTGTCAAGAACAGGATCCTGAGAAGCCGGGGTTAATAAGGCTTGGCAGGGGTGTTCCCACGGTAACCGCCATGGTTACCCAAGGCTTTAGCCAAGAGATGGCTGCAGGGGAGGTAAATTCGATCTGGGTGAGAGAGCTGAATCACTGGACATCATGGAGGGAGGGGGAATTTGATGGACTCAGCAATCTCATAAACTTTACTGGCAATTAATACTCCTGCCAATGGGGAGAGCTTCAGTAGTCTTTATGATCTGAGACCTGTTGCTGCTGAGCCATATGGGATATATTTCATTTTACAAAAAGCAAAATTAAGTTTAATTTTATGAGCCAGAGTGATGGATAACTGTAGTTGAAGGAGCAAGAGCTACATAAAGAGCTACTTATAGAAGAGAGCTATTAATAAAGTGGCAGTGATATTTTACAGCAGGCATTGAAGGGAACTAATTTACTCAAAGAAAACATGAATGTTTTCCATTGTAGCATGACCTCTAAGAGAATGACTGTGACTTTGTGAAAGTGTACTTTCAAGAAAAGTTTGAAGAAAAATATGAACTCAACACTTTGCTTCGTTTTGTATGCAGCTGTCTCTATGTCAGCATAGCAACAAGGGAGTTAAGTAGAAGAAAATGTTCTACATCAACATTCACCGTGTCCGTTGTTCCTTATCAATATCATCTGCAGCAGCAGCACCATTATGACAATTTATCCTCATCAAATCATGAAAAACTCTTGTTCTTGCTATTGTAAACACAATGAATCTCTCCACAGCTGAATGCAGTCAATTCAAGTACATTCTCTGCAGGTTGTTGAAAGCCATTTTGGCAAATGAGGAAAATCACAAAAACAAACAGGCAGACGATGAAGCAGCAGCAGAAAAATGGTACATGAGTAAATTAGAACACTTCATCACAAACTTACTCCTGGAATGTACTGAACATCATAAACTGAGATCTAACGCTGTGTCTGAGAGGGGATATTTCCTGTAGGCCTTCATAAAGCTTTGCAGTGTTTAGCTTTTAGAAAAAGAATAAAAGCAAAACTACTGTCTCGCTATTTTTTTGCATCATTTATTTCAATACTTAGGTCCTCCAAGCACAAAGATTATCTGCAAACTGATTGTATTCTTACATTTCCTGAATACACAAAAGGAACTGAGCTTTGAGTAAAAATGTGCCAGAAAGAGATAACTTTTGAGTGAAAAGATGAAGTGCACGATGAAATTGCGGTCTACAGGAATACTGTTGCAGAACTCCCTCTGGTCCCAGAAATAACCGATGTGGGATGATCCATAACTGGGATGTATAATCTGACAGGGGATGAGATGCCATGCTTTCACAAAAAACCAAGACTAAACCCGAGGGAAACTGAAGAGGTATTTGAGGTTTAGTTTTGCTGGTTTTGTCTTTTGTCCTTCTGAACGGTTTGTGTTTGTAGCCTAGGGGCTTACTGGACAGCAGTCCGCTCTACTGTCTGGGCTACGGTCCAGGCTGGTGGTGGTGGTGGTGGTGGATGCTTTGGCTTTGGGCTTTCACCCCCGTGGTTGAACCTGAGCCCTGCAGCTGCTCATTACTGTGCAATGGAGGGGCTGGGATTGCTTTATGAGCCCTGGGAAAGTCAGGAGGGATTCTCTGCACTACAAGCTAAGCAGTCCAGTTACATCAACAGCGAGCCCAGGGACGCACGGCTAGCCCAGGCTAATCCCAATATCCAATTTAAAATGTTGAGAAATGATAACCAGATGTCAAAGGTTTATGTTTCTGCCTCAAAGTCCACTGGGCTGCAAAGCAAAGGGGGTTATGGAGGACGTTAGACATGAGAGCTATCCTTCCAAGTGGGACCTGACTCAGTTGGAATCAGGACTTGTCTTCTGTTCCAAGCAGTCGCTCCAAAAATTATTTTTTCAATATACAAACAGATATAGATGAGGCTGAGCAATGGTTCTTAATTTGTTATTAGATCCATCTCTGGATATTATCTGTCTGTAAGTGTGTTTAAGCTTTTAGGAGGTATTTTGTAATGAATTGTCACGCTATTTGGTGTACCCACTGTTGCTCTAGGCTGTGGTTTTCTACAATTGCCAGAATGAAAACTAACATGAACTTGAAATTGAACTTGAGTATGAGAATATCAGTATATGCTTTTCAAGCAGTTCATGAACGCTGGGGTGTGTCTCATCAAGCTGCTGCCCGCCCTAACATGTGTTGTGGATGCACTACATTCTGGTCTATTTATATTATTATCAGAGATATCTCTATGGTATATCCAGTATCTCTGGCTACCTCACAATAGGTTTTCCCTTTTGTTGTTGTTGAACATTGATGCAAAATAGGCCTCAAAAAGCTCATGCATAAAACCTACCATACAATTGATTTTTTTAGATAGTTAAAACTTCCTGCTTTCAAACACAGATGTAGCTGCCTTGATCATATTTCAGCAAGTTAGACAAAAATACAACGTCAAACAACAGAATTGGCCCAGAAAGCCCTGGCGCTTTTTGGCATTAATGACTGAACTTGTGAGTGTTTAATTATGCTATTTGGTACGTGGACATCCAGAAATCTGAGACAAACAAGACGGTTGTGATTCACCCTCTGTTCCTCGTTTCGGCTCACTAACTCTGCTGAGTGCATTTCTCAAACTCCTGTAAATCATTAGCAAGCTGCTCTAATGAACAGGTTGTTCACCTCTCTCTTTACCTCTCTCCCTCTCTCTCTCACTCCAGCCCTCCTTGCTCCTTATCACCGCCAATTGAGAAATCCAAATGAGCAAACACTGAGTCACTGCACCTGCGTTTCCGACCTTCAATCACGGCGACTTATCACAATAGCCTCAATTCAAACACTGTCTACCACTGCAGAGAGCAAGTGCAACACGCTGAGAGGAAAGAAGTGAAGTCAGCGCTCCTGCCATTAAGGCCGGGGGCATGGTTCACAGTGAGGAGGCCTGCTTGACCAATCGAGAACAGCTATTTGGCTCTAACTCGGGTCGTAAATCGGAATGATACAGCACTTGCACGGCAACACTCTATTTGGCATTTCAGTGAAGAACTGACCTTTTGTATGTTCCCCAAAACAAAGTGGGAGTTAATCCGCTGTAAAAATTCACCAAATGTCATGTGTAAAGAAAAGCCTGCAAGCGTGGAGAAAAGTATGCAATAAAAAACAAAAGTGTCACATGACTTCTGATTTGTTCACACCCACACGCCAATTACAACAGACTAATCCTGACGCCTGAGAATCCTCCCTTCCTCCAGCTGTTTTTCTTGTCACTAAAGAGAGAAGAGCTGCAAAAGTATATAGACTCCTCTGTACATACTTAGGCTACATCTACACTGATATGTTGTCGCTTTAATATGTACAACTTTTGCTACATTTGCACACTACTCCGGCATTTTAAAACCCCTAAAACAGAGACTTTGACTTTTTAGGTTGATATCTCCGGGATTGCGTTTTAGTCTGGACGGGCGGAGGCAGACACTTTTGAAAAACAATGACGCTTCCTGATTGGGTCTTAACATGTGTAACAAATAAATAAGTGTTGCTGACCTTGTCATCTAGGCGGAAGAAGCAAGTTATTATTTGAGTGATTTGCCTACATTGAGCGCCAGGTTGGGTGAGGTAAGTATGGACGTGGAGATTATATCAGAAACTATGCTAAAACAGTCCAGAGGACAGAGATTGTTTTTGTTTTAAAATGAAAACGTCACGGTTTGGACTAGGGCCCTTGAGGGCAATCTTAATGCTAGAGTATACAGTTATATATTTGACAATAATGTGCTTTGTGGCAACAGTTTTGGAACGCCTTTTCCTGTTTCAACATGACCATGCCCCTATGCAGAAAGCGCTCCATAACTAAATGGTTTTCCAAATTGGTGTGGGATAACTAAATTGGCCTGTGCAGAGTCCTGACCTCAACCCTTATCCAAAACCTTTTGATTTGAACAAGAATGCAGACTGCAAGACAGGTCTTGTCACCCAACATCAGTGGCTGGCCTTACTAATTATCCTGAAGCTGGATGGGAGCAAATCCCTGTAACACAGTTCCAGGATCTTGCGAAGACCCTGAAGGAGAGCCTCTGGATAGCACATGTTGTTGGAAGGAAGTGCTCAAATATTACATATAGGTGGAGTGTTTGTGACTTCAAATTGTGTTGGCCATGACGTGAAAAGGCCTGGAGTGAATGGCACCAAGCAGCCGAGCTTAACCCTGAGAACTCAATCATGATCCAGTTTGCACTTCAACACAATGTCCTTATCGAGCTGCTTCATCGTTTTCTGCTGGAACAAGGCCGACTCTGCCAATTCACCCTTGTCTGTCTGCCTGCACAATAGACTCCCTCAACCTATTCAGACTGGAGTAAGACTCTTGTATGTGACTTCCCACACGGAGCAGGTGAGGAAAAAGACTGAATTTGTTTCTTTCCACTGGATATTTCTACCTTGAAGACAGTATCTCTACAGTTAGCACAGTTACCCCCCCCCGCTAAGAAAACACCTGTGTATAACAAAGGTTTTTGTTGGGACCCTCATGTTACAGGTAGCAATTTAGTGAGCATGCAACTTCAATCAATTTCTCGCCTGGCGTTTGAAGTTGGCAGAATAAAAGTGTGCAGTGCCAAGCAGGCAGCATGAAAGAGGAAAATCATCAAATCAAATCAAATCAAACTCAAGAGTACAGTAGCTTTAGTTCGATAAAAGGTAGGGGAGACAAACAATTACGAAAGAAATAAAAACAACAAACTGTCAGGTAAGTTTGGGGAGCAAAAGAAACTGTATTTCCAGTTCCACATTTATTTGTAACTTTTAACTAGTGGCCATATTGTATTATTAACTTCCATTTTATGTTTACTGCACAGCTGTAAATATTATTAGCTTGCTCATATATCACAGGGCTGAAACAATCTGTTCATTGATTACAGAAAATTAACTAACAACAAGACTCGTCATGCAAAAATGCCAAACATTGTCCAGCTTCTCAAAGTGAGAAATTTCTCCTTTTCCATTTTTGACATCATTGTACACTGAATATCTTTGGGTTTGAGCTTGCTTGGACAAAAGAATAATCTGAAGACGTACCCTTGGGTTCTCAGATATTATGGACAGACAATTAATTGGGAATAAAAATAAGCATTGATTGCAACCCTATGTCAGCATTCAGAATTCACAGAATTTCCCAGTGCCACATAGGAAATGACGGGTGACGGCAGGACCATGCACCCATTATATCTGAGTGCACTGTGTTGCTGGAAGTTACACCAGAACAAGGCCAGTGGTGCACTGACACGTGACGACATACACACAAAACATGAATGGAGGAAGGAATTTGAGAAATTTCCAAAAGTCAACAGAGGCGCAAATACTCGACTTAATATCCTCCTCAGGTTTCATTGTTAACCTGAGCCGTTACTTATTGCAGAAACACAACCAAAGATCGCAAAATCTGCCTGTCAGGCTTCAGCGTCCACAGAAGCGGTTAATAATAAATGAGCAGGCAGGTGACATACAAAGTAGTCTTGTTATGTCTATCTGGTTTTCGAAGCATGGATGTAGTCGATGCATCATGTTGAGGTCAGGATAATGCTGGGAAGAATCTCAGGACAGGGGTCAAAAAGTAAGAGCACAGGTCATAGATTGCGGGATGCCTGAAGGTAATGGAGCCAAAGTGGTGCGGAAGCTCTGAAGATAATGAGCATGTGCTACTTTTCATACTCAGGTGACTTTGTATAGTATAGAGGTTGAGCAAATGGGTGGGGCCACCTGTAGGGAAAAGAGAAGAAAACAACTAATCGGCAGAGGAAAAAGCAAGAGAGAAGGGGGAAGAGAAGAAGAGGAGAAAGAGCAAATAGCAGAAAGAGCAATCAAAAAGCCAATCTTTCAACACGACAGCCTGAAGGTACACAAATGAGAACATGCGGAAATACAAGTTAGCAAAACCTCAGTTAAGTGAAGGACAGTGGGTGGGTTGGTTTAATGAGAATTTCTCGTTTATCACAAGCGGATTATCACAAAGGATAATATTTTCATTTCCGTTTGGCTATTACTCTTTTAGGTATGATGACAATGACTCACCAAAGTAATTGCGGAGACCTGTGATCTTCTGACTGTTTGTGTTTCTGCTGCGACAGACTTTGAAATTATCTTTTGATTGCCTGTCTGATTACTTATAGGCACAAAGCAAATTCTTATGTAAAATATCGACGGCCGAATTTGAACCCCTGACGTGCTACAAAGCCTTCAACCTGCCCCTCTTTATACCCTTGAGAGTTAAGACTTGTGGAGGGAATGCTTTGTAGACTAGTCAGACCCCTCCTCAGGTGATGGATGTGTGCCAGCAGCAGCAGCCTTGCCGCATATTCTCCTCCAGCTCTTTGCTATGTGCTTAATGTTCGCTTGGGCCCATCCCCAGCTCTCTCCCTCGCTCTCGTTCCCATTCCCCTCTCACTTGGCCCCACTCTCTCAGTCTCAGCACAATCAAGTGCCCCCGTCAGCGATGGGCATTTCATTACCTAAGTGCCAATTCCTTAGCAACCGAGCAGGTACTAGAACACTACAGCACCACTACAGCACCCCAAGGAAGCAACTGAATGATAATGAGAAGGCTCATGCTCTTGCCTTAACCCGAACTCAGTACATTTACATGGCCACTGTGAACTGATCACTACGAAATAACCAGTTGAGAGTGATGGTTTGATTCCAGCATTTGTTTGGTTTTGTACTAAGTCAGTTTCCCCAATAACCCAAGGTTACATGATGGGTTTGAGGTCTGATCGAGAAATCAAAATTCTGAAACAAATCTGAAACAAATCTTGTTTTTTAAACAATCATTTTTTTCTTCTACCAGTGCCAGTGCTACCAGTGCATCTTTGCATGCAGAAACATCTCAATCCTGACCTTTTTGGTGGGGGCACAGAATCAAATCACTTAAAGAAGCCAGACTAAGATCTAAACATGCGAAAGTAATTTGAAAGAGACACAAGGAACCCTGCTCTGATAATCAGGTTAGGTTTACTCCAATTGTGACTTATATAACCAAGTGTTTACGTGAAGGTTCAAAGTTTGGTTATAGTGTCATTACAAGCATTAATGTGACTTTGTACATCTTGGCTAGTTCACCTGCCTGCTAGTTCAATGTACATTGAGAAAACTGAGTTACTTCAAAAAGAATCTTGGACATTTTATAGAGGGTCAATCGATATGTCTAACCAGCCTACTTAAATATATTCAATGTCTTTCTGGGCTGCTGCCAAGACTTTGAAAGCTCAATGTTTCTCTGCTTGTCCATTTGTCCCATAAATGTCCCTGTAAGTTGATTAAACATGATTGATAAGGACACTTTCAGTCCCTGCAGTTCCTGGCACAACAACAACTTTAAATGCATCTGTGTGACCCTGTAAGAACGAGACTGATTTTAAACAGAAACTGAGGCTGAAATATATCTTAAAAATCTACATTTCTGCAGTTGGAAGCAACGCATTTATAAAAGTAGTGGATACTGAGCAGTAGTAGTAGTGAGTCTGCCTTCAATTGAAGGAACCAGTGCATTTGTGTCAGCAAGTTTCTACCCTGCTGAGGTGTCTTCAGGCAAGACAGCGGCTCCAGGATTGCTTCGGCGCAACTAAATCCTCACATCTGACCTCCATGTGGGTGGTGGGGGGGAGGGGAGTGAAAAGAAAAGTCCTCAAAAGGAGCAATAAAGCTCCACCTCATCACATTAAGAGATCAGCGAACAGAGATACAGATATGTGGATGTGCGCCTTTCACTACCCCATTCTTAAAGAGCTGTAATAAAGTAAAATGTGGTTGGGAGTGTGATTAATACTGCTCTCCCAAAGGCACTGTGGCTTCCCAGTGGAGAGGAACTCCTCAAACATCTCCCTTCCCCCAGGCTAGAGATGGGGGAAATGGCCGTCGTCAGGTAAAATGACCCTTAATGCCTCCTGAATAGGGCGGCTAACTTTACGCGGCCAGGCCATTAGGGAGACAAAAGGGAAGGCCAAACAGCAGCAGAAGACTACAGCTACCCCCAACCCCCCCACCCCACTCAGGGAAGGACTCCAAATGTAGCCTGTCTCTGCCCCACAAACACTCATCTCCCCATGATTTCCCCCACGCCTCAGTTCTCTGTGAGCGACAGAGCAGAACGGGACGCTCCCAAGTTGGAAAGGAATGAAGCAAGTGGATAAATCTGGAATGGAAAAAATTAACTGCGATGTTTGCATTTGGCCGCTGTTCAGCAGAAGCAATCTGAATGACTGAGCGTGTATTGAAAACTGATAATACTCCTGAGCAAACATCCCCCTGCCCTCTGGGAGAGGCTGACAGTCATCGCTCACAGTGTTTGCAGTTGACTTGGAGGCCAGGAGGGGACCTGGAGGATGACTGAGGAGGAGGAGGAGCAGGAGCCAAGTTTATGTGCATTTCTCAGTGATGTGCAGTACAAACACATAGAGTCCTGCACACACACACACACACAGACACACACACACACAGTCCTGTCTCACTTCACCATCTTCAAATGTTGAATAAACTTGCGGCCCAGACATCAAAGTGGAATGGTGTTTGTGCATGCAGGCATTTACAGCGCTACTGAGTGACCACACAAGTCCTTCCACACACTCACAGGCCTGCAGCAAGGCAGACGGCCAGGCCTGGAAAGAGCAAATACCCAGAACTGTGCAACAGAAACATGCAATCCCTTCCTCTGAGTACTTGGTGAAGAATGTGGGAAGTGAGTGCTAAGCTGTGCTAACTGGGAAGTCTTGGTTTCCGCTTTCCGGGTGTAGACGAACACCAGTTGGCTGTTTGCCTTCATTCTACCTCACAACTAAAACAAACTGATCCAAGTTGGGGAATTTTCTGGCATTGTTTCCCCATTATTGATTAATAAGCCGATTTTGTAAAATATCAGAAAAGAGAGAAAAATGCTGATCATAGATTTTCAGAGCCCAACTTGAGGTCTTCAGTTTGTTCTGTCTACCAACAAAACCCAACAGAAAAGCAGCAAACCCTCACATGTGAGAAGCAGGAGCCAACACATGTAAACATTACATTCTTTGAAACTTAAAGTCACTGCTAAAAATGGCTTTTTCTTTGAGTTGAGCGCCTGTCACAGCCAGGGTCAGGTTACTCTGCCATGCAGGCCAACAAAGGGAGGCAGAACAAAAAGGAGCAGCTCAAGCCCTGGCAGTGACTTCTGAAAGACCCGCTTCACAGAGGGCAATAATTTCACCTCATTTAGAACGAAATCCCCCTGAATAATCTGCCGACATGAGAACCTGTCTCTGCAACCCGGAACGGACAGGATGAAGTGTGCTTGGGTGACTGCGTGTGCGGGTCTTTCTGATTACCAGGACTGACACGTTTTTAGGATCTGGTCACGTTAGCACAACCACAATGTCTGAACAGATGAAGAAAATGTGAAAAACCTAAACTGAAAATCAAAAGTACAAAACAGTGCTAGGTGACCTGAGCCGTTTTCAATTATGAAGTCCGGACAATGCGCGGACAATCAGGTCCGGACTATGTGGGTTCAGGAGTCCACTCTCCCATTAGCTATTGCAGCATTTAGCTGGCTATGTTTATCAGCGCCAGCCACATTTATAAAACACAGCGGCTGTGGATGAGGGGAGAGTTGACTGCTGGAAGTCAACATGCCCACTCGCTCGTCCGGACAATTACCTGCTGCGTTCACACACGGGCTGACTCGGACATTAGGCAGATTTTGTACTAGGGAGCTGGCCGGTTACTCCAACTGATGCGGACATTTGCGTTCACACATACAACGTGTCTGGACAATTTCAGGGTAGCAGTGCATGTGTGAAAGGGGTTACAGAAATGCACTGCAGCAAAGACCCTAAAAACAAGAAGAAACCAGTTAATTGGGTTATGATGTCAAGAGGGTCATGGTTTTGGAGGTGCAGAATTAATTTGAGGCCCTCATAAATATCGGAATGTGTTTGCAATGACTTAAACCCTTTTTGATATAAAGACACAGTGGAAGGTGAATGAGAGTTTGGCATCGTGACATTCAGAGCAACACAACATTCGAGCTCAAACTTAAAGACTTGTGTGTTTGTGATTGTGTGTGTGTGTGTGTGTGTGTGTAATAGAGAGTAAGGGCAGCACAGTATACCTCCATAATACCCCCCTTCCCCTTTGGCTCCCTCAGAACTCTCTTTACCCTTTGATGAGCAGGCCGCAACAATACCCTGATTCTTCAGCGCCGCCATGGGCCCTCTCCTTAATCCTTTCTCCTCCCAACAGTTCCTCCTTCTATGAACTTGAGGTTGCTCCAGGGTGGCGTACGACTGGGGGTCATTCTTTTTATTAACCCTTCCTCCTTCCTCCCATAAGCACCACGAAGCATTTTGGGCCACCACTCATCTCACGAGCGGAGAAAGGGGAGACGGGCGTGTAACATATTCAAAGTCCGGAGCAGGTAAGTGTGCACGCTGAGCTCAGCTTCAGACCTTCAATTAACGGCCATGATGGAGGACAGGTGGTTGGTGGGGGGGTTCAAAAAGACAAGAAGTCAACAACAAAGGCCTCCCCCCCGCCCAAGCCCACCAGAAGCCGGCCTCCAAGCCTTTGTCAAGACTGATCTAAAAGGAGAAGCTCTGGCGGTTGCCTGAGGGTGATAATTTACAATCTGTTCCAGTGCTGAGCACATGTCCCACAATGCTCGCTGAACACCACACTGACAGATACAATAAAAATCCCTCCCCCCACAAGCTGAACTCTATCTCCCTTTCGGTGCTTAATAAACGAGTGAGTCTGATAACCGTTTGGTCTCGAAGTTTGCTGTTGATGAAAAAACTTTCTTCTCTGCACATTTCAATTCCTGTTAATTCAGGCGACTGGCGGCGGATAGGAGCGAAATTAAAAAGCTGTGCGCTCACTCTCCAGAGGTTTCATACTCTGCCCCGGTGCCTGAGAGAAAACGTCTGCCGCTCCCCTTCATTCACGTGTATTTGCAAACACACACACGACAATACGGACGTGCACAAAATCTACAGAAACCCACACTGAGACACACGAGAACCAGGCCAACACATGAGCGCACACGCATCACGGCGTCATCCCACCCTGCAAATCTCCCATTATTAAAGCTCAAATGGAAAAAGGGCACTCTTGGGAAAAGGGGCTTTTTGATAAACTTCAGACTCTATCAGTTATCCAGAGAGGGGAGGTGATGAAGCGTCGCCCTTTATCGGGACTGTCGGCGCTTCATCTCAAACCAGCCAGGTGATTTGCATGGTGGATCTTATTTCAGCTTCTTCAAAGGAGTGATGGCGGGGCTAAAGCGAGCAAATCCAAAACACAAATGCTGTGACTGACGGCAGGTAATCCACCAACTGAAAACCTTGAGGCAGAATGCCTCTTGGCCCCCCTGACATGGTGGCCACCCTTCCTATTTGTTATGATTTTTAAAAATAAAAGAATAAGGTTAGTTACGCATCAGGATCAGGAGAAGTGTAACAGACAACAGACTAAGGGCATCGAGTCTGCAAATCATTCTTTACATTATATTAGCTGTTCAGTATAAAAATACTCCACTAGCTATTCCACTGTGTTCAATTATTTTGTTACAATGTGGTGGATTTATTTTGTTGGATTGATCTCACTTTTTTGGCATTTTTTCATTTCTTAATTTAAATCACCACGTCTCTCTCCTGAAGCAAAGCCAGACCATAGTATGTGCGAGCGTTGTTGATGAAGTTGTTGATGAATGAGACAACTTGAGCGGCTGATATTTTTTCTGATATTCAATAACTCACTTGAAACCCTGCAGACAGGACGTTTCAAACACGACGGCTCATTCTCAGGCCAAGTAAAGCAAATAACAAACCAGGTCTGGTATTCTAGTGGTTTGAATGGTGACATACTGGTCTGTCCTTCATTTGTTTGTTTTGGACCTCAGCTCTAATAAGCTTAGTTACTCCTGGGCATTGGATCAGTTACAACAGGCCACCATTAGCTACGCTACAGACCTGTAGATATCCACAGCATTCGGCACAGTTTAAGTCATTTGTTACATATTATTTTCTTTAACCCCCCCACATGTCAAAGCTACAGGGGTTATTCAATTTGAAATTGTAATCCCTTACACTTCACACAATTCTGTAACGCATTACCTAATAATACCTTACTCCCCAACCCTGGATATCCATATACACGATTCCCATTTTAAGTAAAACCATATTTTACGACTTAAACTGAACTGACTGGAATGCAGATTATTTTTTTGGTGCAGTGTAAGTGCACCCTGACAGGCCTCTTCACCTAGCTGTCCTCTGACATACAATTAGTCTAATTATTATGCCGACTCAGTTTTAGTTTGCAGCACTTAGTCAAATTTGAGATGCTTTATGCTTGTGCACAGAGCAGCCTGTTATTTGTGAGGGTGCATTCTGTCAAGGAGGATCAGTATTTGAATTGCGATGTCTGAATATGACACCAGAAGTGATGCCAAATGAATCTTATGTTAATTGACGGTGCTGTGCGGCGTCGTGTCATATATACACAAAGCCATTAAGAAATTATGGGCAGACGGCACGACAGAAGGCTTTGCCGTCAAAAGCTGCTTTGAGGCTTTTACATGAGAGTGCGTGTGTGCGCGTCGGTGTGTGTGTGCATCGACAAATGTGTGTGGAGTTCATTATCAGGAGGGCTGTGGCCTCCGGAGCACAGATGAAGTCCAGAAGCACTCAGTTTTTTAGTCTACTGTTAAGGAGACGCCCTCTCCATCCTTTAATTCCTGTCTCTCAAGACATCTTCCTAAAATCACAATAAAGGAGGAGGGGTGGGGGCTGCTGGCACAGACACAGAAGCAGAAGGGAGCACAAGAAAGAGGACTAGGGGGTTCAAGGAGGGGAAATGAGAGGAAAAAGAGAAGAGAAATCGCCTCTAAACTCCTACCATTGTCTAGATGTAAATTGGAGCTGATCAAGATTCCGCTAGCATCGCAACCAGTAAGTTCAATCTGCACAGACCGAACAGAGAAAGAGAGGGCCATACTGAGAGACAGAGAGAAAGACATAGATGGGAGAACAACAGTGTGTTTAAGAGTGACAGACATGCAGAAACACACACAGGGACAAAGGAAGAGATTTGGCTGGAGTGGGAGCAACAAATGCACCACTCTAGAACCAACAAGGCAATGAAAAGAGGAGGGAGGGGGTGGATGTACTTAAGGGGAAAAGTGCACACTCATATACACACACATCCTAACTTCAATACAGTAAACTTGTTAAGCTCAGGCAGTCAGGGGCCAGCCAAGTGATAAGCTTTACTTTTAATTTAGGAGAGTTTAAAATGCAAATAAAGACTTTGTGTGATGCATAACTCTGTTGCAACTTTGTGCTTCATAAATGTTAGAGAGAAATTCATCATAACTCTGTGTAGGTGTTACTTAGCCAGAAAAGAATGTGGATGTCTGACTGATCCTCACTCTGGGAATGTGTCAGGGGTTTCTTTGGGCGGTGTGAACACGTCTGACCCCAACTTCACCCCTCAGCCCCTTCCCCCATTCACACTCCCTCTGGCCTCAGGTAAAGGCTAACTGGAGGCTGACCTGTTGCCTTTCACTCTTCCCTTGTTTAACTGAAATGGGATGTCTAGAGACAGGAAAGTCCTGCACCGGCATGTACCCGGCCGAGACCAGAATGAGGCCCTGGAAGTCGAAGGGTGAAAAAGGACCCGAGGGGGAATTCCAGTGGGAATTTTGTATCCGAGGCCTGATCAACTGTGTGTGGATGAGGGAAAATAATATCGGTGTCATCTGCGTTGGCGGCGTTCCCTGAACCTGCACATTTCTCAAACATACTGCTCACAGTCATACTCAGACAGAAATATAACATTAAATCCAGAGGACTTTACTGTACCTCCAGAAAACTACAAACCCTCTTTACCAGAAGTACATCAAATCCATAATTAATACAAGTGCAAACTCGCCCCAAAGATGGGTTGGCTCAACCTTTGGAGCTCCTTTAGACATTCACCCCATTCACCTGACACAAAGCAAACGCAAATATTTGCAGGGATCCTATAACACACATGACATTTCACATTTTCTGAACACATTGGAGCTTGCATGCTGGAACTTGTTCGCGCGTTTGACAAGTAAGGCTGCACTGATGACCCTGAGGTAGTCAACTGCAGGGAGTCGAAAAATTGTGGAATCACAAATAACAATGTATTTTTTGTCCGGTTTGCCTCTCTGCAGCAACTCAGATAGTGTTTCAGAGTTGATAGATGTCTGGAGAAAATCTCACCAACTAAAGTGTAATAAGAAGTCCTTTGGAATTTCCTTTTTGATTGACGGTCCTTTGGATTTGTTAGAAAAATCTCTGCTTGAGTTTTGGATGAACCTTGAGTGTAATGTTATAAGTTGAAGTAAAACAACAACCCAATGTGCAGCCATCAACCTCCACATCCCCACAATTAATTCTTTGAAATAAAGAAATGTCAAATTATTGATTTGTACAAAAAATTGCCTATGAATGTAATCCAGGCAATTGCGTTTCCTTACAAAACATATTTGACAAAGCAAACTTTTACAGAAGACACGGTTACAGTACATCTCCAACTCTTTCTAAGTATCTTTTGCACTTGACTTTCAGCAGAACTCTGAATATCTGGTTATGAAAGATTGATGTTGTTTTGTCATTTGCAAAGAAACACTGCAGTGTACTTGCAAACAGGTAGATTTTGTCCCATTGAGCACGGCCTAAAAAAGGAAGGCCTGATTTATCTACAATACTCTTTTTCTGACAACCTGTCTAAGCAGGTCACATAGCCTGTTGAAAAACTAGAACAGCACAAACCCAAACTCTCCACACTCACGCCTCCATCCATCTCCGAGCTCCTATATTTCTCTAAGAGCCCTCTCAAACATGTCTGCTTCAAGTGTTCTTCCAGGGCATGCCTCTACCCACTCACAGTGCGGGGGGCGGGGGGAATCATCTCTCTGTAAAATGGATGTAGCAACTTTCTTTTTTTTTTTGCTGTTGCTCTTGTGGTCACAAGAGGATTGAGGGCATTTCAAAATGGCTGACAGTGCTGTATGGTAATAAGGCCACAGTGTCTAGGTAATACAGCACAAGGGGCATCAGGGTGACAATAAGGAGAATTCGGAGAGAGGCTGATCTGGGCATACCTCTGGCAACGTCTCGCAGTCTGTGATAGAACTTGTTCCCTCAGGCCAAGCCTCTCTGAGGCGCCATGCTTCTGCTGGAAAATGCCGAAAGCAGCCTCATGGCACTCGCTACAAGTCTGCCTCTCTTGTTTGTGTGTGGGGTTCCGTCGCAGTGCGAGAGTGAAAGGGAAGATACTGATAATCTGGGCATTTTTAATTATTCTTTGATGGTCCAGGCTTCATGTAGCTGAAAAAAGAGTGAGCTATTTAAAGGGACAGTTCACCCAAATTACAGGAAAACATATTGTTCTCACTTACCCTGAATGGTTTCAGGCCAATAGTTTCAGTTTTCTGTGCTGAGATTTTGAGATACTTAGATAGATAAAAACAATGGAGGTACAGCCCCTCACCTCATTCCCACAATCTGGTCTTTCTATATCCTTCTACCTCATGTTTTTCACTTCTTTTCTACCTTCCTCTTACTCTAGTTACTCTTTTTATTATTTCCCTTCCTTCCCTTCATTTTCCCCTGTACTCCGGTCTACACTGCTCCGGCTCTTTTTTACTCTCCATTACTCAATCTCTTTAATCTTGGACTTCACACCTCTTTCTTTCCTTTAACCCTGCTATATTACCGGTCACACTTTCTCTGTTGCAGAGCTACTTTCCCTCCTCGTAGTTTGCACTCCATCCCTCAAACAGTGAACAAAAACGGTTCTACAGGATACACAGTATCAAAAAACTAACCCACAGGAGACCTTTATGGTGATAAAGAAATTAAATGTTTCATATCTGCATTAAAGAATTGCAGTAAGCTCCTCATTCTGAATTTAAGTGTCAAAGCCAAGCATGTACCTCCATCTGTCCCACATGTCTCAGAGCCAATAGTATTTCCATTATAGGTCCTTGAATTGCTAGTAAAAGTAAAAGATTCATCTCAAGTTTCCTGGGTTCTTGATAAGGTCGGTCATCATTTTACATTATTAGACTCATACTATATTCACCTCATTTCATATCAGTTTTACAATGAGCTGTTGACTGGGTAAAGTGTCTTATCATTTAGGAAGACATGCAGGAAATTTTATTGGAAATTTCATGGTCAACTTGGTGTCTATGAAACATTCCAGAAGTGTATTAAGACAACAAATCAAAAAAAAAAAACTACTACCCCAACCCAACCCCTTGTGGAGCCACCTCTTTTCTATGTGTACTGATTACTACAACCCTGTAAGGTATATGATTTCCGTCCTACATTACTATGGTGATTGTTCATTGTTGAAAGCAATCACAATGTAATGGCTGGGTCAGATACAGCGACATTATGTTTATATTTCATTCTGATGGGGAGATTAAGTAAAGTCTGCTTGTCTGTGTCTATGTCACTGTGAGTGTGTGTGTGTGTGTGTGTGTGTGTGTGTGTATACAGATACATGCTCAAGTTAGTGAGACATCCTCTGCCAGACATCTCTGTTTGTCTCTGAAAGCCATCACGTCCTTGCCATTGTTGGCTAAAACAACAGGGGCAGGCCGAGTGCCTCCCTCCAGCAAGACAAACCTATCAGCCCAGAGGGCGAGCGGGGGGGGGTGGATTCCTAGGAGGTTTCATCTCTGAGGAAAGTTGTCATCTTTAGGGTTTGTCAGAAGACATACTGATCCCAAATTCCGTAGCTCAAGAAAATAAAGGAAACTCTAACATCTTGGATGGCATTATATTTCCAAGGACTAATCTCTCGTCTTGGGTTGATCCCCATAGCAGCTCATGAGTCTTTGTATCAACAGCCAAGTGTCCTGCAAAAAAGCGGGTGCCAACATTACCCACAATGCAACTTGCCAGCCAACAGTTCTGTTGGAGATTATAAGGTGTGTTATGCTAGGAGTGGGTAATGTATCCTGGAGCAGCAGCAGTGGGCTGCAGAGGTCTGGGAAGCTCACTTCTTTCTAACGCCACACCAACAGATTGTTTTGTTAGTCTATAGCCACAACCGACACTGACTGAGGTGACATTGCTTGAGGCAATTTATCAGACTTTACACGGCTCCTTATAGTGCCAAAACAGGCTTTACACAACTTTTTCACATATGCTGTAGTGCTCCCCAAAACCTGCATATGGATGTGTGAAATTGGTGGAGTACCTCTTTAAAATAAAAATAAAAATAAAAAAAGCAAGTTGTAATAAACCAGCATTATTCTTTAACTGAACTTTTAAAAATGTATTTCTGTTAGTTCTTGAGGAAGCCGAGAGAGCCACAGAGATAGAGGTATATGGAATTAGGTCAGAGGCTGGTGTAAGGTCTCCACAAACTGCACCTGGTTGTTAGGACTATGACAGCTTTACAGGGCATGGGATTCCAGTCTAATTACAGGTGGAACCGCTCTGAGGTGGAAACACTGGGAGAAGGAAGATGACGACTGTGGGAATAGAGAAGAGGGCGGCCGGGGGGATGCGGGTGGGGCAACAAAAGACTCGTAAAGAATTTAATGTGTGTTAAAGAGTGGAGACATTAAACACAACACGTGATGGGTCAGCAAACTGTCATACATCAGTGCCACAAATGAGAAACATCAGTGGAAGCCAACCAAAACATGTTGTAGGCTTGATGCACGTCCACACACACACACACACACAATGACAGACAAACACATGTGCAGGTCATCATCAGACTGTGATTGAAGATGACACCTGAAAGCAGGAAGAAGAATTTACAGATAATGGCAAACACAGAAGGGAAACGTGGAAGACAAGTCACAAGGGAGGGAGGGGTGTTCATCCTGGGTTCACCATGACAACCCATCGACAGAGAGACAAACGAGGGGAAGGGAAGGAAGTAACGGAGACTGGGCTGTTGTCGGAGGGGCAAAATAGCAAGGGAAAAGCCAGTACATCCCATGATTTGTTTGTGAACATGTGACCCCCTACTGTCAAGTCTCCCCTACTTCCTGTGTGTGCAGCACAGTAATGTACATAGTGTTCAATCAGGCAATGCGTGGGATTAGACTCAAATTAGGGTTCAGCAACAGCAACGTTAATGTACGTGACTTGGTAAAACAAAAAGTTCTAAATTGATGCAACAGATACCATCAACCCTAACAAAAAAAATGGTATTGAACACCTCTGGGATGAACTGGAACACCGACTGTGTGCCAAGCCTCATTGCCAGACATCACAGCGCAAAGTCCCGCAGCCAGTTTCCAAAATCTTGAAGAAAGCCTGCCCAGAAACACCATGAGCCATTCAAATAAAGCTAAAGAAACAAGGATACCAGCATCATATAACTAGCCTTGTTTCCATGCATGTGGTGGTATGGTGGTATGTAACAGGTGCATACCACCAGGGAACATGATAGGTGTAATTCACCAGCACTGGGTCAGTGCATCCCCAGCGCACATCCAGAAGGTGACAGAATGTGATTAACCTCTGTACCGAGGTCTTCCTGCTTGTATCCAAACATGGCTCTGAGAGGTGTTGAGTCAGGCAAATGTTAGACTAGAAAAATTAAAAGAAAGTCTCAAATGAAATGCTTAGAATGCTGACATACCTCTGGAGGTTAGCACACCCATTTAGAGACAGATGTCTGAAGGCAGTTTAGCATGTGTCCTGCTTTCTATGAAAAGCAAGTTTAAACAGTGTTCAGCAAACACACAAAGTGAAAGTTATTGTTTTTAAAACTATTTCCAGAGGAAAAGTTTATCAAAGAAGTCCCTTATGTATCCTACAAAAAAAAGAAGTTACAGAAAAAAAAAGACATGTTTCATTTTCTTCCCTTGTTTCTTCTTGATCTGAGCCGCTCTGGAGTGACAGCTGAGCTGACCTAAATACAAATCACATTAGGGTTTCTGCTATCTCCCCGGTGTCCCATCAAAACCCTTTTCTCCAAAGCTGATGTTTTTGGCGTGTTGACAGTAAGTAGCCACACTTGCCACAGCAGCCGCCCCGCTTCAGAAATGCAGTCCTGGAGCAAGAATTTTGTCACAGATCCAGATCCCTGGAGGGAGCCCGGACCTCATGCAGACTGCTGCTCTGAGCTCTTTATGTCTGGGACAGAAGAGGGAGGTTTCCGGGTCACTGTACATCCAAGTCCCTGCCCAGAGCCTCCCAGGTCAGTTCCACTTTCCTGTTCCAAACTAAAGAAGAGCTTAACTGGGACTCTGACACCAGCTAACTTTACATCTTCTTTTCAATTTCGGGAGCTTTAAAACAACACTGCTTTTTTAAAGACTGTCATCTTTACTATAAAATTACTTACTGACTTGATCATGATGCATTTTAATATCCAACCACAGCAGGAGAAAGGTACCCTGTTGCCGACTTTTATACTTCTTGTGAACTTTCACAAAAGAAGCATCGAGTTCTTTTTGCCATGAGGATAGTAAGCCACGAAGAATTAAATGAAACCATCTCTTATTGCGTTGAGCACGAATAAACCCATAAATCACAACAATACATTTAGACTCTAGATTCACAAGATGCACAGTGTATTTGGACAGGCTTGATGTTACACAGCACGTCTGTGTGTACGCTGGGGGCATGATAACATCTCACTGAAGTGACAGGCAGGTCACTACATGTAGGTGTTTGCATACAATCAATACCATCTATGATTCTTATCTGCATGAGAGTGATACACTCCTGGTTCAGGCTGGGATTCAGGCCAAGGTGAAGAGACCGCGGTTAAGTGGTCCGTTCCTCCTCTGCTCCCTTCCATCTTTCATGGCTTTTTCATTTCAGAGGCCTTTATCGCTATGCCAAGCAGGCTCTCCGCTCCCGCATTTTTAATTAAAATCTCAAATGTGCAATAACTCTGGAGACTCTGGGCTAGCTGGCGAACAGGTCCATTGGTCTTGTTTCACCCTCCGAGGCTTTGTTGCTTATTTCATCAAAGCCTTCCATCAAGTCCGTCTATTTGTCCAATCCTGTTCACTTCACCGCATAAATGCTTTGACACAAGCCACACAGGGTACACAGATTTACCATGGGTGCACCTTTGTAGAAAAGCTCTACAGTGAGCAAATGAACTCTCGCTCTTAGACTATAGCCTAATCCATTCAAGGACCCTGAGAAAAATCCAATCCTTAAAGTCAGTCTTCTCGACTTCCCATGACTCCCTGAAGACAAAAGGCTGCTTGTGTAGACATGGACTGGATAAAGACCCCAGTGCTTTAGTCGAGTCACCTGGGTGCAGCTGCGTAGTGTTCTCCCACACAGAGTCACAATAAAATAAACTCCATCTCCTCTTTGGAATTACCCACAAGCCATATGTTTTCATACCTGGGAAATTTAAATATATGGTAGGTTGTCATGTTTCTTTAACTGTGCGGTAGTGATGTTCCAATCTGTCTCTAGAATTCCTCGGTAAGATTACAACATGAACAGGTGGCAGTGAAGCCTAAAAGTGAAATTATAGGGCCGAAAACTTGTTGCAAGATTTCCCAAAGTGTTTTATAGCGGACGTGGACCCCCTCACCTGAAATAATACTGCCTTTGCTAAACTCGGAAGAAGTTATTACACGTGTGTGAAATAAAATTAACCTTCAGGGAAAACAAGCAGAGGCTCTTCAACAGATAGACGAAGCTTGCTAAAGGAAACTACTGTTTAGACCATCATATAGTAGCATGAGACACATTAGGATCTCGGCTCGGATCAGATGGCAAACCCTGCTGAAAAAAACAAATCCTGGGAGTAAACATCGACATACTCTCAACTTCGCATGAGTATCTTCCAGGGATGTGAGTTACTGATTAACTGATTAGTTGTGAAGTGACCCTTGCATTTTTCAGTATGTATTATTGAAACCAGGGAGTCAACTGCCCTGTGGATGACTGGCATTTACGTTATGAAAAATTGCAAGCAGATACCGTGGCTAAAAATCTGAAGCGTTCACTCCTCTCTGTTTTCCCCCTTATCGTTCTATCATTATCTCCTCACATATCAAGAAGGTGAGGAGGGAGGAGGCAGCCAGGTAGGAGCTGGTGCAGGTTAGGAATTCCAGCCGATTCCGGGCCTCCTCCTTGCACAAACAGTGGGAAAAAAGCTCAGAGTTTTCCGTGAGGCCTAGGCTCATTCACTGAAGGAGCCCTGGGGGAGAAGGGGGGGGGCTCAAACAGTGATCCCACATCCCACCCACCCCGACGAGCATTCCACAGGACTGTCTGCTCGCCCATCATTAAGCAAGACCACCTGCTGGCAAATCAGGACCCCCATCATGTTCTCAGCAAGCCTGGCTAACCCCATTACCAGTGAGCCTCTGGACTGCTGTACACACATATCATAAAGAGCCAGTGGTATGTTGAGCAGTAAAATGCAGCTCATTAACATCCCACAAGGACTTTCGATTGTCCAACCACTGAAGCACACTAGCTGCACTCAGTATTGCATATTGAAATAGATGCGGCACAAAAGGGACAAAGAAATGATCTTTGATGCAGCTGTTGCATGACTATGCATTGACTTCTGGCTGGCTCATCTCTCCTCCTCTAAAAAGAGGGAGATAAAAAAAAAACGGGAAGGGGAGGAAGAGATCAAGACAGAAGGAAGAAACAGCCCTTTGTTGCTGTTCATCGTCGGGGCCTTGAGGGAAAGACTCTGGCATCAAGTCATCAAGAGCTGAAACAAAAGCGGCTGATAAACAGAGCAAGACAGATAAGATCTCCCTGTACGCTCAACACTTCTCCATCAAGAGGGCTTCCTCTCTTCCAAACCCCCCAACACCTCCGCCTTCTCTCTTTGTTGTCACCAACACAGGAATTGGGAAGAAGAAACTAAATGGAAATAATAATAAAAACAGCACATACTTTTTAATCCTCTCACCTGTTTACAAAATCTGGAGGATAACTGTCCCCTTCATCCAAAACCATGACTTCATGTTTGTTTCCAAAGACACAGCAAATGTCCGCTTGATTCTGACACATTATCTGTCAACTCCCTGCACAACTCCAGTTGACTATGCTAACATTTCACTGAATGGTAGGTGGAGGACAACACAAAGGAAGAGGTTCTGTGCCAAAGGCACTCTGCTTATCAGCCCCGACAAGGTGCAAATTCAACAATGGAGATGTGGTACATTTCCAGTTGAAGAGTTGCACTATTTTGCTATTTCAATTTCTTACTTGAACCACAGTCATGCCAATAAGGGCATCAGTAAGTAAAGATAAGGAATCGGGAAACAAAATGCGGCATTCTATTGCCCAGTAAATATGGCGTACAACATTTTAAGATTTGGTCGGCGCTGCAAGTGTTTGCTGAGATCGTGTAAACACTCCTCTGGGGAGGGCCGGTGTATGGCAGATGAAAGCCTGTAGCCAAGCGATCGCACACATGGACTGAGTGGCCCTGAAGTGGCACCGCCCAGTGCGAAGAGCACAGAGGCAGAAAGAGTGTGAAACGCAGCGCCTGAAGTCATCTGTCTTCACGCCGCACTGATCCAAACTTTAACAAATACGCCACGGCAAACACAACATCCCTCACGTCCACACACGTACAAAAAGAATCCCTCTGTTTTTCCTTCCTTCTACATCACTCATCTTAGTTATCCTTCATGTCTGTGTCTCTCCCAAAACTCTCGGTGGCAAGGAGCTCACACAAAGCCTTTTTTCTTCCACCTCAGACAATGCGCCTCCCCACCTAGCTCTCTGCCAGGCATTCCTGAGTCTATCCTAGCTATCGAAAATGTCAAGAATGAGGAGAAAGCAGAGGAGGGTGCAATGAGTGCTGCGGCAGGTAGAGTCTTGTCCTGCTGCACTGACATCCCACAGTCTCCGGGGGTAGTGGTTGCGCGGAACGGATGGGATCTGACTTGACTCTCTTAATTAAAACTCTGCACTGGAACAAGCCTCACAGCTCATTCTCTACCGGGTGGAGACATGCCAGGTAATTATTGGGGACATTTTCACTCCCCCCAAAAAAAAAAAACAATACAGATTTAATGGTGGGGATGAACCTGACAATTGTCCCAGGACATTACTTATTGGACAATGCACGAGAAGCTCTTTCAGATGTGTCAGAGCCCAATTTCCATGTGACTTTTGCCTGATGACTTCTTGGAGGTATTTCCTTACTGCTATTCCTTCGACTGTAAGGTGATACGAGAAAATCAGGTTATGTGAAGTAAACCCTCTTCAAACACAAAGCCGCAAAACAAAAAGGGCACATTCTAGGCAGTTTGTCAGAGCCAAGGAACTCCCCTCTCCACAACAGGAGTCCAAACAGAAGAAAAGCGGGCTGAATAAAAAGGTTAGCAGTGCAGTGTTTCGTGCCTGGACAGACAAACAGAAGAAGTTTTATGTGTGTGCCAAATGCAACTTAACACTGCAAACAAGCTCCATCCATTGGAACATCCCATCACCCAGAACTGTTCAGAGGAAAGTACCCAGAATATAGACCCTACAACTCCGAAGCAGTGATTGCCCCAGAAAAGCCTTCAGCAAGGTGATTCGCGCTCTGATTCATTTCCCCCTGGTGCTCCTGGCCGATCTAAGTGTAGGATTCTAACTTTGAGCGGCTGCCAACATTGTCAAGCACCAGTAAAAGTTAAACAGCAGCAAGCCCACTGTTCACTGGCATCGGGGCACAGGCTGCTACAGTCTCACAGTCACGGTAGATGCTGAGATTTATTAGTCATGGCTGTATGGTTCGTCTCATAAGAGCCTGACAAATCACTTCTCAACCAAATTAGGGCTGAGAGGGACACAAGTATTTCATTAACTCTTTTCATGCTGTTCTGGTATGAAAATTATTAGAATAAACAACAACAGAAGCATTTTCGCGTGTGGGCACGTTTGATCCGTCCATTCAGCGCCTGCGTCTTTGTCTCTGTGTTGTTTAACAGTCATTTTGTGTTTTTTTAACAGTCAAGTTAAAATGGTGGGAAGCTGTGAGTCAGTTGTAAAAAAAAAAAAAAAAAAAAAGTGGTAACCTATGTTGCCCTGTAAAGCTCCCACGCTATGTGTTATGTGCATGTAATTGTTACGTAGTTTCACCTCTGACTTAATAAAATGGCCCGGCTACAAGGTGCAAAGGTCGGGAAACGTCCCTTAACCACTCAACCTGTGTCCTTAAGGTGTTAATCAGACACACAAACCTCAGGGCAAGACTTGGAAAGGCTGGAGCCTCACCATGGCAACAAAGCTCCTAAATTGACTCAGATGTCCTTGTTTCACGGAGTTCTGGGAAACTTTGACGCTGTGAGCCCGAGGCTATGTAATTTCAGCAGCCACCGGTGTATGAAATCCTTGCTGCTTTCAGCGATTTACAGTTACAACATGTCTTCAAACTACGGCATGGAACCTCACACTAACACACAATATCTTTACCCTGATGAACTTAGAAATGGACTCCAAAACATGTTTAACTAACTGTTCACTATTTTAGACTCCCAACAACAGGAAATAGGTCTCGTTCCACTCGCACCAAACCGTCTGCTTACCTTCCACGCAGTGCTCCACGTCCTCCAGGTTGCGCAGGGTAATCCTCATCAGACTTGAGTTGAGCATAAGCTCGTTCTTGTGGTCTGGCCCCAGGGACTGCGAGGCCGGGTTGAGAAAGAATATGCGAGTGTCGCCCGTGGCCACCTGGTTGTCGCATATCCCGGGGTTGCCGAAGCCGCCGATCATCACCTTGTTGCCACCATCCAGGAGGATTTCGCGGTTGATGTTGGACTTTCCTTTCAAGTAGCGCCACACCCTGACCTTTAGTCAAACAACAGAAACAGCACACGTTATAGCACTTTGTCAAAACCAAAAACATACTTCATATTTGAATTCATAAGTATGCACAGGGGGGCTGATGGAGATTTGGGGGGGCCTGTCTTGCCTCCCTCTGGGCTTACCTGCACTACCAAAACATCCACTGACATTGTGTGTAATAACAGTGATTCTTTATGATTACATCTACTGGAATAAATCTCATAGAAAAGAAAATCCAGATAGAGCATGTGTCCAGCCACTAAAACTAAACTTATTTAAAACACTGCATGCATCCAGTGGTTGTGCATTTCAGGAAGCGCTGCCGAGGCTGCTTCATGCCCAGTCAAGGTAAAGCTCGCCCCTTTCCTCGTCACGTTGGCCGCCGTGTCTCATTTCAGCACTCGGTGGTGGTTTCTGTCCCCAGAAAGGAGAGCCGTGTGTCTCTAATCTACTCCGCTCCTTCGCCCCGGCGACGGGAAGCAAGTGGGCGCTGAGGGAAAGAGCCGCGAGCGAGCTGACCAAACACGACTTGTTTATTTTGACAGATTATGGAGTGGTCTACCACAAGTCCACGACGGCGCAGGAGCTGGCTTCACAATGAATGGACACGGAATGAGGAGGGAGGAAGGCCGTTTCCTGACTGAAAATGTGCTTATGCGTGGAACAGTGGATGTTTCTGTCACCGTGCTATTATGCGGTCTATTAGTCAGAGACACAATGTTCCTGTGACATTAAGAGAATGGGAAAATGTACCGTTTCAGTTCTATCACACACGGGTTTCACGGGAGTGACTAATGACAATGTAAGGCATAACTACGTATCTTTATTGCTTTAGGCACACCTTGAAGCACTTGTCAGTACTCTTTACTGAGGGGGGAAAAAAATCATATCATGGTCTCTTACAATCTTACAACAGTGGCCCACAGCTCGCTGCACTATTCTGGGGGCTGTAAGTGCTCCCCCTGGTTCTTTAAAGTGACCTTATTACATTTTATTGACTTTTTTTTTTTTTTTTTTTTTTTTATCCAGAAAGACATCACAATTATAGCCACAAGCCACCCATCTCTGGTTTGGGATGCATGTGCCAGCGACACCGCAGAATAAATCAGGATCCGGAGCCAAATGAAGTTCCAACATGTTTCAACATTTTATGAGCAGAGAGCAAAGTGAGAGCTGCAGCCCGGGGGTCGGTCTCCTCCTGCAGCGTGTTTGGGATGATTACATGGTCGGTTAGGCCTCCCCTTGTAGCTATGTAATTGGTAAGTGGAAATAAAAAATGTTTTTTTAAAAAACACAGCATCTATCTATTTCTGAAGGCAGAGTGGACTCACTGTCAGTGTCCGCTGCCAAACGCCTCTGCGTGAATGAGTTTGTCAAATGTTTTTTTTTTTTTTTTTTCCGCTGCTGTTGTTGTTGACGCCTCGGAGAGAGTTGGGAGACAAACTCGGTGACAATGGCTTCCATCAGCAACACGGGGGGGGGGGGTAAGGTACGAAGTGAACGAGGGACGTGTAACGGACCGCACCAGCCCCGCCGCCGGTGCCCGCGCAGGGCGCAGGTGCCTTCGGCCCTGGAGGCGACGCGCTCCCGCGGACAGAGGCGGGCTTACCTTGCAGGAGTAGGTGTTGTGCACCGGGTCCATGTTGATAATTTCGTCCACGGTGCCGGTCAGAACTATGTTGGCCTCCTCCTCCCGGTCCTCCAGGTCCTTCTCCGGGCAGCTGGCGGCGGAGCGCTGACACAGAGCCGCCGCCAGCAGCGCCAGCAGCAGCAGCGCCGCCCGGCCGGCCCGCGGTGTCCGCTGGGAGCCCATGACCACCGCGCGGATGGAAAGCCCGCAAAAGTAAACTTTCAAAACTGAACAAAACAAGAAAAAAGGACAAGAGGAGAAAAGGACGAGGCTGTGCCGCAGCAAAAGAAAAAAAAAAAACTCCAAACTCTTTCGAAATGCGTTTAAATTTGTTCTTTTGTTGTTGCGCCGAGCCTCTTTCTCCACAACTTCCCCCTCACGGACCAGCAGCGTCTCTCTGACCGTGCAGCCCTGCTCCCCGCATCTGCAGCCCGGCTTACAAACCCCTCTCTGCCGCCGCCGGCTGGGACACCAGGAGAGGAAGGAGGAGGAAGGAGGAGGAAGGGGCAGGGATCTCTCTTTCTCTCTCTCTCTCTCTCTCTCTCTCTCTCTCTCTCTCTCCAGGAATGCAACTGCACTTCTCTCTCCCCCTCTCTTTTCCTCTCTCTCTCTCTCTCTCTCTCTCTCTCTCTCACACACACACACACACACACTTTCACAGTGACGCTCCCGGATTTGCATGCGATCTGAATTGCTGATCCCACAAGTGAGGGTGAGATGGGTGGTGGTGGTGGTGGGTGGAGGGGCTGGGGTGCCCGTGGAGCGTGGCTGTCCAACGCCGCCCCCAGTCGGACAGACGGTGTCTCTGCCTCCGGTCCCCATCAGCGGGAGCCCGCACACACACCCTGCAGATGCACAAAGGAGCACAGGAGCAGGCATATGATGGCCTCCGTGGAGATTGATAGTGTGGGTTGTGAATTGGACATCCAGTGGCCCCCTTTGTGCAGGATATGTATTCACATGCCTCTAGCCTCCAGATGATCTTGTAGATTTCGGGACAGATAAAGAATAAAGCGCCCTTGGAGATTTACTTGAAAGACATCACATCAAGCAACACAACAGGCCTTTGATCTCATAGTTAATTGACTATGTTTAATAATTTGTCACATTCAACGGACAGTAATATATCGGTGGTGATCACATATTCCTCCATTTTCCTCTATTTCAAAGTGATATTACACTAGATGTATTGAGCATTGATGTATGAGTTTAGTGGTTTGATGCCGCTGAGTCCCCTCAGACATGCAAGGCAGGAGCAAGCAGAGCTCAGATTCTTAAAGGCTTAAGGAGCAATTTTACCACCGACATGAGTTAAATTGACCTTTATGAAAGCGCAGGCATGCAGGGGCAGATCTAGAGAAATACTTATGGGGTGGCAAGAGGGGGGCATGGAGACTTTAAGCGAACAATCACATATATCAATATTTGCTTGGAGTTTTATAAACTGGGTGCTTTTGTATGCTCCACTTGCATGACTGATCTGAAGTTTGGACATGTTTGTCTGCAGGATGAGTGAGTTTCAGAGATGTTGGTAGCTGCAGGCAATCCGGAGACACTCATCACACAAGTTACTAAAACAACCCCGCCACTATCCATCTCTTGTAGATTTCTGACAAGCCACAACTTTTCATATATTTTTGAATTAGATTGTCCAAAACTGGGGTGGCAGCTGGGGTGTCACCCCTTGGGACCGCCACAGTGGGCATGCCCTCCAACTTCTTCCCAGTGCAGTGTATCAACATTTGGGAAGTCGGTTAGGTCTTTCACCAGTAAAAGATGACCAGTATTTATTGTCTTCCATAAGGGTGATGACGTTGTTGTGGAATAAAATGTCTTGTAAAATTGCCTGCACTGCACCTTATGTGATACGTTAAACCTTTTATCATTGGAACTCACCACAGAATCACTGTGTACAGCCAAGCCCCTGTGTCTTTTAACATTCACCATTTAAATATGCTTATCAATGAAATACAAGGCAGGGAGGAACTACAGTATGTTTTTTGGTCAGTGTAATCAATTATTGGATGCAGCTTACCAGACTGTTAAAAGAGTATTGGACCTGAGAACTCTGTGTGCACTTGTTATTTATCACTCAACTCTGTACACAGCGTTTTTGCTTTGTTTGCTGATTGTTTTGGTTTCACAGCCCGCAACTTTTCTTTTTTTTTGGTTCACTTTCACCACTCTCATTAACCTCGTTTCCAGCGGCAGCAGGTAACTGTTTTCGGAGCGCTGATAAGCACTAAGCAGTGGACAGTTTGCACCTAGCTGGTGAACATAGTGGAGCACTTAGCAGGTAAAGAGGCAAATATTTTCTCAGGAGTTGGAGGAGACCAAAACAGAGATAAAAGGAGATTGAATATTGAACTAATCAGGTGACCAGGAACATGACTCTATATGCCATTTATTCTAATGTTGCTGTGTGTCTGATGGATGTGTTAGTAGGCCACTGTTTGCTTATACATTGGCTATAACAAGACAGTATTTTTAGATTAGATTAGATTCAACTTTATTGTCATTACACATGTACAAGTACAGAACAACAAAATGTTTAGCATCCAACCAGAACTGCAATAAGTAGTAAGTTCCTATATACAGATAATAAATAATATATTTTTTTTTTTTACAGATAATAAATTAACATTTTAAGTGGAACTGTAATATATAGGTGAAAATGTACAGATTGATTTGTTGAGGTAATATGTACATATTATACAGGTTGATTTGTGCATTAAATGTAAGTAGACTATAAGCAGGAACTATAAACATAATTTACAAAAAGCAAATTGGCATATGATAAGTTAGGTAATACAGAATACAGATTGAGTGAACATTAAATAGTGCATAATAATAAACAGTAGCTGCCTAACGTTACTAGACTAGTGCAATGTTCAGTACAGTTAGTGCAAACAGATGTCAAAGTGTTTTGAGTACAGAAAAGTCCAGTGGTGCAGTGGTGATGGTGTAATTTATCCAAAGTGGCAAATCAATGAATGCAGCTTTCAATCTGCATTGCATACTGCAACATTTGGATGACCTGACTGTCATCTAAAGTTTTTCAAGGGCCCAAATTTGCATTATCCAATGCCTCCCAAACTTAGATCAGGGAACTCAGTTGGATCCTTGAAAGTGTTCTTGAAAGTGACAAGACTGTTAACAACTTCAATATCACTGTGATATGATTTACTGGAGGATAGCACAGGTATAGAACAACTACGTACAGTGTAATCTGGTCCACAGTTTATTCATTTTATCAAACTTTTATCAAATGTGGATCCTTGATTTTAAGTATGAACTTTGGGTAATTTGGCAGAAAAACTGTGAAAGTTAGGGTTTTGACTAATGTGTACACCAAATGTAAACCTACCTCAGTGTTTGATCCATGTAAAACGGAACTCTACAGCTGAATAGGCGGATGCTCAACTAAAGCTATGTTATATATCATTAAAGATTCTCCTTAAATCATAAAACTTCCCAAGTTTGAATCTGTAAATGTTACCATATGGCTATTTTGTTAGAGCTCCGATTTAAGAACAGACACTGCGTAAATTTCCACTCCTCAAAAGCTGTAATTTTAACTACCCTTCTATTCCTGGGTAAATGACAGGCTTGGTTATGCACGGTTGCTAGAGAGGATATTTGCAGAAATTTGTTCAAGTAGGCCTCAGCTCTGACAGCTGAGTTAACTCAAACAGACAACCGTCTTTTGAATAAAAAATGATACAGTTTGTCAGTGTTCCTTTGCTTTATACAGATGAGGTGAGGGTCAAATCTGTCCAAATGCTTTTATTACAGGAGAACACACTCTTCACGCGCTATTCCTTTGGGAAAGTACAGTTAAATCAACACTGTTCAAACTCAAATGATTCCTCAAATCAACAAATGACATAATCTTTAAAATCATCAGGCCTGGAGCTGCTCCACTTAAAGTAAACTGCAGCCTGACTTTGTGGTTTCAAATAACATTTTCATTGGCTTCCATGTTTAAATGAGCTTCAATTTATAGCAGTAATGACTAGTTTGAACAAGAGTACACCCAAATTCAAAAACATTTCCACTGCATGTTATTATGTGTTATAAATTACTTTTAATGTAGCTGTATGTTGGTGTCGGACATGAATTACTACTGTCCTTTTTGGACAAAACCGGCTTTGCTTTTGTTTCTGGTTTTAGTAAACAGTAATGAGTGTAAATTAAAACTGTGTGTGTGTTTTAGGGTAAAAAAATCCAGTGGTATTTCCTTTTCAAACACACTAATTAAAGCGTAATACACATAAAATCGATGTAAGTGAAAGTATTCGACTGAAGACCTGAAGACCTGGGACTTTTTTTAAACCCTGATCACCCGACTCTGCTTTAGCGTCTTTCAGCTCATTGTTTTGGTTTTCAATCTAACCACTGCTGGATGTTTGGGCCAGCTGGCATTTTTACCCTTTAATAATTTTCTGTATGAGGAAAAGGTCCGTGAAACTAACATCAAGCACCGCTGTAGATTATCAGTCGTCTTTCTCTGTGCACACAGAGAATGATTATTGGAACAACTCTCATAGTGTGAAACTTACCAGAGCACATGAACAATCACGTCCCAGTTATCTCCTGACAGCCGTCCTCCACCCGCAAATATTTCAACACAAAAGCCCCAGAAAGTAAACAAGCTTTAACAAGACTGAAAGAAGACATGTCATAGGCTCTTTTGTGAAGTGTAGGCAGATGCAATTACAGCAGGAGATAAAGTGAAGCTGCAGAGCAAAGACATTAACCCACATTCAGAGGGGATTTACTAGCTGACATGAAGGTGGTGTACTGTAAAACATTGAGTATTACTTTGCTTGGACTTATTTCTCTTGCCACATATGTCAATTTTACACTCTGCCTTGTTAAAAACACAGATGAAGACTGACTGTGTTAGTTGGTTAAGAGCCACTTGATGACTGTGCAGTCTTATAAAAATACCTGTAACTCTATTTCAAATTATATTTGGTAAGAGACGGGTCAAATTAGTGTCAAATATCAGCATGAAATACTGTCTCTCAGCGGTGTCATATTGGTCTTGGCATTAAAAGAACCCACAGCGGCCAATCCGTACTGTTCACAGTTATGACAGTGATGGATGCAGATGGAGTCTTTTATTATAATCTATTTTGATACGTTATACTTATGTTGATGGCTTTCATACAGGAACTCATGGCAGCTGGAAAGAGTTGACTCTGTAAACATTAAATTACAATTTACACTACCATAACATGGATTCAAGGTTGAATTTACAATACAGGATTGAATAATGAAATGCTACACACACAGAAAATGTAAACAAATATTCAAATATTTAAATTAGAAGAGAAAATAAACAATGAAATAGGCAATAAAATAGGACAGACTATATAAAAGTAGCACAATACTGACTTGCCAGTGACTTTTCTGTCAATCGCAGCCAAGTGACAATTATTCAAGTGACAAGTGACCAAAATCAGAAGGAAAGCAAAAATTTGTTGTATTGTAATAGTAAATTACATACAGTGTGTGTATATACACAAACATGTATATATGCATATGAGTGATAAATATATAAATATAAATAACTTTTGATTTTATTTATTGAATGTACTATATTACTGCATATGCAGGGTTGTAGTGGCTAAGCCTAAACTTAAAGCCACTGCAGAGATAGGTTAGTGAATTGATGCGCTCGCTGTGACTCAGCTTAGTAGTGTCTAGTGAAAATAACAGTCTAAATTTCGCTTCTTTGCCTTTGGTGGAATCTTTATTGCTCATCGTTCATGGTCTTCAACGTGTTACACGCAAGAATCCATAACAATTTGTCCAAATATAAATAAGTGAAAGCAGGTCACCTAGGGGCTTATGTGAATAAAATATGAAAATGATTTGTTGAGGTGAAAACTTTGTTTATAACCACTGATAAAATTCACGATTTTAATCATTTACATGTTGACACTGTTTGGGTGCTTTCAACTGTTTGTTTGTCTGGATTCTGCATTCGCCAAACAAAATGAAAAAGTGAATTATTGCCATTTTTATCCGCACAAGTGACTTTAATGCCTGGACAGTGCCTTAAAAAGGTAATGTCGAGCCCTGCTGTAATCAGACGTGTGTCACTGGAAAGAAAGTGGTGTAACTTGAGATGCAACATTAGCAGCCAAATTGTATGCAAAGCCCAGGGGCTGCAATTCACAGAGAAGCAGCTGCATTGCTGCACCCCTGTGTATCACTGCATCATGGTCAGTCAGAGAATCACTGAGAGTGCAGTATCGAAAACCAATCCAACCTTTGGACTGAAGTCATGTAAGTGATATCTTACAGTGCATGCCACATACATAATGCACCACTCCTGCTAAAGTTATTTAGCATCATTGCATTTAATCTTGGGCTCTGTTTCAACATTATGATAGTGTCTTTTAATTTCCTCTGCTTGGTATGTTGTGTTTTACATTGCTCTTATAGATAATGTGCAGGCACACTCCCACTTAGCGTTGGCCAACATGCAGCACACAGACACCACACAAAGCACACACACATACACAGAGACATTCCAGCATTATCAAACGAGGCTGCTGTAGCTCTTTTGTTTTTCCAGAGGACAGGCCCAGTCCCTCTTTATCAGGTATCAGCATGAGAACAGGGGAGCGAGCCTCGCCTGCCTGGCATCTATCTGCCTCAGACCACAGACTTAGTGTCCAGTTTTCTACAGCACAGCCTGCCCTCTCTCCGCTGTCTCCCTTTGCCACAGAACCGGCTGTAGGTGAACAAAAGATGTTTAAACATGAACATAATTTGAAGTTTTAGTGCAATCAGGACACACACCACAAGTGAACAATACGCAGAAGCAACATTTAATAGAAAGACTTTTAATTGACCTTGTCATTTGGATCAATTTATTGTGGTAGAACCCTATTAATAGCAGCCAATGGGAGATTCCCCCTCAGGTGCCAGAGACAGGTCCTTGTCGTATTTATGTATAAAACAACATTTCAAAAATGACAAACCTGTTAAACAAGCAGACTCACATGATATATTCAATAATTATGTCCTGCCAGTAATGTGCATGGAACATCACTGACCAGGGATTTTTCCCTAACACCAACAGTCTGACATGAATGGTCAAACACTGACTGAACACATGTTCATCATGCACAGAGTTTGAATGTGACAGAGGAGCAGGGCAGTCAATGCATGCCAACGAAAACGTGGATATACAGGACATCCTTGAAGCCTTCCTCAGGTTTATGAGACAAAACAGTGAGAGTACAGTCTGAGTAGTTTTGGAGTCTGCATTAGTTGTTTTTCATACTAATCATCTTGCGGCAAGAGACAATTGTCAGATGGTTTAACCTCTGTCTTTATTATTCTTGCCATAAGGGCTGACATTAATATTTGCTTATGTGTCTGAAAAACTGTCAGAATTTCACCAGGTCCTTGTTGAATTGCCACATATGAAATGCCTATAGCAGCTCACTGCATTTGCATAAGAAAATTGCTTTTTCAATTTTGTGTTTCTGCGCAATTCAAATCTATTTTGGAGCTATTAGACCATCTGGTAGAAGGTTCATTCAAAGTTGATTGGTTTCCCAAAAAGGCACGGTGTGTCATTCACATTAGATGCTTTTGTTTTAGGCACTGCATATTGTTTGCTGGACTTATTCATTGCAGATGTGTTTAATTCTGTTGTTTAGGATGTATACTAGTATTGATGCAATGAGTGCTAAGCTAGTTTTGTTGACGTCTATGTTGTGGAAAAGAGAAGTCTAAGCTAAATAAAACGAAAAAGATAGAACATTTTATTTCCAAATGACATATATGTCTTTCTCCAGACTGTGTGCTTACAGACTAGCTATGGAAAGTTGAGGGAGAAATTAGGTGTTTTGTATTGCCACATTATATTCCTCCAATTGCAGCACCACTTTCCCAAAACAAACAGTAGAGGTAGAATAGCTGCAGCAAACAGACTGTGCTGTCTGACAGTTTGCCAGATGGCCCTCTGCTTTGTGGCGTCAAGTCTTAACAGGAGAGGTGGTTTCACACCTGGTTTTATCCCTGTGCATTTAACTGGAATGTCAGATAGTTCAATGCACTGTGGAGCCTCTCCCATTTATGTTTTTTGTCTCCAGCTTTCTCTTTTATTCGGAAAGTCTGCAGTTTGAGGCTTTAGGCACAGCTGAAATGTTTCTTGTTGGTGTCAATGGTATGAGCAAACAAAAATACTGACCATATGGATACATTGTGGTGGATTCATGCAGGACCCCCCTTTCTCTCTCTCTCATACCCAAATGTGAGACATAGTGTTCATTTCCGATAAAAATGTGAGTATGCCTTGTGGTTTTCCAACATCATTAGTAATCTGTCTTATCCGAATGGATTGCCATAGATAAGGTCGAGTGGAGACAAGATAAAGGAGTGTGAGTGAGGAACACCATGTAGAGTGTGTCTGCCTCGTTATAGATAGGGACCCAGATAAAGGCCCCTCACTTCCTCATGTCACACACGATGACTGTATTGCCTCTTAGGGTGGATTTAGTGTGTGATTTTTCCACAGCACTTGGTAAGTAAAAAAAAAAAAATCAGCATCAAGGTCATATGGAATTTTCTAAACCCATGAAACCCCAGAAAATTCCCCAAATTGGGGTTACCAAATGTAAATGTCAAATGCAATATGTCAGTTATGAGTTTCCTGTAAATCATTATGTTTAAAACCAGCTGTGAACTGTTTACTGGCCACATTGAAGCCAGTGCAGCAGTGAATGATAGCGAGCCAGCTTCCATTACCATTAGTTGGTTACAAGACCTCTCCCTCCATCTGCTCCCGCTCCCGCCCAGCTCCCGCTCGTTTATGCAGAGTGGTCACAATTTACAGACGGCCATTTTGTCTAATGGATACCGTTCATTCATTCCCAGCTTGCTCTTTGGCAGGCGCTCGCTGTAGTCCATTAGGAAATGAGTCCACTGCGAACGCCCACAACCACGCCACTGCAGATGAACGGCAAGATCAAAACCTGTCTGACTCCAAGTGATTTAGTCGCCGCTGTTGAGCTGATTTTGTATTCTGTACCTGTTGGCTACTTCTGTTGCTAGATGTGTAATGAGATCCATTTGGAGGTGAAATTGACTACTTCAATTTACCATTAATGCACTTTGTCATCTCTCTATTTGACATACTGAATCTCACCATAAGAGCAGGATTACCTACAGGAAGACAGTGGCCTGTAGTGAAATGATGAGTAATGCCTTTGTGGAAACACGAACACCATTTTAAACCAGAGGCAGCAGTGTTCCCTGTTATGCTCCATGATTAAGGACTTTTTGATGTACAGGAACTCCAAGTCAAAGAGGATCCTCATTTCCATAAGCTGGCCTTAGGTTTCCCTTGCAGTAGTGTTTGATCTATACGTCTTACCAAGGGAAGGAACTGTGATCAATAGGTTGACTTTGTGTGTGTGTGTGTGTGTGTGTGTGTGTGTGTGTGTACGTGTGTGTAACTGCCCTTCCTTCCTGTGCCAGAAGACAAACTAAGCACAGTGACAAGAAAGTGCAGCATCATCATGGCTTCCTCTTCTGCAGACTTGGTTCGACCCAAAACTGCCAGTTGCATTAGTTAATTGCACACTCCATTGTCTCTGTGCCACTTTGCTGTGCTGTGCTGTGCTGAGTCAAAAAATTCAATCTAATCATTTAATTCTACAGTGACTATAAAGTTTGGATCTACCTGTACCCATCAAAAGGATATCTAAGATGCTTGATTAAGTCATTATGAATCCTACAGATTCACAGATCAGTGGTCCTCTCCTCTTCTACCAAACATGCAACACTGTGCATAAACTGCTGTTGGTACTATTGTTGCTTGACTACCATGGGACTACCATAGCTATCCCTAAAAATGATGCGTCATGTTCTGGTAGGGCTTAATGCTGTATTTGAGTAATGTCTGCTGATTGGGAGGAATGGGAAACTTCATGTTATTCCAACTGGGGCCATTGTTAGCCTTAGCCTCACCGTACAGTTTAAGTGTTAATATTGGGCTTTATTTAGATGCAACTGCAAGCCATGGTGGCTAAAACTTCTTTGCCACAGGTTGATTAACACTTCCGAGTTTTACTTGAGAAATATCATAACTATGAGAATTTCTTGAGGCCAAATTGAACTTTTTTTTCCTGTACTACACTGTTCATAATAGCCTGAAAAATATGGAGGGAACACAACATTTGCATGAATAAAATTTAAAAAAAAAACAATTTACCAAGCTAAACTGTTGCCTTCAGTTGTAGCAATATTAACTTGGGGAATTGTCATTTTTTCACATCCATACCACCTGCATAGAATTTTGTTTTATAGCTTATTGAGGCGAAAATCTGTTGGTCAAATCCTCAAAAACGTACTTGACTACACTTGGCAGTTTTTATTCTCCAGATAATTATTCACCGAGTACAATAGGTGGGCTAATATCCTTCAGACTAAAATAAACAACCAGATATGTGCCTTTCGGGTATAGCCATAGTAGGACACCTAAACCTTTACTTCCAAAGTATTGGTTTATTGGAAGTGACATGCTGAACACATGGCGTCTTGCCCGTGCAGGTGGGTAGACATTCAGGCCAGGATAAGGAGCTGGGCTGTGGCCAGGTAGGGGATGAGAGCCGCCCCCAGCATCTAAAGCAGATGTTACCTCATGAATCCTTGCCCAGGAATCTGTGACTCATACCAAATCCCTCCTTCTGCTTAACAAAAATCCCTGAGAACCTGTGGAGGAATGAAATGGGGAAAGGGAAAGAACATGGGGTGGTGCAGGGTAAATCATGAAGTGCGTGACAGAGGGAGGGAAGAATGAAGGTGGGAAGGATTAACGGATGGATGGATAGTAGATGATTAAGGTGGGTGGAGGAGAAAGTGCAAGAGTAAGCTCACCTTTTCGGACCCCCCCCCCCCCGAGTCTAGATGGAATGACAGGCTCCATCATAGGGGAAATATTTCAAAAGCACGGCTGAGTGAAGAGGCAGAGCAGAAAATAAACAGGAGCGAGGGCAGAGGAATCAAAGCCGCGGACTGATGAAAGTGCTCCCTACATCCTGTCTGTCACTTAGCAGAGGAGGCCGACCGCCTGTTAGGACAAGAGCCCTTTGTTGCTGTGAGTGTGCATACATTTTGTGGCGCTCGAGTGGTTTTATGTGTGTGTGTTGAAGTCAAGTGACTGCATGTGTGTTTCATCTCTCTAAAGCGCCCTCCCTGTCCGTTAGTTCTCTCTCTCGCTCTCTCTCACACACACACACACACGTACACACAAAGCCCTCCAGTGAAAGCACACGTCTAAAGGAGAGGTGAGTGTTGCCGATTGAGTGAGTTGATGTCTCATCAGAGAAATATGTCTGGCTCGGCCGGGCCTTTGAGAGGGAGAGGGGCCCTTGGGTGCAAAAGTAGGGATCTGCTCCCCTTCCCAGCGTTGTTACATTTCATTTCCCACCCCCTTACTCCCTCACCCTCTCATTTTCTCCATGTAAAGTGCTGTAAGGCTGCCAGGCTCTCTTTTTGCTTCTCCTCCCTCTGCAAAACCACATCACATGCGCAGTATTACACATTAACACACACATTAGCACATGCACACCGCTGCACACTGATTACAGTGTCAACCTGATTGGGATTTAATGAACTTTATGTAACTTTGCTTGTTAATTACCAAATCACACCCCAATTAAATCTGCAATAGCAAAAAGTGCATAATGTTTCCGCTTTCTTGCGACCATAATGAGCTTATGCTTGTAGAATATTAAAAAAGTGTCATACTATATACAAGACAACACTAAATAGTTATTCAAAAGCAAAAGAGAAAGACTTTGATCTTTTTTACTTAAAATATACAGTAGGTGTCATCAGAATAAAAGCATGAATGTTTACATCATTTAGTAAACACAATCATTATCATAAGTCAGTTTTAATGTGTCAAGGTGATTCAAGTCTGCCATTCATTAAGAGCAGCAACTGCTTCTAACATTCTTATACTATATTAAACAGAGTTCAAACACAGGTTATTTTAAGACTACTTTAAACCAGATGCTTGTGCGTGGCATAAACCTTTAAATTAGGTGGTGGTCCTTCCTATTTAAGCTTATAAAGTACAAGTTTAGTTCAGCTACAGTTTTAGTTCTCTAATTGAAAGGCTCATCAGACTTTAAAGCAACTGCTGCTCCAGTTATTACAATTGCTAACATGTTTTTCTCCATATCAGTTCACTTTTTCAAAACTTCTCTCTTTTCCAACATGCAGCGCAGCACAACAGTTAATCTCACATCCAAAATCCTAAAATTAAATCCGGTAATGCAATACAAAACTATACATATTCACTTGCATAAGATAGATAGTGCAGGTCAACCCTGTCTTCTGCATTTAGGTCACAAGTTCTCATCCACATCACAGGATCTTTAGGCGTGCCTGATCCATCCCTGCCAATCTTCTGCAGATATGTCCAGACATCCAGCATTCATCGGGTCCAAGAGGGACATCCGATCATGTGCATGGTGGTCATAAACTTTCCACCTCCATGAGGAAAATGATTCTCTATGGGGTGTAGGAGTGGAGAGTAAGGTGGAAGGAAAGGTGACACCATCCTGGGATGGGCTGTAAACCACTCTGTGACCGGAAGAGAAGCCACATCAACCCATACAATTACTAAACCTTCTGGATTCTGCCTCACCTGCCCCTTTTCCTCACCTGGTATGAGTCATCAAGGAATTAAAATAGGTGCTCAGTGTCCCAATTAGGAATTTATGCATTTTCTTAATTTCTTTTTTTGTAGCTTTTGAATGTAAATTTAATAGTTTTGAGAAAAGTATGTAAATCACATGTGGTATAAATAAGCAGAGTTTCAGTGGTGGTTGATTTGGGTGAGAAGACAGGTCATGAAATTCGAAAGATGTGGCCATGGGATGCATCTTGGGTGAAAGCAATGAAAAGGGATTCACTGTTTGGTCCGTCCACACTGACTACTGCTGTGCTGACTGTGTGAAAAGTTTTGAAAAAGTGAACTCATATAGAGAAATGTGATTTAGCTATTGTAAAAAAAAACAACAACAACAAAAAAACTGTAATCACACACTTAAAAAAACATTATTGACGGGGTCACAGTGAGAATGTCACCTGCTGGATTCACATCAACAAATGATTGTTCCAGGTAGGCAGCTAATGCATTCAGTGATGTTTTGACACAGCACAGAAGTGACTAATGAATGTGTTTTTTCTCTGTGATGATCACATGGATTTCTTTTGGAGTGCAGTAGGTGCAGATGAGTCCAGTGAAATACGTCCATTAAAAACTTGAGTATCGGCTCTTTACATTGTTGTGTAAGGTTGGGAGAGGTGTCTGTTGATACTGGGGTTTCATTATAGCCTACATTTCTATCTATCTTGAAAGTAAACTACTTACCATTTTGGGTGGGACCTCCTGGAGCTTCCTTGAGGACCCCTCATGGTCCCAAGACCCCAGAGTGGGAACAACTGGTATACCTGGGTCAAGGGTCAAGGGAGTGAGCAAAATGTTTGTTTGCAAGAGGAGACATCTATCATAACATGACCTCAACCTAATGATGGCAAACATGTAAAAGAAGATGGTCATTATGGTTCATTTTCATGATGAAAATGCATTTGACATTTAGGGTCCAATTTCCTACAACTTCCTACAATTTCCAAGGGTATGGGTCTAATTGGTGTGTTGCACTGTGGTAAATGTCACCGTTCAGATGTGGAGCTAGAAGCAGTCAAATCTGTTCCTATGATAAAATATGATTGGTTACCTGGACAATGTCTCCCCCCTGAGGCTGAAAATGATTTATACTGTAAAAATAACCCAAGGCATCCACACATGTATACATTATACGATTGCCATTATCTCATTTCCTGCCAGTTTATTTATGTTTTAGTTTTAGTTGTCTTGTGCAGAAGGTCGATGGCATTTCCTATACACACGTGCTACTAAGAATAGTTTCTTTTGCTATGGTCACATTCTCATTACATATAATGAATGTTGTCAGGTGTGCACATAATCATTTCAAACATATCTTTTACGTATTTTTTTAAATTTTTCACAGTGGGCAGATCCCAGTAACTAAACTAGTTCACTGAAAATATCTGAAAGAGTTCTGGTAACCAAGTATGCAGTGTTTCCATTAGATAGATAGATAGATAGATAGATAGATAGATAGATAGATAGATAGATAAATTACTTTATTCATCCCCGAAGGGAAATTAGGTCGTCATAGCAGCCGGTATATTTAAATACAATAAAATACAATACAACAATAAAATACAATACAATAGAATAAAATTAAATGTTCCAGTATATGGAGCGGAGTGTTGTACAGGGTACACAGTGCAAGGAGACATTTAGTGCAGTTCTGTGGTGGTGACTCTGACAGAGGTAGATGAGTTGTGGAGTCTTATTGCGGTTGGGAGGAACGATTTCCTGTAGCGTTCCTTAGAGCAGCGGGGTTGAATGAGTCCGTGGCTGAAGCTGCTCTTTAGCTTGTCCAGTGTTTTGTGGAGGGGGTGAGAGGGATTGTCCATGATTGCCAGCAGTTTTGCCAGCATCCTGTCCTCCACCACCTCCTCCAGGGTGACAAGCTTAGAGCCAACCACAGACTCAGCTGTTGCACACTGGACAGTTTTCTTATTTGTATCTTCTTTGTTTTGTTTTTTTATTGTCAAACTATTCCTTTTTTTGTAGGCTATTATATTTTCCTGTTTTTGTTTTTTTTTGATGGATGACAATCACAGAAGACAGCATTTTGTCATACACGTAAAAATAAAAATAGAATACTACAGTAAAGAAGTGTTTGATTCATAGGAAACTTCTTCTTACTCTCTGTGCATTGTGTACAGTAGTCCTAGGATGGAATATAAAATGGCCCCAGGTAGTTTTGCAACATTTAAAGAGAAAATGACAATAATAAAGGCCTAAAAACTAGATTTTGGCACATTTTAAAACAGGGCATGAAGCAATGATGCAGCACCTAAAGCTACTTATCATGCCCGTGTGAAATATCATACCCTTCTCTCTGGAATGTATAAGAATAAAGTATAAAGTCTCACAGAGAACATCAAAAGTTCAAGAGCCAGTGTCTCAGGGGCTTCACGCAGCACGCCTGCGCAGACGGCGCGGGGCTCTCTGCGCAGCCCGCTCTGCTCTGCGCAGACAGCCCTGCGCAGCTCGCCGTGTCGAACAGACTCGACTGTGCCATACCGCAGGTAGCTGAGGTCGCCCTGCGCTAGCCAGGCAGGCGTACAATGAGAGATATTGCGCAGGAGCCGGACAGCAACTCAGTGGCCGCCGTAGAAATATAAAGACGTAAGTGGCGCACAGCGACCCTGCCTGCTTGCGGACGGCTCGCTTCGTCGGGCAGCGCAGCGTTAGCGCCAGCTCACGTTAGCCAGCTCACGCCAGCCAGCGTGAAACGCTCATGGGGCTCTGAGTTAGCCTGGACCTGAGCTGCACGGCCCGGACGTGTCCGCTGTGTCCCGGCGCAGTGAAGGACGCCGTGTCTCCGGCCCGTCGTGATGTCTCTGTCCACGAGGCTGACAGTTTGTTTCACCGACTAACCAGACACACGAGCCGGCTAGCTGCAGCGGCAGCTAACAACAACACTGACCTGTGTCAACAGCCCGGGACAAATACACACTTTCTTTCCCAGTATGATACGCGTACTCGTCTGTCTTTGTCTCCGTCGCATTTGTTTTGATAACCCAGAGTGTTTTAGCGAGAGCATATCCGTTTTGTTTGTCTCCCCGCAGGCCCGGCCGTCCAAATGGTGATCATGTCAGGCACAGCCACTGTGCTGCAACAGTTTGTCAGTGGGCTGAAGAGTCGCAATGAAGACACCAGGGCAAAATCTGCCAAAGATCTGCAGCACTATGTGACTACAGAGCTCAGAGAGGTAACAGACAGACAGACAGAGAGAGACCTGTCATGAGGAGATCCTTCCAACATACTGTACACTGAATGCGTGTGGTGGCCCTCAGGAGCTGGAGAGTGATCAGCATGGAGTGGATATGAAGCCACACTTCAGTTTCGTTTAAACTATTACACAACACGGGGAGGAATTATAACAGATGTTTTTCCCTTCCCAAAGATTGTAGACTTTTTTAAAACCGCCTCGTTTTTTACTTTAACTGTAGTTACGCACAGATAAATACATTGTCAGTACAAGTAGCAGTCACCGATCTTGCTTTTCCTACCTACTGGTTTTTGTGATACTGGTTTTGTGCCTTCCACAGTTGAGCCAAGATGAAGCCACTACATTCTATGATGAGTTAAACCATCACATATTTGAGCTGGTATCCAGCTCTGATGTGAATGAGAAGAAAGGAGGGATTCTCGCCATCGGTACGTTTAACTTTTCATTTACTTGAGGTCTGGTGGAATTAGCTTGAGATACGTTACTGCCCTGGATGTATGTTACGTGAAAATGTGTATAACGTGAAACTGTTTATGACTGTGACTCAATCATTTGTTTCAGTGAGTCTGATCGGGGTCGAGGGAGGCAATGCCACCAGGATCAGCCGCTTTGCCAATTACCTGCGCAATCTGCTCCCCTCCAGCGACCCTGTGGTGATGGAGATGGCCTCTAAAGCCATGGGCCACCTATCTATGGCAGGGGACACCTTTACTGCTGAGTATGTGGAGTTTGAGGTGAAGAGGGCCCTGGAGTGGCTGGGAGCAGACAGGAATGAAGGCAGACGCCATGCTGCAGTAAGTGACAAGCAGGCAGCAGGGACTGTGTTGTTTGTTGTTGAAATAGCACCACTTCTTTGTGGTGTTTATGTGTGGTGGAGATACGGGCAAAGGACGGTTAGGGTTGGGGGTTAGGGTTAAAACTCTTAAAACTGTCTACACTGTTATTGACTTTCCCCCCAAAAAATGTAAATACATGATTTTTGCATAAAGGTTTTTCTTCAGCATCAACTTAGTTTTTGTCTTTGTCAAGTTAACAGTTTCAAACCTATCTTAAAATTAACTGCTGTCCCAGCTAACAAATTCACAGATAAGGAGTCAGTTGTTGAACAGTAGATATGAATGATTAGTATAGGTTTCTGCAACACACTTGCACTCTGGCCCTGTTGATCTTATCTGCAATTATTCTCTGTTGCAATGAGGAATCTGAAATGAAAACACCAAGCTTAGGGGAAATAATGCTAAAATACAAAACACTGATCAAATCAAATGTATGCCTTTTTCTAGCTTGGGCAATTTTGAAATAGATGGAATTCCTTGTCAGGGTCTCAGTCCCTCTATATTATATTATTTTTGTGGACAGTTATCCATGCTGACGGACACAATCATGCTATTATTCACCTTTTCTTTAAAGTTCTTATTTGTCTGTTTGTGTTCGATTGCTTGATTTCCTGCCAACAAACAGGACAAACTGATGGAGTCTCAGTTAGTTGAGATGAGATGCTGTGCTGTTTTGCAATCCGATTGCGTGGCTTCGGTTGATAAGACAAGTGTATTATCTATGCAGTGAACTAGTGCAACTCTAATTAGAAGACTCTGTTGCTAAGCTTTGTACACCAATAATCTAGTCATAATATGACTAAAACAGCAATGTGAACAAGGTGGAGCCAATGGAAAAAGCATACACTAATGTTATGTTAATGTATTTATGCTCATTATTATTGGAGGCAGTACAGGAGTAATCATAATCACAGAAATATTTCTGGAATACTTTCATTTCAGTGGCACAATTCTATCTGAACACACCATCTCTCACTGCATTTCCCTTCACTTGATTGCATGATGGTGAATGAATGTTCCACGGGTGGGACACTTTGCTCTGTCTCTTCCGTTATTTATTTTTTTTATCGCAGAATTCTTACAAAGATGGCCGTAAGGTTGCATCACGCCAGAGAAGCAACTTCAGAATAGAAATAGGATTTTAGCAACTTAATATAACATTGTTTTTGTAAACAAATTCTACTGATGTTTGATCAGTTTAAGGAGAGGAGAAAATGGTTGCCAGTAAAGAAGTGAACCCAAGAAAAGCAACTCATGATCAACCATAAAACTATCTTCTGTCTTTTCCAGGTGTTGGTGTTGAGGGAGCTTGCTGTGAGCGCACCAACTTTCTTCTTTCAGCAAGTGCAGCCCTTTTTTGACAACATCTTCTACGCAGTATGGGACCCCAAGCAGGCCATCCGAGAAGGGGCTGTATCTGCACTGCGAGCCTCTCTCATCCTCACCACACAGAGGGAGACTAAGGAAATGCAGAAGCCACAGTGGTACAAAGTAAGACATTCCACTGTACCTTGGCAAATCCCATTTTTTGTTCTTAAAGAAGTGTCTTTCCTCAGTGCATTTTGTATTTGCCAGGGGAAAACCCATATCATTGTTATAGGCAACATACGTGTTTGTCTTACTGTAACAGCAAACCTTTGAAGAGGCAGAGAAAGGCTTCGATGAGACTTTGGCCAAAGAGAAAGGGATGAATCGTGACGACAGGGTCCACGGCGCTCTTCTGATCCTGAATGAGCTGGTTCGCATCAGCAGCATGGAGGGAGAGGTGAGGGACAAATTCACTGTGGAAACATTCTCACATCCACAAGCGAGACACTCCTCTCACTCAGTTTTGTCTCTATGACAGCGCATGCGTGAGGAAATGGAGGAGATCACGCAGCAGCAGTTGGTCCATGATAAGTACTGCAAGGAGCTGATGGGATTTGGAACCAAGCCCCGCCACATCACACCTTTCACTAGCTTCCAGTCGGTGCAGCCGCAGCAGTCCAATGCCCTCCTGGGCCTGCTGGGCTACAGCACGCCTCAGGGCTTTCTCACTTTTGGAGCCGCGCCGGTACCTGCCAAGAGCTCGCTGGTGGAGAGTCGATACTGCCGTGAGCTGATGGAGGAGCGATTCGACCAGGTAGATTTTACAGCAGAGGTCTGGCTTTTCCAAGAATGCAACAGTTGTTTTGGTAATTGTTTGAGCTGACAATTATTGAGGTGATAAATTGATTTTTGTTGGCTTAAGAAGAAATGTATACCATGTCATTGCATTTTTATATTTCGCCAAGTATCAACCAAGTAAGGGATAAAAGTATTGTTATTGTTGCTCTGTATCGGTTATCAGGACAGTGCTGCTCCCAATGTGAGCACTGCAATTCTTATTTATCTTTTGTGTATGAATGACACAAAATAGAACATTGTTAAACTGTTGATCGCTCTGATGGAACAATGTTTAAATATGTATTCACTTTTATATTATTCATCAAAAGCATGATTATGAGGTAATTTTAAATGGACATCAAAATCTGCAGCTCAATTCTTTTACCTGTGTCTTAGCTTTATGTTTTTGTATTATGTCTTACAGACAGAATGTCAGTCAGAACAGTAATACACAGATTAAAAACGTGTACCCCAGGTTGGTGGAATCTGTTTCCCAGTCTGCCCCAGCCATTCTCCACATCGTGTCGCTTGCATGTGCTTCATTAAGTTACATTCAAAATTGAGTACCACTCCAAAATGAGGACTAGGGCGAGTTGGTTTTGGGTGTGGGTTATCCCTGCCATAAATTATGCTCTTGAAGTTTAGTATTCAGTTTTTGTTTAGCCAAAGAGGTATTTATTGAACTATGTGTGATTTTCATAGTGTACTGTGTTGTTCTATTGGAATGCATCACATCACATCATAAAGTGTTCCTGTTATTTTGTTCACCCCTTATATATGCTAAGGCGATTAAGTCTTAGATGACCAACATAATACGAAGAGGGTCTGTGAGTGTGAGGAAAAAGTCTTAAATAACAAGAAATACTATTTAATTTTAAAAGTTTTTTCAGCTTTAGATTTGTCCAGGAATTTCATCCACCCAATAGTCCATGAAGATGGCAAAGTACGAGCTGGTATCTTACCATCAAAAGTCACATTTTGAATTGAAGAAATATCATTTTTGATAGTCAAGAAGTTGAAACTGAGATTTCTTAGCTTCTTCAACACTGCAGCAAGCTCATGAAGAAATTGAACAAGTATGTCACAATGTCAATAACAGGGCCAGTGCTGTTTTGAGCACCAGATAAATCCTTGTTGACACAAGTTTTTATTACATGCTTTTTCCAGGTGTGCCGGTGGGTGCTGAAATACAAGACCAGTAAAAACCCTCTGATCCAGATGACCATCCTCAACCTGCTTCCACGCCTGGCTGCTTTCCAGCCACATACCTTTACAGGTGGGACTAGTCAACATTTTAACGTAATGAGATGTGAACAGATCGTGGACAATTTGTGGTCTCCTTTGTTCTTATATCAACGGGCTTTTGCTGTAATACCATTGCTTGTAGTTTCTTCCAGTCAGTTGATTTATGTGTTGCAGCCTATGCAAAGCCCTATGTCTGCGTTTAACCGTTTGCACTGTGGTTGTTCCATCCACTGCGCAGACCAGTACCTGTCAGACACTATGGGCTACCTACTGGGCTGTCTGAAGAAGGAGAAGGAAAGGACGGCAGCTTTCCAGGCTCTGGGGCTGCTGGTAGTGGCCGTCAGGGCAGACATCCAGCCTTACCTCTCAAAGGTCCTTGAGATCATCAAGGCTGCTCTGCCACCCAAGGACTTTGCACACAAGTCAGTAGGAACAGTTTGTAGTCTCTGTAGACCATAAATTATATTTCGTTATATTAAGATAATGATATGTTTGATTTGTTGTTTATTATTCTGTTGTACTTTAATAATTATTGTCTTACTACATTGTTTTTATTCTCTTTTTTTCTCATTATATATATATATAAAAATATATATAAAAAATGTACAACAATTTTGTAGTTTTCGGTAGTGCTCTAAAGTGCAATCTCCAAGGGCTGGTTTAATTTAGACTCTATGAATAACTAATAAAGTCTAAAATGTACAGTATATTTCAGGTAGTAGCTCCTCTGTGGTAGACCTTTTTTACAAATAATTTATAACTTTCTATGAAAGGAAAAAAGACTTACCATTAATGCATGTTTTTCCTTTTTCCATGTGCAGGAGGCAGAAGACCATGCAGGTGGACGCCACAGTGTTCACCTGTATCAGCATGCTTTCCAGAGCCATGGGTCCCAACATCCAACCAGACATCAAGGAGCTGCTGGAGCCTATGCTGGCTGTAGGCCTCAGGTTGGACAGAATTGTTTCACCATTGCCTGGATTGGATTTTTGGGCTTGGTTTATACAAGTATTAGGGTTTATATCCCGAGTTTGATTTATATGTCTTATATAGTTATCTTTTAAGTTATATTTGTTGATAAACACACCACAACGGACTTCTTTGTCCTCATCTGAAGGGGACAACGACGATGATATTGGGTTGTTTGTCCTTTGCGTCCTGTCCATCTAGTCCTGCACTGACAGCGGTGCTGTATGATCTGAGCCGTCAAATCCCCCAGTTGAAGAAGGACATCCAAGACGGTCTGCTGAAGATGCTTTCCCTGGTGTTGATGCACAAGCCACTGCGTCACCCCGGCATGCCCAAAGGCCTGGCTCACCAGCTGGCCTCGCCAAGCCTCACAAACATCCCAGAGGCCAGTGACGTAGGCAGCATCACACTGGCCCTGCGCACACTGGGAAGCTTTGAGTTTGAAGGCAAGAACTTCGAAAAAAAACTTTAAAGCAGGGCTATCCCTCGTTTTTAAACGATAAAAAAGGATTTTCATGTCTGGGTAGTGACATTTCTGCCCCCAAAAAAACAGAAAGCATTAAAGGAATAACTGTCGAGTCAATGCCTTGGTGTCTGCACACTGCACATTCTGTGAAGGTAGAAGAAATGTTGTGGTTTTAAATTGAAGGCATAAACCATCAGGTATGAGATTGGACCCATAAGGCAGGGAGCGCACATGGCCTGTAAGAAATAATTAAATGAACGGCAGAAATGGCTGGAGGGGATGTGTTGATGGGTGCAAAATACAAGATTGTTCTGGACACCTTAAACTTGTCTATTTATTTTGAACTCGTTCTTCTTTTAAATTAAGTTATTGCCTTATTTTTTTGGTGAGGAATATTATTGAAGAGGTTTTAGATAAAAGAAACTGAAACAAGCTAATGGCATGCTCACAAAAGCAGAGAGAGATACATGCATACAAAATTAAGCAAGTCATTGTTAATTGAAGCTTTATGCACTTAAAAATGCATCTTCCATGATTATTCAGAGATTATTCTATATAACTATTTGTTCTTTCACCAGGACACTCCCTCACCCAGTTTGTGCGCCACTGTGCTGATCACTTCCTGAACAGTGAACACAAGGAAATCCGGATGGAGGCAGCTCGGACGTGCTCACGCCTCCTTACCCCCTCCATCCACCTGATCAGCGGCCATGTCGTCAGCCAGACTGCTGTGCAGGTTGTTGCGGATGTGCTCAGCAAGCTACTAGTTGTTGGCATCACTGACCCAGGTAACACATAAAAGAATAAATGGGGATTATTGTATTGTTGTTGTTTTTAAATTGATAATGATGCATCATGTTCTCTAAAAGTGCAGTTTCGCAAGAATTAGCATTTGCAAAATTTGTAAGAAATGTTGCATTTGTGACATGGGAATACATGCCTGTTAACAGCTGTTGTGACCCAGGATGATAAAGGTTATGAGAGTGATAAGAGAGTCAAAATGTTGACTTTTTTTGTCTCTGTCCTCCTGCAGATCCAGACATTCGATACTGTGTACTGGCATCCCTTGATGAGCGTTTTGATGCTCACCTCGCGCAGGCTGAGAACTTGCAGGCGCTGTTTGTGGCGCTAAACGATGAGGTGTTTGAGATCAGAGAGCTGGCCATCTGCACAATCGGACGCCTCAGCAGCATGAACCCTGCTTTTGTCATGCCCTTCCTACGCAAGATGCTCATCCAGGTAGGAGAGGCATAACCGATGGCACCCTATGAGTACTTTAATGATTTAATGTGTTGAAGGTCCTGTATGGATTTTTTTTTTACCCATTAAAGAGGAGTTTGGTGTTGAATCTTTCAACTGAAAACATTGAAACAATCTGCCTAAATTCCTTATTTGCATTTCTTGGCTTTTTTTCCCCCTCACCCAATTTGGTAGACTGGCATGCTCTAAAAGGTCAATGGTAGATGTTGAACAGCTACATTACAAGTGACAAATTTTCATTATTTCAGGTCAGGGTTACAATCTGTCCAGTCAGGTTCTATGTGGGCATGACAATGTACCAACATGCGAATGTAGAAAAAGAAAACTTGGTTAAAAAATAATAATTTGAAATATGTGACAATTTTGCCACATAGGGGCTTTTAATCAAATTAAAAATAGAGCTTTTATTTTGTTTATGTTTCTACTTTTAAGCCTGCCTTCGAAATTAAATACAGTACATTCAAGTGGCTCTTCAGAAGATAAAATCTTTATAAATTAATTTTTTTGAATTCATAAATTAACATGGTTTCCAGTTTGGTTATTCCTTTAAATGGAGAGGATGTTAAATAGAAATACAATATTTTACCGTCATGCACATCTATCGGTATATTTGTGTTTTGTTTGAAAAGATCACTTGTTGTCTGTTGTTCCTACTGGATACCATTAGAGGGCAGCAGAGGCCATGGTATTATGCACAGTTTAAAAACCCAAAGTATACCTCTATAAGACTTTTCTTAATGGTTTCAAAATGTTGCTTCCATGACACTGTTATTTACAGTATGAATTAACCTCATTAAGATTTATTCCAGGAAGAGAAGAGTGGGTGCTTTATACTTAACTCTGTTTTGAATTTTGTTGCAGATCTTAACAGAGTTGGAGCACAGTGGTGTCGGCAGGAACAAAGAGCAGAGTGCTCGTATGCTTGGTCACCTAGTCTCCAACGCCCCCCGCCTCATACGGCCATATATGGAGCCCATCCTCAAGGTACAGCTCTGCTTATTCTCAGTTATGAAGGTGTGTTAGTGCATGAGGGTAAATCAGGCTGTTGCTTGAGGGGAGCATGTATACTCAGTAAACTTTCTCTGAACAGGTAAAAGCGTAAAGGGGAACTCCACCGATTTTACACATCAGAGTCAATTTATTGGTCTTGGGGAATACTGCTGCATATATGAAGGAAGTTTGATAAAGCTTTTTGTTCCTTCAGAGGGGAAGTTACAAGTTTGAAGATAAAAAGACTCTGGGGGTGTGGAGTTAGAAAGAAGTGAGTTTGAGGCTAGAGCTCAGAGCTACCCACTACAAGCATAACACACCTGAATCTCTGACAGAACTGTTGGCAGTTGAATTGCATTGTGGGTGACACAGGCACCAGGTTTCAAGAAGGAAGAAGAATGCATGAAATAAAAAAACATGATATCTCAGTTATGCTGCATGGATTATGATGGGGTTTTTTTTCAACTGTCTATCATGAGTCATAACAATGTTATAGGAATCCAATGCTAAATCTGTGGAGGGCTCTTAAGTTTTTCTGACTGTGAAATTTAAGGGGAGCACTGGGGTTGAATGGGTTAAGTAACTCTGCTATCTTTTACTTTTGCAGGCTCTCATCCTCAAGCTGAAAGATCCAGACCCCAACCCTGGAGTGGTCATTAGCGTCCTTGCGACCATTGGCGAGTTGGCTCAGGTAAGGCTGGATTTAATGTTTCAGTTCCTTTAAGTTTTATACAGACACCATTAGCCTGTGGATCATAATGATTCTCTAGCTGCAGCTGATTGAAACCCAATACATCTGAGCAGAATTGTTTGCCTTGTGCACATTATTACATTTTTAATGCAAGCAAGCTGAGCTTGTCCTTTTCTGAAGGGAAAAGTACAAGGTACAGCCACACCCATGGATGTGTGCCTTGCTCCACCCTGTCCAGGCGGTTCGATGGCCCCAACAGAGGAGTCAGGAAAGCAGAGTTAAAGGCAGGAAGACTGTGCAGTTCAGACAGAGTGCAGGAGATACTCAGGTAGACCAAGTGTTCACAGTTGACTCAGTGCAGGAAGAGGCAGAAGCCCAGCTGCTCAGGAACCAGCACAGGAAGACACAAGAAAATGTAGGGAATACAGATGAGAGCCATTAAATGTCATGTTGAAAAACAGATGTATACAAACTACGTGTAGAATCTGAAAAATTCTGGTTTTGGTAACTCGTTGGGGTAGTGTCAGTAAAAGACCCTCATGAATCTCACCCAAGGACACAGACCTGAATTGACTGAAAGCAACACATAGACTGCACTCACTTTCACAAATAAACAAAAGTTTGATAACAGAATAATTTGATAAATAGTTAAACTTATTTTAAAATAACTTCAAAATTCTATACAAGGGCTATGGTTTGATATGGTCAGACTGAAACTGGTATGGGATCAAAATTATTTTAATCTAAAAAGTAATTATTCAAGCCCTTTTAGATTTTAGGCGATCTGAATGACAGAAAATTTGGCAGATTTTAAGATTTCCACAGCTGTGATTGATTGTCCTATGTCTGCCCTGTCAGGTGAGTGGCCTGGAGATGAGGAAGTGGATGGATGAGCTTTTTCCAATCATCATGGACATGCTGCAGGACTCCTCCTCACTGGCCAAACGACAGGTACGCCAAGAAAATGAGTATCTGCTTCATCTGGTTCTAATTTCTTTTCTCATTTCTCCTCAGCAGTACTCCAAGTTCTGAAAAATATTTATTTCTTGGGTACAGTAAATACGCGTCTACTTCAGTAAACATAACTGGATATCATTTCTGGAAACATTTAAAGTCACTCAGAAAGTATTTTGAGAGAATTGTGCTTCTGGTATTTCCTGTTTAAACAGGCTTGTGTGCCAGGAGCTTGAACAGGGAGCAATCATTGAAAAGTGTTAAGCAATGGCTTATCGATAAGTGACTGAAAAATTGTTTGAATTGATGGCAGGGGCATGCAAACAGGATTAATAGTTGGGATTTGTATGTACACCTGTTAGGTGTTGTGTAGAATAATAATACAACAAATTCAAAATAAAGTAACCTTTGTTGAATTGCATCCCAAATCTGCTTTATGGTTCTTTGTCACTGGCATTGTTCACAGAGAATCTGCTTCTGACTTTCCACCAGGTGGCGCTGTGGACACTGGGCCAGCAGGTGGCCAGTACAGGTTATGTGGTGGAGCCCTACCGCAAGTACCCCTCCCTTCTGGAGGTGCTGCTAAACTTCCTCAAGACGGAACAAAACCAGGGCATCAGGAGAGAGGTATGCACGGGTGCCTCCATCTTGGCTCCTAATCCTTCATTTTCCCCACAGTTTTCATAGGGGCAATATGAACCCAGCTCTGTCGTTCAGTGACTCATTATGAGGCCAGAAACCCTACCTGTCAACGTATACTAAACAAATGAAGGTCTGTTTAGATGTATTGACTTTGACTGGTGAATTATAATCACACAAAAACATAAAGTATGAGGCTATACACATTTTCCATAGTTATATGGAACTTTTTCCTAAGTCTTGAGATGTGATGTAAGTGATAATTGTCTGTTTCTTCCCTCGCCTATTACATTACGTGGGTCAGAGTGCGTTGTCTCTGTGTATGGTGTGTGGCACATGTACATTGGCTTTGGCAACTCTCGTCCTTGTAGCCACGATGTAATAAATTTGAAATCCTGTTGGGCTAATTACCCAGTGGTAGTTGTGTATCTAGTCTAGATTGACTATTTACAATGTGCCATAGCCTCTGCACCCCTTGAAGGGACAAACTTTTTACAGCAAGCATTTAAATTGAGAGTTTGGTACTACAAAAGTTGATTTTGGTTGGAGTGTCACTTGTTTTAAACATTGGTAGTCAAAGTGAAGTCACGTCCAAAAGTCCTAATGCAGATTTCTGTACTATTAAACTTGTGTTCCAGTGGAGGGCACATTATTCACTAGAAGATTGTTAACTGTGTGTCTCCCACAGGCTATCCGTGTCCTGGGTCTTCTGGGAGCTCTGGACCCCTACAAGCACAAGGTGAACATCGGCATGATTGACCAGTCACGAGACGCCTCCGCAGTCAGTCTCTCTGAGTCCAAGTCCAGTCAGGACTCAGGTAAACCTTTGATCACTATTGCCTATTACAGTTCTGGGAACTATTTTGGTTGTAAGTTTTCACCAAGATTCAGAATATATTAGATCAGAGTCGTTTAACTTTTTATTTGTGTTCCTCAATGTTACAGAGGTATTAAATTTTCAGTGCAACAGCTGGGAAGTCTCTAAATCAACATGAACCGTTTTAAACCATCCAACTCAACTATCAACTATCCATTGGGGACCTTGGGGTTGTTGCTGTGATTTCAGTGTCTGTGTGAGCCTAATGGATAGTGTTTTAAAGAGTCTGTTTATAGAGGACTTGGTATTATTGTGGCCTTGGACTCCTACATTCATCATAATGAAATTTGTCATGAACCTTCTTTTTTTTAATATTTTATTTGCCATTATAGTTCTCCTGGTTAGATAGCAATGAAAAAAGCCCATAAAGGCATTATACTGTAATAGCCCTTCTGACACCCTTTTAACTCTAAACCTCTCCCAATCCACCTGTGGAGGTGATCAGATGTGTTTGGACACATTTATGACATATATAGGGTGTCTCTACATTAATATAAACAGTCAGTTTCAGCCAGGAAGTGCACAAATCTGGCAGCCGGCAGCCTAGACAGTAACACACTTCGTAAAGATTGACTGTGAGATAACTTATTAGAACATACAACTCCAGTTTTAAAGGTCACAAAACTTAAAAAGTCAGAGTTTGCATTTTAGAAGATGCATGTAAATGTCATTCAGAAAAGGCATTTGAGATGCAAAACTCGGCATGTGCCGTTGGTCATAATTTGCTTCATCAGTTCTTCTGCAACATTTGGATTGATAAAATGCCAGCTAAAGATTGAATTGCCTCCATTTTTGTCATACTCATGAATGATTTAGTGATGCAAAACAGCCGCTGTGAATAGGAAAGTGGGTCCCAGATTAGAAATTTGATAAAGCAGCTGTTCATAGCAATATGAGATGTTTTGCGCTTCACTAAATTGATCAATATGTAATTGTTGAAAATCAAAGTGAGATATTAAACCATTTATGCAGGTGTGATCATTACAGAGCCTTGCATGGTTAAATGCACATGCAGAATCCTCTCCAGTAACTACAAGTCAGTGCTATGGAAAGACATGCAAGTGAAACATACCTTTGCTATTTTGCAGCACAATTTTTCTTTGGTCAGAGTATGATTACTTTAGTGAGGAACCAATTTCATCTTCAATTATTTGAATTACTGAGTGTGGTTCATGTGACATTCTGTCTGGCCGAAAATGCACATGATTATCTTTCACAGCTTGGCTGTTTTACATTTCATAAATCTACAGCTCATTAGAAATAGAGCACAGCGATATGTCTGGGCACTCAAGACAAAACACAATTTGTAGAGGTCTTGCCCCTGCATTTGAAAAGATTTGTTGGCGCCTTCGTTCTTCAGGATCAAATTTCTGGCTTCTTTCTGATCTACACCCAATGAAACCACCTCCAGAATGAGGATCTGCCAGTTCAGAGGGAAATATAACTACTACAACTGGGGTGGGATCTTTCAGAGTGTAGATATTTAATTTAAGGTGACCCAATTTAGACAGACATCTCCTCAAGCATTTTTTTAATAGACTAATAATTGTAAATGATTTGCATCACTGTTTTTTTATGTGTGAGAATTGATTACTGATGCAGTCCATATGCTTAAGTGTATAACCATATCAGCTAAATCATTCATTGTTCTAGTGCCCGTTCATGGAAAATATTTTTCTACTGCCATCTGACTAAAAATACTATCATTACTTAGTTATACCAGGTTACACATTTGGTTCATATTCTTTCCCACCAATCTTCTCCTCGCCTGCTGCGCAGACTTTCACCCACTAGATTAACTTACGACGTAACACAACAATGGCTAAAAACACTGACGTCAGGTAGTTTCAGCTCTTAATATAAGCGAAGGTATCTATAACAAGCGGTAGCAGCCTTAAGCTAGGAGCCCAATAGGCTGCATTATTCTTTACTTCCCATAATATGAAAGAAAGTACATACTGATGACTTTGCTCTTTTTGAGAGCCTTACAGTAGGGGGGTAAAACTTTTATGAAACGTTTATCCTGAGAACGGCCCTTGGAAAGGACATGGTGTCATCAAAAACAATAGGATTTATCCTCTATGACTACGATAAACCACAGAAACACTCACACTTTGACATTCCTTATTATGCATGGAACATTTTGACCTGATGATGGTGCAAGATGAAGGGTCACTTCCAGGCTGTCATCCTCTGGAGATTTTGAAAATTCATCACAGTGACAATAAAAATGCTCGTCTGCTTTTCGTCATGTGCGTTGTGTATGGATAACGCAGGTCTCCACTTGTCTGATCCAGTCATCTCAGAATGTGACCTTGGACAATATGGTAATAGTTTTACCAGTTTGTTCTCCAACTAAATGGACTGTGACCAGAATTGGAGGCTGTACATCTGTTGGCAGATTTGTCAGGGTCAGTGTCTGGAGCACTAGCAATATTTGACAGCATGTATTTTGTTATGTGGGAGGTCATTGGCTAGGCCCATCTCCTCACCTGACTTCAAACAAGACCAACCACGTCACTACAGAATGTCAGGGTGATAAAACTGATGAAATGGTGTATATTCCTTCTTAGTAAGTTGCTGTATTTACATCTATTATTATGGTTGGAAACAGTTTATTTCTTGCGCAGCTGAAGTCTGAATTACTACAGTACTGTTGACACATGTAGCTACACTGATACCTATGTTGGCTGTAAAGGTACAGATGCCATCCATCACCATCATTTATCTAGACTCGGTGAAGGCCGGAATAATAAAAGATCCAACAGCTAAGCTACCCTCTTTAGCCTGCAAGCTCGGTGCCAATCTGTTATGTCTGCAGTCCAGAGTCTTAAGGGAGACAACTGGAGCAGCTGAAACTGTACTCCTGCAGAAGGCCAGTGAAACGCTGAATACCAGACGTCTGTACTGTCAGATGCCTTGTAAAACTCAAAAGCTCTGCATAGATAAATGGACAGACTGACCCCATTTGCATTGCCTGTCACAAAACATTAATAAAACTACTTATTTAAAAAAGGAATATGCATTGTAAAAGTTAAAAAGACCACCACTGGTTTCTTTTTTGTGCTCTCTAATTCTGGGCATGACTGCTGAAACCCTCATGTGGCTCCTCAAATTCTCCTGTACTTGAAGGTGATTCTGAAATGGCTAAGTACAGACTGCTGCATCCACATGGATATACAAAATGTTTGGGTAAAAATGAGAATTACAGGGTGTTGGTGTGGGTGTGTTGCTTCAGATATGCATGAGAAGATTAACTACGCTCCAGAGGGCTAGTATGAGCTGTACATATATCCCTGAGTTTGAAGGTTTATCAGACACCAAAATGTTCCACAATGTTTTAAACTACTGTGGGACAGGATTTTTACAACTCATCTTATCTTCCGTTTTGAGGATTGCAAAGAAAACAGAGATATTATTCTTCATGTTCCGACAATCAGGAATGTGAGCGTGCACGGATTTGATTGACCAGTGAGGCGCATTGACGGATGATGTTTACATTGTGTTGTTCCAAAAGTTGACCGAGCTTTAACCTTTTTTAGCTGGATGACCTGCGTTTATTTGCCGGCACTGTCAGGTTCCCAACTGTGCCAATTCAGTGGTCTCATTTGAGGGGTTTTCTTTTTTCTTTTTGAACACAGTGCTAATCTGAACTCAACTTTAGCCCTTCAGTCGCATAGCATAAAACAACAAATGTTTGTTTTTACGTTACTAAACATGTAATTCCTGTGTTCTTCTTTGTAATGTTCATTTGTGTAATTAGTGTAGTTAAATCGGTGCTCAGGCATGTATCTGACCAATATCTATTTAACCATGCGAACCAATAACATTGTGCATTACCTCATAATGCCAAACAAGAATTAAAGTAGCCCAAAAGAGAAACCGTACTATGTTTATGTTGGCAATAAAAGTTATTTTTCCAAAGTTGTTTAAACAAGACTAAACACACAGGGTATAGTCATCAACTACTGCAATCAAGCTTCATGTATGAAAAAAAGGAAAATAATTTTTTGTTAAATTGTTGTCCAGTGCTATAATACAGGTCGGTGCGGGAACTGACAAGCAGCCAGAAGCAGCAAGCCAACAATATCAGCTCTGCTCTCCCATCGGCCTATTATTGTTGTCAAACTTCACTGCCAGCACCAGAAGCATTTTCAGCTGTATTTAGTGTGAAGAAATTGGATTGCAAGGGGAGGTGTCTGGGATTCCATAAATCACTGTTGATATACTCAAACTTACACACAGGAGAATTATTGCCTGCCTAATGGTCTTTGAGTGTCATGACGGCATAGCCTTCTGTCCTACATAGTCACAAGGGTTGGGCAGATGAAGTTATAGTTGGAATTGGATTTATAGTCATAAAATAAGCTCCAATACCCATGATGATATGATCACATTTGGAAAAGCCAGAAGTCGTTTGAATAGACAGCTTTTATTCTTAAGATCAAGCTGGTGTTCTTTTACTCTCTGACTAAAGAAAAGCGTTAAAAGCCCTAAATCCCTAAATCCATGATCCAAAATATGAGTTCTCCCCACCCCCCAAAATCCTACCACTATTTGTTTTTAATACACAACGTGTATATTTATATTATATCACATATTTCAAATGAAAATAACACTTTTGGTGTCTGAATTATTGAAGGAAAGCAGAAAAACATCAATATAATAGGTGATAAATGGTAAATTTGTTGTGTAAAGGAAATCTCTTAATTTTCTCTTCCTCACAGCGGACTACAGTACCAGTGAGATGCTAGTGAACATGGGCAACCTGCCCCTGGATGAGTTTTACCCTGCGGTGGCAATCGTCACTCTGATGCGCATCCTGAGAGACCCTTCACTCTCCAACCACCATACTATGGTGGTCCAGGCTGTCACCTTCATCTTTAAGTCTCTGGGACTCAAGTGTGTCCAGTTCCTGCCCCAGGTCATGCCCACTTTCCTCAATGTCATCCGGGTCTGTGATGCCAGTATCCGAGAAGTAGGTAGCACTGCATAATAGAGGAAATAGGCTGTCTAGTTGATTTGTAATCTGGTCACCTCTGGTTTATAATGTCAGTTAATCTCAAAGCAAATGTTTTACTCCTTTTCCTTTCTGTGCTCTTTTTGTTCTCCAGTTCCTTTTCCAGCAGATGGGAATGGTGGTGTGCTTTGTGAAGATCCACATCCGCCCCTACATGGACGACATCTTCACCCTCATCAGAGTGAGTAACTGTGTCAACAACCCCTCCCCCCATTTCCTATGAGTCAGGCAAACAGCTGCAAACTCTTAATTGTGCTCAGTTGTGCTCGACACCTTCCTCATTAGGAGTAATGTGTTCAGGGCTCCTGGATGAAGTCTGGCCCCATGTCACGCATCAGTACACATCATGTGTGGTGTTGTACTTAACTAAGATTAAAGAGGCTACAGGACTGACAATGAGAAAATCTTATTTGTATAATATTCTTTATACGCTCCCTTTAGAAAGTTTAGACACTTTCTAACAGCTGTACAGTTCTGATGAACGTTTCCACTCACGTTGTCCGATTTATTCTTAAGAGGAAACTGGTGAGGATTCCTGACTTTCACCCTTATCACATGATGTGGAACACCTGCTAAAGCCATAACCCTTGCACTTGCACAAACACACTTGTCTAGCACATAATCATTAAACAAGGCACAAAATATCATATGACTGTCCTTGTATTGGAATCTTTGTAATACTGTTACCGACACTTTTGCAATGGTGGTACCTCCTCCTGGAGAAAAGTAATTGAGAGAACTGGACCACTGCACCTCAAGTCCCTCTGAGTTAATAAATGGCGAGTGAAACAAAGAATCTATTCATTTTTGCTCCAGCTCGCCTTCTGCATCCAGATGAGGGGGCTGGAATAGCCATTCAGGATGTACACTCACTTGCTCTCTAGTCAGCTGCCACAGGCAGGGAAAGCAGGAAGTTGGGGGCTGCTTGAGACCTCTGGTCACTGACAAAACACCTCCGCCAGATCTCACAGCTGAAGCCCATTGACGGATTGACATATTGCGTGACTTCAAGTCTTCCACTTTAACTCCAATTGCTATTATCTTTAATGTACACAGTGGCCATGCCTATATTTTCCAAAACGGTGTCATAAGCCACACCGAGACGTGATGTCAGTCCCAGTTGACAGGAAATTGTCTCCATTCCTCGCCATCTAGTATCGTGACACTCCCTCTCTGCCTCTGGCATGTGAAAGCTTTGTATTTCCAGAAGGAAATCTGTCCAAACTTCTCTCTCACAGTCAGCTCATTGATGGAAACACATTTTGACCCAATTCCTCAGAACAACAAAGGCCTCAGCACTATACAAGAGCAAGGTGGATGAGGTACAAAGTGTTTTGGACGTACCCTCTGAATATTGTAAAAAAATAAAAAAATAAATTAGATTTACCTTAATTTAGGTCACTCTTATTTAGGACAAACCTATAACTTACTACAACAGTCACATCACTGAGTTAGCTTAGGTATTATTAGGTTTGTGCATTTTGTTTTTTTATTTTCTACATAGTTTGACCTGCTAATATTATTTAAATGGTGGTAAAATTATTCCTATCATCACATAATAATAAAGATGGGACTGTGAATAATTATAATCTGACTCTGTGTATAGTGTACATGTTCCTGATAGTATTGCAATACGTTTTAGAGCTGTATAGTAGCAGAACATGTTTTGCTTGCGTGCTATTCAAAGCAAGAACCATATTATATATTCATAGTTTGCCAGGTTTTAAAGAAATACTCCTGATGATGATGTTATTTTTTTATAATATGTTTTTATTCTAACAAATTATGCTCTGCCCTACAGGAGTACTGGACACCAAACAACCCCATGCAAAACACCATTATCCTTCTGATCGAGCAGATCGTGGTGGCGCTGGGTGGCGAGTTCAAGCTCTACCTGCCTCAGCTTATCCCACACATGTTACGTGTCTTCATGCACGACAACAGCACCGGGCGCAGTGTTACCATCAAGGTGAGTGCAACGCGGTGCAGTTCAGGTGACAAAATCACCAATCCTGCTGTGCGATTATAGGCCTTTACCTGGCTAAAGTTCTGTATCTCATTATTTTTCATGACCTCAAAACTGCAGAAATAATAGTAGATAATACAACTAATTCTAAGCTATTATTATTTTCCAATGTTGAAAATGGTTTGTTGAGCTGTAAAATATATTTGTTTTTGTTTTTCTTTGCATTTACAAGTTAAAGTGTTCAGTTATGTATGTGAATGTACCTGCAAACAATGGACCTGTTTGACGGTGTGAAACAGGTCAGAATTACAGATGAAATTAAATTTCAAGAGTTTCGTTGAAATTTACTTATTGCAACAGGAAAACCCTACTGAATTAATCCAGGAAGGAAAAAGCAACATAAAAAAAATTGAATTGAAAAAAACAAAACAATAAAGATTTGACAAATTGAGAGGTTGCAGAAATGAATCCAATAAGGGTGGAATTGCAATTGTGGTCCCAGAGCTGGAACAGCTTTTAAAAAAGTGCTTTCAGAGCCCTCAGCAGAGGCTTAACAAATAAAAAATACTGCTTGGAAACAGGTTAATGCTGCCATGAACGCATACTCAGCAGAGTGCAGAGAAATAGCTTTTGAAATTGAGTCATTTCAAAATACTAGCAATAAAAGCAGACAAATCTGCCAGCTGTGGCCCAGTGCATCTGCAGTATCATCATTAGAGAGACCTCTGTGTGTAGTTGATTTGTAATGATGTACTCCCTGCATATTGCATCATGATCCAAGTCCTTGAGCAATGCAACATTTTCCGTTTTACACAGTCACTGTCAACGACTGTTAGATGATTTAGCTGATGGCCTTAGTTTAAACCTTATTTCTAATTTTCACTTTCCAATTGACATAGATGGCAATTTTTAGTCCTGCCTAAATACATTTGATAAAACCTGTATAGTACCTGAAGCGCACATATATTATATATAGGGACAAGAGATTTTCTGTGTGTTGTCATGCTTATTTATTTACTGTTTGCAAATCTTGTGGATTATATCAGTTCTTCCTCTATTTGGTTGAACATCTTTTTTGTATACAGCTTTCCTTGTTGAGCACTAAGTGATGTATGTAGTACAAAACTGATTAATCCTGAAAAAAAGTGGATGTTTCCCCAATGTGTCTCATGTGCATCAGATGGCAAACGGCAGCAGGGTTTTGGGACTTACTGATGTATAACAGGCAAATAACCTGATAAATCACAGTCAGATGAAGGTAAAATGGTTGATCCTAATCCTTTTGTAGCAAGTTGCTTAACCCTTGTGTTGTCTTCTGGGTCGAGGTGATGTATCATATGTTTGTGTCATCCTTTTCCTTTATTCTGTTTCTTACTCTGTTCCTATTGTCAAGAAACAAACTAAAAACAAAAGATAACCGCTTCAAGAATCACAAATGTCATGCATAACAACATTTACATACACAGAAGGACATTTTCGGCCACCGGGTCACCTTGACCCAGAGGACAACACAAGGGTTAATTACACTTAATAATTAGATCTAACTGATCAATCATCCCATCATTCTATCAACACAAAAGCAAGCATTTGAATACTGACTTGAGTTTTAAAGGTACCCTGTGGAGTTAGTGACCACTAGCAGTGTTAACAATGTAGCAGTGTTAACAATGTACATTCTAAAATATATACAAAATGCAGTTTTTACATTTTTTTTATGAGATGGGAAAAGCATTCAGCTCACATGTTGGGCCTCAAGGATACACACAATGTGTTTTGGTCAGTAACACTGAATTTTGGAATTTTGCAGGACAGTGACGGAGGTTTAGGTAAATTTTGCTTGGCGGATTTTGGTCTGACTCTGCCATAAGAATTCTCCAAGCAAGACAAACTCTGTGCAAGAGAAAGATTTAAAATGACTGACACATTCAGTTGTGCTTGTAGTTGTTAACTACAGATTGGCAATATTGTCCTACATAAAATATATGTGATATATCTTCACACAGATATATAAGATCACTGTAATAGAGAAGAGTTAAAATGTAGTGCCCATAATTAATAATGGCAGTGTAAAAGTAATATGTATGTCTCAGAGTAGCATGACCCCGAGTAATTTGTTACGCAACTGAGTTTTTTTAGGTCAGAGTTGACCACTCAGCTGCCTTATACATTTGAAAGCTTACTGATTAATGGAGAAAAAGTGGCACTTTGTGTGTTGTAAATCTGGTGGAGAAAGCGCATTAATTAGATTGAAAAGATCATATGTCAGTTTGAGTTGTTATTTGAGCAGATAACTTAATTTAGCGAGCACTGCCAAGAGGAGCGTGTGTTTTAAATGTACTCCCATCACTCCACACTCTCTCAGAAAGCACAGGAGCCCAGCCCACAGTTGACTTATTGGGGTGCTGTTTTCTGTTTGCGGTTTCCGTCCATATCCATCAAGACCATTCAGGTCCAAGCCATTCACTTGTAATACAGCAGTTCAAAGACAGCATAGAGCTGTAGCTAACACTCTCTCTCGTTTCAGCAGCTGCTGCCAGTATTTGTCAGGGTTTTCCCTCAAACTCTAAATCATGGTTTGGGCACAGACCACAAAGACAGAATCATAAGAAGCGCCATAGTCTAGTGCTCTCTCCTCTGGTCCTGTTTTGTCTCCAAAACTGCAGTATTAGATAACCCAGAAGCCCACAGTCTGGATAGTCTATAACTCAGACCTGGGTCTGGAGCCTAATCTTTAGCACAGGATGGGGGTCCGGGAACGGGGGAACTGGGAATTGGGTTACCCTCTAGTCCATAGGAGAAGAAAAGAAAAACATACTTCCATCATTTTGAGGAGGTTCTTTCCAGCCACCTACACCCCCCAGCACACACGCGCACATTTGTACACCTCCACGTAAGCTTCCTGCTGTCTCGCCGTGTGCAATTTAGAAGTGGGGGTGGAGGTGTGGGGAAAGACTGGAAGTGGTCATGGTGTGTGTTAGGGGCTGGGGTGGGTTTGTAGGCTGCAACATACGTCATCCTTTAAGACCACCATCTATCCATGCTCACTGCTCACTAGGGATGCAGCAATACCACTTTTTTCAAACCGATACGATACCGATACTTGGATCTGAGCACTTGCCGATACCGAGTACCGATGCTGATAACGTCTGTGATGTAGGTGCGGCTGGGAATCTCATATCGCGGCTCGAGTGTGCTGAGAAGATGGCGAAATCCTACGTTTTCCACAACCGACAGTGGCTGGTGATCCAGAGCAATAAAATGAGTCAGAGCCTCTGTTATTTTAACTGCCCATGGATTTTCTCTTGACAAGTTAAAGTTGGCTGTTGTGGTTTTGCATTAGCCTTGGTAAACTCGGTGTACTCAGGGTTATGATGTGTCCTCAGATGCTTTATCAAATTGCTCGTATTGAACGACAGACTCTCCTTCCCTCCTCTGGACACCTTACGAGTACACAGTTTGCACTCTGCCTTGCTTCTGTCATCAACGCATATTTTGAAGTGCGTCCACGCGGCTGACATGCTGTTTAGTGTTTAGCCTTCTGCAGCCGGTCTCACTCGCCTAACCACACTGTTCCTAATTAGCTCGACATCTCCCCTAGCCGCCAATCTAAAAAATACAACAAAATGACAAGCCACCCTCTGATCGCGGTCTTTGTGTAAAGCAATGCAATAAATTGGTATCGGTTCATGGTATCGATTAACTTTAACGAGTACGAGAATATTAGAATAGTATCGGTACCGATACTATTCTAATGTACGAGTACGAAAACAACCACGCTGCTAATGTTAAGATATTTATTTAAGATGTGTTGAAGTGTAAAGGGGCCTGAATTTTGAATCCTCAAAATGCTAATGATTTGTTGTTGCCTGTCTCTCATAACATCGTTGAAGTGGTCTTCATTTTTTCATTTTGTATTTTCATACATATTTTTTTTACAATTTGTTTGAATTTTTGCCAAAAAAAAAAAAAACAACCTAAAATGTACACCAAAGATCTACAGCGGGAATTAACCCAGGGACATCAAGTTTACATTGTATATATCTTATATAGTGCACAACTGCTGGCCCACCAGTAGGCCCAAGTCGTGTGTTTCTGTGTGGCGTTTCATACTTAAAATATGCCATATTTGTAGCTCCACTGCACTTTGTATTGTATTTTATGGTCTGTGTGCTGTGAAGTGACATACAAATAAGATACTCACTTATTCACTCATGGAATCGCAGAATTTTCCCTGGAAGGCCAGCATGTGTGCCAGCACCTTGTTGAAATAAAACACCATCCGACTTTTCTTTAAGGATTCCTGAAAAAGACCATTTAACCATAACAAGCTCATTAAAATGAACTGCTCATGTTAAGTGTTGCGGTATGTGAGACTGAGCAGCGTGTGCTCTCCTTTGCAGCTGCTCAACGCCATCCAGCTGTTTGGTGCCAACCTAGACGACTACCTGCACTTGCTACTGCCTCCCATTGTCAAGCTGTTTGACGCCCCTGATGTGCCCCTGCAGGCTCGCAAGTCAGTACTACACATGGCTGCGCTCATCATGTAGTCGTAGTGTGGGACCTAGTGAGATTTTAAAGTCCATTCTCACTGGATTCCACAGTGGATTTTATTGATTTACCTTAATTGTACTATCTTTAATTGTTGATACACTGGAAAAAACGAAACTATACCAGCCCTACGATTACAGAAAGATGAGCAGGGTTCCACTGGTAGAATTCTTTCATTTAACATTTTTGTGTGCATTTTCTTTGATATAGAAGAATCTAGCAAATGCTTCAAACTTTTTGCATGTCCTCTAGGCTATTTAAAAAAAGTCTCTCATGTCTCTCCTACTGTTTAAGTGAAGCTGAGCATGTTTATCTGTTTTTCCTCTGTGTGGCTCAGGGTTGCCTTGGAAACACTGGACCGACTGACAGAGTCCCTGGACTTCACTGACTACGCTTCACGCATTATCCACCCAATTGTTCGAACACTTGACAGTACGCCTGAGCTGCGCTCCACCTCTATGGACACCCTGTCCTCTCTAGTGTTCCAGCTGGGCAAGAAGGTAGCTACAGCTGTCCCCAGGGCTCCCTTTACATACATGTAGCTATTATTCAGAAGACTACCTCCAGCCTCCCTACTGCTGGCTTCACATGAACAGCATTTCAGTAACACCCCCCTCTGAGTCTTTATTACTTCCTGCCAGACTGCTGATGTCATTGACCATTTGGCGGTGGGGGGTGGTGTTTATGAGAGTGGATGAGGTCACATTTACCCCCCCCCCCCCCCCCCGAGCCTTCCCCTCTCTTATCCCTAACGTTTTCAGGCCTAACCTCAGAACCACAAGCCCACGTGCAACCACGTCTGGCAACAAACGTGCAGGGGAAGCTTTTGATCTGAGACTCATGGTGGTTAAATACAAGTGCAGGATACTAAGTTATTTGGCTTATGGCGAGGGGAAAGCGGTAGCAAGACTTAACCACATAAAGTACACACACATCCTTTTATTTACTTCCCTTCCCTCTTGTTTTCAGTACCAGATCTTTATCCCCATGGTGAATAAAGTGATGCTGAAGCACAGGATCAACCACCAGCGTTATGACATACTCATATGTCGCATTGTTAAGGTAAGTCTCCCCAATATATCCCTAAAACATGTGTAAACCAATTGATACTATGCACATTTCCAACATGTCTCCTGAATTCCTCTTGCCCAGTCAGGCCTAAACATTATGTCCCTTCATCGTGACACAGAGTAGCTGCACATGGTCAAGCAATGAATTACATAATCATAAAATAAACAAAACTCTTTTTTTTATGTGCAGTGCACCATAAGAAAGTCATTAGCATGCTCTGTTTATCAACAATTGTCCCCTCCAGTAGGAAATGCACTTCTACATTCAAAAAATGTGGCCTTGCTCAACAGTTAGTCTGTGTGTGGGCTGTGTGTGTGTGGCCTGCGTGTGTGTGTTTGTGGCCATAACAGGGCTATACTCTGGCAGAGGAGGAAGAGGACCCTCTAATCTTCCAACATCGGCAGCTTCGCGGTAACCAAGTTGATCCTCTGGTCAGCGGGCCAGTGGAGGCGGGGCCTATGAAGAAGCTTCATGTCAGCACTACTGCACTTCAGAAGGTCAGTAGGGATCACTGACCTTACTTTTTCTGATTTTTACTTCCACAGTGAAAGGTAACACACACAAGTCCAGTGTTTGTTTCACTGACATAGTTGCTGACTGTCGGCATTGTGTTTGTGTACAGGAAACAGTCCTGTGTACAAGCCCATAGTTTACTTGGGGTGATGACATACGGACCAACAGACTGGTGATAAGTTAAAGGGGAACCTGAGCAAATGAATGCAGATGCTTCCATGCAAGGCACAGGGGGTTCACTGAAGGGTTTGATGAGTATGAAAATGATGTGAATCATTTGCTATGGCCTTCACAGTCACCAGATCCCTACTTATTTGACTACCTACGGGATATTGACATGTTCTATTGAAGTGCGGACTGACTCATCACACAGCGCTCTTCACCACCATCATGAAAACACCAAACGAAGCGATCTTTTGGAAGAATGCTCTTCCATTCTCTAGAACATGCCACGTCCAGTAGCAAAAGTTTTATGTGTGTGTCTACGGATCATCCTACACACGTTACCCGTAACGCTCAGGTCATGGTTCTTGATTTCTGTCCGTCCACAGGCTTGGGGTGCTGCCAGGAAGGTGTCCAAAGATGACTGGCTGGAGTGGCTGAGGCGCTTGAGTGTCGTCCTGCTCAAGGAGTCGTCCTCCCCAGCCCTGCGATCATGCTGGTCACTGGCCCAAACCTACATCCCCCTCGCCAGGTACACCACATCTGTCATGTCTACCTCTCTAGCTCTCCTCCTCCTCAATTTTTTTTTCTTCTCTCAGTTCTTTAATGCTACACATCAATCATAGACCACAATGACTAAAAACATTCAAATAATTCCCCATATTAACACAGAGACATAGCAGAATTTCAAGTGCTCTGACATTGTACTTTGCACCACGATACATCAGCTGTTGTTGTAAACACTGCACTTGGTTATACAGTTATTCTTTTTACAAGCTATGAAATAATGTTGCTACGCATTGATTTTCTGGTCTCCCAAATTCAGTTAAAGCCAGCTTCTACAAAATACCCAAACTTAAATGTTGTGTTGCACATTGCATATCATTATTTTAATGTGTGAATGCCGTTTCTGCCGTCAACAGGGACCTGTTCAACGCGGCCTTCCTGTCTTGTTGGTCTGAGCTGAGTGAGGACCAGCAGGATGAGCTCATCCGCAGCATTGAGTTAGCTCTCACCTCCCAGGACATCGCTGAGGTCACACAGACTCTGCTCAACCTGGCAGAGTTCATGGAGCACAGTGACAAGGTTAGCACTGAACTGCAGCAGCAACATGAAACCACACAAAATTACTGTGAAACAATTTAAAACTCATCTGTCTTTGTGGAAACAGCGATGGTGGTTCACTTGACTCCTTTGTCATCAATTCATCTTCAGACTGTACGTGAACACATTCGATGTATTGATTTTTGTTTTGCATCTGCCAGAAAAGTCAAAAGGTAAACCAGAGGCAGAACAAAATTTATACCTGCAAATAACAGAACCTGCATAGAGGCGCTCAACTTATCAATGCAAAAACAAATTAATAACCAATCAAGTCTCCTCATATTTCATGGAGCCACCAATGCCACAGTTCACTGCAGTTGGGATACCTGTGTCATGCTGTGCCGTGAACAGCTGTGATGTGGCCACAGTGCAAGTACTTGTCAGTACAACTGACACAGCACAGTGAAAAGTATTGTTTAGATGGATGTTATGTTGTAGGTTTGAAGTTGGCCCAAACTGCAATACATGTGACCTTTCATCAGTTCATTAAAAGTTACAATTAGACACTTCAAACCACAGCAATACTTTGTTACACAGGTGTTGCAAGACTTCTAAAAGGTTAACAAAGAAAGCCTTTCAAGATGGCACTTTCCCTCTAGCCCACTGTTTGACCACACATGGTGGGCTAATTAGTGACGATAGTGTTACGTTCAGGGCAGAAACTGTCATGGTTGGGTCATAATATATCATTTCAGCAGGGTTCCCTCCTGCTGTCAGGCTGCAGTAGAAACACATATAAAGTGTCCAATTCCGAGTCAGTGGAAAGAAAGGCATAAGATGTTTTCTGTAGGCTACCAGACATCCTTTTGCACATTAACTCAGTTACACAGGCGCATTAATACAAATCATTTAAATGCTACATGAAACAACCTTATTCTGGTCAGTCACAGACATTGAGTTGTAGTCTCTGTTAAATACTGTCAGGGAGACTTGAAACAAAATAATAAGTTCAATTGATGGTGATAACCCCACTAATTACAGATAGCGGACAGACAACTTTTTTTAAATACAATTTGTTTCCTTTTCCAGGGCCCTCTACCTCTCAGAGATGACAATGGTATTGTGCTGCTTGGCGAGAGAGCTGCCAAGTGTCGTGCCTACGCCAAGGCTCTGCATTACAAAGAGCTGGAGTTTCAGAAAGGTCCTTCTCCTCTCATCCTGGAGTCTCTTATCAGGTAGGACGTCTGAAAACCTTTTTTTTAACCTTTTTTGACAACCACAGGCTTTATAAACTGTGAAACGTTGAACTCAGTCCTTCTTCATTCACAGACTTTGCCTGAAAACAGCAAGCACACATTTTTTCTTTATTTGTTCTTTCAACGGGGCAAGTAGTAAATTTTTGTATTTAATTGTCTGCCTAGATTATTATTTGGTTGTGTCATTTCTCTTTTGGTCCAAGTAACAGATAAACAGTTTTTTATTTTGTTATATTCAAAGGAATATGTAGCTTCTTCAAAGTTAGGACTTTCTTATGACAAATCTTATCTTGGTAACTTTGAGACCATAACATAATTCAGTGTGTTGGGGAGTAAGTAATTGCATATTTCTTTTTTTAATCCCTCTTCCTGTTGGTGTGAATTCATCCTTGTCACAAAAACTAGGTTTGACAGGTGCCTCTGTGATTCACAGTTATTGCATTAGAAGTTATTGCTTTAAAGACAAACATTAAACTATTTCCTCAAAGTCAATTTTGAATCGAATAAATACACAGAGAAATTATATTACACATATCCTGTCCCGTAACCCTTTGATATCTTCTGTCATCTTTTCCATCCCCTTTTCTCATCCTTCTTTATTTCTGTGCTTTTGGCATGCCATGGAGAAATCTGTTTTCCAGGCATCTAATTGGACGATTGCCTCCTTTTCATCTATGAGTGTCTGGACTTGTGTTTCTCAGGAGCCTGTTTTCAATTTCTCAGGAGCCTTGATGATGATGAATGATGGGAGCCGGCACTCTGGTGTTTTCAATATCCCCATCTGGTTCTCACCTCTCCAGGATTTCCCATAAAAGATCTAGAGACCGCTGTGCAAAAAGCACTGCGTAAACCTGACTCTACTGAGTCATCGTTGTATTTATATAAAAAAAAAAAGAAGAAAATATTCATATCTGATACACACTTTTTGATGACGAGGAGGCATTGTCACTGCTATTTTAGTACCTGAGGGGTCATAGCGTTTGTAGATGAGTTAAAATTCAGGATATTAAATCTCAATTAGTGACCTACTCATAACAGCACAGATTTTATGAGTTGTAACTGGTATGAATAATGTGTGAGGGATTTTATGTCAATCAAAATAATTAGTTTGTGGTCTGACTACATTTTCAGGCCTTACAGCTTTGGATACAGCCAGAAAATTGGTCACATTTTCCCCATTATTCCCAACAACACTGTTAATTGAGCATTTGGTCCATGGCGTTATTGGTACATCATGCAGTATCTTTAAATGGACTTGGATTAGTCATTTGTTTCTGTTTTATTACATTTTGTTGAATTTGACAATATCTGGTAAAATGAAAGGATGGGGATGGAAGCTGTGTGACTTAAAAGGTCTGTAAAAGTTAAGTGATTCTTCATTTACAGACTAAATAGGAATTTGGTAGTTGCATCATCCATGGCTGGAGCCAGGCATTAATGCATCTGGACCATGTGTTAATAATAAATGTGTAGCCATAATGTTACCGGGCACCATGGAAATGCTTGGAAATGGAATTTTAAATAAAGTTTAGTATGTTCAGATGTATAGAGGGCTGCAAACTATAAGGCAAACTCTCATCTTATGCTAGCCATCAGAGTAGCTTTTGTGCATTATTTTATTTGACCTTTTAACTTCTCAAATGGTCTTGATGTATGAATAGAAGGGGATTGCGTAGTGGATTGCATTACAATTTACTATAACACAGGGTCAGGATGCTTAGGATTCTCATTTTACAGATGTGCATTGCAAGTGAACATTAGGTGGATGTAAGATACTGTGGACCAATTTATAAATATACACAAATACCCTTTGAGATAGTACAATGCATTTTCACAACGTAGTTTCTATGATTTTTGGAGTTTAATACCTGCTGAAGAAGCCCAGAGGTCAAGTCAGATTCACCTTTTATACAATATCTTCATCAAGTAATAACTACGACTTTTGGCAGCCCTTTTCACTAAAGTTTCATTTTCCTGTGAACTTTCTATTTGCAGCAGTTGGATTTCCTTATGAAACCTGACATAAAGGTTTATGTCAATAGCAATGGACCTCTTATAGTTGCACTTCCAGCTTTTGCCACTGTTCAAAGTCTGCTTTTGTTGTTGGGGACACAAGTATAAAATACTTTTAAACCTTAGAATAGAAAGACCTGGTCATTTGTCTCCATCCAAAGGTCTTTTTTTAAGTGCCCTTTATACAACTGTGGTCATTTCTCCCAAAGGGAAGGGGTCAATGTCCAGCTTTAATTAGATGTTTACCATGACTGAATGTGTCATGTTGTAAAACGGAGAGAATCTAAGCCTGTATAGGCAGTGCTCCCTGTCTGTAGGTATTCAAATGCTCTAAGGAATTCTTTGTTGTTTCAAAGCGTAGCAAAATAGTGTCATTGTTTTTAAGTTAGTAAACCTAGAGGCAGAATGGCAGATGGCAGAACTGTGTGTGTGTGTGTGTGTGTGTGTCTGTGTGTGTGGTCTTCATTCCTGAATTTGGCTGAGGTGCCCTGGGACCTTTAGCTGGGATGTCAGGAGATGACCCAGGAGTCAGAGGTCGGTGGCTCAAAGCAAATATGTTGCCATTATTAGACATGAATGGACATGAGACCCCAATTTGCTTTTAGACTTCCACTGTGTTTGTCACATTTCAACTATGCTATTTAGCCAGTGAAGTGAAGAGAATAATGCAGAATTATCTGTTTGACACGTGTTACGCACAAAGTTTCTTTTAAAAAATATGTTTATTTTCTATCACATAAAACAACATAATTACAGAGCTGTACACATTTTACAAATTACACATTTCCATAATCAATGGTTAGGGTTTTACAATAAAATGCAGCGTTATTCATAGGAAATACCTTTGGTGGTTGGTCCCATTCCAGCAACTCACAGAGATCCTTTTTAATTAGCTTTTCTTATTTCTTACCAGTACTTGATTTATACCTGAACCAGATCAGTCTGGACTGATTCTTGCTACTATTCATAAATGGCTTGTGTTAGCTAAAAAATACATCCTAGTGCTTTCAAGACAAATTAGAGAAGGAATCAGAATGCAGTAACCTATATGGGACAGTGGTAAAAGAGCGCCTATCAAAGCTTTTAAAAAATAAAATATTTTACTGATAAATACACAAAATGAACTACAATTTACAATCAAACACGGCAAAAACATTACACATTCATCTGACTGAATTTTAACCAGACCATCACAGACATTTTCATTCCTTTCGCAGTCAAGGAAAAGCAACAATTTGGTTGAACAGGTATTAGTGAGATCTTTCAGCATTCATGCATGTGATCTTGATCCAGGACATGCAGCTGCAGCACTTATGGTTGAAAACCCGCTGGCCGGACCTTCATCTCCACTTTCTTGAGGGAATAGTTGGACCCATGCCAGCCATACCAAGTGATCCCATCCCCAGAGTTCTTTGTGTGCTCACCATAGCGGTAAAAAACGCCATTCAAGTTTGAGTCAGTGCAGCAGTTGTACCAGTAACCACCTGGAAGGAGGTGAGGGAAAAGAATTCGACTTACTGTTAATTGGAGGGAAACATGTAAACATGTAATTGACTGTTGTGAGTGGGTTTGCTTTCATAATTTACCTTTGCGCAGAGAAGCACAGTCATCCACACATTTGTCATTGTCCTTGTTGATGGTGCTGAAATTGGTGTTGTTGTGATAGCGCATGGAGTCTCCAGCATTCCCACTGTAGTTGGCAAGGAAAAGCTTGTAGCTGTTGAGCTCATTACCCACAGCGAAAAACCCATACTCAGCATAGCGTGTCTGTCCTTCCCAGTCCTGCATTGGAAAACACATATAACATGATTTAGAGGGGAATAGAATCCGCACATTTTGGCTCTCATGATCTGCCTAATGTCTGTAAAAGTTAGTTTGATTTATTATTCATTTTCTGACACTCAGTACCCAAAAGAATAAATTGGTTCTGTGTTTATTCCCCCTTACTTATGTGTATGAAATGGTTTATGCATGGTTTACATCGTCTTGCTTTTTAGTGGCTCAGCCCAAGCTTACATGGGTTCCATTTTTTCCAACACGTACCTCCATCTCAATCCTGAGCATACTGGGCTGCCTTGTTAGACGGAAGATGTGGTCATTGCCGAGCCAGAAGTCTCCCCGGATGGATCCAAATCCATTTTTGTACTGCTTCCAGTCACGGTTGAATGATGTCAGGCCAACCTTGCGCCTTTGGATCAGAGTCCAGCCACCCCCATTTGTCTCCATATCGCAGAAGACCTGAAAGTATATACCAAAATTTAATAGAATGTAGAATGAAGAGGGAGACATTCCTATCCTCTACCGAAAAGTACACAAAGAAGACATGCTATACACAGGATTGAAGTATAACTTACGTTCAGCTCAGGTGTACCCAGGAACTCATCTTTAGGCAGTTTGTACTCGCCAGAGATCTTGTAGTTCTTGCTGTAGAGGGACGCGCAGTCATATATGGCATCTGGAAAAAAAAATCTCTTGAGTTATACCAAAACCATATGCTGTTTCATGAGCAGTTTTTAAAAATGTGAATGTCATAAATTCTAACAGCTTTATGGATATCCAAGTGATTGGACAGATGAAAAAAAAAAAAAACAGGGAATATGCACAGCATGGCTCAGATTTGTGCATGGTTCCCTTCTCTTCTTACTCCTGTCACAGTATGGTGATGCAGTTAATAGGGCTATGAGATCACTTCTTCTAATCTTTGCATCCCTTCCTGTTCTGCTCGCTTGTCTCTAATTTACTCAACTTTTAAAAAGGCCACTGTGTTCCCTTTGCCAGTGACATAAATGTGGCCCCGTTAGACCACACAGTTAAGGTATTGAAATAATAAACTACGTCATGCCTGGTTAACCTCTCTGCAGCAGCCAGTGCTGATTAGTGGTGTGTTCAAGTTAAGATGAATGTCGGAGATGATTTGGCTTTGATGGAGCTCTTTATTGACAGCCCTGCGGATGGGACTCTACAGCTCCAAATTAATGCTTTTGACTGCTGTCGGCCAGTGTGTGCACTGTAATCTACCTCACGACCAATTCACAGCAGTTGTCCGAGACCCACGAATCAAGGCTGATTACAGTTCACAGCTTAAAGAAATATATATGGTGTCGTGTTTGAAAAATGGTTGGCCTGTTTGAGGACTGTTTTGGAAAATGTAAGTACTCACATTCCAGTGAAATGTTGGTTTATGATTTTCTCAGCCTCTTATTTACTGAGTTTATCTTATCAATTTAAAAATCTGTACTCTTCCCAATGAAAAGAAGCCTTTGTAATGTATTCAAACTAAAGGTCACAAAATTTCATAACGGCTGTTTTCCATTCAGAACCAAACTGAGACCTGCTGAAAAGGTTGGTAGAGAAATGTTACATTTCAAGTTCAGTCATATCTAAAATCTGTGTCCATATGTTGAAATTATTTTAATTTAATTTAACAACTTCTCAACAGGCTAGAGAGGGGTATCTCACATGTGCACGAGAATCACTGATGGATCAGTTATACCATGTGTGATCCATTTACAAACTCTCTCCAGGACTATTTTGTGCACATGTAAATTGCTTTCAGGTGAATTCAGTTTAGCAAAACAAATTGTCAAGCTAAAACTTTTTTAGATGTTAAAAACACCAACTAGCAGCACACAAAACTTTGGAGAAGCTGTTAATAGAGTAGGAATTAAATGACATACTGGCCAGAGTGTTGATGCTCACCTGATGAAGTCTGAGTAGCAGACTGTAGGGTTTGTAGCTGCATGATCTCCACGCGGTTGTTGATCTCTGAGTACTTGCTCTCTGCCTCCGTGACCCGGGCTTCTTGCTGTCGGTTATTCTTGTCCAGCTCCATTACTTGCCTCACAACGGCCATCAAGTCTGTCTCCTGCTTGCGACTCAGCTCTTCGAGGAGACTGGTCAGGTTGGCCACCTGTACCTTGAGAGATCGCACCTCATCGCAGCACTGAGCCTTGAGAGGCTTTGGAGGCGCCATTCTCTTCCTGGGATTCTGGGCCCATGTCTCTGCCAACAGGAGCAGTGTGACCCCCAGAGCCACTACGCTCAAATTCACCTTTGCCATTTTCTATACAAAAGTTTTAGAATGTCACCAAATCTCAGGTATTTTTGATTGCTTTAGGTGTTCAAAAGCAGTCAGTCCCTGTAGAAAGTCTTTGCTGGAAATATCAAACGGACAAAAGCTCTGGCCGACCAGTTGAGTTCGAGCTCCCCTTTGACCAGCAGCTCACCAAAGCTCTGTCTTATTGCCTCAGTGAAGCCCTCCTCTGCCTGAACATCTTAAATATTTTGCATGTGGGTCCTCCCCTTCTCTCCCGGTGCGCACCACTCACCGTGCTGACCCTCTCCAACCTTCAGGGCGGAGGACCCTTCTCATCCCTCCTCCCCCAGCCCCCCCTCTACCTCTCCCCTCATCTTACTTTCACTCATTCCACAGAAGTTTTGCCCACGTTTCTCGTCTCTTTGTCAGGTGTTGAAGGTTTCTGGGCAGTAATGTGTGTTTTGCCTCTGCCTGGAAGAGCAGCTTAAGGAGCTGAGGAAACAGAGGCTACTGTCTGAACTCATTGCACTTCAAGTTACATGCCACTTGTTACAATGTGAAAATGCAAACTCTTGAATACTTAAACCGTATTTAATTTAAGTCATTTAGCTATACAGAAACATTGTTAAAACATTTGAATACTTGTTTTAGACTTTAGAGCAGTTGTATGTAATTTCCTTCTCTGTCTTTACACTTAAATTACTTTGTTAATGACAGATTTTACTACATCCTTGGGGCTGACCATTTCTTCAGTAAATTCGGTCTTCACATGCCAAGAGATGTGTGAAGTCACTAAGTAGTCTTAATTGTAGGTTAAGTGTTCTATTGATGCTACCCTTTCTGGCAGATGTTGAAGCAGGCATGTTTTCTACAGAGCCTTTTGGCATCAAATTTCAAAAGGGTGTTGAGAGAAGGAGAAAGGCTTAGTGGAACCTTCAGGATAAAATTAGAAAGAATGTGTTCAGGAGGAGGCAGGCAAAGTCTAAATATGCTGTCTACATGTGTAAGGGCTTAACATTTTGCCATCACACATGCACTGTACTTTTCAAAATAGCTAAAATGGTATACTGTTACCCACTAGAGAACCACAGAGCAACAAAATGAAGTGATATTCTTGTGGCTTTTATGAGTAACAGAGGGAATTGGCTGCTTGTATTTTCCCCTCTGTGTTATAGCACAGACAGCACTGACATTGGTTTACATGTTGTTACCATTGCAAAATCTACAATTTGAAAATGATTTCATCCTTTTTTTGATGTAACCTTACTAGAGCTGAAAAGAAGCTAGAACAGAAGACTAATCAACAATTGTTTTATAAAGTTTTACTGTGAAATTGCTTGTACACTGACGAAAAAAGAAGCTTTGTTGGCACTGTTGTTTATCTCGTGATTAATATTACTGTTTTTAGTTTTGCAGTTTTACACATGCATTGTCTGTGTATTCATTCTGGTCATCCCTGTTAGTCTGGTAGCCTATGTATGTCTCAAATTCTTGTCACCTTTTCCACACACATATAATGATTCTCTTTCAGCTGACCTGATTTGACCCAGTGGTTTCACCTTGATCACTGTAGGTGGGTTTCTATCCACCTGTTTTTATGCCCTTTTTTTAATTTGCACATTAAAAAACCTAAGTGAAAATGTTGACATTTAAAAAAAAAATCTTGAAATATTGCAAGAAAAATTTTACATTTGGCTGAGGTGAAAAAGTTTGTATCAATAAAAGCAAGATCTGTGTGGAGCGAAGAGGACATTCTTCAAATTAATACATAATACAAAACCGAAATACCATATTTCCATTAAGTTTTCTACACGGTTTTTCAGCGTTTGAGGTTTGATTGGTGCTCATTTAATAATGTCATTTTGTTGGGCCCTCTTCTTCTACAATAGTTTAATGGCACTTGACTGGAAAATTGGCGCCACCTACTACTTAACTCAATGGACGAACTCCTAACAATCGCATAACGGTAGTGGATGGAAACAAGCATTCATTTGCACTTTCTTTTGCCTACTTTCTTGAAATTTGGTTAGAATTATTGATACATTTGGATGGAAACCTGGCTTTTGTCTCTGAATCGGGTACGAGGGAACTCTGTACAATGGTTAGTAGCAGGTTACAAGGACTAATTCACTAAGTAATTTTATATTATCAATACTGTACACTTATTTGCAGGGTTGGAAGGAAACACTCAAAGGCACTGTAAATGGTCATTCAGGCTGGGAATCTGAGCCAAATTTTTAATACTTACAATTGTGGAAAATACAAAGCAGCTTTTTATCAGTGAACATGGTGTCCTTGCAATGTTCGCTGGTGGTTTGAACCTACATTTACAATCTGCTGCTGAATGTGGTACGTTTGTGTCACTTAATGACAATGCTTGCAAAGTTCCTGCTATTGTGTCACCTTCTCTTTTAAAATGTCTAACATGCCAATCACTGGGGGGAGTAAAAATAATACCTTTGCAATGTCAGACATGAAAAAGGCCTGAATCTCCATTCTGTGGAATGTCTATCTCATCCCAACTTTTCTGAGGAGCTGTTGGCACTGCCAACTTAGAGGACACGCCTTTAGAGGTTAGGCCAAAGGGATGGTTGTTGGGCTTTGGAGGGTGTCAGAGTATACCTTGGCTATTGAGACCACAGATCATGCACGACTTCTATGATACTTAGCTATGAGTGATCCATGATGAAGTGCCAGAGTATGCTGTAAATACAGGGAGTGCATAACAGTACTGTCTGAGACATGGCTGAACCAGGACATTCCTGTCAGTTTTTTTTTTTTAACTTTATGGGTTTTCCCTTCTTCACATGGACAGGAATGAACTGTCTGAGAAGGGATGGAGGCGTCTGCCCGTTCGTAAATGATAAATAATGTCAATACACAGTGAGGTACAGTAGATGTATTAAGGGACAACATTGAACTACCCTGTTTAAGTCTTTAAAGACCTATATGTTTGCCTTAAAGATACCTTGTGGAGATTTTGACCACTTGTAGCGCTATGGAGCAATGTTTTTAAGAGTGGGTTCGTATTTTGTGTATGTGCACATGATGAGATGATACGATACACATTCCTGCTGGGACTAAAACTAAAATCTATAAATGAGAATATTTCAGGCTCAGCTGCACACATTTTGATTGTTGACCATTCTCCTTTGTGATTCTTTTAATCGGTCTTGTGCACATCCTTAACTTTTTTAAAGTACAGTACTAAATCACTGGAAGACTCCTATGAAAACTATTTGCGATCTGAGACGCATGATTATATCCCAAAATGTCTGGTCTATAAATAGTCTGTTAGTAATATTATTCAGTTATATGAATTTATGTAACCCATCGCAGCACAAACCAGTGAGGTGAGGGCCAGATAGGGTTGACATAATATCACAACTGTAGAGCAAAAATAAAACGTGACACTTTTACCCAAGTCTACCATTTGACCTCACAATCTCGCATCACCAGCAAGGCCTCATGTTTTTTTAAAACCGGAGGCTTTTTGTGTCCCTCCTGCCAAATGTTTGGCAGGCATTCCTCACTTTTCCTCACTTGGCGAACCTATAAGCAAACAGTTTAGATTGTTCTGCTCAGCATCATCTTTGTGTCATGGGGACTGCGGTTCGGAGCACAAATAAAAAGTATGACTTTGCTCAAATTCCAAAATATTACATAATTATGAAATGGTCTGTTAATGCTTTGATGTATCACAGTATCAAAGCTAAATATTTGGATGTGTATAGCTCTTCATTTCCCTGGGAATTTAACAACTGGTCACCGCTTTGCAATTTCCCCTTTACTCATCGCATGTTTTTTTTTTTTTTCTTTTGGACATGTGCTTTCATTTCCTGTATTTGTCTGATTGTAAGATGCATATGGGATTAATAAGCCATTTCTTGTCTTTATACAAACATATTAGGCTGCCTTCACGTTCGGTTTGCTGCAGTGGTCAAATTGCCAGACAAATTCTTAACTCTGCTTAGATCGTAAAAACAATCCTCCTCTCGATTACCCACATTTGTCAAAAAATAACTTAAACTACTAACTGAAAACAACTTTTAGCAATTTTATGGTTGGCTCCAATATTTATGTGGCTCAGTCCCATGTTCCTACTGATGCTTTTAGCATAAAACAGCAAACAAATGATTGTAAGGTGCAGGATAAGTTCAGTTTTGTTCGGTCTTACCTTTCCATTATTTTTTAAAGATGATATCTACCAGAAACTATTTAAAGGTAAGGTTTAGTTAAGATGCATATCTTTGCTGATATGTTAAATATAATCAAGTTACGGTAGTGACACTACTTTACAATTTCCAAGTCTGCTGCCAACATAGAGACAGCAGAAGGTTTACTGGAGTTACATTAAAAAGAATCTGAATGTTTGCTCTATTTTTATCATTTTTTTCCTCAACTCCTGTCTAAATTATATTTCTGTTGGCAGATGTTTTCAACTGTCTGATAATGTAATGTTTGATGGTGCGTAGTGCCTGTTGACCTCCCTGTAAATGTTAACCTTAAGTCATTGATGTGCGTCAGTCTCTTTAGGAAAAATTTGGATAATTTGCCTTCCTGGATTTTCTCATTGCCCTAACTGCTCTGTGAGTCACATCTAACACTCCAGCAATGCATCCCAGCGGCATCACTTTCCTCTGGCTCTGGACTCTGTCAGTCAGTGCTAGTACAGGCAAGTCCAGCTGGATGCTGTTTTATACGTTTAGCATCACGCTGTTTTTCCCTTCAAAACAGCTTCTTTAAACAGTTTACCCTCAAACCATGTCTCACCAGGCTCTGCGTGAAGAATGCATGGCTCCTCTTAACATTAGAGGTATTCACTAAGCTTTAACCAAATCCGCCTTCTTTATATGACTTCCTCTGGAAGCCCACACATTTCATTGAACAGGTTTTTTCCTTTGCCCTTCAAGATAAGTTGGACACCCCGCTGTGATAATTGCAGCAGTCATCTATCCTTGATAAGCGTGAGCTGCAAAACAAAGTGTTTTTGGTAAGAATATGCTCACAGATGGCTTTTGTGTCCCTAAACACACTGGAAAAACGTTTTGTAATCAAACAGTGACCACCAGGGCCAAGCTGTCATCAGAGCACTCATGGGTTCAATTACAGGAAAGGCAGGAGGTGAAAGCTGGAGCCAGTGGATTCCACGGCTTCTATCTCAAAACTTTGAATTACATAACCTTTATTAACAGTAACCTCTTCCACGTGTCAGGTCTGACCACAGAAGATTCTCAGTTTGAATTGTTTAAATTTTGGAGTGAGTTTGGCCTATTTGAAGGCATTACATTTCCTTGAGGTGTTTACACTAAGTATTTTGAGATTCATTAATATGTCCTGTGTTTAGATTAACAAAATGCATCAAAACTAAAGGTAACATTTCCTTTTTCTTTTTATGTTGGATTATCATAGTAGCAATATGGTTATGATTAGTCTTTGAAGTTTGAAATAATGTTATGCAGATCTTTGGCATCTAAATGAGTCAGTAGATGTAAAAAAAAGTGTTAGGTATTCGCTGTAGGATACTACTTACTTATTTACTGCAGAGCCCGTTTACCATATCAATCTAATTTAGTTTGAACTAAAGTAGAAGACAAAAAGTACTATGTTTCTTAATGTAAAACAGCAACCACGTTTGCCTGATTGCATTATAAAATAGATACTTTTTGTGAAGTTATTAACCCAAAGTCTATCTTATTATTAGCACAGTTTCAAAATAGACATGACATGCTTGACAATGCCACTAAGCTATTATAAAATTACCATTGGATGGATATTACTGTACCTCATTTTAGACACCTAAAGCAAGCTGAGTTACCATAGATTTGAATTTCAAAATAATACAGTGGATAATGATCTGCAACTCAGTTAAACCTGCTCACGCATAGGGGTTAAAATAAACCGTTCCATATTTTACATAATGAAGGAGACAGTATGCACCGGAGCATCCTCCAGCTCTGAGAGTGGCAGACTTCATGCCCTGGCAGACCATCAGGAAGTCTGGTGGCTGAAGCTGGTGATGGCTACCAGGTGGCGTCTGTTGTCATACAGCGGACTCGGGACAGGCAGCGGCCGTCTGTTCACCACCCTTCAAACCAGTAGCTGGGACAAACAGTACCGGAGGGGAGAAGAAGGTGGATTAGCAACGATCCCTTCAGAATAGTTTGCCCTGCTTTTTGTAAGCACAGTTGGCCATGTGGCACTGCTACAGAGAAACGTTGCGTGACACTGGGATGTAAAAACAGTTGTGTCATTGGGCAAAAAAAAACCCCAAAATAACACTACATTTAGGTATTCTAGTGTTTTTAGCTTTGTGGGTATGAAAGGGATCCCAGGCATTTAAGTAGGTCTTAACATTAATTAAAGTTCGTAAAAATGCAAAAAACAGCTTTAACTACTTCCAAATATTTCACCATGCGTTTAGAATGGATTCCTCTATGAATTAGAATGCAGTGTTTTAACCAGTAGAAGTATAAATATTATAAATATTATAAATATACAGAAAATACATTTGGCTCTTGACCAGTTGCTTGGGTTTTGCTGCTTTATGACTTTGGTGTAATCCTTTTGTGTACATTAGACAACTGCACCCACTGCGTGTTTCCATTGTTTAGGATAAATATATCAATTCAATTTCAATTGAACAAAATGATAAAAAAAAATGTATCAAAGAACAGGCATCTTTCATTGGAAATATTTAATGGATAATTTCACAGAAAATGTAGTCAACATGTAGCTCGCGGAAACTCGAGTCTTTCCAAAAGCATTGTATACAGATCTCTTTGTCCACATAGCAACAGCAGCGTTCCAGTGAGGTAACTGTCAGATATTTTTTTTGTTTTTTTGTGGGGGGCCACCAGAGACGCTTTGTTCTCGTGGCCCCTTGACCTGAAGGTGAGGAACCCAGGAGACACATTCTGCAGTCGCAGTCCCTATGTGGTGATAGTGTGTTGTAAACATGGGTGAAATGGTTTCTCCGGCTGATGTCTCAGTGGCCCCTTAACATGCCTAACTTACTTGAGGAAAAAGAAAAATAGAAAAATCTAGAAAAAAATCTACCTGTTTCTCTATGCATACCATTTCAACAGGGACCCGTTTATTCATTTAGCATTATTTGCAATACTCCAGATAAAAATACACGTTTATAATGTCTTAACTGCCCTTTTCTTGTTTACTATGCCACATTTCAAAGTACTAAGCTTTATGATAAGCTTCACTGAGAGAGCTGATTTTGGTCATTTCAGAGAAATTGTTCAAAGTGAAAGGATACTAAGTGTTTCCCCATGCTGTAGCATCTGTTCGGTGATGAAACAACCACCTTTTTGTCTTGCTGTTTTTAGAGAAATGAGAGACAAAGGGCTAGTCAGATGGTGTCAGAGATGAGTTCAACCTTCCTTTAGCCACACAAATCCCAGGACAATCTGGAAGGAAGCGGGTGACTGAGGTAACCAATTCCTATGCATCCGTGGTTATCTCATGCAGTGATGTGCATGTGATGCTGCTGTCTCTTAAGACACACACAGGACAGATCTGTATTCCATAATGACAACATGTTGCTCATTATTCCCATAAAAGATGTGCGCATGACAGGCTTCAAGATTTATGTTGTGTTCATATATTAAGAGTTTAAGGTTTGGGACGCATTTTAGATGGTGTTGACTGACACTGTTAAGATATGGTGTTGCTTGTAAAGATATCTGAATGAAAGATGGAGCGTTGGTTATGTCACAATATTTGTCAAAGTATTGTATCTCGGGTTTTCAGATGGTTTGAGACGATTCTGTTGTTTTGACTTTTAAGTTACATCTGTTCAGTTTTAGGACCTTGTCTTACAAGCGGCAAAAAGCGCAGTGTCATCGCTAGTTTCCGACTGACGCAGTTGTCATTTTTTCGCCCACGTTGTTTGGCAAATGTACTTTCGTCCATCTGTACGCCCATGGTCGTGTTGGTCTTAGAATGAGGTGTGGCCAGGCGCACTGTTGGTGCATCGCTGTCTTTAGGCAGCAGAAAGCGATTTCACCAATGACCAACAAAAACCTGATCTAACGTTAAAAGCAGTATTGTTTAAATAACTGATTTGTACAATAAGTTGTACTGTATTATTCTTTTGTTTTTGCTTTTATTCCTTCTACTTTATTTTTAAAAAAGAATTTCATTGCAACTGTTTTAATTCATTTTAATGCCTTAAGCATGTTGATGTGTCTCTGTGAAAGGGGTTATACAAATAAACCTGCCTTGCCTTGCCCTGTCTTCATTCACCACTTGATTCACGTGTCAACAGTCAGTAGTATAGTATCATTTTCTTTCAAAGCTCCACCATGCTGCTAAAAAAAAATCCAGCTGAAAAAATAAGAATTTGGAGCCATTAATGTCAGTCATTTTCTAATTGCCCATGAATGATGTCTGAATGTGATTGTCGGTGTAATGTTTTCTGGACAGAGACGGAAAATAAAGCTAGGCCATGCTACATTGGTCACTGTGACACAATAAACAAATGAGGATAATTTGAAACTGACCAGTTCTTCAAAAGAAGTTTTAGGAAAAGAAAAAATGGGTACAAGAGCTGCTGTTATTTAATTTAAGGCCTCATCAGTTATAAATTGCAGGTATAGTTTTACAGAAGTGATTTCTTGAATTCTTCTTTATTTTGAATGTGTTTAGGCTTTGAGGGTTTATTTTTCACACTTGTGCCACCAGCATATGTGTGAAACAGGTTCTCTATTCAGGCTCTACATGTACGTACTTCTTGGGTGGAATGTTTCTCTCTTTTTAATTACTAAAAATCGCTTTCTCATCCCCTTTTGCCTTGGGAAGTGTTTGTTTCAGAGACAATGGTCAGTTGAAGAAGTGAAGTGAGTGTTGTTCTAACTCCACCCGTTTCTCATCTGTAGTCTGGTAGAACGAGGCCTGCGCAATGGAAATAACTCCTCCAGGGTGCTAGATAGTCTGGTTCATTCTGCCTGGGAATATTGTTGATTGCATTTTGGCTGCCCCACAAATGAACGGTTCTTTCGGCACAAAGACCACAGACGTGTCAGACAGCTAGTGTCACTTTTCCACTTTGCCTGTAGCGGAGCAAATGTAAGTCTCAGCGGTGTGACAGATCTGCCACTGCAATGGACCAACAAAGCAGTTGCTGTTTTGACTGCTTAGTCACATGTAAGTGTGAAGGAATTTTCCTTCTTGTATGTTAAACTTCCCTCTTGTAGGTTAACGGTAACTTAAGACAGTGCTTCACAGGACAGGTCAACTGCCTGTCTCTGTTCACCTGTCTCACTCTGTGTGCCAGACAAGGCCGAGTTGGCTCTGGCATCTGGTAAACCAAGGTCTGCTAGATATCTTCTGTTTTCAGGTTTAGACACAACAGGCTGGAGCCTGGTTGTTGACGCTGGATAAGAGAGACTGTAGAGAGGCTGTGCTGTTGCTAGGACAGCAATGGTTGACGTCTTTCCTTGTAGGACTTGAAGAGTCCTCACACATGACAGACTGAGTTAGGAATAACCCTATTTGGATATAGCGGAACTTCTCAGTTCTGGGGAGGGTTAAATACTGAGCTTCAGGACACCATCTTCAGATCTGGGTAGCAGTACGCTGTGATTCACACGTGCTGTATTCCTTTTCTCCTCATTCGAGCTTCAATAAATATTCCTGTGTAAGACATCCAGGTCTCCTGAAACTTCTTGTTAGACTGAACCAGCTCTAAGATTTCCATCACAGTAAGGACCCCAAAAGAGCCAAAATTCATGCCTCCAGCAACCTTCAACCAAATCAAACCATCAACCAAAAAGGAATTTATGTATATCTGCAGCTTTTTCTTTCTTTTACAGTGACTAAACTAATTCCTTGCCCAACACCAGTAGTGGATATGCTACGTGCTCCAAGCTTTCTTCATGGCCATTTCAACAACTTTGTCTATGCATTTGCAAATTTGTCTGGCGATGCCAGGCTAAACGATGCCCATATGAGTCAGAAAGATAAGGAAAATTTGTCAACAGCTGGACAGATGAATTTGACTGCGCGTCTTGAGTAACTTTTCGTTCACACGCGCGGGTCCCAGTTCGATTGTGCAACTTTCCATGTCGGAGAAGCACATACTTGTCTATTAGACAAGAGGCTAAACTTGAAACTTGAAAACCTTATTTTCGTTGGCCAACTGTTGTATTGAGTTTCAAAGTATTTTTGTTGCTTCTTGGGATCACAGCTGGAAGGTGGAGACAAAAGTTTTACATTCCTGTTTTATGCTCCACATTGGTGCTGAGGAGATGAGCTTATGTTAAATATATATATATATATATATATATATATATATATATATATATATATATATAAAAAATTTTAAAAAACTGGCCACATTGTAGGCTGTGATAGGCATGTATGTTCAATGATAAAAGACATGTATTTGGAAAAGTTATTGGAAATAAAACAATTGATTTCTAATGCTCCTTTTAATATTTCTATTCTATGCCTTAGTTATTTGAAAAATATTGTTATTGATCACCATTCATGGTCTTCAACATGTTACATGCAAGAATCCATAATGATTTATCCATAAATCTCCATGAAATCCTAATGATACCCATTAGAGTAAAAAAAAACAAACAAATACAGGTCCGTTACGAGGAAAATAAAGTAGTGAAAGCAGGTCACCTAGGGGCTTATGTGAACAACATATGAAAATGATTTATTGAGGTGAAAACTTTACATATAGCCATTAATAATATTCAGAAATGTAATAATTTATATGTTGACCCTGTTTGGGTGCTTTCAACGTGAAAAAAAATTTAATTATTGTAATTTTTACCCAGACAACTAACTTTTATGTCTGGACAACTGAAAAGTAAATATTCTTCTTCTGTTGTGCATTCCTTTACTATACAGTATCACTAACCGCATCTAGAGACCAGCAGGACAGGTGTCAATACACCTGTTTTGAGTGATAAATCAATGTACTTCCATCCAGTAGGCCTGTCGATAACCTTTGCCAATATTATATAAGATGTTTTAAAAAATAAATATCCAAATTTACAAAAATGTTTACAGCATAAAAAGTAAAATTAAAAACCTCACTGAATCAATTTCGGTGGATCATGATTGAGCCTTTCGTTAAACAGTGTTTAGATAGCCATTCCCATTTTTAAGTTATTATGTTCAACATTAAGGAATGGAGTCAGCACTTGGCAAGCAAAGGGCCCAAAAATCAGTAAGGATCAAGTGGATATCTTCCTAATTAGATTAGATTAAGTCCAATAGTGAGGCCTGATTTTTCCTCTTTGTGAGACTCACATACATCTTACCCTCTGTGGGGGGAAATATCTGCAATTTCCTCAGGGATCATGCTCTGTCCACTGAATGAAAAGCCAAGCCACTTTAGATGGGGATTGTGGATTATATTACTGGAGTAGAGGGGAACATTAGAAAAATAATATAAAGATATCTACTCCATCTTGGTGCATTCTGACCCAAGGCTAAATGTATTATATTAATCAAAAGCTAATGTATACATGCTGGCTAAGAGTTTGCAAAGTGATAAATAATTTGTGTTGAGACTCTTGAGGCACATAAGTAGAAAGTGATTTATGATTTGAAAATGTAACCGCATGCCTCTACCTAGGCCCCAACTGAAAGATTTAGTCAACAGTTATGATTAAAGTATGCTGAAAACATATGCCACCACTGTCAGTATTTTAACAGTTAAAAGCTAATTACAAGGTATGAGTCTTTTTAGGGTGATTGTTTTTCTTTTTCCTCTGGACAGAGATATCGTAATAGCAATGGTGCGGTGCTCTGTTTTTGTAATAAAAGGGGCAATAGAAATCCCCAATCATTAAGGAAGCTGAAAGACAAAATTGTTTGTTTTGGCCAAATATAGGTAAAGGGTCATCATTTGTCCTGTAAAATATGTTATTAAATTAATTCTCAGGGTGTTTTGTTTACATTATAGAGCCTACAGACTGGCCTTGTGCATTTAAAAAGTGGTATCAAGGATATTCCCCTTCAAACCTCTGTGGTGGTCAAATGCCAACCTCATTCAGGGTTTAAAGTTAAACCTCAAAAAATCTGATTCAGGATACACTGCGCATTGTCTTAATGTGACGGCAAGATGAAATAAATCATGACAGTTTCACAGTTGATAGAACTTAAGCTCAAGCTCTTTTCAGTGACTTGTCCATGTCTCACAGGAGCAAATCAGAGACAGTTTCTATTTAGGAAGTGATACTTGTGGCCCTGCACAAGAGAGAGGCTTGACAGTGGTTTCAAGACGTTTTCTGCTTGGTAATAGTTTGATAGAGTTTTTGCTTGAGGAGAACACTATGTGAGCCTTGTCATCTGGATGTGTTTAGACTGTGTGCGCTTGGAGCTGGCAGCCAGATGGCTTCAGCTGAGGGACAATGAAATCTCCAGGGTCCGTAAGAGAGAATGCCCTTATTCTGATTTGTCTCCTCAGATGAAACCACATCTGGGCAGCTTCAGCATACCTCGGCAGCTTGTGTATGGTGGGACATGGAGGCCTTGCAGCACTTTGTTCATTTGCTAGTTGAAAGTTGGTTATTTGACAACAAGTAGTAATTTGTATCTCATTTAAATGACCATGTATACACAACATACCCTTGCGATATCGTCAGTGTTAGTCAGAATACTGGATGGTAGTTGTGTTTATTGAAGACTGTGATAGTTATTTAATTGGCTGCTGAAACAAAGCATGGCACTCTATCAAGCCCCACGAGAGTCACAGACAAATGCTTATTTACTAAAATGAGCTCACTTTCTCATGTTATGCAATCACATTCTGTCTAGTTTGATTTTCTTCAGGTCCTTAAGTCTTGCACCCTCCGTCATCTGTTTACACCAGCGTCTTTCGAACAATCACTTCAAATGCAAGTGCGTGAGTGGACAATATTCATTGGCACGCAAGATCAAAGAATATGGAGGATATCTTGCGTCACTGTTTGGTTTAGTTTTTGATGGATCTTAGAACTTGTATATCAATTCTGAAGATCCTGTAACTGTAATACAGTTTCCTTTTAAGAGTACTTTCTCGATTAGCCAATGACCTCTGCAGCGGTTAGCACTGTTGCCTTACAGCAAGAAGGTTCTGTGTTTCGTACCTCCATGCCAGCATGGGTCTCCTGCGGGTGTTTCCACAGTCCAAAGCAGGTTAGGTTAATGGGCGACTTTAAATTGCCCGTAGGTGTGAATGTGAGCATGAATGGTGATTGACTGGCGACCCGTCCAGGGTGTAACCTGCCTCTCGCCCAATGTCAGCTGGTTTTGGCTTGAGCCCCCTTGACCCTCTGAAGGATAAGTGGTTATAGCTAATAGATGGAGCTACCCCGCATGACTGAAATTGTTCTTGCTGCATATAGGCACCGATGATCGAGATCCGGATGTGCACTGCGTATCATTACAAAGTGTCTTGATTATGGAATGTTGGTGTATGAACACTTATAGTCAAAAATAACATTGTGATACACATAGAAAATTGATCCCAATCCACACAGATTTTAAATTGTAAAAGTAATGTATCAGGAGAGAATAACTGGGATCAGCGCTTACTTAGTTAATCTTTCTTGGGACACAGTCGCACATTATAAGCAACTCAGAGCGTCAGCAGTGCTTGTTGGAAGTTACTTGCAGCGACCTCCTGTTTCCAACCATGTACAAGATAGCTCCTGTGGTGATGACTTGTTATTTTTCCTGTCATCATGCACGTTTACACCAGCAGCTCCTTAAGCCGTGGCATGACCACTTGCTGTGCCATTTCATCACATTTTTTGGCCTTTAACTTGTGTCAAACCAAGTTTCTGACATAAATGCTCAAGTGTCCTTCATCAACTTTCTCCTGCTGTCCTCGGGAACTCCACTGCATACCAGCACTCTTCAAACGCTACATTTTACAGATGTATTGGCCGTGGCTCCACACGGGTTTTGTGGTTGAAGAAATATAATAGACCCGCGGTTCATATGAGTGTTTCCAGATGTGGGGGGCAGTGTGGGTGAGTGGAGGGTGTACGATTGGGAATTGTGGTGTCTTGACAGATAACGCATCCTTTGTCAAACAAGCGTGACAAATGTCAAAAGGTGCATTTACTCTTCACAATAAACACCTCCCTGAAAGAGGAAACATTTATTTTACATTGCCAAAATGCAGTGAGGCAAGTTAGTTTAGTTTACTTAGTTGGTAATACTACCTCATTGTTGGGTAAAGACACAATTCTCACTCACCACTGGAGAAACCTGGGGTTCAGTGTCAGGTTCACTGGCTTAATGCTGCATTCTAATAATCTCAGCTAGCAGGGTTTGTCGGTGGGAAGCCGATGAGGGATCAGCCACTGACTCCTACTGGTTTGTTGGTGCCTGCACGGAGAGGGGTAGGATCTGGGAAAGAAAGGCTAAACCTCCTAGTGCTGGCCGGTGAAGCGCCTGGTTTCTACAACCTCCTCAGGTCACCCATGGAGTTACCAGCAACAAAGACTTCAGTGCAGAGGAATTACATTACAAATTGGGGAGAAAAAAGGGGGTGGGGGGAGAGTTATTTTTCTTGGAATTAATGTTAGCTTTAGCTTTGTCAACACATTCAAGGTGTCAAAAGTTTCTTCACAGTACAAAGTTTAGACATTTGACACCCTGTCAACACCTACTCAATTGCTCACCTGTGTATAATCACTCATGATGAGGATGTGCAAATCTACCATAACATTTTGTAACTGCTTCATTTCACAATTACACATGGATTTGCAGCTTCAGTAAGTTGGCTATTGTAGGTATATATGTATGGTGAGACAGCTGGACCTCCCAAATGGCTTTTTTTTTGTTTTGCCATTTGCCAGTCATTTATTAACAGTAGTGCCTGCATCTACTGTACACATTGTCCACATATTGAACCAAAGTGGACTTTTCACATTTGTCTAAAAGCTTGTCTTTGTTTTTATCATATTTTGCAGCATCAACAATAAATTGCAGCAGCCAGAAGCCGCATCTGGGGTGCTGGAGTACGCCATGAAACATTTTGGTGAACTGGTGAGTGTTTTTTTTTTTTTTTTTTTTCTTGGGTAAATTCTTTTTTACCTCCACCCAAAAACAGGAAATCTTATGTTGCATTTAGACCAACACTGGGACAAAAGAAATACTTGGCCCCTTCTTTCCTTTCAATTGTACCACTATATTGGCACTGCAGGGGTGCTGCTGCAGAGGGCTCCTGCAAAAAACCCAGAGTTCTTCATCAAAAATGTTTAAACATGCTCGACCCACAGCTCAGTCCTGCATCATACTGTTTTGTATTTTATTTTGTCACTAGTACCTGTAGCAACAGCCTACACCAACTCAGACCCTTGCATTTCTTGATTAATTTTTGGATTAAATACATTCTTAGAGGGCTGTATTATATGTGGTCTCTTGTCCACATACACTTCATCCCGGGGTATCCTTTTCCCATACACAGAGTTTAACATGGAGATGAGGGTCATTTGAGACACATACCCTGAGAACACCCTGTTCTTAATGTGCAGCACATGGAAAAACCATCTGCTACGCTGATCAGTAGTCAAGGGCAAGGAGCAGAATTATGGACTTTTTCATCCAATTCACAGGATGTTTGGATTTTCTTACATATTTGCACAATTTTTATGTGTCTCTGCTGTGTATTTTCAAAAAATTACTTGGGACTACTTTGTGCTTTTTTCCAGTGGTAAAAGGATGTAATGTTTCATACCAAAAAATACAAACTGTTATTATTTCTTAATGAAGTGTGGTTTATACGGTTCTTTAAATAGATTCATTTTCTGTAACTCCCTATGTGACTTCTGATGGGCCAAGTTGAAAGCCACAGAATATGCTACTCCTGCATTTGTATTTACACTCACCAGCCATTTTATTAGGAACACCATGCTAGTACCGGGTTGGACCCCCTTTTGCCTACAGAATTACTTTAATTCTTCATTGCATAGATTCAACAAGGTGCTGGAAACATTCCTTTTGTCAACTGCACATCCATGATGCCAATAACCTGTTCTGCCAAATCCCGAAGGTGCTGTATTGGATTGAGATTGTGTGACTGTGGAGGCCATTTGAGTACAGTGAACTGTCATGTTCAATAAATCAGTTTGAGATGATTTGAGCTTTATGACATGGTGCATTATCCTGCTGGAAGAAGCCAGTAGAAAACAGGTACACTGTGTTCCTCATTCTGATGCTTGGTTTATACTTCACCAGATCATCTTGACCATGTCTACATGCTTAAATGCATTGAGTTACTGCCACGCGATTGGCTGATTTAGATATTTGCGTTAACCAGCAGTTATACCTAATAAAGTGGCCGGTGAGTGTATATAGCTGGACTGAAATCTTAATCTTTTTATTTTCTATATATAATAATGAAGCTACAGTATATTATTATCTCTGTTTGTTTTTCTGTCCATGTACAGGGCTACTCCTCCCTAATGTTACTGAAAACTCCCCAGTGTTTCATGTTCTCTGTAGATGGACCTGGTCCAGATATGAAATAACTGTCAAGCAGTGCACATGCATGGCGACACCATCACACAGATTTTCCACATCAATTACATAAGAGGAAATGAGTATTTTTTGTTCTGGTCCATCTCCCTCCCTGTTACCAAAATTGCGTCACTTAGTAACAATGGTTTTTGTTTGCTTCTTGTATGGACTTACCGGCTTTTTATGATCAGTACCAATCATAAACTTAACAATAATAGAACAGACTAAACCATTGATTAGTTCTGCTTAAATTGACTGGTGTTATTTTATATTTTTATTTCTTGAAGAGACCAAAAAACAACAATTAATGTACCCAATTGTAAAGGTTTTGTGTTTGTGTGTCTATTGTCACCAGTAATTATTCAAAACATGTGAAATAGCCATTCTTGGATATTTGATTTTACCTCAATTACAATGAATATGGTCAGTGCTATTTATTTATTTTTTTAGAATAAAAAAGAATGCAGAGTGACTAATACTCAACATTTTTACTTTTTTCTACAATCCCCAGTTGCCACAGATCCAAATTCAAGAGCTTTGCTTGTGTTGATGTCATACTTAATGTATGCAGCCAGTGGTGAAACAACAGGGCTGTGTTTTAGAGATAACCTAAACATAGTATTTCATATTAGAATAGAATACAATATAATTCATTCACCTGATTCTACGAATTGGTTATTTTTAGCCCAAAGTCAAATCAAAAAAAATGTTAGGACTCCAATGGAAAGATGTCTTTCCTTCAGCCTTTGTGAACTGCATTTATGTTTCTCTGTGAAAGCATGGTAAAAGTGAAAATGCTTAGTAAAACTGTTTCATTGTGCACCTCCAGGAACCTTGTTTACGAGGTGACCATTAGGGAAGCTTTACTGTGGGAGGATGTAAGGTTTCTTGGTTTAGTAAACCAGTCAGGAATCTTCAGTAAAGCAAAGGTTGGAAGAAATCTGTGTACTTAATCACATTTCTTATATGGATTCTTTCTGCTGTCTCTTTTTTTATTTTACTAGGAAATCCAAGCCACCTGGTATGAGAAGCTACATGAGTGGGAAGATGCTCTGGTATCATACGACAAGAAGATTGACATGAACAAAGAGGATCCAGAGCTCATCCTGGGCAGAATGCGCTGCTTGGAGGCCCTGGGAGAATGGTATGTCAGTAGTCAAATTTGTTGTGAGTTCAGTAGGGCTGCAACAATTTGTTCAAATCAGTGTTCCAGACTTCAGGTCTCAGATTCATTGACAGTTAAATTTTCCTAAACAACATATTGAGGTAGAGCCATTATTTGTAATGTTTGCTGACTGTATTCAGTTTATTTTAACACATTCTGCCCTGGGCTTTTTGATATAAATTTGATTCACTGAAGTGATGAAATAGAGAACACATTGGTTTTTAACCTTGGCTTTAATGGATAAAGACAGCATCTGAGGTAGTATACTTGCTGTGTAGCTCTTCCATCTCCCACTTTTTATTTGCTCATTGTGCGTAGGCAGCCTATTCCTAATGAATCCTGACATTAGGCTCTTTGATGACTGGGTGAAAAGAGAGTGTAATGGTTCCTCTGAGTTGACACAAATAATTTTTCCGGGAAATGCTTGAACAGGCATTCGATGCTTGAAAGAGGCGCCACCACTCTAGTGAAACCTCACCACAGCTGAGGCTGTACTCCATAATGACCGCTCACCTTCAAAGAGCATTTTTAGGGAAAAGGAAAGTCACAAGATGTCCGAAAGATCCAAATATGTGGATCGTCATAAAGCCCATGACGCTAAGCAGATGTTAATTTGCTTATGTAACCTGCCGTCCTCGTGCCATTGTTGTATACACTATGATTCATTTCACAAGAAAATGATTCAATAATTTTTACAAGAAAATGATTCAGCTGAAGTAAAGTTCAGTATTTATGTTTGTGTGTGGAAGGGTAAGGCTTGATGATATGATGATATAACAGTTGACCGAGTCATGAGTCAAAGGGGATAGGACTTAAGAGAACACATTGTCCCGTAAAAGGATATAGTGTACCAGTCTTTTCTGTGATAATCCAAAACTGGTGAGAGATTGTTAAAAGTGCAGTTAATGTTTTTCACAGTCAAACTCAAACCTTAGTTGAGTATTGGACAGCTTTGAAGCAAACTCCAGTCTAGAATGTCCATCTTAAGTTTTGAATTTATTTAATCGAGATTGTTTGACAAAAATCTTTTTCAGCAGAAGTTGTCATTATTTTGAGACAGCGCCCTTGTAATAATAACTAACTGTGCTGTTTTCTTTAAAATTGTTTGCATTTGGTCTCTTGGTTCTGTTAAAACTCACATGTCAAGCTGCAGATTAATATAGCTGTTTTGTACTTGACAAATGCAGATACAGTACTTAGCACTAAAACTCAAGAATGCAGCTATTTTGACATGTTGTGAGGATGAAGGCATGTGTGTCTCATTAAGCCATGTATTGAACAAAACATTTTAAGCATCCTGCAGGTATTTTTCTTTGAAAAACTGTAAATATGGGCAACAATTTACTACAAAAATACCAGGATGTTAATTCAGCAATAGTTGCGTTCTGTTATAGTATGATGCTAGTATGTTACTTTAAATGCCCTGCACACCCACACAGGTGTTTCCACTTATTCTGGCTTCTGTTCAGGCTGAAGTTGGCCGGAGATATGCTGAACATCACGTGATGCCACCGAAACTCATATGACAATAAAAATAGTAAAGGTGTAATAGACCTTTTTCACATCTGACATCTTGGCATGTCATAGCAGGAAAATCACAGGTGTAGTTGATAACATCAAAAACGGCTGCATTCCATTTAGGTGAGCTAGTTCCAGGTGATAGTTGTCCTGGTATTGTGCATGCTGGCTCACTAGCATGGCTTACTGGAAAGCTTATTGGAACTGGGCCTTCATTAACGAAATCTGTTTCACCTGTGCTTTTCCTGCTATGACAAATCAAAATGTCTGCCATTGAAACGGTCTATTAGTCCCGTCTAATCAGCTACAACTAACAAGTGAGTGAGAGAGATGCCAATCAAGCACAGTTGGCACATGTTCGCAGTCCTGGGAAGAAGTCATCACACACAAGTGCACAAACATCTGTGTGGGTGGACTAATTGTGTGTAGTGTAGGGCCTTTAAAAGCTCTTTACCAATTTAATGTCTCCTTTTAAGATTTATTTGAGCAACTTTTCAATAGAAATAGATGTGAATCATGGCATGCTGAGTCACATTATAACTCAAGCTCTTCCTTCTGCTGGACTCTGTGTTTGTCTGCTGTGGACACACATAAGGCCAGTGTACCGGGGCTTTTTGTACTTGTTGCTTTCATGTAATGCGATAGCCAGGCAGCTGGAGAATGGCTTCACTTCACTGACCCCCATCCAAACTTGCCTCTCTCTTTTTCTCTGTCTGTCCCTCCCTCATTCTATCCTTCATCTAAGCTTGCTCCAGCATCCTGCCTGTAAAACACATGCACTGGGTTTGATCTCCTCCTGGACAATGTTGCACTGATTGTTGTTAATGAGGAATTAGTCCTGGTTACATGAACGTGACCCCAATGGGGACATCCATCTGTTTCCTGGGATACTTGATTTTTTCAGACTGTAGTGGGACGGTACACAGATTTAAGATGTTCATCTTTAAGAATAAATTAAGAAATAAATAATGGCAGATGTAACAGAAACCAAGTCTCTTTCTCATCCTTGACCAGGAGTGGTTGGCACAGGAAAAGTAAATTTTGTGTTATCATTAGGATTTTGACTTTAGCCTTTTTATCTGTTAAGGATTAAGACCAGTACACTATAGCATTAAGTTGCAACAAGTTGCAAAAGCTGCAGTTTGAGCATGACACTGTCACTGTGGTTATCGATTGTATGTAATTTGGTCATGAATGAGCGCTTTGTGTTTTCTGTATTTAGCAGTAAAATATCCGCAATGTTTCACACAGCTCACATGCACCAAGTGATACGCACATTATTGAAGATGACATTGTACAATGACGGTGCATAATTCTAGGCTTTTTTGCACATCTTGACCAAATGTCTTGTTTGTCCATGAAGCCATATTGCAATTTAGAAATACTCTCTGATTAACTGATGTCATCACTGTGAACATGAGACTTAACAGATCTGGATTTGCTTTTTCTACCACCTGAAGCCTGTGGTTAATGTTTTCCAGGGGCCAGTTGCACCAGCAGTGCTGTGAGGAGTGGACGCTGGTGAGCGAGGAAACCCAGGCCAAGATGGCTCGCATGGCTGCTGCCGCCGCCTGGGGTCTAGGTAACCACTAAAATACTTCATAACAGATATGAATGAACAATATAGTAGCAGTCAGTGGAGCTTCAAGAGTTGTGAATGGAGCATTTAGGCCATCCTCTGTCAGTGCAATCAGACTGAGCTGCAGACTGAGCTCACATAACCATATGGGAATGTTATCCAGTCATAACATTGACATATCGTAATGTGCAATGGTGGAGAAAAGCAGGGACCACACTGCAGAGGCACCCCCTGAGGTTTGCGGTCTGTGGCTTTGACTTTCCGAATTCAATCGTAACACTGAGACGATAACCAAACAGCAGGCCAGTCTATCTGAAGACTCAGACCATCTTTTATTGTTGTCCTTGGGAAGCAAAATGTTAAGGTTGCAATCATTTATACTATATCAAGCTGATGATGAGATTGGTAAAAAAAAAAAAAAAAAAAAACGGCAGTGACGGGCATCAAATCTTCAATCTGCTTCAGTCTGGCTAAGTTAAGTCTCAAGACATCCACTAATTATACATTTTCAGTCTGTCTTTGTGCTTTTTCTTAACTTGATTGTTGTTTCTCCAGGGCACTGGGACAGCATGGAGGAGTACACATGTATGATCCCAAGAGACACACATGATGGTGCTTTTTATAGAGCAGTGCTAGCCCTGCATCAGGACCTCTTCTCATTGGCCCAGCAGGTGGGTTACAACAACACTCACAAATATACCCATACACCCAATATACAATGGATAAGGTTTCCAGTCATTCAATATACATTAAAGTCTATATTTTTAGAAAACATCTCATAAAGACATGCCACATGGGAGTTCGCCTAGCCTCGTGGTTTCTGGAATTTTCATTAGACTTTATAGCAAGTTATGAAAAGTTAAAATCATTGGAAACCAACTCTGCAAAGAAACATAAAAGTGGCTTTACGGCTATTCCAGACTGGATCGAATTCCCCCATCAGCAAGGGCTTTTCATTAAAAGAAATAAAATGCACGAGGTTTGTTTGTTTTCTCTTTTATAATGTGGTACCTCCTCAGTGTGAAAATGTTATGTAACTCTTGAAGTTGTAAATCATCACAGCATTCAACTTCAAATAAATAAAAGAGCTCGTTACCCCTCCTGTCAGGCTGTCAACAAGGGCTGGTGGAGGTCAGGGTGGTGTTTTCCTCATTTGATGAAGGCTGGGATATTAGATGAGCTCATGGTCCCTGGAGATAGATTTGTTCAAGCTGGATTCCAGCACGTCTAACAAACACAAGCTCCAGCACTGACACCAGTAAACACCTGCTCCTCCAATTTCCCTTGACTCATCCTCCAAGTCCCCTTTTCACCACCAAGCCCAGGAGACCTGCTCTCTGTGCCCCCTCATCCCTCCGCTGCCACCATCCCTCCTCCAATTTGGAGATTATATCCAGGTGTGGCCTATAGGATTCTACGTCAGCTGAATAGGGAAAGCAGACTTTTGACTCTAAATGAAAAGGAATGAAAAGCAGATGGAGCGAGGGTGAAAGCTTAAATGTCAACATGAGCTCAGTCTAGTCTTCCGGATGTGGTTGGTAATCCTCGCACTTAAGTCCTTTTGATTCCATTGGGCTGTTTCTTCCCTCCCTCTATACCCCCAGCAACCTGACATGTGCTCCAGGAGTCTCGGCGTTCTTCTTTGTGAAAGGTTTCAGGTTGCTTTGCGTTATAAATCTCAGTGTTTGGTCTGTTCCAGCGATGATGTGTAGACACGGCAGTCGTGCTCCCCCCCAGTAAAGCAGTCTGCTTTGCCAAGATTCATGATACATTCAGTCCTCCAGTGTGCATTTGATTTGTGAATTGTCTCATGGTTTTTTCAAACCAGAGCGCTCCTTCTGACTTCACAGTCATGCTTGGGCTTTGTTTCGAGTTTCCTCCAGCGGTTGATTTGGCTTTAACCATTCACATAGAGGCCTTCATACCACACTGTAATAATAAAATGATATCACTGGAAACCTATGTAAGTACTTAAGTGCAACCTTTGTGTAAGAGAATGGAAGATTGGTTCACGGTTTGTTTGTGCTGCCAGAAGCCAGACACTGCATTTATCAGGAGTCGTCTGGACTGCACATTTCCAGTGAGGCCCCAGTACAGTTATTCAGGAGTAAACAGGACCATAACCGAGTGGAGGCCGTAAAGAAGCAGCCTCATTGTTACCTCGTCCCCACCACCCTCACATAACGGCCCTCCTCTTGTTGTGCATGCCTGAAGAGGTGTTGGTGCACGCCATTCCTCCTTTCCCTCCCCGCAAAAAAAATAATTGGTGGGATTCGGTCTAAAACAGCTGTGTGTCCCGGCCTCAGAGAACTTCCTCAGTCATCCTCCCTCAATTTACCTTCCCACTAATAACAGTTTCCAAAAACATTGGCTGTGGAAGCCCAAGAGATCAGCAGGCTTTCTGTCTCAATACTTGTGTCCTTGTTTGTCCTTTTTGCTGCTCTGGATCAGGTATTTCTCTCAGTTACTGTTTTTCCAGCCCTCAGGGTTCTTACTGGTGATGGAATGTCCTCAGTATCCTTGAATTTGGAGAAGTGTAGTCATTTGACAAATGAGTCTGTAATATACAGTAATACACCCAAAACACAGGAAGGTAGGAAAAACATTTTTAGGGCATGAATGTGCTCTGACACTTGGTTGGACATCATGAAAAGGTTTCAGATTTTGCATCATTGTCACGATGGGAACCATGACTAACAGTTCTTACATTTGAATTCTTCTTTATCACCCTCCCTTTCTCTGGATGTGAATGCAAATTCAGAATTTTTTTTTAAAGATACATTTGAAAAACACAACCATGGTTGCATAACTCTCACACTGTTGCTCGCAACAGTTCATTTACTTCTCATAAAACACTTGGCACTCAGCAGCACATCAAACCATTTTGCTATACAAGCAGTTCTAGGCCTAGTTGCACTAATGTGTCACTGTTGGCCACACTTAATGTGCAAAGGGTGTCAGAAGCAAGCAATAACATGTTTTCCTTCATTTGTAAGTGTTTTTATTCCCTGGCTTTAGTCAAATCCTGGCTGTTCCTGATGCAAGGAGTTTTTTTTGGAGAGTGTGTCATGGTGCATATTGGGGTCATGCTATCTTTACATTATTGAGGAAATGCAATTATTTGTTTTTCAACTATGACTAAGTCGTGGATTAAACCACTGTTTCTCATGTTGAGGGTTTGCAGTGACTTCTGAAGCTAACTAATAATTGCACCATCAGTGCACCATTCAGGCAAACTTGTGAAAAGCTACATAAAGAAACAAATGGTTGAGGGCAAACGTTCAGTGTTTGGGTGAGTGAATGCACTGTAATCATTTTTGTGTGATTATGAAGCTACGGATATCAATTTAAATTTAACATCCCACTATAAATGTGTTTTTTTTTAATGCAGTGTATTGACAAAGCAAGAGACCTCCTGGATGCTGAGCTGACAGCCATGGCTGGAGAAAGCTACAGTCGAGCATACGGGGTAAGTATTCCTCTGAGATATAAAATATAAACAAATATTCAACACCTGGCTTCAGTCGACCATCTTGTTTTTCATAGCATTCATATGAAGAAGGATTATGCCACAGCAACAAAATTTTATTAAAGTGGTGATTTACAGAAATTCTCAGTCTCTGATCTAGCTTCTTTAGAAGTCAAAATCTAAATGTTTACAGTTTCTTCGTGCTCCTATTTTATAAACTATATATGTGGAATTATGCAAGCAACATTTCAAATCAGAGATAGAAACTCAGAACAGCGGTGTTCCTCTCATACAGATGTTTTCAGCTAACATTATCATGGAAGCCATTTGATGTTAGTTGATTTTGAAGTACATACTGTGGCTGTTCACCATGAAGATTGACAGCAGACACTTCAGCAGGCATCTAGATTCCGGATGTTGTTAAAGATGTAAACAAAGCCGTCATATTGAGATGACCGACCTTTTCTGACAGATGCCACACAAGAAGGTCCAGTGGGTTGATTCATTTACGAGCTTTAATGATCCTTTTATATTGCACAGAAGGGGCTCCTGCCCCATCTGGGCAATATGAATTTTGCAACTATAATAATGAATGTGTGGAAAAGAATGAATGTGTGTGTTTGTTTCCAAGGCCATGGTGTCTTGCCAGATGCTGTCAGAGCTAGAGGAGGTGATCCAGTACAAGCTGGTGCCAGAGAGGAGGGACATCATTAGGGAAACATGGTGGGAGAGGCTTCAGGTAACTACGGCGCATAATATATGGACACACATGCGCACACTCTCATACACACACACACACACACACACACACACACACACACTCACTCACTCACGTGCACAACTACAAATGTAAAGCAGATGTTGGAAAGGCTACTGTTACTAATGGGAAACATTACAAGCCAGACACCATGCATTCATGCAAAGACACACTCTAATATCTCAGTGAGTAAGGATTCACCATTTTTTTTATTATTTCTACATTTGTCAAAAAATTTAAACTAAAGACAAAAAGTAGAATCATTTTGAACTCTAGTAAGTGGCATCTACGGTACTTGAACAAACGTCAGTTGAAAGTCAGTAGTAATTAAGTCAAAAATAGGTTCCAAATGCAGCCAAAACAGGCTGACTCTGTCCAAATTAGTACATTTGTCTACAAAAATTAGAATTTTGCGACTACATTAGCAAGGAAAAGAAGGAGTCACTTGAGCTACAGCACATTGTTAAAACAGGAAAACCTAGTTTGTTTTATCAATTTTATGTTTTAACACACTGTCCACTCCAATCCAATTGGATTTGCGTGGTTTTGATTGTGGATGTTTATATTTCTAGTCAGGTAGCAGGTTGCTTATATTAAACACCAGTAACAGGGGAAGTTGAGGTAAACTGCTTATTACTCTTATCACCGTCTTTATTTTTGTTTCCTCCCACTTGATGTGAAGCTCATGATGTCACGCAGTATGTCACTTGAAATTTGATCACAGTGATAAATAAAAGTTGCATGCTAATAAAGTAAAATTTGAACCATGTTAAAGAAACTCATTTGGGCCCACTTGTTCCTGTGTTTGTATCATTTTGGCCATTAACTGATAGTCATGGTTGGAACATACAGTAAACTGACTTCACCATAATCGTAATCCTAATCATGAGCTTAAGTTTGTCCTACTCAGTAAATAGAACGGACCTCTCCAAAATCACCTTCCAAACTTCAAAGGAAAATAAGATAATTTTTGATAAAACGGTGCCCTCACTTGCTCGCCTGCGTGAAATGACCCTCGTAGGAATACTTAGGAAAAAAATAGTGTGGCTCATTTTGTGTAACCAGAACTGTACCTCCATCTAAACTCTTCCTACTTACTGATACTGATTATGATTACTATTATTATCATTATTAATTGTGAATTACAGTGTTGTACATGCTGTTAAATGAGACAGGAGGACGTGTGGAAGAACCACAAATCCACAAGCAGTTGGGAAAATGTTTTGCGGCACGCCAAGTCTTTGGAATTTGAGACAAATGCCATCCGATCTACAAAAATACTGTTCAAGTTCATCCTTTCCATGTTGGCCTTTTTACAGCTTAATCAAAATGTGATTGTTTGAAAGGCCTCAGCCTTGTATGTGCACGTTGAGGGAAGAATTCAAGTCAGGCAGATAAACTGATAAGCCTTTGATCTGTGATGCACCATTCCTAACTCTTGATACCATGGCATCCACGCTGCTCAGTTTAATACAGCATGTATAATGCAACTTACTCTCAGTCCCTGTTGGCATTCCTGTCCGTCATCTCCTGTTCAGATGTTACTGACATTTTGGAAAAACTCTCATTCTTTGCCTTAACCGCAGCTCAGGGAGATGATATTTGTCTGAAGACTGCGTGGGCCTTCCCAGAGGGCTCCAGTATACTTTGTTCAAAATCAAATTTGGCGTATTTTAAAAGGCTGTTGAATACCACAAATGCCACATCAGAAGGTCATAGTGAATGAGATAATGAGATAAGAAAGCACTAGCTTAAATGAGACCAAAAAAAAAAAGTTCCAAATAGTTAATTATTTTGTTTTTGCTTCTGGATAGAGGCTTTAATATTAGTCAGCACTGAGAACTTGTCAAAGACAAAAAATGTTTGTTTTCATCCAAACTATGTGTTGTATTTTCTTTTGTCCATTGGTATTACTTAGCTGTTAGAAATGCACCTTACTCTTTCCTAGCTAATTTCACTGTGACATTTCCAAACTTTCTGTAGAATTAGCCTGACCGTTGAATGGAAACCATTACACACACACTCAAATCCCTGCACAGTAAAATGAAGATACTCTTGATCATCTTGACTTTTTCCATTCATAACAGATGGAGGTTGGTCAGAGGAGGTATTTAGGATCAAGAGGGGTCTTCCTGAGCAAACAGACAGGGCCTATAATAGCAGCACCAGAACTGGGGCTGCAATGCCTGACAGGTTTCTTCTCCATATGGTGATTTATAGGAGGCTGACCTCACACATCTGTCAGGGAGTCCCTGTACCGCTCCTTTACTCTTTCTTTCTATAGCAGTTTCTCCCTCATCAAAGGATTATAGTTATGGCAAAGAGCATATTAAAACACTGCACCCCACCGCTTGTGGGTAAATTTGTCAGAGTGAGTTTGTGCACTTCTGTCGCTGTGAGGACTTTGAATTTTGGACTCTTAGCTGAGGCTGGTGTTCAAAACTATTGATCTCTTGTTCTTTGCTCTTTGTGGTGTCTCTGCTTCTGCTAAGGCAGTTCATGAGACATTTTAAACTTTCCTCTTAGAAAAAGTTTATCAGGTCCTTTACTAATGTCTGTGCTCTTCTACACACAAACACTTTTATTGGGCCTATTGACCCCCTAACAGTCATATTCATGATGACATGCAACAATGGTCCATGGCCAGATTCAAACAAGAGACGTTGCAGTTAAATGGTATACATGTTAGACCACCTGTTCACCATGACGCCCCCAATGATACCCAGTTGTTCCTTTCAATCAAGCTGGGTGAATTGGATAATTTGGTACTTCCTTATAGCTTTTCAGCAGAATGACGTCAGTGATTTCTTACAGTTAAACTCAGACTAATCATTGAATGTAGTTTCTTTGATTCCATCCGCACTCAGCTCCTTATCCCATCATGTTAAGCTTTCTTCAAATATTGTAGTATTTAATTCTCGCCTCAGCTTTCAACAGCTTACTAAAAGGCTCGTCCTGACTAAAAAATAACAGAAAAGGACTTGGACACCACTTCTGACACAAAGATGAGTTGTGTTATCTTTAAAACTCTGTTAGTTGTGTTATGATGAGTTGATAAAATACTCAGTATAGTAGTGAATTCAAGACCCAATTTGTTGCTGCTAGGGTTAGGGTTGGGGTTGGGGTTAGGGTTAGGGGTTAACCTAATGTTACCTTTTATTTTAGCTTTGGTTGTAATTATAATCATATTACATCAGAGTCCCTTTTCCTGAAATGTTGTTATATTGTGTACCCCCTGTCGGTGTGTCTTTAGTCAAATCACACTGAGGATTATACAGCACATACTTTTTTTTCATCAGAGCTGGATTACTTGAAATCATGGTTAAGAGAATATTTAATAGAGAAAATCAGCTAATGGTACTTAAGTTCATATATATTATTATACACCTGTGTTTGCGTGTTTTTTCTGGCATGTGAACCTGTACTCACACGTGGACTTGTTTAAGACAGGGACCACTGGTAGTAATAGCAGCCCCCTGGGGTTTTAACTTTACCCCTCTCTCACGTGTGTTCATTCTCTTGAGTTTAACGAGTAAGTTCCTCTCTTTGAAGGGAGTAACAAAAGAGTAATGCATTTAACCTGCCTGTTCCCTTTTATTTTCGTGTGTTTTCCTCTAGGGTTGTCAACGCATCGTAGAGGACTGGCAAAGGATTCTGATGGTCAGATCGCTTGTCATCAGCCCCCACGAAGACATGAGGACTTGGTTGAAGTATGCCAGCCTCTGCGGCAAGAGTGGACGCCTGGTCAGTACACTGACATATTTGCACAAAGCCCCTCAGTATTCTCTGATCTGACCCCTAATCATGCATAGTTAATTATAATCCCATAACATGCAGGAGGAGCTGATTAAATCAGCCTTGTCAAACGGAAAAGGGAAGTCAACCTCTGACAGAGTTAAGTGCAACCATGAACCCCAGCCATGAAATTCAACTTCATTTCAACCTGTTTTAAGTTGGCACTGACGAAAGCAGCACAGCACCCTCAATCACACTGTTTAGAAACCTGATCCTGCATATCTGCACAATTAAAGTGGTGTAATTTTCCATCCTGTACCTCACTGTTGTTCTAATTGATTGCAAGGGATGGCAAAAAAAATCGGCCAATTTTTCTTTTTACACATTCTTGATGCATTTAAGCAGAGACACACACACACACACACACACACACACACACACACACACAGAATGCCAGAATCTCCAACTATGGTTAAAATACTAGATGTGATTGGCCAATGTCAAACATGGCAGGAAATGTGATTAGAAGGGGTTGGAAAAAATGACCCTTCTACTTTCTGTCTCTCTTTGTCTTTTTTCACATTTTCTTTATTCACACAATCTTAAGTACTTACTCATGCTCTGACCTTTTTTTTCCACCCACTTTCCTCATTCAAAAGGTTGTATCAAGGTAGACGTTTAATCAACCTCTGTATTGTTTTTGGGCTCCCTAAAAAAACCTTCTCGGTTCTTAATAAACTATAAACCTTGTTGCTATTCATTTGCTTATTTTTCTCTCTGTTGCCGTCTTCACCCCTCCAGGCACTTGCCCACAAGACCCTGGTGCTCCTTCTGGGTGTAGACCCCTCCAAGCAACTTGACCATCCGCTGCCCACAGCCCATCCGCACGTTACCTACGCTTATATGAAGTACATGTGGAAGAGTGCCCGCAAGGTAGGAGCAAACAAACTTGTGTGGAGTTGATGGTTCACAATTTACATTTTGTAAATTTTTGTTTGCTTTTATAGTTACATGTCAGCTTGTAAAGAGATCTGATGGTTATTACTTTTATATGTAAGTGTTCAGTGCAACATGAGGCAATAATCAGAGTTTCAAATATGCCAGATAGTGAGAGCTTACATCACTGGCATATTAGTGACATCAGCTAATTAATTAAATGTTGTGAATGAAACAGCCTGAGAAACATTAACACCAACAAACTACATCTGTAAAAAGGAATTGAAATTGCAACCTGCTTAACAGGATGACTGCATAATGTCAGCCTAGTGACAGTATAGTCAAGATTGATTAATCAGTCCCACCAGGATCGCGAAAAGCATTTTCTTGTGCTTATTGACAATGACTGTGACTTGAAAAAAGTTGTGACAGTTAAAGAACTCACAAGTAACTGTAATATAATAAGAAAGAAAAGTTACTTAGTGCATTTGGGTTCTCTTTATCTAACTAAAACCATAAAAAGGCTCTGAAAAACAAACAGATATAATGAAACAACATTAAATTGGAGCTACAAATAGAATACATTTAGTTAAGAAAAAAAACTTGCTTCAAACATAGTTAAAATAAAAAAATTCTCAAATTGTTGTTTTTGTAATGAAGGTGGTTCATTGCGGTCAGATTTTATTTAGTTTTGGCTCAGTGGTTCTGAATTGAAAAAATATAAATATAGATCAGTCTTGTGTTATTTCTGTGAGTTTTGAATCTTCCCTTATCAAAGACTGGGTTGATCAGTAAAACCAAGTCAACTGTAACATTTAGATTTATGTTGTTGTTATTAATCTCTTGTATCCTTGGAACAGTGGATGACGTAACTGATAGTATTGTTGAGAAAGAGTTGTGCTTTCTGTGGCTCAGCTTCCAACTACCTGTAGTGGTGACCTAACATTACTGTACTGTATGTTTCAAACTACTAGCAACTATGTCACCAGAGCAGCATGGGATTGAACTGCTCTGCCCTGTGCCATTTGTCTACCGCACACATACATGCACCTATTCACATACAGTATATACACCCCCAAACACACATAAACACACCCACATTTATTGCCAGGTGTTGAATAGTGTTTGTGGCTCCAGAGTGCAGGTCTCATTAGGGGACTTAGGTAAGTGTGAGCTTAAGCACTGCTGTTGCTAGGGCCAGCTGCACTGTTAGTCATACATGTGAACTTTTGTAGAAGTTCATGTGAAAATGATACAAAATGCTCTATAAGAACAGTAAGATGATGACAACGAAAACAGCACCGTCTGTTCTGTGCTTGTCATAAATCACATTCTTGTGTTTAATTCAAAGTGATTTCATAAAGGTCCAAAGCCCCACAGACAAACATATTTAACAAGTTTTTACCTACCGTTGGTATTTGTTTTGTATCCCTCCAGATCGATGCCTTCCAGCACATGCAGCACTTTGTCCAAGGGATGCAGCAGCAAGCCCAGCACGCCATCGCAGCTGAGGACCAACAGCATAAGCTGGAGCTCCACAAACTGATGGCCAGGTATGTTCTTTTTCTGGAAGCACAGTAGTAGCAGCTTACCACCTAATGAGCCTTTTTCACAGACAACATTTTTTCACATGTCACAGTAGGAAAAGCAGAATAATAAATAATAAAATGAACAATAGCTGAATTCCATTTAGCTGCTTCAGTTTCCATGTCCTGGTGTTTTTCATGCTGGTTCACAGTCACAAGTTTATGGCTTACTGGGATACTTAAATACAACAGAGCCATCATTAATGTTATTTGTAACTCCCATCCTTTTAGTGCTATGACAAGTATTCAAAATGTCTGTTGTAAAAAAAAGAGTGGTGGTGGTGGGGGGCGCTATGGTGGATATCAAGTGTCTACATACCTTTTCAGACCTTTTCAGTTTTATGAGTGATGCAGATACTGTATAATTCTAATAATGTTTCACTATCATTTTATTAAAATAACATGCAAAATACATTACAAAAAGGTAGAAATGAATTGCTGAAACTTAAATGTTGTAGCTTTATATGTAAATTCTTGTTATTTCATTACATATAACCATTAATCAAGCTAAGAATGTATTAGCTTTTGCCAGTACAAGAACTAAAATAGCATTGGTGCATTTGATTTAAAACACTGATTGCTTTGAAGAAAACTTTTTATCTCATCAGATGGATGCACATGTGAAACTGACTCCATGGCTTTTGTTCTTTGTACATATCACTAGTGATCTCCTGAGGAAAAGTCAAATCCACCAGAATTAATGCCAGTGTGTCATTATGCATTTAGATGTGCTTCAGTAGTATTAAATCTCAGAAGTAACTTTTTTCGCCAGCCCAGACACCCACTCCAGCACAATGGTGAAAACACAAAGCAACATGTTGAAGTAAGGAAAAAGTAACCTCATGTATTTTCTGTCCTCATGTTGTAAACACACAGGGTCATGTACAGTGCATTCTGCTTCTTTTCCATGAGCATGACCCAATCTGGCATAGCACCTTTTACTAGTCTATTGGTGTCCTGTGGTCTTTTTCAAAGCTGGCCAGATTCTTTGAATGACTAACTTCAACCATCTCAATAAAATGGTCCCTGGGGCGCCCCGGTAGCTCACTGGGCATGTACCATTAAGGCTGAGTCCTTATCGCAATGACCCGGGTTAGAGTCAGACCCTTGGCCCTTTGTTGGATGTCATCTCTCTCTCTCCCTGACTTTCCTCCCAGTATCTCTATCAAATAAAGCTGTAAAAGGCCAAAACAATTATCTAAAAAAAAAAAGAAGAAGAAGAAGAAATCCCTTTTGGCAGTTTGTACCACACTGCTACTTATCACAAACCAAACATGGCACAGTGCCCACAGGCATCGCAGACCAGGTGTGTCTCCTCCACAGTGCTGGTGGTTCGCACCTACACCTCTCCCACTGGGTGTTGTACAATCATTACTTAAACCTCACTGTGGGAAAAGATGCAGTATGGAGTCTGTTTCAAACAGTTGTCAACACGACACCAGATTTTTGAAAAACGTGACATTCAAATAACTATCATGTGTTTTCAGACGCTGATTTAGGGGATTAGAAAATGGAAAGTTTCGTATTCCCCCAAATTGCTGGGAATGACTTCAAAGTCTTAAAGAAGTTGTTTGCATGCTCTTGTGGGCTCATGGAAATATCTGAAGAGGATATCTAAGACTCTTTCCTTTTGGTTTGAATGTTAGCTGCATGCCAATGTAGAAGAATTTGACTGCACTGCATTTTGTATCATGTTGGTCAAACAACTCAAAACAAGCAAGAGGTGTGACCTGGGAGCAGACAAGTATAATTCTATGTACAGTAAATCACAGAGTAGTCTCATCTGGCCTTGTGCACAAACATACAGCAGTCATGTGCACCCTCCCATCTCATAAATCATACATGACACACAACACACAAGCGTGACAACGGGAAGAAGGGGCTTTTTCTTTTTTTTTTTTTTGCATCTTGCAGACAGTTACTCTGGCTGTCTGAGGAATGCATGTTAGGGAAAACACCTGTATAATGTCAGTCAGGAGTGGTTCTCTCCAGACGCGCTGACACACTTTCATGAATGCAGGTCGGCTGTGTGGTATGGAGCACACCTGGACTGCTCAGTCAGACACTCACGTCCATACAATCACATTGATATAATCAATAATCAATAACCCCTGCGTCTCCTGTCGAAATAAACATGTTGTTCCAACGTCCCAAAACACCCCATCCTCCTCCTGTTTCTTTCCCAAATCTTCAACCTGTTAACAGTTTTACGGAAACAGTTTGGCATAGACACGCTGAACCAGAACTGTACGCTCGCATGGAAAAGCACTCAGAAGAAATTACGTAATCCTAAAAGACAATTTATTGGAGGTGCTCTGCAAACAGTATTCACGCTGCTGGTGAATGGGTAGACAATGCAGTGCTTGCCAGTTGCTCAGTTCAGTGTAGTTGTATGTGAATTATATGTCTTGGCCCCGCAAAACACAACTAGTTTGACTATTTGCCTGTAACCATCTGTGTTTGTGAGGGTGATGGATCAAGCAAAGTCCTCCTCAGGGATGCCACAGAGCTCACTGTCGGGTTAAATTAGAAGAAAAGTGGTTTGGATGATTGAAAAACTCCGGATGTGATCCCAGAACCTTTCATCAGATAAATGCACTGTTGCCTTAAGTAGTGATACTTTTGATAAATGCCTGCATGATTTCCAAGTCTTGTATCATTATCTCCCTCCTTTTTAATAGACTGCCCTTAGGTGCACTGAATGTCACTTCTAACTCTTTATGAGCAATGACATAACTTGGTTATGAGCTAATGTTGTCATGTAGTCATTGAATTTGTTGTCACTGGAAAACTTCTATTAACACCATTTACCTCTTTTTATGTGTTTCTGTCTGTTGTGTGTTTATTATTTCCTGAATAAAATTCAAGGGCTTGTCATAGGAGCTTCATAGCTTGGGTGCCACTTCATTGTTAGCTTTCAGTTTTATAAATGTTTGTGGCATCTACAGAAAAGGCAAAATCAAATGAGGCTGGTAATCTATGCTATACTAGGTAAAGTAAAAATGTAAAATATTATTTTGATGGGTAGAAAATCAGTTATTTAAGTAATAATGTAACAAAATGTCCCCCTCTGTCTTTCTATCTGTCCCTTTCTTCCATGTAGATGCTTCTTGAAGCTGGGAGAGTGGCAGCTCAGTCTGCAGGGCATCAACGAGAGCACCATCCCAAAGGTTCTGCAGTATTACAGCCACTCCACTGAGCATGACCGCAACTGGTACAAGGTCAGTCCTTCCCTTTCAACTCTAACCTTTCACTTTTGACCTCTTTCTGGATGCAGTAAAACTCAAGCTGTGTTGGCAGGAGGTGTCCCTGACATAGAGGTGTCACCGTGGAAAACCTTTGACCTCATTTTATTCCCCTTCAACCAAACATGTCATACAGTAGTTGTTTGTTCAGTTTTTGTGTCTGTGTACAGCTCATTTATGTTGCCCATTAGCTTGTTATACTTGTTGTCTGTCTTCTGATGCATCTAAGATATGAGGGGATGGAAAAACTGAAAGCATCTCTGCTTTTTCATGTCTCTGCCTGTGCTGCAGGCTGCAAAGATGTCACTAAAGCCACATATCCCTCTCCCCATCCATCCTCACTAACTCCTGTCAGCTTTTAACTTTTAATAGCTGGTGGCTAAACACAGCAAACATCAAACTCATGTGTTTGGATCAGAAACACTTCAGCCCACTGGGAGATATCTGTCCCTCAGTAAAAAGCAACATAACATCATGAACAAACATTGAAGTTATTTCCAGTCTTGGAAATCCAGTTTCACCCAGTTTGTACCATCTTTCGACAGGCCTGGCATGCCTGGGCGGTGATGAATTTTGAGGCAGTGCTGCACTACAAACACCAGAACCAAGGGCGTGATGAGAAAAAGAAGCTGCGACATGCCAGCGGTGCCAGCGCTAATAGTGAAGCCAGCAACAGCGACAGCGAGGTCGACAGCACTGACCACAGTCCTGTGCCCTCACCGGGCCAGAAAAAGGTCAATGAGGTGAGAGTCACTGAGAATTAAGCCCTCTTCACACCCAGCCACATTGGCCATTCAGTTTTCTCAACAGCACATTTCTGTGTGGAACATTGCCTTATGCCTGACAGAAATTTTGAACTCCAAATTAAAGTGACTGTCCAGACTTTGCCATTCCCATGTAAAGTCAACATGTAGAATGCTGTATGTTCTCCAATATAGTTGTTTTTCTTTTTGTCATGCATGAAAAAGCATTTGCTGTGTGCTGTCCCTTCCACAGGACCTCTCGAAGACGTTGCTCCTGTACACAGTTCCTGCTGTTCAAGGTTTCTTCCGTTCCATTTCCCTGTCCAGAGGCAATAACCTGCAGGACACCCTCAGGTGAGTTAAAGGACTGTGACACGCACTGGACAAATATTTCAAGCAACCAAGAAGCACCCGTCTTCATGGACACCCAACAGACATGGCGTGTGGGGATAGGAGGACCTCTAGTGGTTGATTGTAATTAGTAAAGGCAAACAAGGTTTTCTTATGTTTAATTTTTGTCTTTTATTTTTGGAACTTTTCAGGGTTCTGACTCTGTGGTTTGACTACGGTCATTGGCCTGAAGTGAATGAAGCCCTGGTGGAGGGGATCAAGACAATTCAAATAGACACCTGGCTACAGGTAATACATGCACACGGACACACACTTGAAATTGAGTTAGCCTAGAGGTAAAGAAGTGTGATAATTTAAGTAAATTAAGTGAGAAGGTTTGGGAAGAGTAAAGGGGTAACGCTGGCGTCTCCTTAATGTTAAACATGAATTTCATAATAAGACAAAGAAAAAACACAGTTTTTATCCCTCTGCCTGTGCAGGTGATCCCTCAGCTCATAGCTCGAATTGACACCCCTCGAGCCCTGGTGGGCCGCCTCATCCACCAGCTGCTGACAGACATCGGACGTTATCATCCTCAAGTAAGTGTGCCCACATTATGGTTAATGATGTCTCACAATACAAAATAGTGATCAGTGATTGTTGGATTGTTCTCTGTTCACCTCCAGGCTTTGATCTACCCGCTGACTGTAGCCTCCAAGTCCACCACCACAGCCCGCCACAATGCTGCAAACAAGATCCTGAAGAACATGTGTGAACACTGCAACACTCTGGTTCAGCAGGCCATCATGGTACAGAGATTTAAAAAATTATATTTATCCTTACTCTATAAAATCATCTTCATCCTTTACTTGGAAAAGTGATACAGGTTTGAGAACAGTCTGACCTTTGTTTTTCTTCATGCAGGTGAGCGAGGAGCTCATCCGAGTGGCCATATTGTGGCACGAGATGTGGCACGAGGGCCTTGAAGAGGCGTCGCGTCTTTACTTTGGCGAGCGCAACGTGAAGGGCATGTTTGCTGTGCTTGAACCTCTACATGCCATGATGGAGAGGGGACCACAGACCCTCAAAGAGACCTCTTTCAACCAGGTGCGTGTCATTTCAGATTTGGGGTTGAATTTAGTCTTAGTCTTGTTTAGTGCAACACCCCAAACTACTGTATAGCCTTTGCATGTCTCCTGTCCAACACTGATTAAAAGTTTGTTGTGTGCAAAAATTACACCACAGTTAAGCTGTGGCTTTTTAATCTGATGTTTTGGCATTTAGTGGAAACTCAAATATAAACAGTGGAACATTTAGTTCCTGATTCAATTGCTAAATTTAGTTCTGGAGAGGTAGAAAAACAATCTTTATATCTCTACTTAATTAGATAATTTTGTAGTCAGAAAATCAGTCTTTTCTGTTGATACACTGTAGTACAAAGTTTCAACATTAAAAAGTTGAAGAAAGGGTGAATATTTTGTAAGCATTGTAAAATTAACTACATATATTATATCACCACTGATGAACTATGGGTTTTTACACTGGACTATTTACTTTGCAGCCATAAGTCATACCAGTGACCTTAACTCGCTGCACAAGCACTATCAGATGTTTCCATCCAGGCTGCCTTTGCAGATGTGCACCATTAAAAACAAAATACTAAACTGAAATCCTAGATTAATCAAGTTGGAACATTGATGTTTAATGCCTTGACATTCACTTTTATAGTCCTGCTTTGGCAAACCATTTTCATTTAATTGAATGAGTCATTGCACAGGGACAGAGTGTGTTTGTCTTTCTTCATGGTACAGGCTTATGGCAGAGACTTGATGGAGGCTCAGGACTGGTGCAGGAAGTACATGCGCTCTGGAAACGTTAAAGACCTGACCCAGGCCTGGGACCTCTACTACCATGTATTCAGACGCATCTCCAAACAACTGCCACAGGTGAGTGAAACTATGGAGTCACTGCACTGAATCGGTTGTCTAATAACCACTGCAGTCTGCCTAAGGTAGTAATATTCATGTACACAGATGTACAGTATATATGAGTATAAGCTTTTTTGTAAGGATAGTGACTATGTTAGCGTGCTTCTGTATGTTCACCAAAGGAACAAAGAGACATCAGCCTGTACCAGTGAACCTCAGCCATATAAACTAATGTTTATCAGACAAGAGTCCATTGAAACAGCAACTGTTAGGCTCCTGGGAAAATTAGAGCTGACATCCGACCAGTTGTGCATTCCTGTGTCCACTCCAATCTCTTGTCAGATGTGATGAGAGATATTTTGTCTTTCATGTTCTGACTCGTTCTTTGGTCTCATGACAGGTAAATCCGTACATACTGTCCCTTAGTCATGTAAAGTGATAAAAGAAGGAGTGAGATTCAACAGTGATTGGAAGATAATGACTGAGAAACAAGGGACCCTTTTCATTCTTCCCTTTATGGGTGAGGCCAAAAATAGTGTTGAAAGATGGCAGTACATGAGGCAGAGAGATGATGGAAGACAAAGAGGAAATGGCAGAACATCATGAGATAGCATTTTTAGTAGTTAAATACTTTTACAAATGCCCATTATGTTCTGTATACAGAAGTGTTATCTTTGTGAGCTTACACTTTGGAAACACTATAGTAGTCCAGTTATGATGAACCTGCCTAAGATAAGTGATGCACATAGTCAAAGGCTGTTAGCCATCAGCTTTGGTGGCTTTGGTTTGCTTTGGGTAGATGGCACTACTACTACACCAGGTCTTGTTGCTTCTGAAGTGAAGATGAAATTGAACTGATAGATGTCACTCCTCAGCGATCCTCACGTTGTTGAAGAATGACATTAAAAATAGTTCTGTCAGGAGCTCTCACTTCACATAGCAAATGGAAACAGCAGTACTGTTTGACACTTTGGCATGGTCGTGCTCTCAGGGATGCTCCTCGCTGTGACATTACCGTAAGCAGCATGAAATACACAGCAACATAATAACATGCTGGGAGCACAGATATTGCCCCTCTGGGCATTAACATAGAAATAACCCTCTCCAGGATGCATCCAAACAGCAGATCCAGAGCAGGTTTACGGCTGTGATGAAGTAACCATACATTAGCATTCAGAATCTAACTGTAAAAGCCTTTGAATAGTCTGCCGGAGTCAGATTTGATGCAGTTTAAATCACTGATGTTGAATGCAGACAAGCAGAGAATGCATTTACTGATGAACACATAGAAAGTGAAATGTTCGGATTAATTTATTAAAGGTTGTGTATAAACAATAAACAACAAAGACCTTAACTTGGATATGAGGCAATGTCTATAAAATTTTGCATATTGGTTCAGGCACTTTTGGCAGGAGCTGTTTTGCCAGTGCAGTGTTTTTTACAATACAGGCTTTAAACTGATCTCTCCTTGTGCTACACCCCCACCTCATCAATGTTCCACGCAGCTGACCTCCCTGGAGCTACAATATGTGTCTCCGAAACTGCTGATGTGCCGGGACCTGGAGCTGGCTGTACCAGGCACTTATGACCCCAACCAGCCTATCATCCGCATCCAGTCCATCGCCCCCTCTCTGCAGGTCATCACCTCCAAGCAGCGCCCACGCAAACTCACCATCATGGGTAAGATTAGGGGAATATTGCGCAGGCCTTGTGGATCTGAACCCATTATATTAGAATATCTGCAGTTAGAGCCATATGCTTTCAGCAGGCGTGGGCCATCGCATTAGAGAAAATTCAATATTAATAGAATCTCTACCCAAACAAGCTCTGAGGCCAAAATTTATTCATCAGTCATGGCAAAATTCTGTGTGGATAAAATACCAGAGTAAGAATCTTTATTACAAACAGATGCAAGATCGAACCTTTGATGAACTTAATACCAAAATAAATCCCAACCACCACATCAAAAATACTTTTATTTTTTAAACTAAATGGCCAGAGAGCTTGTGTCATGAGTCACATGTTTTTTTTTTCCAAGAGAAATGCTGCATGCAGGCATGGGTCGATTTGTCAGGAATCCTCCCAACACCGTCCAGTGGCATTAATTTGAATACACAGATAAATAATTCTGACACCTTATTCCCCTTCTCTACTTTGTGATTTGAAATACGACACTGAACTGCTTCTAAAATGGCACAGCACCATAAAGTCACCTTGTCTTGAAGCCAAATCCTCAGATTATCAATCACAAATTGTTCGCTCTTTTCCACTGCACAGTGTGATACCTTGTTCTGATGTATCCCATCAGTGTTACACAACATACTCCTTAAAAGATGATGGCCAATAAATCAACTGACCTCTGGAGCAAGACTTCAGATTAAGACCTGTCACCCACTACAAGCCGCTTAGATTTACCGTCAGTGCTTTTTCCCCCTAGTGACACACAATACATTGCTTACTGGGATTGTCATTAGGAGCAGACTTGGGATATAACAGTGATTCTGTCTTACTCGTTCCACTAGAGGTATCAGGTAACTCGATTAAAGGTCAATTACAATGTTGGTGAAATCATTGTAATGTGGTCTGAGAATACCGAGGACATTATAAGATAGAGGAACAATTGGATAAGTGACATCATCTGTACTTCAGATAAGTTAAATACATTTTCCTTTCTGTCATGCTGAAAACTGAATTGAGTTGATGTGACAGTTCATCCAGTGCACAGATCCATATTTTCCACTCCACGTGAGTTGATAAAATAAAATGCCTTGGCCACAATCAACAGATAGAACTTCATATGAACTTCACAGGGTTCTTTCATTATGGTACTTGTAAAGCCCCGTGTTCATTCTGCTGCACAAATCACAAGTGGGGTTCCTTTCCATAGTAGTTATTTTACCACAACCCCTCATATCTCTCGCTTTGGAGTGCCATTCCAAACTGAGGCTGACCATGAAGTGAGGGATTATTGGGACAAAGCCTACTGCTGGAGTGGTGTGGTTCATGTGAAATCATTTATTGCCTGCTCAAACTCGCTAGACATTGCTTCAGGCAAAGGTAATGGAGATGCAGCTGCAGAGCAGCAGGGGAGAACCCTGGAGAAAACAGCCAGTACTGCCAAATCCAACCATATAATGATTCTTGCATAATGCCCTTAACCCCTTTTTGAGCAGTGTATCAATGTTGTGTTTTTGCGGCGCCCTCTGCAGGCAGTAATGGCCACGAGTTCATGTTCCTGTTGAAGGGCCACGAGGACCTGAGGCAGGATGAGAGAGTCATGCAGCTGTTTGGTCTGGTCAACACACTGCTGGCCAACGACCCTGCGTCCTTGCGCAAGAACCTCAGGTAGACACACAGTCACACACACAGACTCCGAGGTACCGTACATTTCACACATATCTAGAGCACACACACTTGTATACTCTCACAGTTGAGGACATGAAGTAGATACACATAATGATTGAATCCTTGACAATGAATTGTATGTTTGTTTGCATTTGTCTCGGCTTCGTGTTGCATTCATCAGCATTCAGCGCTACGCAGTGATCCCCCTGTCCACCAACTCAGGCCTGATTGGCTGGGTGCCCCACTGTGACACCCTGCATGCCCTCATCAGAGACTACAGAGAGAAGAAAAAGATTTTGCTCAACATTGAACATCGCATCATGCTCAGGGTGAGGAAACGCTAACATCCATTAAGTTTCTACTTCCTACAGTTGAACAACTGACATAACAATGAATAACAGACTGAATATACATTTCCTGCCTGCAAATGTTTACATTATTATTTTCTCCGTTATACTCAGTTAACTCACTAGAGACATTATGACTTTAGAAAACAAATGCAGGATGGATTTAAATTATGCAATGTTATTAACTACATTTGTATGTGTGAATGAGCTTCTACGCTCACATGTTATTTACTGTTTTGTGCGAACAGTTGGTCTCATTCATGAAATGTTTGTCAACTTGTAATTTTCACATAAAACATCGATACCAAATACTAAATATATTAATCATAACTGAGGAAACATCTGTTTTCAGTGATTATATTGATGAATTCCAATCACTCTTTAACTGAAATACATTCACAGGTACTTAACTGTCACAAATTAACTACATATCTCTGCCTCAGAATACCCAATTATTCAAAGGAGAATGCACGCATCCATAATCTTCCTCAGTACAGAAAGTGAAAGTGCCACAGATAACATATTGGAGCAGAGACGGAGCAGGTTAAGACCCTGACTGATAGGTTTGATTGAAAACTGTACACCGAAGCCAACCAAAGACACTTCAAGGCTAGGCGAAGGGCAGGGCTGAAGTTCAAGTCTCATTGGCCCACAATGGGGTGATGACATCGTGTCCAACCAGGATTCAGTGGTCAATAGGATAAAAAAAAAACAACAGACCTTGTCAGACTGTGAGAAGAAAAGCAGAAAATGTCCCTCCCAACCCGTCTGCTACTGCTCCTTTAATCAAATAACAGGGTCCAGTCATTAACTGAAAATGAACAACAGGCCTTTTGCTTGATAAAAACTGGGCATATTTACAAAGAAAGTTTTGTCAGTAATAGTGAATATTGAACCAAAACATGACCTGTGGAGTTGCAACTTTTGCACACAAAGGGTCTAATTTCCCTCAGATGTGAGAACAATCCTTTAATTGAAATTTCCCTCTGCACAAATTCTCTTGTACTGGCGTTTTCTGAATAAGACTGATCTTATTTTCAAGTTACAGGTGTTTGAGTTATTAATGACGTGTGACTTCAGTATAAGACTTTTAAATGGCAAGATATTAAGTTGACCAGTCAATCAGTCAGGCCATTAATCAGTTTTAGATAAAAGATGAGGAAGATGGGGGGGTGAGACAATGATAGATTGTAGTCTTTTGGAGTGTGTGTGTGTGTGTGTGTGTGTGTGTGTGTGTGTGTCACTGTGTTTATTTCTAAACTCAAAGCATAACAGTCTTTAAAGCATTCTGGTTATTTTCAGCTGCACCTCAACTTTGTAGGAAACTCTGCTTTCTAATACACACTGTAGAGCAAACACTGTCTCTTACATTAGAACATTTTTCTTACTGTAATAGCACCTTCTTTCACCCAGTTTCTAATGTTCCATGACCTGAAACAGACTTGCATTTCAGTATTAGTAATTAATTTGTAGTTGTAATTACATTAACATGTAGCATGTTTTTAGGGCCAATCTATCCACTACTTTATGTCACTGTATCATACAGACAGCAGGGCTCAACATTAACTTTTTTGAGGCACTTTTTTCTTCAGACAAGAACATTTAATTTTCACTTAAAAGTTGACTTGTCTGGGTTAAAATGAAAAAAATTACTTTTTTCATTTCGTTTGGAAAATGCTGAATCCAGACAAACCAACAGTTGAAAGCACATATAAATTATTACATTTGTGGCTATATGTAATGTTTTCACCTCAACAAATCATTTTTACATTTTGTTCACATAAGCCCCTAGGTGACCTGCTTTCCTATTTTATTTTCCTCGCAACGGATAAAGATTCCACCAAAGGCAAATAAGCAGAACTTGTGCTCATTATTTTCACTAGACACTACTAAGCTGAGCCACAGCGAGCGCATCAATTCACTAACCTATCTCTGCAGTGGCTTTAAGTTTAGGCTTAGCCACTACAACCCTGCATATACAGTAATATAGTACATTCAATAAATAAAACAATTTTACATATAAAAGCTTGTTCGCACGCGATCCAAACATCACTTGGGTGTATGACGTTGTACTTTCAGTTTCCTTTTTTATTTGAAATTTCAGTCTTATTTACATGTAACTGGCATCGAAGAAGTTTAAAGAGCCTGAGTTGAGCACGTGGCATGTTCTTATTTAAAGTGAGCTTTTGGCTTTTTGTATTTCAGATGGCCCCAGACTACGACCACCTGACACTGATGGAGAAGGTGGAGGTGTTCGAGCACGCCGTCAACAACACGGCTGGAGACGACCTGGCCAAACTGTTGTGGCTCAAGAGCCCCAGCTCTGAGGTGAGACGCTCTGCTTCTGTACTCTGACAGCACAGGGGGAGGATGATTGAGTGTACTTGATCTTTTCAGCATCTGTCCTTGCATATCAGTGGTTGCGGGCTAAATTGTCAAGAGTGGTCAGTTATAGAAAAGATAACATGCAGATCTTTAAATTATTTTTTTCCAGATGCTTGACTGGCTGAAAAAAACGTAAACATTTAAAGTGTATCCAGTCTCTCTCTTTTTTAATTATTGAGATAAATTCAGTAGTACCCTCAAATTGAATCCATAAATAGGAACATTAGTACCTTGTGTCCCTGATGTTGTGCATGTTCAAATGTCCTGCCAGATTTTTCTGTGCCATTTTCCACACTGCTCTGCTCTAATGCTGGGAACCAGAAGTGCTCTCATCATACACGTTATTTGTCCACCAGGTGTGGTTCGACAGGAGGACCAATTACACCCGCTCCCTGGCCGTGATGTCCATGGTGGGCTACATCCTCGGGCTGGGCGACCGGTGAGTTTCTCGGCCAATAGGGTTGAAGTGTGGCATTAATTCGAGCAATTGTTAGACTGATAATAATGACAGTTATCATAGGACACTAATTAGGAGATAATGTTTCTATTCTCTAGACATCCATCCAACTTGATGTTAGACAGGTTAAGCGGCAAGATCCTCCACATTGACTTTGGAGACTGTTTTGAGGTGAGAGATTTTATGTCAATACATAAATCCAGATTACTTGTTTGATTTATCTGGGACTGACCCCTCGTTACAACCTTCAACAGGTCGCCATGACCAGAGAGAAGTTCCCTGAAAAGATCCCATTTAGACTAACAAGGATGCTGACCAACGCCATGGAGGTATACAACTCTGCCGTATTTTATGCTCTGATAAACACTTGAAACGTGTGTGTGGGGGCTAACTTGAAGCAGCCAGAAAGCTGTTCGCTTCAGGTTGGAAAGTCAAAAACGTTTTAATAAATTCTCATTTTTCCAGAGTTATCCAAGTGTTAAAGTCCCCCACATTAAAGCTACAAATATTCCTCTACTGGACTGAATCCTTTCTGAGCTTCTTCCCCTGCGTCTTCTGTATTTTATTCAAAATAATAATTAATCTTTTGCAAGTCTGCAGTATTTTATCAGAAGTCATGACTCACTGTGCTTTGTATTTATTAGCAACCAAGAAAAGGAATGACAAATGAAATCATTAAGTAGTAAAATTAAATTTTATAAGAGCTTTAAGTTTTAAAGTTAGAAATATGTTTTCAAAGCTTTTTAAGCACAATTCAATGATCTGAATATGAAATATTGGAATGCACCACAAAACGTTTACTACCAAACGCATTGACCTCTCTTTAATGTACAAACACAAAAAAGGTTTCTTTCCATCAGTAAAGTTTGCGTCTGATTGTGTTGCCAGGTGACGGGCTTGGATGGTAACTACCGGATCACCTGCCACACCGTGATGGAGGTTCTGAGGGAGCACCGGGACAGTGTCATGGCTGTGCTGGAGGCCTTCGTCTACGACCCGCTGCTCAACTGGAGGCTCATGGACAGTAAGAGATCATCAGCTGTTCAGCACATTCAGTACATTCACTATGTTTCAGTAAAGACAGACACCATCACATGACAATAACAATCAAGTGGATTTGTGAAAGTCAGCACAAACTACTTCACTTACAGTAAAAGCTCCTTTTTTTGAGGGCGTTTAGAGTTTGGAGCATTAGATTTAATCAGACTAGGCAAAAAAATAAAGTGTTGTCCCAGTAGTAAAATGGAAATCTATTTGGGAGAGCAATTGACCAAATGCTTAAAGAAGTGGTGTAGACATCTAAAGGTCGTTGGTTAAATTCAAGTGAACAAAGTGAATGAATCTCTCTGGCACACACTCAGCAAATACTGTCAAGGTTGCCTTAAGCAAGACAGTCTCACTGCAGCAATACCTCAGTTTTATTGAAAACAAGGGTTATTATTTTCATTTTATTTGAAGAAATAATAATAATTCAGGAATTTGTAGATGTTCGTTTTTTAACAGTAAAATATGAACAAAAACAATGCTTTCTCTTTAGCTCTTCAGTGTTTCTCAATTTTTTTCAGATTTTTACTGTCACCATTTTCTGAATTGTCAGTGTCACAGAAGAACCTTATTTAATGTAAAGTGTTGTGAACATGTTCTTCTTGCGGCAGGAAACACAGCTTTTGGGTGCCTCAATATATAACATCATGGAGACAATTTAAATAGTTATGCTTTTTTGTGAAAAAGCAAGAACTACTTGTAAAGGTTTAAAAACAGTTTTATTTTTCTGCATTTAAAAAGGTCAGAACAATGCTGCTGCTTACTTTGTGATGGATGAAAAGTAGAATATAGAGTACTTAAGAGTAAATAAGAATGGTAATTGTCATGTCAAAGAAAAAAAGCACTTTCTCTCGCCCACCTTACCTGTTTCACCCACAGCAAACACCAAAGGCAACAAGCGTTCCCGCACCAGGACCGACTCGTACACCGCTGGACAGTCAGTGGGTGAGTCTACAGCACAAACTGTGGCCACAACTGCTTCCTGTTTTCCACTTTATGTAAAAACAAGTTTAAACCTGTGACCTGTGTGTTGCCCTTGCAGAGGCTCTTGAGGGAATAGACCTTGGAGAGACCACGCACAAGAAACCAGGGACCACAGTGCCTGAATCCATTCACTCCTTCAGTGAGTTACCAGCTCATTCTGCCACTCCATGAATTCTTTGCTGTTGTACAACCCTTCTGTTATACGATTTATCACAACAATACCAACCTCTCTTGCTGTCGTAAATTATTGGTGCGGCTGCTGTGCTATTGTAAGGCAGCACTTAAGTTCACTTTGATTTCTTTCAGCTGCAAAATGAGAGAGAGAGAGCACTTGAACTGGCCTTTTCTTATGTTGTTAGTAGTTGATGCCAGCCTGTCTGTGTTTTTTTAAGTCGGAGATGGCCTGGTGCAACCCGAGGCACTCAACAAGAAAGCCATTCAGATTATCAACAGAGTGAGAGACAAACTAACAGGTAAGTTCTGCAGTACTCAACAAGCACTACCAACCTACATATAAAGAAGCTTTCTGCAGTAATACAGATATTTTGTTAGCATTGATACAGTTCACAGGTCATTGGAAAGGTTTTTACTGTCATCACTTTCCAAAATCGTATAAAGTACATAGTTAAAGATTTGTTCAGTTTTTAATTTCTTCAGTTGCTCAAAAAAGTGCAATGCTTTAGTGCAGAAATGCTGTACAGAAAAATGTCAAGTGGTCAGATGTTTGCCTGGTGTTGGTATACTTTACCGTCTTCAGTCACATTATTATACTATAGGCTAACCCACCATCGCACCCAAGTCCTTGAAATCAAAAGGAATTCAACCCCCCCCAGACTGAAACATCTGGCGAAGCTCCAGTGTTTTGATGAGAGTTTGTTCCCTGCAGGTCGAGACTTCTCGCATGACGAGACGCTGGATGTGCCAACACAAGTGGAGCTCCTCATCAAGCAAGCCACATCACATGAAAACCTGTGCCAGTGCTACATTGGATGGTCAGTGCTGCTGCTCGAGCTTTCACTTTTACATGATGTTTACACCAGTGATGTATTCTCACGATAACCTCATCTGCACACTGTTTGAATGTATTGCTACATCACTGTTGTAATATAGATGAAGCAGAATGAGACTGGCAGTGACGCTTTTTCTTGATTTTAAGTAAATCATTACTTTTTCTGTCTTCAGGTGTCCGTTCTGGTGAAGAACCGTCTTCGGCAGCCAATGTTACACTTGACATTTTTTCTCACTGGTAAACCAAGAAGGAGCACTTGACTCAAATAGGTACCCACGGAAAAATGTACTTAAGCCACAGTGCAGAGCCTTTGAGAAAGACTTTTTTTTTGTCATTGTTGTAGAATGATCCAATTTTCCAGCGACTTGTTTTCAGTTGAGGAGGTATCTTAAGACCTCTGTTTTTACCTGATGATCATAATTTAACTCCAGATATCCATGCTTTTAACACATACATCACTTGCTTAAAGCTTTCTACAGTTGCCATATTGTAATAAGTTATGACATTTCTTACACTGTATGCTTTTTAGAAACCCACCAGTCTGTTGTATCATTGTGTATTAATGTGACAATTTTCAATAACATGGTCCGCCTTTAATTAACTTAAACATTCTTTACAATTTACTTATGACAACATATAAGTCAAACTTGATTTGAGATGATCATAATGTACTGTATAGGCATTTGTGTGCCATTAAACCCTGTACAGATACCACTGTTGTTGTGCGTGTTCATTTCACAGTACAGGTTGTTCATTTGGCTGAGCTTGTCACACCTACTGTTAAAAGGTTAGGCAAAAGTATGGTATAAAATTTAAAAATGTTATTTTTTGACATCATGCAGGCCTTTCTTTTGAAAGGCAAGAGCGTACCTCTCTACTTGTTTTTCTTCTAGTGCCCACAGAGGGCACTCTGACTCCTCCATCTTCTCAAGAATTACTTGGATGCACTCTCCAGGCCAGAAATGATAAGACCAGACTAGATTCTCCCCTAATACCAGAAGAAAAAACACAAATACTTTGGATTTTGAACATTTGCTCCCAAACTGTTATAAGATTTTTTTTTCTAAGAGCAGCTGCTTTACATGTATCCTCATCTTAAGAGCACAGGGAGATGCAGTAATTTACAGCGAATGCATTCTCTGATAGAAATAAAACCGAATCAGATGTTGCAAATTGCAAAAGCAGCAGTGGAGACAACTATTAATTTAGTTTCCTGTGCTGTTCTCTGGTTAATGCAAGGTAGCTTCTGTTTTACTTGTACTCATTGCTATTTCCCCTCTTATTTCTACATTTATTTCTTTCCTACATTCTCCTCTGAAGGTTAATTACTTATAGATAGTTAAGGATTACGGATCAACAAAAAGCAGCCCATTGATCTCTTCCCTGCCGTGCCCACCTCTGCAATGTCACACTCTTTACACATTGGGACAGAGGCCTGGTGATTATCTGCTCGTATCGATCGATTCCTCCTCTGGTTTCCCTCGCCCCCCCCCCCCAACACACTCACACACACACACACACACACACACACTTTCCTTTACCTCCACTCTGTCACTTTCTTCCCTCCTGCCGCCAAAAGCTCATTATTGAAAATGTGACTTTTCATAGTCTACGCCACCATTTCTGTTGTTCATTCTCACCCGTCTAATTTGTTTGTATTTTTTCAGCCTCTCGAGTCGGTTGAGGGGCAGGCGAGTCAATAGCGCGAGTTAAATAGGCTGCATTGATTGGGAGAGGGATTTAGCTGTTTACCAACTGTGGAAATGGGCTGGGGCCACAGAAAAACAGCTCGGGTGTCTGCATGGAGCAAGTCAATGGTGACAAATTGGAAGACAATGCCCATAAATGAGGGAAGGTGAAGGGCTCGGCGGCAGAGGCTCGGGATACAGCGGGCCACGCTCCATCAGCCTTAAAGGTTGTCACATGTAGCCGTCCACGCCTTGGCACCTTGAGCCAAGACATGAGGAATGATGCGGTACAGCAACACATTCACAAGTATACACTTCCCTGCTGGGACCCTGAGCCTGCTTCTCTTGTCTGTTAGTGTCTCCTCCATCACTGAGCCTGTGTTCCTCCACAAGAGCGCCCCTCTGGACGTTATTCCACTTCCTTGCACCCTCTTTAGCTTCTCGTGACATCTAGAGATTTCGCAAGTGCTTTCTCCGTCTCTCGCCATGTCTGGAGTGTAGTCACACAAACCAAGGCGCACTCAGGGTGGAGAAGATTCAAATTTTCTAGTAAAAGCGTCTAATTACCTCAAATTTCTCAACATTATTCATGAATGCTGGGGGACTCCCAAGAGACAGATTTAAGTAAGGGCGAATTAGCAATAGCTGCAACCACGTACAATAATACATCTACTCATGCGTGCATTCGCTCACACAACCTTACGAACACTTGACCTCTAAGCATCAGGACAGTGTTTGTGAAACAAAAAAAAAAACACAAGAAAAATTTTAAACAAAATGAATTTGCACGGTACAGTAGGTGGTGGAGGACGATTATTGCTGTAGTGGCTACTTAAACACTCAGGCCCTACAAGACCAGCCATGAATGCAGTTAAATCAAGAGAACTTATTTGACCCATCCACTCCTGTCACACGACTGACCGCGAAGCGAACTGGTCCACTCAGGCAGAGCAGGGTTAAATAAAACTGGATGTTGTGACATATCTAACGTGATTTTGGACTCTGGTTTTCTCATTTCCCTTAAGACAGTTTGCAATAGAGCCGAAACAGACTCCCATTCAAAATCATATCAACATACGTAATAATATGAATTATTAAAAACATAGTAATTCATGTTACTGTGAATTACTGTGTCTTTTGCTTTCAATAGACCATTGAATGAATTCTCAATAAGACATTGCATTGAGTCACAGGAGCTATTAGAACAGCAGCTAGCCTCGAGGCGACACCATGACTGTGGCTCTCTGCTGGTCAATGATGCAAAGTAACCAAAGTTCACTAATCACTGTGATTTCTATTGTAAAGAATTAATTTCAGTCAGACGTTTCTGTTATAAATGCTGCTGGCCGGGTCCGTAGTTTCCAGCATGGGTTGAATAAACCGATGTTGATTTGTAAAATCAGTGGAGTTCCCGTTCAAGGCCGAGTGTTTGAGGAAATTCAAAGTAACAGAAGGATTAAAGTCCGCCGTCCGACCACTGCGTAAGACACAGTTCACTTTCTCTTCAGGGATCACAGGCGATGTGGGACAGAGCACAGCTCTTGGCTTCAACTTGACGGCTGCACACTGGATTTAATTAAGGTGTCATGAAAATGTATAGCTCTTGTAAAAGTGTGTAGATCAGGTGTGAAGGAGTAGAGCTGGAGGGGAATTTAAGTTCAGTTCGAAAGAGTCCAGCACAAGTGAAGTACACGTGCAGAGTGCTGGCTGGATACTTTCTCCTTCCTGACTTATTCACCACGAAATTCTCTAAAACAAAATCCTCCCAGGCCTCCCTACGGTTATGAGAGCACTTGTCTCTCATACTGCACAACCCCCTCCAACTCTTTCTCCCTGGCATGGCTAACAGCTGTGAGGAGAAAGACAGACACTGAGGCGATATTGACGGGCCGACCAGAGGAGTTCAATAGCAGGCTCTGGAGTTGTTTAAAGCGGGAGCCTGCAGCCAGGACTCGGGCTGTCTTTGTTCACTGTGGTGTAAAGCCGGTATCGATGAACTTGACAGCAGTTTAGCCCGCCTGAGATCTGCTGCTCTCTAAGGACCCTTCAAACGCGTTCTCCTGCCAGCTTTTGCCTTGTTTACTCTGCCTGTTAATGTTCCCCAGTTGCTGGCACATCAGAAAAACGCATGTGGAAAGATTTTCTGTTCATGTAATCATCTGTTTGTCAAATGCCCGAAGCAAACGGTGGGACACTGTAAGTAATATGGTGACTTAAAACTCCAGCACAAGTACAAGAACAGTAGCTTATTGGGATGAGTGAATGAAAAAAAGAGTTATCTACATGAAAAAATACGTGTAGCCGTGCTGTAAACACAGATAGAAGCAGGCCAGGGAGGGACAAAAACTGGGCCAGTTCGAACCTAAAGCTGCACCGGGCGTTTTGCATGTTGCTGGCTCCAAATGGCACCGTGGAGTAGTTACCTGTTTGAAAAATGAAAAGTTTAATATCCAGTGACATCAGCAAATGGGACACAGTATGCTCGTGTTTGTGTTGACCAACTCTGCTGGTTAGGGTTCTCTACCAAAACATACAGAGGGACACGACAAGAAGCAGATCTAACTGGCGATGACAGGTTCTACTGTTTGAGTTTACAACTGAACATCCCTGACAACATCATCTAATTTGACTAAGTAGTATGCTGAATTTGACATTTTCAGTAGAGGGGACGCTCGTCCCTGCTGCCTTACCTCTTTCTATTTATGCAAAGATGTTTTCACACAAAATATTGTTGGTAGCTCAGCTTTAAATCATATATTTTTTTGTAATTTTTCTATCTATTAAATACATGTATTTATTGTAACTACAATGTGAATGGTTATGATGATGAATAATGTGATTTTGAAAGAACCATATTTTGTAATTTACCTGTGGTATCTACTGTAAGCATGCAGATGGGTTTGTTCGATTTTCCCAGATTTTGAGATCTTGCTCTGAGAATTCTGCCTCCATCCCAATACAAAGGAGGTTAATGGAATAATAATGATCGTGGTAATGAAGGTCTATGTTGTGTATAGGTATTTCTAATGGTTTCTGTATGACATTTGTGTTCAAGCTATCGTATTTAAGGGTGTGCCTATGCAGAAAGTACTTAGTGGTAGGTCAAATTTGTTGGTTTTGAGCTTTTTTTGTTGGATTTGTTCATAATGATAAAGAGATTACATAACACCAACTGTTAACATTTAAGTACTACATCTTAGCATTTTCCATCAGTGGAAAACAAAACACTTGCCACTTACCTATGATGTTCAAACACCCACACAGTCTACAAGTATGGGTATGAAAATAGATTCATTTGAGGGCAGAGTTGGCAGCCTAACAAGAGTTACGTTTACATTCATTGTTTCTCACCAAACACATTGTGTGTAGCCTTAAGGTCTAACAAACACGTTGAGTGCATTTTCTTTCTAAAACATTAGGAAATATTTTAAATCCTCCATGGTTTACATCCGTGTTTGAGAGCTTGCAGTTTTCCTCTCCACTGCTGCCTGTGTTGATAGTCGACCATTGCTTCTTCCGTTTCTATGGGAATCTCGTGCATCCTTGTGCACAGGCACGATACAAAGCTGGGACCCACTCATAAAAACATTGCTCCATAGGGCTGCTAGTGATGAACAGCTCCACACGGTACCTTCAATACTGTACTAACGCAACAAAGACCTGCATTAGAAGAAATGAAAGAGTTTGTCACCACAATGCCTTGTGAAATTTTTTTTATTGTACTTTGAGAGAAGCCGAAACTTTTTGAATGGGTTACATGGAGCCAGATGTATTTTAGAATCCATCATCCAGCAGTAATTAGTGGAGCTGCATTTTAAAGGAAAGTTCTTGGTTTCATTTAGTAGCTTTTAGCCATTAGTCCTTTCGCTTATGATGATATTTTACTCACCTGCGTCATTGCTGAAATCTGGGGATGTGGCAACGCCACACACACACACACACACACACACACACACACACACAAACACACACCAACACAAGCAGTCAGAGGTCACCATACTGGTCTGGAAGTCAAAAACATAGGCAAGTCTACAAAAATAAGACCAATCCTGGACAAACAAAAAATGATTTCCCTCCAAGGCACCTCTGCATTGGTTCTAGTGTTTGGTGGCATCACAGTGACGAACAACATTTCCTCCCAGCAGCACGCGTCGCCACTGTCTGCCCCTCCAGTGATGAGGGGCGGGTCATGGGGAGGTAAAGGTCCCCATTAGCCGTGAGCCCGGACAACTGAGTCATCCGTGTATTCAACACTGTAGTAACACAGTGTAGGGCAGAGGCACAAACGGGGGGGGCTGTGTGTGTTGTTTGTCAGCGCTCTGAGGCTGATAATATTATTCCAAACTTGATGCAGTTATTGGACTGTCTGCCCAAAAGTGACCTTAACATTGTATTTGCTTCAGACGAGCTGTTGGGCGGATTGCAGCACGGCGCCGGCGGCTGTCTGCAGTTGTGTGTGACAGCTCCCAGGTGCGAGCGTGCGGGACTGTATGAATGTGCTCAGAGAGGCTGCACGATCAGCAAAAACCTTCCCTGGGTAAATAAAGATTGTTAAAGCGTTGTTTGTCTCATTTCTATTGCATTCCGCCTTTACTGGATTGCAGAGGGAGATGGCAGACAGAAGCCTCAACTGACACTTTTCCAACACATTTTCACACACTGTCTAAAAAGTTAAAATCAGCACAGAAGACGCAGATCAGATCTGAGAGCCCTGGGATAATAATTCAACCATACAGTGAGAGCACATTCACAGCTTTGACTTAAATGTTCTTAATCGTGTGCCTGTGTGTGTGTGTGTGTGTGTGTGTGTGTGTGGGTGGGTGCAGGAAGGTTCTTATTTTCTTAATTTTCAGGTACAATGAACAGAAGCAGAGACAGACCTGCTGTACATGTGCTGCAATCCAAAGCAAATTGTCAATTCCAAAAAAAAGACCTTGGAAGACCTTGAAAATGTCTCGCCGATTTTTAAACCATTACCTGAACCATAAATAGTGTATCTCTTAGATTTGGTTAAATCCCTTAATTTTCAGTATGATGTGTATGACTTAGAGGTCTCAAAGTGTCATTACTGCCGATTCACCTCATTACAGGAGACTGTGCAGGTCGGTGGAGGGGACTTAAGTCCCACAAATGCTTCCTGACTTCATCCTGCTGGAAATATCTCTTTGAGAAAGACAAGACTGTTGGATGGAATTGGCTGCACCTGATCAGCAGCGAGGCTCGGGTACACTGTGGCATTCCAATGATGCTATTAATGGGCATCATGTGCGCCAAGAAAGCACTGCCCACACCATTACGCTCTGTCTACCAGCCTGAACCTCTGACACAGAGCCACCGGCTTGCTGCAAGACAAATTGAGATTCGTTGGGCCAGGCGAAAACATTTTCATTCTTGGCTAATCCCGTTTATATGCCCCTGCGCCGGCGACAGCCGTGGCCGGACGCGTTATGTTTTCAGGTTGTCCGTCCATCTGTATGTACGTCCCATTCTCGAGAGCGCCATATCTCAGGAACACCTCGAGGGAATTTCTTCAAATTTGGCACAAATGGCCACTTGGGCTCAAAGATGAACTGATTAGAATTTGGTAGTCAAAGGTCACTGACCTCACAAAACACGTTTTTGGCCATAACTCAAGGATTCATGTTAATATTACAAAAAGTTACAAAATTTCACACAAATGTCTAATAAGATAAAATGATGAAGTGATGGCATTTTATATCCAAAAGGTCAAAGGTCAGCTCCACCGTGGCATCATTATGTTCTGCAAAAACACTTTTCTGGCCATTATTTAACATAACTCAGGACCAGAACGGGACCCACCTTGAAACTGTGGTGATTACGTAGTGACTACTTGTGGGTGCTGCAGCGTCCTTTGGCTGTGGCTACATTAGTTTGCAGCAAAATGAATACGAAGAGGAGAGCAGCTCTACAGAGAGCCAAAGTCCTGACACCGTGTCCGGGGGCGCCTCTGGTCCATTAGCCTCTGCAACTAAATGCAACCTCTCACTGAGCATTTTTTTTATCAGTCTTTCTGAAAAGAAATATGTTCCTTTCTGGCGTTTACTTTAGCCTTCACAAACGAATCCAATGACCACAGCGCTCCCACTGAAATAAATGGATTTGAGGCCGGTGTAACCAAGCCCTAACCTTCAGATCAGCACTCCGTTCGTTGCTCACTGTAATGTCATCTTTTTGTTCTTCTTTTGAGCTGTTGGTCTTCTGCTGCCTTTGCTTCTCCCTTTTAGGAAAAGTGTTCATTATTTACAGATACCCCTGTCCGTGCCAGCATTGCACTGAGCTCTTATTTGAGTAAGCGTGGCCTTCCTGTTGGCTTGAACAAGTCTCTGGTCATCCTCTGACCTGTTTCCCACAGAGCTGCCCGTGGATGCGTGCTTATCTGTTCACACCATTATCTGAGGATGTGTGAAAATGTCTCTGAGTGGCGCCGGAAAACACCGGGCCATGTGCGCGTGCCTTGGTCACGTGCGTTGTCCACGTGCGGTCAAATAGCAACTGAGCCTCTTGGAAGCGTCTGCGCGCTCTGCTGTGTGCGTGTGTAAAGTTGCGGTCAGGGGATCGGCTGTGTGGAGGCTGCTGAGGTCTACCTGACAAAGTGGCCCCTGAGTGTATATTAGTAGCGGGCCACTCTGCAGTATTAAAGCGCTGGACGTTGTTGTCACCTTAAGAGCGGGGCGCTCAGATTGGATGCCAGTGATCTCAGAAACAGCCTTCACGTCTGATTGTTGAATTGCCCCGAGCCCTTCAGAGCCGTGTACCCAATCATTCAGCCTAAGTAACTTGTTGACGTGGGACTGTCCTCCAGCTGTCTGGGCGGGCCATCCTCTTGTCTCCCTGCTCAGATTTACTCACCGGAGGGAATAGCTATTACATCTCCTGTTATTATTTGCCATAAAAATGCACTGAATGGCGACCAACTCAGAGGTGCTATAAAAAGCAGCGGGGTGTGAGATGGCGTCTGCACGTCATCAATCAGACACAGTGGTGAAACATTGGGCCTCTCCACTGGGTAGTGGAAATTGATTTTTCTGTAAGTCTCAACGATTAGGGTGTGAAGGGGGGGGGGGGGAGGATGGTGGGTGGGAGGAGAGGAGGCGGGTGGAGTGCGATGAAATGGGATCGGGGTGCTGTGAGAAAATGGAGGTAAAGCTTATGTTTTTCGGGTGGGTTCATAGCTGTTGATCTGCCCCCTGCTTGCTTTTCTTAGATCATGATGGACTTGCTCCGGGGGGATTCCTGCAGCCTGTCCCAATCAGCGGCTCTCAAAAGGAAGATCGAAGTCAATGAATACACCTTTTTCACAGCAGACATTTTTACGTCCTAGCGGGACAAGCACAGGTGTAATTGATAACCTTAATAAAGGCTGCCATCCTGTTAGGCCATTTCCAAGGTCCTGGTATTGTGCATGCTGGATCAGTGGCAGGACTGACTGGAACACCCAGTTACACCTGTGCTTTTCCTGCTATGACAAGTCAGAGGGACTGCGGTAACAAAAGTGTACCGAGCAGCAACCTGACAAGAAATGGTGCATTTATTTAGTGCTTGTTGATTGACAGAAAATGCAGCACAATTTTGATAGTTCTCTAAGTAATTTAAAGGATAAGGCTCGTGGTAATTACAGACTAAAACCAATAATGTATTGATTTTTGGACGTTTTATCAAAAAAAACAAAAAAAAAACAATGCCCTTAGCTGTAGCATTGGTATCTTTTTGCCTCCCTCAGCCCTCTCCGGTCACATTTAACCAGAGAGCTTTGGAAACATTTCTGATTGGCCACCATTTTACCCTGATCAGGTAATCAGGAGAGGGAGCAAGTAAAGGAAACTTAAACCCCTGTTACGTGTAATTCAGCCTTCCAAGGATCCTCAAGCCTTTAAAATTGTGGTTCACAAGCCGAATGAATCTGCGCACACACACACACACACACACACACACACCTTGCGCTGAGGAGAAGTGTGGCCAGCACATCCAGTTCCGTGGCCTTATCTTCAATTCATTCACCATGCATCATCTATACACATAACTGCACTGTAAGCTATGATTCAGTGCACTATTCTTATCATAGCCCAGGCGTCGTGATGTTCTGAGGCATGCTGGTGCAGTGACCCCTCTCGCCTGTGTCTACAATAAGCATAACCATATCTGACAAGGCCAGGGCTATTGAAGGAGGAGAGATTCTCGCCTCCTTTAGATAGCTTTCCACCCTTCTGTTCTCTTGACTTATTTCCAACGGCGCCATGTGGCCTAATCCTCCTCCTTCTTCTCGTCCTTCTTGAAATGTGGCTGATACATTTTTCCATATTGTTTGCTCAAGCGCTTAGTTTTACCCCTCTCATTTGCGTCCCGGGACATTTAGCATCAACAGGCAGATGAGTAAACACTCCAGTAGCTTCAGACAAGAAGGAATCGGATCCAGCAGAGATGAGTCGAGATAAGGAGTCGCACTGTGAACCAATTGGATGCATGTTACAGGGTATAAGCCCACCAATCATTCTCTACGTTCCCGTGAGAATACTTAGGAACACTTGGAGGGTTGGATACAGGAGCCATACACACACTTGAATGAATTTCATTTACTACCCACACACTGCTTTTTTGAGTCGATCTTGTGTCTACAGAAATAATGTGCATGCGCCCATTATCTCAAGAAGGGGCTGCCAGAGCGTGAGGGGCATCTATCGCCTGACTGACTTTCATTTACAAAGTGGCAATGTTACTTTTGTGTGGGGAAATGAGATAGCACTGCGGCAGACAGTAGGCTACATTATCCCAAGCTGGGCGCACATCCTGCTCTCTTTCTTTTTTTCCCCTTTATCAGCGGCTTTTTCTCACATTGTTCATCAGCCCCCGAGACACAAAAAAGGCCCGTCTCCCAGGATCAATTAGTCACTTCCAGGGAGTCGTGGAGCGGAGAGGGAGCTGAGGAGACAAAAGCCACGGCCATGTTGGCGTCGCGGCGGGGTGATAAAGTGACATGGTCTTCCTTCCAGGCCATTAACGTGACAAGCAGTCCTTGTCCGCGGAAGGTGGACCTGACAGCAGAGTGGTGCCCCGCCAGGACACGAGGAGAGCTCTCAAAAGAGCAGTCGGTTTCTTTGACACACTTTTTTCCCCCTCTGCATCTTTACTCTTTACTTCTCTCTCTCCAGCTGTTTTCATTCAGTGGGCCTGCTCTCTCTCCTTCTGTCTTTTTTTAAAACTCCGTCTCTGTCCTCTCCCCGGAGCTTTTTTTCACTCCCAATCTCTCCCTCCATCCCCCTCACTTTCTTAAAAGCCATCTCTTTCTAAAGCTCCAAAGTCCTCCCCTCACCCTTCTGAATTTCTCTTCTTTCATCTTTGACTCTGCTGCAGCCTCGCTCCCTCCCTCTAGTCCTTTTTTTTTTTTTTACGTCTTTCTATCTTTGAATATCACCCGCGTCACGTCTTTGTTTCGTATACACCTTTTCTTGTCCAGCAACTACTCATCTGCTCACTCTGTTCTTAAGGAAATTGAAGGTGACACTGGCAATGCAAAAACAGTGAGCTAACAGAGAGAGTCACAGCAGGACACAGGCCCAACAACACACAGGAGGGTAAACAGGAACTATTTTTAGGATGCTGTCGCCTGTCCTTAAGAAGCCAGAAGCAGGGTGGTTTCTGTGTACCACAGGAAAATCCAGATATCAGAGGACCAGGTTCATTATGCTGGGGTTGTTAATGAGACATGGGATGAATTGGATTCAAGTGTGTGCTGCAGGGAGCCCATTTTCATCATGTATGCTTCAGGTGTCAACTGTTATGAATGGTAATGTAGCTCCATATAAAGTAGGAATCTTACTTGCACATTGGCGAATGTATGAGTTTGGACATTTGCTTGTGGTTTTCTTTTGTACTTGTATTCTGTCATTTTTTATCTATCAATGTGAATGGACGCGACAATGACAAGATAGGCAGTGATATTAAGCACCTTGAAGAGGAATGTACACCCAAACTGAAAGAAGAAACAGAGAAAACGTTCCAACAAGGTGTTGGATTAACTAATGTGGGGGTGTGCGTGTCATGTCCTCTGCGACTTACGGTTACCCATAACACCCTTCTCTGCTTATGTTTGCAAAGACGTTAACGTTATCTACGCAGAGGCATAATTCAAGCTTGAGCAGGAAGGTCAGCTGTGGCCTCGAGTCACTGACTGAATCAATTTGAACGGAGGGCTGTACCCCGTCGTGCTTGTTTTAGCCCATTTACAACAAATCACTTCTTATTTACATTTAGAGTTGGGCAAAATGTAGCCCAGCCTAGCTCCATTGTGATGTATTACGTATTTCAAGCAAGTTTCATGAGGTGGTTTACAGTGTAGAAATTCACCAATGGCTGCCTGGAACTATGGGAAAACAAACACAAAATCTAAAAGCGTATAGCATTAGATCACAGGCCATTCATTTGGCAGACATTCTGTTCAAAGTGACTTAAAAGAAGTGCATTGATTGACCAGTTCTTCTCCATAAGTCATTTGACATTACTACATGTATTCTGCCTTATCAAATAATGTCATAAGGCCAGATGATATGAACAGAAGCATACCAAGAACACCATTCAAACAGTTTTTGGACACACGATCATTAGTTTTGCCCACTGAACTGTGTTTGAGAGCTGCTAAAACTGTTTGGATACAAGCATGTTTATCCATCAACCACTGTGAGTTTGGCCACTGAGTTATTTTTTTTATCTTTTCTGCTTGGCTGTCATTTGCTTCCCAGAGCTGGAAAAAACTAGGGGGGGAGGGGGGTATCCATCCTTTTAAATGTGCTTTATGTGTGTTGCATCAATCAGCGCGAAACGTCTACGGATGTGAAGTATGCGTGTATGCATGGACAGGCTTTATTTGCGATGGCCCATCACACACTTATTCTCAATTGGGGAAATTGGTTGAACAGGGAACAACTCTTGCAACTTGTTAATTCTGCTCGGCGTGCTCACCTCAGTGAATGGAAAATGTTATTTCTGCTTTTATGGGATTTATTCGGCGCGTAACTATTCTATGCCCGCGGCGTTGGTTTTCACGACGTGTGTAGTGAAGGGAAGGAAGAAGGAGTGACACACAAACACTGCCCCCACCCTCTCTGTCTCCTCCTATCAACCTCTCTTCCTGGACGAGTCCACCACTGAGTTTGACCCTGCCAGACTTCCTCCCCCTGAGAAGCCCATGGCATGACCTGCTAAAGATACAGTACATCACTACTACTGTGACCCCTTTCTAGGAATATAGAGGTTTGCAGTGTCTTTTTAGTTTTTTTTTTTTTTTTTGGGTTTAGTTTGTTATCCCACGTGCTGTGCTTGAGGGACTAACTTTAAGAGAACATCAGATTACTTTTAATATAGCGCCACCAGTAGGTTGATATGCAGTATTTGGTTCAGAGAAAAATATCCTCACAACTATTGGATGGATTCCAATGCAATTTCGCACACTTATTATCTTCCCCAAAAGATGAATTTTTAATAACTTTTCAGTAGTGCCATCATCAGGTCCAATTTGTCCAATACTTTAGTTTATGACCAAATACCTGCCATACTAATGAGATTCCCAAGTGCTAATTGGCATGATAACACAAAACTGAGGCGACCATGTTTACTCTAGTGGTAGAAATATGTTACAAAGTAATTCACCAGGAATGCATGTATTTGATTAGCCAACGCCGTGCCTTGCCAGAGGATGTTGTGCAACAAAAGTTGAACCTGGTTTAACTGTTTTTGCCAGACACCCGTGTGTTGTTTTGCTGGAGTCCCCTGTGTTGGCTGCGCTGTCGAACTGGCCCCCCCCCCTTCGAATGAATGAGAGCATGCAGAGTTAAAGTCGGCCTGAGCGCGGCCTCACCGCAAACAAGTTTCACCTTTCACCTCCAGAGTATTGTGGTGAAGGCAGACATTTCATAGACAGATGGCCTGGGTAAATAAAACAGAAATATCTGTATGGCTCCGTACCACAAGGGGTAAGTGAGAAAATATGTTTGTTTTTTTTTTTTGCCATCTTGGTAAACTGACCCTTAAATGAGCGATTCAGCTCAGCCATGGCCATGAAAAGCTTTGGGTCTTGAGGCACTGATGTCAAGCTGTTCAGCTGCAGTAGAAATGAACACACACTGTAGATGCCGACACTTTTTGACACTTTTCCTCCAAACTACTCCACAGGGCAACCCAAGCCCGTGTAAGCTGCTTACATTTGTAGCCGTTCATTGGCTGCGGTAGGAAACCCTTTTATTATTCGCATTGTGAAACTCCTGAGAACTTCACGCTTTTCACTGACTGCAAATTCTCACCTAGAGGTGGTCACCACACCGGCACAATACTGCATACAACAGCACTGACGGCAAATTCCTCTGCTAACTTCTTTTCACCATTACCCAATACAGTGCATACACGCACACATATACACTCTGTCTCCTCCGCCCCCTTTACGCTGCTGTGACAGCTTTGTCACAAAGATGAATTCATCGTCAGCACTGCAGCCAAAACAAGTAATTTGATTGCCCCGACCACAAATTAAGTTAGTGTGATTCAATTTTCGATTTGGGCTTCTCCTGCAGCCATACATCAAGGGAGACATATTTCATTACACAGCGAAACCACAGGCGAGCAGGCAGCGGTGGCCCACTCCCTCCATAGGAAGACATCATGGGAGCATTATGGCATTTACTCAATACTGCTGCAGGTCCAGTAAGCCAGTGGTGGCGTTGGTGCCATCGCTGGGCTTGTTATCCACAGGGCAACACGGCCGCTTACTGTACAGCCAACATATTTAGCTTGTTCAGATAGCTGAAAGCCAAGCTGTTGACTAAGTGCTGGCGGGCCTGGCTGCACAAGAAATTGCGTGAGATGGTGCAGAGTTCTAGGTTTTCATTTCACCTGAAGACGATGCCAACTGTCACTGGCAGGCGCCTCCCTCTCCTCTGGCAGGTATGCTGATAAGTGAAATCACCTGGTTGACTGAAGACCTGCGCACTCATGCTTTACAGCTTGTTAGGAGTCTGATACAATCACACCATCTCCTACTTTCCCAGCCTCCTCTGCCTTCTCCTCCTCCTCCTTCTTAAGGTTTCTTCCTATGTTCTTGTCTACTAAATGGTTTTGGAGACAGAGTGCTCAATCAGTGACTGCTTCCACCTCCTCCTCCTCCTTCCCTTTCCCTCGCCCCCTCACAATGGAGCCAAGAGCTTTCTAATTAAACTGCAGGCTGTTCTTCTGGGTAACCAGAGTTTGAAAGCTGTGAAGTGAATATGCACCACTTGGTCATTAATTCAAATGAATATCACTGAGTGGCGCTGGAACGTGCTCCCAGTTTAGCTTTTATTAAACGTTATCGACAGCGGACTTTGTCCCAGTGTAGATTGTTGTTGTACTTTACAAATTACCTTGCTGTTATATTCATGAAGTACAAGAGAAAAATGTCTCTGAAGTAATGGGCCGTGATCAAACACTCAGCCAGATTAGAACTGAAAGCAGTTGATGGTCGTGGTATTGTCCACTATGCTCGGTGAGAAATGATGTTGTTGCAGGGTGCAAGAGAAACTTTCTTGGCACATAACTTTTATCTTGTGTAGCTCAGCCTCTTTTAATTTCTTTTGTGACTTGCAGCCATAAAAAAGAGCAGTGATGGATTTTTGTTCAGCAATGTGACTGGCAAACCAACCTGACCTGAAAGAAAATGTTCAATGACGGACACTTTTGGTGGTGTGTTTCAGCCGTCCGCAGATGCAGTCCGATAAGGACAAGTTTCTCTTGTACTGTATTTTTAGACCTACATGTCCACATGTGAACATTGTGCATCCCAATCCATCAAAAAAGTTTATAGACAGAATTCCATTGCTTTTTGCTGATGGTGGAGTTCTTCTGGCCTCTTCAGCTTGTGACCTTGTCAGCATCTCAAACTTAGCTGTCATGGTTTCTCTAAAGAAATGTGGATCGCCCCCTCGAGATTATGTGCAAATTGTTGCCCCAGGTGAAGGATTTTTCAGTGTCTGAAGGTCTTGCTTGCAGGGGAGGCTACAAGAGACCAGTCACAGGTAATGTCCTGGATTCTCAAGGTGAAGAGGGGGCTGAACCTGAATCTGTACCAGTCAATCCACATTCCAAACTTCTCCCGCGTTAACGACCTTCTGGTAGTGACCACAAATTTAAAATCGCTTTAGACGCTCAAAATGAGTTTCCTTTGCAGGAGAGGAAACATGCTACTCTAACAGGAATGTGTCCTTGCGTGTATTAGATTGGCCACCGCAGTGCTTTGCCAGGCGACGTCGCAAAAGTTGAGCCTGGTTCAACCTTTTTGAGAGGTGACTTTGTGGTTTTTGGCCAGAGCCCTCTGCGTCACCATCACCGTCTTTCAAATGAATGAGGGGGCTGCGCTGGCTGGACGAGGCCTGGGGGACATGGTGTTAGAGACACGCCAAGGAGCTCAGACAGCAAGCTAAATGGGATCTCAGAACAGAATTGCCGCTCCTTCGTGTTGAAAGGAGATAGCTGAAGTGGTTCAGGCATGTGAAGGTGGCTCCATGGGACGGCTCCCTTTGTAGGTATTCTGAGAATGTCCACCTGGGAGGAGAGCCCAGGTGCGAGCAGCACTCACTGGAGGAATACATACGTCCCATCTGACCTGGAAACCCTTCAGGATGTCTCGGGAGGACCTGTGCAAGCGGCTGAAAATGTATGAATGGATCATTTTGAGGGAGTGCAGGTAAATGTCATCGGCTAAGAGAGTTCATTAGCCAGTTAAATTTGTAAATACATGTACAATAGATGGACTTCATCTCTTTTGGTTTCTGCAGTGCCCTTCTGGGAAATTAAATAGGACAATAAATTGCCTTTCTTTGCCTTGTGGTTTCTCCCTACAGGGATGCTGCTAGTAAGCCTGGGCCCCATGGAAACTGCTCTCTTGGGGCCCTGAAATAGTGCCTATCTATAATCCCTGGCAACTACATCCACATGTAGGGCCCCTGGAAATATGTAAAAAAAAATATTCCCTTGAGAATATTTGCTAGTTGGGTGGATATAAAGATGGCACAAAATGTTACTTTAGAAAAAATCTAAAATGGCACAGCAGTTTGGAAGAGGCTTAACATGCCCTAGAAGAAAAGTGTCCTTCACTTTGTCCGCTGAGTCTATCAATTCACATTTTCCTTTTTGCCCTCCACAATTGAAATGATCCCTCACCGCGCTGTGGCTTCAAGGCTGGCTGCTCAGGTATAGTGGAGATATGCTGCCTGTCTTGTGACGCAGGTTTCATTTGTGCACCGTGCAGGATGGAGAAGTACTCCAGAGACGGAGAGAGAGAGGAGGAGGAAGGGGAGGGAGAGGGAGAAGAAAGCAGTGACAGAGACGCCCACCAAGCATGGACTGTTTCTGGCAAATGAGAATCTGTTGTGCCTCCCTCTTCATCCAGATGCCAGGGCTGTGGGATTCCAAATTATGGCTGTAAATTTTGCACAACTGCCTCACGCTTGATTATCCCTGAACTGAGTTTTCGCTCTCCCTTTTTTATCGCTGCTCTTTGTGCCTCCTTTCATTTAGTCTGTTTTACTTTCTTCCTCTCTTTTTCTCCTGGCTGCTCTTGCTCATTCTTTCTCTGGGCATTTATGTCCTTGTTTTCAGCCTTGAGCTACTTTTATTTCTGTGGTTTTTATGTTATTCACTTAAAAAATGTAATTATTCAAATGCGGCTGTCAGTGGAATTACATTGATCACTCTTACCTGTAGGATGTAATTGTCCTTTAAATGCACATACACCCTCAATGTTTAAACCACAAAGTATTTGGCATAATCACTCCTGCCTACATTTCTGCTGCAGCATCTCGCTTCCATCAGCCTCCCAAACTCTGAATGGATTGTCCCCTTTCTGGAGTTTATTCATTGCTTCCGATGGGAGATGAAGGCTGGACATTTCTCACAATGTTACCAACTTGAAATTCCCATCCTCTCATCTGTGTCTAGACACTGGTGAGATCCTGTGGCTTACTTCCTCATCTGGACTTAATGCTTTAATATTTCATGCAGTTCAAGGCCTTCTTTGTAATCTGCAGGCACAGCACTTTTCTGGACAGTATTTGAATTATGTGCCTGCTGGCCATTCTCTGATTCAAGCAGGAAGCAGTCGTTTCCATGAAAAGAAATAGGGGTCACTTGTCATAATGGTAGAACACTTCTTTGCTAAATGGATGCTAAGATTAGCTCCTCTGTAAGAGGATGAGTCATTATAATCACTATGCAAAGTAAAGGAAGCCGCCATTCGACATTTAAGTGGACAGCGCTGTGATTCCAGCAACAATAGAGCCGGAGCTCCTGAGGGAGGTGAAATGAACATGAATGGACAATGTCAGGATGGCGAAATCTTTCGCCACAAATTCCAATTATATTCTCTACTGGTAGACGCATTGACTGCTCCTCCATAAAATGTTAATGTGCACTTCTGAGAGCGAGACAACATGAGGGGAAGCTGCAGAGACAAGACTGCTGTTCCAGGACCGCGGAGTCACTTTGCCTCCGACTGCTTGACAAGCAAACACAAAATTCCTGCTGTGGCTGCGCGTCTGGCTGGCTGCCACGCTGCAGTTTAACTCCATGGCTGAAAATAAACAAAATAATTACAGTGGGTTGGAAGTGCAATTTTGGAGAAAGATGTTTGTTTGAGTAACATAACCTTCACATATCTAGTTGTAAAATAATCCCTCTTTTTAAAATGTAAGTTCCCCCCGATTGTTTTAAAAAATAACTATATTTTCTCTTACTTGCCTTTGTGGTTGTTAGCCATGCATATAAAAGAAGAAGAAGACAGAAGATTAAGTTTTTTTAATCCCCAATGGGGGAATTCTTGAGTTTACATGGAGGTGAATTACCTTACATTTAAATAAGATGAGGAGTCTACAGCTATGCTTCAGGCTCTGTCAGGCTGTACTTGTAAATGATAACATGCTCACAATGACAGTGCTTCCAGGCTGATGTTTACCACAATTACCATCTTAGTTAACATGTTAACATTCTAACATCAGTTAAGTAGCACTGAACACATACTTTAAGATTTGTATAAGGTATATATGATCATAAACCAAGTGCTGAAATGAAAACTTAGACCTGGTGGCGCTAGATGAAAAGTCAGGGTTCAGAGTAATTCAGTCTGTTCCAGACACAGTCGGAGGTCGGAGTTTCCCAGTTCAAATTTCCGATTTCCGACATCTAAGCACTCCAGGACGCCAAACGTAAACAAAAAACATGCTACCATTGTTGTGTGATGTCAGGTAACTGATTCTCTGTGAAGTCAGGGGACATGGATTCCCACCCCCTGAGTTTGCAAGTAGGAACTGTGACTTTGTTTGGAGCTCCAGTTTACTTTTTGTAGTAGGAGGTCGACCTCCGAGTTGTCTGAAACCGTAAGTGGTGGGCCGACCGACATCCCTGCAGCCCCGGCGCTAACATGGCTTTTACATGGCGGCGACGTGTCTTTCATATTAAACCTGAAAAAATCTGCACGACCAGATATCACTACAGTTAACGGACAAAATATGATTTTTATAATTTGAGTGAACGCACCCCTTTAAGGTTACAATAACGCATTCAACTGCAACTTTTTTTTCTCTCCCCACTGTTTTGAGCACAAGGTTAAGCTTTGCAGATCAGAGATACTGTATGCAGTGCTGCAGGGTGTTGAATAGCACAATGCACAACCTTCACTTCCTTGTTTTATGATATTAATATTTGACAACAACAAACTAGAGTAGTGAGTTTGGCAGCTTTGATTTAACTTATGTCAACCCAAAACGATGACATCTCGCTCTATACTTCTCCCTCTCCCCCTCTCTGCCTCTCTCAAAGTGCAATTTCAGGAGCAGAGATTAAATTACTGCCTATCATTTCAACAGCTCTTACATAGACAGATAGCTTTTAAATTGCAGTAGAAAATCAGAAAGATCATCAAAAGCGTTCCTTGTAATTCACACTTTTACGGGAGAAATGATACAGTGTGGCCAATAAATTTAACTTGTTACAAGAAGTCTGAAGGAGTGAGAGCTTACCTGCTGGCTACTCCCACTGTGGAGGAAATATGGTCTTGTCTTTGGCAGAAGGATATAAAAATTGAATCTCTGTGTGACGGATGAGACTTTAGCATACTGAGAGACTTGTGGAACAGTGATGAGACAAGCATTGTGACGATGACATTTTTGCTCAAGACAGCCATTTTAAAGGATAATTCTGATTTATTACACCTTGGCTCTGGGGTGTGAAAGTTCATTCTTGACCTTGGAAATAGTAGACAAAATAATGAAAACACAATCTTAACTCAAGGTCCACCTACTGGCTTTTTCTGAGCTATCCACTGAATCTCACCCTCTTCGTCTGAGCCATCTTCATGACAGCTGAACAAATGCAGATGAAGACCATTACAAATGGTTGAAAGTAGCTCAGTACGCTCATCAGACAGATTTGTTAGGGTAAGGGTCCATCACAGTTTATACAATGAGTTTGTTCAACTTTGACCTAGCGTTCTTACCGTGTGAATCCCTCATGTCATAGTTTTCCTAATCACAAAAAATTTGCTTTATATAATGTGCTTGTTTGCAACCTGTCTTAGTGTCTTACTGCTTGTGATACTTGCCTCATAGAACTTTGCTGTATGTCACCATGTTTCCCACATCTCAGTAATATTTTGGTTAGTACAATGTATGTACAATAACCGATAGGAATGAAGGCCAAACACTACCAAAATAAGACCCAAGTTGTAATAAGTCGGATTTATCCTTTAACATTCTGACAATTAACATTAAGTTCACAGTCATGCAAATACCTCCCGTTTACAGACATCACAACTTCTAAATCCTCTGCAGAAAAAGTTTGTTGATAGCTTTTGCCGCCGCAACTTAACCGTGCAAGCCTCTTTTCTCGCCTGCCCTACATTCTGCAGCCATATTGTTTGCATTCAAAGGCAGTGCCCACACAGCTGGAGGATAAGCCAAGTCTCTCGGCAGATAAAGTACGGCGCCATTGGCTGCTGCACCCTCTTTTCATTTCCCTCTGTCTACTGGGGTGTCAGAGGCTCCTGGCCACAGCTGGAAGATGAATAGTGCTGCACCACTCCACTTTGTCATGGTGTCCAAGAAGGCTCTAAATGGCATTGAGAGGCTCTCGCAAATGGGATCTCTGTAGTCCTGTGTAACCTTGTATGCACGGAACAGCCTGAATCTTGAATTAGTTGTCTAATACAAACATTCCCAGGAGATTTTAAAACTCTTGTTGCTGGCTTAGAATACAGGCAATTTCAGGCCCAATTTGTATGTACAGTAACATGCAAAGCTCAATTCACTTGTATTTCGTTTGACTTTTTAAATTGTTTAGAGAAGGATATGATGATTGAGGGCAAAGAATCTACATCACTTTCCCCAACCCGGCTTTAATATGCATTATTATGTTTTTCAGAGTGTACATGTGTGTTATGGGATAGGTGTATGTTGTATCTGTTTGCACATGTGCACGGCCACATGTGTGCACAAATGCAGCCTTGAATCCTTGGATTGACTTGCAGTGCTTGGGCTGGAGAGACACAGATAGCAAAAATCTTCCAGCACTGCTTCCTCTCTGTTCAGTTTGGTTGTTACTACACCAGGGGCAACAACACCTACCTGCTCTGTCTCGCTGTTCTCATGGAAACGCATCAAAGGAGCTGAAAGATAGACGGAAACCGAGAGAGAGGGGGAAAAAAACAAGCCTGAGATACTTTGTTATTATACTGTTGCACTCTTGATTGTCCCTGTTGCTTTTTTCGGCAGTGACAGTAAGCCCTGTCACACATCTCTTTCCCCCTTCTGTTGGAGGTGAAGACCAAAGTGGAACACAGCATGTAGGTGCTGTTGCACTGTGTTGAAATTCAAGGCGCCCAAGTCACCTACTCAACCAGCACAAACTGCACATTTTCAGTCTTGGGGTACGCCTATACATATTTCAGTGGTTTGACGGTATTCCTCCATGTTGAGTTTTCCCCATGTGATGAAAGCAGGTCTGACACATTAGAGAGCCCGGGGCCTGGGGAGTTTGGAACCAAGATTAAACCAGAGACGCCCGTAGGCCTACAGGCGGTGATTACAACAGTTCCCATTAAAAGCAGCCTTGATGGAAATCCAAAGCGGCATGCCTCTATGGGGAAGAGACGGGCAGAGGATGCGTTCACGGCCAGCTTGTAGACATAAGGCAGTAAATATTCTATGGTTGAGCGTAAGTGATAGTTGGGCATATGGAACAGCAACTACTGCTGACTGTCACAACAGCTCCTCGGCAGCAAACAAGACACCAGAACCAGAAGACTGAAGTTGGTAGGATGGAGCAAAGTCTTTAAATTATGGTAGATTTCTCAGTTGAGGTCGTCCAATTTGGGAAAATTCCAGAGCTCAAAGGAAATGTGCTGTTTCCGACATTTGCAAGATTAATGTTTATGTCTGGATACTTAGCCTCCAGTGAGATGATGCCAAACCAAGTGTCCTCTGTCTTCATGAGCCTGCCTCGCACGCAGCTATAGTTGTATATGGCCTAATATTACTCAAATATAATATTTAAAGTGAGGTTATGTAACTTTTGAATGATGAGATAACACAATTGTCCTGTTACATATGAGTTGAATTCATAATAAGAAAAATGCCATTGTTCAATTCAATACGCTCAGGAGTGTTGCTGCTACAACTTTACTTACTCTGGTATGACCAGTAGCTTATGGTGGATAATAATAGCAAACTTTACATAAATCCCACTGTGTAACAGACATTCCTGAGTCAGTTCAGTGATATAATGTATAATCAACTGTTTTTTTTTTTGGTTGGATTTTCTTCTTCTTCCTAATGTTATTATTCCTTTCTTTTACTCTCCCATCCATATTGCCATGAGTTATGGGTAATGATATGAGTGAAGTCCTTAGTCGTGGAAGTAGTGTGCCCAACATGTAATAAGGTGGAAATTAAGGGTGTGGAAGTCAAGGTGGTGGTTTCGGGGTGTAGTCCAACTTTGCCTCCTGTCATGGACCTGAAATTAACATTTGCCGTAACCATGATGTTTCTCTAACCCTAACCACACCTTAACCATATTGTTTTCACTACAACCACAGTAATGCCTCTGTCTGGGTAACATGATTTTACAAAGTGCTGTCCCAGTCCTCGTACAGAGGAGCCCTCACACCCTCCTGCACTCAGACACCAACAGTAATGTCACTGGTGATGTCAATTCAAGTCTGTGAGGTTTCAAGAGAGTCCTGGGAAATAAAGGGAAATTCAATGTGCCATTATACTGTAATTGCCACTTGGGAAAATAGAAGCAATTCCCCCAAAAATTCAGGCAAACTTATTTTTAGCAGAGAGCTTACACTCACTTTACTTTTTTTTTTACCTGGGTAGTTGTTTTATTTACTCATCATATTAGAATGGGCATAGTCAGAGTGGTATGGCTGTTGAGTCTTGTTATATTTTTCTTTTATTTGATTCTAATTTACTGGATTTAGTTTGACTTAATCCGTTTTTCATTTACCTGTAAGTTTTAGCTTTTGCTCTAATTATTGAGGTATAATACTTTATGTCCAAGTGTTCCAACAAAACGTGCCAAACATTCAGCATCCCTTAGATACCAGACTTTTCCACGTGTTTTAGTGGACAGTGGAGCTCACAGACATAATGAACAAGCACAGAAAAATGAGGAGGCGGTCCAAGGGGGAGGGAAAATGACCCAGGGAAAAATTCCTTTTATTGCCTGCCATAGTTGATGCTGCTGGTGTGGTATGGCAGAAAGGCAAATTAAGGTCGGGAGCCGCCAGGTGCAAAAGAAACATCCCTGTTCATCGCTGACATTTCCGGTAGAATTTATTCTGACACAAAAACTTTGCACACGTACCCGTGTGAATCTCTCCTCCCACTGCTGGTGGGAGAGCTTAAACCAAGAGGCCCAGTACAGGAACAATAGATCGTTGGCAGTGTGCCTAGTTCTGCCTTTGAAAGTCTAACTGAACCGTTCCTCTCAGCACTGACAATATGGGGATGCGAAGGCTATCATTTGATCCAGACTATAGAGGAAAGTGGTCCATCAAGAAGCTGTCCTTCAGTATGTTTGGCAGCAAGTTCATTAATTCCACTTAGGATGAAGAAGAAGGAGCTCCACACCGTTGACTGCAAAGGTTTAGTACTCCATGCTTTGTTTAACAAAAAGAAACACATCAGACAAAGGGTTTGACATGATATCGATATCCACCAGAGAGCCTTCTCCCCTTTGGCGCCACAGGGCAAACATCTGAGACATGTTGCTTGATAGAAAGTTGTATGTACCTGAGGAACATCAGATGTATACTGAATGATATACAGAAAACTGAGACCATAACTTTTCAGCTCCATCATCATCAGCAACATAAAGAACCATTTAGACAGTTAGGCTACAGATAAATCCAGAAGCATTTTTTTTCCACGATCGCTGTTATTTTTAAGCATATTATGACCATAAGTGGTACTTACTGTAGTAAAATGCTGGCAAAGTTTCTAGTGGGATTGAAAGTCCAACCTAGGAGTATTTAATTAGCGCTTTAAATGAATAACATTTCACCCATTTCTCTCCCTGTCCTTGGTAATCAGTTCTGGGCCATTAATGTGAGGATGACTATCGACTGGCGGAGCAGGCTGCTGATAATTGAATGTGTAGAGGCCATTAAACATTCCTAATCAAAAACAAACACTCCAAAGCCACAGCTCCTGCAGAACAATAATGGAAGCATGTTTGTTCGAAACTTAAAAAAAAAGGGGTGGGGGGGCTCTGTATCTATCCTCGTCTACAGGGTTGGTCTTTGTTTTTTTATTGGGCTATCATTGCCAACAGTTCAGGATTTGACAGGGCAGAAAATAGGCTGAATTTCTCGGGGCATGGCACCATATTGAATTTCCCAAGTTAGTGTTTTGATCCAAACAGCTGAGAGGGGACAGACAAGAAAAACACATTGTAATTGAAACGTTCTCAGAGACTCCATTCCACATGCAAACAGGTCAGTAAATCACTAATAGTGACTATGGATCTGTGCTAGAAATCACTACCCTTCTATTGACTCTGCACTATCGATCTGACTTCAGCATCACCACAACTCATATTAAGTTGGTAGGTCGATATTACTAGTTAACAAACCTAACCCTGTGTGTCCTCAGTTTGAGCCTTATAGACTGATGATTGTAATAACGTAGTTTGTGTGGAGTTGAAATGGAATCTGTGGAATTAATTGTGCACGTTAAAGTCCTAATCTTGTGATTTTAATATATTTTTTAAGTGTTCACTACTGTCGTGTTTATGCTTCTCCTGGAAATCACCCATCAGTTAAATAGCTTGGGTACTGTGACATTGTTTTGTTGATGAGTGTAGAGTTTCTACAGTTGTTACAGCTGTTACAAGTTTATGTCGTAGTTAATCATCGTATGCAATTCAGTCATCACATGAGCATGTATAATTGATGATCCGGTGTGCATTTTACTTATTCCCACATTACTACAATAAATATTTGAATGCATGCAATTGTTGTTATATGAAAATCATTGGAGACTTATTAGGCTTTTATGGTGTACTAAAAGGTGATTGGGAAATGGCTACACTGAATCACCGTGTTATATCTATCAGCATATGAGACAGACATTTATTTATGTGAAAATGCTTGTTAATTGCTTGTCTCATTCAGTACGTACAGACACGTGAATGCTGCAGCAGATTGAGGGTTTTCTTGAAGTCAACCAGTGATGATCCATGGGAAGAAACTATAAAGATGGAAAACTCCTTCTTTTAACTTGTCCGACTTGTTATGAGGAGCACGTCGCATCTTCAGTAATTACGTGAGGGACCTTGCTGTTCCACTCGAATTTGTGTGTGTTGTTCTTTCAAGGTCCGCTGCGCCTCAAAAGGACAGACGCTGCTTTGCCTTTCTGCAGCGGCTTGTCAACATGACTCTCTGTCCAGCGGAGCAGAAAAAGGCGTCCAGTCCATGTCCCGTCTGACTGGCATGTCGCTCACTTTGTCTGCATGGAGGGTCAAGAAGGGAGCTATGCTTGTAAAAACCAAGCAAAAATCCATGTGGAACATAAAGAGTTATTTCAGAAGGCAGAGCTGCCGGCTGCTGTGACCATCTCCAGGTCAAGAATGTAAGCCTGTAATACTGCAGGGGTCCTGAGGGCTCACCTGCTTTGCAAATTTTAATCACGTTGAGATATGGAAACACAGCTGGAAGCTCCTTATCGGTGTGCTGGTGCCACACTTTGAGCCCTGCAAAAGATGACAGCCATGGAATTGATCTCAGTCAGTATCCTGATTTTGAAGTCTCATTCGACTCAAAATACCCTGAGCTGAGTTTTGTTCACCATCATGTTGTTGCTGAGTTACCACGTAAGAGAGATTGCAAAGCACATTTTAGGGGCAGCGCGATTACATATAAAGTAAGTGGAGAGACATGATTAGAATTCAAAATGTTTCAACTTGAGTGAAAAATTTGCACTTGCATGTTTCTGTCTGAACACAACATCAGATATTCTTTTAATTTGCTGCAAGATGTTTGACGAAAACGCCGTGGTTTGAGTATTGAAGACTCATCTCCTGTAGGCTTGTAAAGTGGCTCAGAAGAGTTTCTGGCTTAACGTTTCCTCTTTGCGGAGGAGGGCAAGTCACAGTGGATTCCAACAGTGAGCCAGTTTCATAGCAAAAAAAAAATGTAATAATACATTTTCAAACCATCAGTTGTCTGAACGTATGCTCAAAAATTTCCAAATACTCTGGCTTTTGCTCAAATATGACTAAATCAGCTATCGTTTGGTGCCAGCGTGGTTAGCTTCTGTTTGCCGCATGCAACCACCTTTGCTTACAGTGGTTGAGAATGACGAAGAAAAAAACTGACTATGCTCGCAACAAATGGAAGTTGTGTATTTAGCCAACTTTAATAAAAATATCAGTGCTTAAACAGCATGTGTCACAACATTAAGCACGTATTTATTATTGTTACCATGATGACGAAGGTCCGGTACACAGGTCATATATGTGGTTTTGGGGGTCATTGGAAATGACGTTTTTTAGTATGAGGATGGGTTGGTTTAAACATCAGTGTACATAGTGAGCAAACAAAAGCACAGTAGAGAAGCCTCCTTTAAAGGATACTGCTGGTGAGTGCTTGTTACTCTAAAGAATTTCCTTTGTGTGGAGCATTATTTTAAGTTCCTGGTGTAAAAACTAAATCACAACTTGTAAGGAGTTTTCAATTCTGATGATGACAATATAGTATGTACAGTACAGGCAGTACCTGCCCACTGTTCCAATATTTTGCAGAAGAAAGGGCAATTTGGACAGATGCTTTGAGGCACCATATGCTGCTCTCCGGCATCGAAGCAAAGCCCGTGAACAGCCGGTGGCTGGAAAACGAGGACGGGAGTTGTGGGTGCACATGGCTGTGGCCTGTCTTGGTTTAATATAAGCTAACAAATCACATTCCTGAGATGCATCCATATTCCAATGCCTATGCTCATAAATTTGGGGTGTCTTAATTTGCCCCCCTCCAACCCCGACGCCCCCTCCAATGATTTGACAAATGTTGCAAATTAACTGTAACAAATTCTCCACCTGTTCCAGTAAAACCATTTATGTGAAAACTTGTGAACAGGCATAATTAACAAAACACAAAATTAGCTGCAATATGCAAAGTTTGCTTGTGGACGGTGAAAATATGAACAACACTTGTGCTTTGTTACCTGCTGAAGTGTCCTTGAGCAAGACACCAAATCCCACCACATCTGTGCCTGCTGTTTTGTAGTTGACCCGCACCACGACATCCATTTCTCGAGTCCCCATATCTGAACTACTCACACACACACACACATCCGCTCTGCCAACAACAGCAAATGTTTCTGCTTACCTGTCAAACGTGGAAACACAATAGGCATGTTCTGTAATACACAGCAGCTGAACAAAGGCTGCTTTGAAACAGTGAACATCATCATTTTACTTTAGCTCTCATTCACTGTAAAGCTGTGTTACCTGCACTTCACATACCTTATAACCAAAACAACGGATATATTGTAACATTCCTGGTTATATGCAACCATGAAGTATCAGGTCTTCAAAAACTGTCCAAGATCCAAGTGCAGCTAAGCACTGATCTGTTCCTTCATGCAGCTGCAACCTTGTGGCACTTGTCAGGTTGAACACGGAACTCACAAACTTTTTTCGAGGCACCTCATTTGTGCTTCGCTTTAGAGAAAAGCGACTGCCAAATGGATAAATGGAAATGTAATTAGGTTACAGAAACACTTGATAAACTGTTCTTTTGTTCCTGTTTGTATTCTCTGTTTTTTAATTAATCTTTGAAGGTTTTCAGTCCCTAGTTGTCACACGAGAGCTCCCTCTGCGCTGATGTCAGCACACTTCAGTCTTTATTGCAGCTGAAGGTGCTGCCTGTACCTCTGCCTCACTTTGTGGTATTTCTTTAGCTTCTCATGGTCACACAGATAATATAATTTCACAGAATACATTCATAATTTTCCCAGGAGGCGTTTCGACTTGTTATAGCAGGAAAAGCACAAGTGTTACTGATAACAATAATGACGGCTCTGATCTATTCAAGTGACCCAGTAAGCCGTGACAGGGAGCCGATACCAGGACCTTGAAACTGAAGAGAGCTAAATGGAATTCAGCCACCATTCATTTCATTATTTACAGCCGAGCTTTTCCTACTGAGACATGTCAAAATGTCTTTAGTGTAACTAAATTGCATTACAGCCAAAAAAATACTCCTACAAACAAGCAGGCTGACAAAAAAGCATAAACAGCTCCACAGCTGCTAAACCAAACAAGTAAGTCAATGCAGCATCAAACTGATTGGTGAAACTGAAACAGTGCAGGCAGCCAGTCATACGACTGTGTTCACCAGCTAGCTCATGTTTTGTATGTAAAAATGTAATATTCTATTCACTAACAGTCAAATAAATGTTGAGTTGAAGTAGTAGCATGAATAAATCTAAATTTGTCAATCTTCTTACATGTTTTGTTGAGCATTGCCCTTTTAAAGTGAATACAGTAGCCTATAGTGTCACTGACTTTACTATTATTACAATCCATACGTGCCCAAATGCAATTAAACATAAGTCTGTATATTGTTGGTAAACATGAATTTGATGATGGGTAAAAATAAACTGGCAGAAATGTTATAACCCTGTCAGTCACACTGATTTATTATGATTCATTACACTGCAACCCCTGCTGGACGCCACTCTGACAGACTGAAACGTGGATCTCAACTCTGATAACTGGCTGAGCCGAGCTGTTGACGAGAGAGGAAAACGAGCCTCTCCTGAGCAGCCCAAATCTCCCTGCGGTTCCTCCACCAGCGGCCAAGTACAGTGAGCTGCCGCAGCTGCCTACAGTGAAAGCATCAGCAGGTTTAAAGCCACGCCGCCCTGATGCGCCAGAAAGGTTGGAACATTGGCACGGCATCCCTTAGAGGCTCAACAAAGGCACGGCCTTTGCAGCGTGCGGCCCAGTCATTTTTCAAACATTACGGTGATGATGTGACAGGCCTCGGCCCGGGCCGATACGTCATCATAAAAGCCATTCAGTGAAAGGCTGATAGCAAAGCAGCGCACAGGGGGAACTTCTCCATCTGCTAATAAAGTGCACATTCACTGGTCATGGAATTTGGTGTGTGTGTGTGTGTGTGTGTGTGTGTGTGAGAGTGTGAGGGGGGGTGAGTTATAGTAATGGTCCTCGAGTGGCAAGGGAGTCTTAAATGGAGCTCTTTCAGAAGATAGACTGGCATCTGCAGGGCTTTAGCGCACACGCACACACACACACACACACACACACACACTCTCTCTCTCTCTCTCTGGGAAGCAAGTGCCCCTATGTGTGCACACTCGAGACTTTATGTGATATTAGGCAGTACATAATCATGTAACTTCCGCTTTAAAGAGCGCCGAGGTGCTGTACATGCTATGCAGCCTGTCCTCTGAAGGAAGGGACCTCTCACATTTTCCCAGAATGCCAGTGTGCTAAATGTCAACTGTAGTCCTGAGGCCAGGCAGCTCTCAAGGGCGTTTTCCACCTATGGAAGAGGGCAGAAAGACTACACATGGAGAAAAAAGTAACATGTCAGACTGTGGAGGCTGCTGCTGCTGCTGAGAGTCTCCCTGTGGGCTGAGATGGGACATCTTACTGTGTATAAATAAGCATCATCATCATCATCTTCCACAGTTTTGGATTTATAGCCTGGGAGCTCAAAGTTTGGGCTTTTTTTTCTCACTTTAGCGGAACGAATTAGGGCACTGTGTGTGTGTGTGTGTGTGTGTGAGAGAGAGAGAGAGAGAGAGAGACAGACAGAGAGAGAGAGAGAGAGAGAGAGAGAGAGAGAGAGAGAGAGCAGAGGGGAAAACTGTAACTCAACACAAAATTCGGGTGCAGCATCATCATCCTCCTCCTCATCAGCAGCAGCAGCAGGGTTTGGAGGACCTGGGAGGGGGAATCCTCTTCTGCGAGCGGAGCCGAGCGGGACAGAGTGAGGCTGGGCTAACACGCTCGTCGGTGAGCAACACTTGGCTCTGCGAGGAGGGGAGGCTTTTATTCCCCCCCCCCCCTCACCCGGAGCCCCGAGGCTCGGGGCATCTTCACCGACCTCCCGCCCGGCGCCTGACGGAGGCTCACAGGTGTCCGCCGTCCCGCTCCTCGCGTTATGTGGCCGCATGTGACGCATTTGCGCCTCTAGCTGTGTTCATTTTTGGGGTTTTTTTATTTTTTTTATTTTTTGTCAACCGCTGTGCTTTCGGACGCCGGAGCTCGTGATGCGTTTTGCGGACAAGTTTCCGCGCGGGCTGGTGCGTCCTCCGGGGCTGACTCTCCTGTAGAGCCGCACAGAGCCGGGCTCGCTGCAGAAGTTGGCTGGGAATAATAATAACAAACAGAGCGGAGCGCAGAGGAAGAGGAGGAGGAGGAGGGTGGTGGTGGGGGGGAGAGGAGAGAGGTGACAGCCGGGTTTCACGGGATGTTGAGCGGCTGAATTCACCACCAGCATCATCTGCATCTCCGAGTGAGGACCACAACTGCTGCTCACCCCGCTCCCTCTGCATACTTCCACTTCTTTTTTCTTTTTTCTTTTTTTTTTTTGTTTTTTGTTTTTGTGTGTGTGTGTTTTTTTTTTTTTTTTTTTTTTGCAAAAGCCAGCCAGTGAATTTTAGCTCCTGAAACCACAGCTGCGTAAACTTGGCCAGATCTGGTGACATTGTACCCTCTGTGTGTGTGTGTGAGTGTGTGTGTGTGTGTGTCAGAGAGAGAGAGAGAGAGAGAGTGTGTGTGTGTGTGTGTGTGTGTGTGTGCTGAGCAGCCTGGATGGATATGCGGCTCACCGAGGGAATTTGAAAAGCAAGGGGGGGATTACTATCAGCCCCTCTCCTATTATAACCTCAAAATGGATGCCGACGACAGGATGTGGAGACGCCACTGGATTAGCCACTCTGCCGTTGATCTGCTAGAAATCTGAGCGGCACCAGCGTTCAAAGTTTGGATCATCTCAGAGGCTGAAGGTGTAGGATGCAGTCTGGAGCGAAGACGCTCTCCGCAGGTGGAGGTGCGTCACTCTGCTGCCTGCTGCTCCTCTGGCTCATCTACTCCCATCTGCTCCGAGAGGGTAAGGATTTATGAGTTTGTCAGCAGCACCACTGTCTCTGAGGGCTTCTTATTGGGATGCAGCTGCACATGGTGTGGTCAGATCCTTTGATGGGGGGGGGGAACTACTATAATGTCCAATAAAACCCCCCTGCAGGGACTTGGGATGTGTCTGTGATCATCACTAGACAATTTATGGTGACCTTGTTGCTCCTTTTGGTATTTTTGTAATCTGATTTGATATCTCTATAATAATATTACTGTAGCCAGTGTATGATACTGAACAGCCAGGATACAGCTACATTATTGGACTGAACACATTTTATTTTGTATGGTAGCACTATAGTTTTACTAGGAGCATGGGATATATTGGGGTGACCATATTCTCACAATAATATTCTTATTGGACATTTTTAAAGTTGACATTTTTGATAGTATATTGAACGGCTGTAACCTTGTTGCCAAACTAACCTCCTAATCTTCCTTATTCTGGTCCATACTCTTTGCCTCCCTGTGGAATGATAATTTAGTGAAGCCATAATTGAGTTTGAGGTGAAAAAAGCAACACAGTTTGCTTGTTTAGTTTCTGGTGCAGGCAGGAAAAGGCCTGACTTCTGCCTTCAGAGCTTTATAATTTCTCTCAGGTTAAGGCTATATCCGAGCCATGCTTTCCTCTTGAATAATACATCTGCTGGTGCAATTACACCTTCACCCTGACACAGAATAGAAAGCAAAAGGGTTTGTTTCCCTGAGCTTCATTGGCTGCTGTCCATGACAAAACATTTCAGAGTCCAGTGCCGTCAAAGGCACAGAGAACAGGCTTAAAGCATTGGAACTTGTTGGGAGATGTTGAACACTAAGTTTGCAGATTAGATCTTTTAATCAAGCATTGGCCAGCAGCATAATTACTGCTATGGAGGAGGGATAGTGCCTACATCAATGTCTTTGGCAGCTTGCCGGGAACAAAAGTAGACACTGATGTGAAAAATGAACTGCCTGTGCACTGAAATGTGCTCCCTTTGCCTCTAATTTGCAGTGTTTTTTTCCCCAAAATGCTGCTGTCACCTGCCTGCCGCCCCTAAACCATCTCTCAATCCTCTGCATATTATCTGAGGAGTTTCAGCAGCCCTCCCCTTCCCCTCTGCCATTTATTATTGACTCATTTTCATGTGAAAATGATCTCATTAGCATTTTATTGTACAAAATCGTTCAATCAATGCGTTGTGAATCTGACTACCCTTGACATTCCCAAAGTACATAGTTTCTCCTGGGTTTTTAAAACCTCTGCATGTGATTTGAGATTTGACATTCACTGTATGACGCTCACTCCTCTTTCCAGCTCTGAGCTGAATTTTAAGAATGAAGCATGTAGTATTTTTTAATCCGTACTTGTAATCTTCAAATCCTACTAAAATCCTTTGAAACTGCCTGCTCTGACCAGTCAGTGCTGTTGTAAAAGTAGTTCTGCCCACTACTGCTTTTTTGTCATTTCATCAGGTAGTATAAGACTCAGTTTATGTATATTTAGTGTTTATGACTGCTCACCACTGATGGAGTCAAAGCACCCATCATTTTTCTATGAGCAGCTCTCAACCCCTTTCACCTCCATGGTCCCTGAGGGCCCTGGAAGCGGCAACGAGTGTGGTTGAACTGGTGGGAAGAGAGGTGAAGCCTTGTGGTGGTGAGAGGCTGCGTCGCCTCCACCCTCTCCGTAACTCATCTGTCATGGCGGCCAGGACAGGAAATCAAAGTGCAGCAGGCCTGTCCGCACACGCCACTGGGCCAGTGCCCACCACGATGAATGGCCTGTCAGCTGCTCTCAACGTTGCCAGTTTATTCAACGATAAATTTGGAAATGTCTGGATTTCCTCACTGGACCACATTCCGGTTGAGTGGTGCAGTCGGAGCGCGGTGGCAACTCCTCCCTGCTTTGTCAACCACAGGCCTTTGGGTTGGTGCATGTGTGTGTGTGTGTATGCGTGTGTGTGTGTGTGTGTGTGTGTGTGTGTGTGATGATGATGATGATGAGGAGGAGGAGGAGGTGTGGAGGATTTTTACCCACATTTGTAAGCTGGAGGTGAACGGACACATGGCCTTTGCTCTAATTCATCTTAAGGAATTCAAATGCCAAGAATACATTTGAACTTCAGATGGGAACTTGAAAACTCCTCCTTCTAAAATGTGATCAAATGAGGCCATTGTACATCTTAGAAGTGAAATCCTCAGGATCTTTGAGCATCTTTGATGCTAAGGCAAGCGCTCATTGCTGTGGTGTTTTTTCACTGCACTTTAAGTCAAACAGTTTGTAGTAGTATAACATCTCTTTTGCTGATTTGCTGTTGAAGAATTTTAAAGCTCCACTAACAATTTTTTTTTTTTTTATATTAACATTGGATCAAATGACTGTGTGCAAGGTTCGTAGTGACGAACACACAGATAATTTTCACCCATCTCTGCAGTCCCCCTTAGTTCAACTGAGCCTTTTAACCTCTTTTTGTCACGGCACGGTAGCCGTTTGGCAAATACAGGACCCAGGTGCAGAGAGGAGAGGAGACCGGCAGGTATGCTGACTGGAGTTTTATTTGCATGAGATGAGGTGCAGAGTCCAGAGCAAGCAGGTAACAAAAATGAAAAAAACCGGGCAAACAGATACATCCAAGAACAGGCAGGTGAATAGTCCAATAGCAGGGTAGCTAGAGCCGACACAGGAACAGGGAACAACACACACACACAACCGAACCAGCAAAACAAACAACCAAACAAACAAAAGGATCTGACACTGATCATGGAAATGAACTAGTCTATATACTCAGCTAACTGCTGAGTACAGACAGGTGAACGGAGTGAAGCTGACGAGGAGGGAGTGGCTGAGAGGAGAGTGGAGACAGGTGTGTAGATGGGTGGGGCAATCAGGTGATGGGGAAGGAAGGAAAGTCCGAGGGCATCTGGTGGAAGGTAAGGGAATGGCAGGTGAAGGGAACCGAGCAAGAGTCCAGAAGTGTCAGACAGATCATGACAGAACCCCCCCTTTAAGGAACGGATTCCAGACGTTCCATTCAGCCGGGTGGGTGGAGGGGGTCCGGAGGAGGGATAGAAGGGCAGTTGCAGGGAGCAGGGGGCGGACAGGAGCCTCAGGCGGACGGCCTGAGTCCGGGGGTCCGGGGAGCGCTGCAGGCCAACCAGGAGGGCGGACAGGAGCCTCAGGCGGACGGCCTGAGTCCGGGGGTCCGGGGAGCGCTGCAGGCCAACCAGGAGGGCGGACAGGAGCCTCAGGCGGACGGCCTGAGTCCGGGGGTCCGGGGAGCGCTGCAGGCCAACCAGGAGGGCGGACAGGAGCCTCAGGCGGACGGCCTGAGTCCGGGGGTCCGGGGAGCGCTGCAGGCCAACCAGGAGGGCGGACAGGAGCCTCAGGCGGACGGCCTGAGTCCGGGGGTCCGGGGAGCGCTGCAGGCCAACCAGGAGGCCGACCAGGAGGCCGACGAAGACTGAGGACCCCCTCAGGAGGCCGACCAGGAGGCCGACCAGGAGGCCGACGAAGACTGAGGACCCCCTCAGGAGGCCGACCAGGAGGCCGACCAGGAGGCCGACGAAGACTAAGGGGCTCGGGGAAGTCAGCCGCTGGGGGCTCTGGGTACTCAAGGGGCTCGGGGAAGTCAGCCGCTGGGGGCTCTGGGTACTCAAGGGGCTCGGGGAAGTCAGCCGCTGGGGGCTCTGGGTACTCAAGGGGCTCGGGGAAGTCAGCCGCTGGGGGCTCTGGGTACTCAAGGGGCTCGGGGAAGTCAGCCGCTGGGGGCTCTGGGTACTCAAGGGGCTCGGGGAAGTCAGCCGCTGGGGGCTCTGGGTACTCAAGGGGCTCGGGGAAGTCAGCCGCTGGGGGCTCTGGGTACTCAAGGGGCTCGGGGAAGTCAGCCGCTGGGGGCTCTGGGTACTCAAGGGGCTCGGGGAAGTCAGCCGCTGGGGGCTCTGGGTACTCAAGGGGCTCGGGGAAGTCAGCCGCTGGGGGCTCTGGGTACTCAAGGGGCTCGGGGAAGTCAGCCGCTGGGGGCTCTGGGTACTCAAGGGGCTCGGGGAAGTCAGCCGCTGGGGGCTCTGGGTACTCAAGGGGCTCGGGGAAGTCAGCCGCTGGGGGCTCTGGGTACTCAAGGGGCTCGGGGAAGTCAGCCGCTGGGGGCTCTGGGTACTCAAGGGGCTCGGGGAAGTCAGCCGCTGGGGGCTCTGGGTACTCAAGGGGCTCGGGGAAGTCAGCCGCTGGGGGCTCTGGGTACTCAAGGGGCTCGGGGAAGTCAGCCGCTGGGGGCTCTGGGTACTCAAGGGGCTCGGGGAAGTCAGCCGCTGGGGGCTCTGGGTACTCAAGGGGCTCGGGGAAGTCAGCCGCTGGGGGCTCTGGGTACTCAAGGGGCTCGGGGAAGTCAGCCGCTGGGGGCTCTGGGTACTCAAGGGGCTCGGGGAAGTCAGCCGCTGGGGGCTCTGGGTACTCAAGGGGCTCGGGGAAGTCAGCCGCTGGGGGCTCTGGGTACTCAAGGGGCTCGGGGAAGTCAGCCGCTGGGGGCTCTGGGTACTCAAGGGGCTCGGGGAAGTCAGCCGCTGGGGGCTCTGGGTACTCAAGGGGCTCGGGGAAGTCAGCCGCTGGGGGCTCTGGGTACTCAAGGGGCTCGGGGAAGTCAGCCGCTGGGGGCTCTGGGTACTCAAGGGGCTCGGGGAAGTCAGCCGCTGGGGGCTCTGGGTACTCAAGGGGCTCGGGGAAGTCAGCCGCTGGGGGCTCTGGGTACTCAAGGGGCTCGGGGAAGTCAGCCGCTGGGGGCTCTGGGTACTCAAGGGGCTCGGGGAAGTCAGCCGCTGGGGGCTCTGGGTACTCAAGGGGCTCGGGGAAGTCAGCCGCTGGGGGCTCTGGGTACTCAAGGGGCTCGGGGAAGTCAGCCGCTGGGGGCTCTGGGTACTCAAGGGGCTCGGGGAAGTCAGCCGCTGGGGGCTCTGGGTACTCAAGGGGCTCGGGGAAGTCAGCCGCTGGGGGCTCTGGGTACTCAAGGGGCTCGGGGAAGTCAGCCGCTGGGGGCTCTGGGTACTCAAGGGGCTCGGGGAAGTCAGCCGCTGGGGGCTCTGGGGGCTCGGGGAATTCGGCCGCTGGGAGCTCTGGGGGCTCGGGGAATTCGGCCGCTGGGAGCTCTGGGGGCTCGGGGGATTTGGCCGAACGACCTCTGGGTTTCCCTCCCCGAAGCCTGCGAGTCTGGTGGCTTCGAGGACCTCCGAGGGCCAGACGGGTACCCCAAAATGGGTTAGGGGCTGAAACCGGCTCAGGACCGGTGGGCTGCAAACCGAGCAACCCGAGCCTAATGGACTGGGGGGCCGACAGAGACGCAGACTGGGGAGCAGGCACGGGAACAGACCAGGGTGCAGGCTGAAAGGTGGACCGGGATCCGGACCGAGAAGCTGACTGAGGTGCGGGCTGGTAATCAGGAGTCTCCAGAAAGCTCTTTATGCAGCCCGGCAGAAAATCCCTCAGCCATGGCTTCTGGGAGACCTCCCAGCGTGCTAACCGTAGGGCTTCCTCTGCATATGCTCTGTCAGGTACTCCCTTACTCTCACCAACGATACAGATGAGTCTGTAAGTCAGCTCCTGCAGATCCTCTTCAAAAGAGTACTCCTCCGCTGGGTCCATCTTGGTCAGATCCTTCTGTCACGGCACGGTAGCCGTTTGGCAAATACAGGACCCAGGTGCAGAGAGGAGAGGAGACCGGCAGGTATGCTGACTGGAGTTTTATTTGCATGAGATGAGGTGCAGAGTCCAGAGCAAGCAGGTAACAAAAATGAAAAAAACCGGGCAAACAGATACATCCAAGAACAGGCAGGTGAATAGTCCAATAGCAGGGTAGCTAGAGCCGACACAGGAACAGGGAACAACACACACACACAACCGAACCAGCAAAACAAACAACCAAACAAACAAAAGGATCTGACACTGATCATGGAAATGAACTAGTCTATATACTCAGCTAACTGCTGAGTACAGACAGGTGAACGGAGTGAAGCTGACGAGGAGGGAGTGGCTGAGAGGAGAGTGGAGACAGGTGTGTAGATGGGTGGGGCAATCAGGTGATGGGGAAGGAAGGAAAGTCCGAGGGCATCTGGTGGAAGGTAAGGGAATGGCAGGTGAAGGGAACCGAGCAAGAGTCCAGAAGTGTCAGACAGATCATGACACTTTTAGCTCATTCTTTTGGCTTTCAGGCTCACAAACTTTCCTCTCACCAATCCCATTTCAAGCAGCAACAGGCAGCAGTTTTCAGCAGAAAAGCAAAGATAAAACCACTACACTACCTGCCAGGGTCCAAATGAGAGAGTTAGCAACCAGCTGGTGAAAAAAAGTTGAACATAGTGGCTCAAGAGCCAGATATTTTTCTCAGAAGTTGGTGGACACCGAAAAAGTAAAACCTTAGAGGAAAGACAATATTGGACTTTCATTAGCTGGCCAGAAAAACGCCAACAACTTTTTAAATGGTTAATAGGTCAGTTTTCAGCGTGTTCTGCTGCACCCAAAGTGGCCAAAAAATGCATAAATGCAGTTTTAAGCTTATGAGGGTTTCTTATGCTAACTACCTAACCTTTTCTTTGCCTTTTCCAAATAATCTTGAAATGTTGAACATCACTTCCTGTTCAACAGAAAATAAACATTTCATTTGGTGGGAAATGGCAAATATCATTAATACAGCAAAATAAATTGGATGAACCAAATGAATTGAATTAATCTATATGTCATTAGTGCAACAGACCGCAACGCTGCTTTTTACAGCACATGTCACATGTCATAATTAACATGTCACATTGATTTGTTTTAATAATTCAATCAGTGCTTCTGAACACAAATAACAGTGTCCTGAAGCTGAGAAGCAGAACCACCACAATCTATCCTGTCATCCTGCTCTGCAGTACAAGCTGTCGATGAGAATGACAGCACACATTTCATGAGGTACGTCTAAAGGCTGTGTCACAAAATTTTGAACTGACTCGCTGTGGCTTTACAAACAGTTCCACTGGCGACGGACACACACAGTCAGACCACTCTTCAGATGTTTCCTGTCCAAGTGTCATTCACAAACCAGACCAATTTTATCCCGCTAAATTATTCCAGATGCTATCATGATTATTCTAAACTTCTTTTGCCTTAACGTTGTAGCAGTGCTTATGGCCAGCGGGGGGTAACGCCTAACCTTCACTCTAGAAAAGCCTCCCCAGAGTTTTTGCGAACAACCAACAATTTAAATTATTATGCCCTGCGAGGACTGCCTCAAAAGCAAAAAGAGACATTACTAACCTGTAAGAGGATATCTGACCGCTCTCAAATGAACTGCGAAAAAAGGATTTCTATCCGATTTTATTGACACAGCAGCCGCACAGTTCAAAACAATCTTAGTCAGTCAGAGATCGTGTGTCAGCCAGCCATCTCAGATTCCATCCTCTGGGACCCATCATCACGTTGCCGGCCCTCCTGCTCTTCCACTCCCAGCTCACAGGCTACCTGGTCAGAGGTGGTCGTCAGACATGGCAAGATGGGAAGACACCGAGCTGCCTCGCCTCCGTCCATAAACCTCAAATCGTTTTGCCAAGCTACCTGCTGATGTCACGGCTCACCCTGTTGATGTCCCCGTGACAGATGCTCCTCCTTCCCATGTGGAACCGGACCCTGCTCCAGCTGCTCCGGCTGCTGCCCCGACTGACCCGCCTCCTGTTGCTGCTGCCACCGCGGGTCCCGATTGAGTTATCCAATGGGGAAACAGCTCTGTGGCGCTTGGTATAATGGATCCGTCCTGCTCCTCAGATGACCAGGTGCTCTGCGCCAAATCAGGATGGTCTTCACTTCATGCTAGATAGTCGCACGCTTGTAGCACGCTGTTCTGTCCTCCACGCGTGCTTGACTCTTTAAATCACGCATGTGCCTCCCTGAACTCTCTTCCTCCCCTATACCCACAACAAACAACAAACAAAGTCCCTCCGTGTGGAATTATCCCACTGCTGTTGAAATCTTCCTATTCCTGTCTGTATTGCCAATAGACACCAATACCCTAACTGAACACCTTGCTCTCTGCCTGCTAAAGCAAGAGCTTTGAGCAGCGGGGTAAATTCTGCTAAGCTCTGTCCTTTCAAATTTTGTGATACAAAATATAAATACAAATTCCAAGCAAACACACACGCATTTTAAATAGCAACTCGGCGGCAGACTTTGCTGCTGCCTTCAGTGCCCTTGGTTGTATTACTCATTGCTTGAGAGCCCAGGACCAAATAGCCCCCGTGAAATCTAGCTCATGTCATCCCTCCAACCCAATGCCCTGGATCAAGGAAAATATTAGAAAACTAAAAAGAGAATGTAGAAGAGCCGTACGTAACTGGAAAATGTGTATACTTCAAGTTCATTGACTCCACTTGAGGAAGTAAAGAGTGAGAGACTCTTACTTTTCCAATTTACTTGCCTCTAAAAATCACAACAGTCTAGTAAACCCTGCCCCAGTTACTATTGTTTAAAAGATAGAAAACATGAGAGCATCAGTAGTTCCTGCTGGCTGACCTCTACTTTCACCTGAGCCATCGCCCTCCACCATGCTGTTAAATGACTTTCCCCCAATTACCCTTAGGGATCTGGTCACCATTGTGTCCAATACTAATCTCAATACTTGTAATTGTGATATTCTTCCTTCTAAATTGTTCAAAGAGGTTTTGGAGCCATCGCTCCATTGGTTTCTTATCTATCTGGCCTGGTCCTGGACTATTTGAAACAGGCCTGTATCCAGCCTCTCCTTAATAAACCTGGTTTAGATCCAACACTCTCACATAACGTTTATAAATAATGGAAGGAAACAATTTATTTGACAAATTCCAATCTGGCTTTAGAAGGAACCACAGTACGGAAACAGCTTTACTCAGAGTAACAAATGACATCCTAATGAGTGCGGACTTTCCCTGCGTTAAACTCACTATTCTCATTCTGCTGGACTTGAGTGCAGACTTCGGTACAGTTGATCATACAGCTCTACTCAACCAACTCAGGAACGGGGGTTGCCAAGGTGAAACTGCTCTTAACTGGTTTTCAACTTACTCATTAAACAGAGTAATCAAAGCCACTGTTGACAACTTTAGTTCTTCAACTGCTCTCATGTCATGTGGGGTCCCACAGGGCTCAGTTCTTGCCTCTATTTTTTTCTGTTTGTACCTGTTGCCCCTTGGCCATGTTATTCACCATTTCACCCGTGTCCTACCATTGTCATTCTGATGACTCCTAGTTTTATGTCTTGTTTAGCCCTAAAAAAGGTAACAGTCTAGATTCTCTGCACTGCTGCTTTGCTGTCATTAAGGACTGGATGGCTTCCAACTCCAACTTCCTGCACCTGAACACAGATAAGACTGAAGTGCTGGTTATTGGTCCCAATCATATTTCTAACAGTGTCACCCCCCACCTCGGACCTTTAACAACTAACATGAAGCTCACACAGTTGTTAAAGATCAGTACCTCAACTTTAATCAGCACATTAAGAGTCTTGATTAATCCTATTATCTATAAATCAGTAATATTGGCCAAGTCAAACCAATGCTCCCCAAAAACGTAGTTGAACAATTCATCCACACCCTCACTTCCCACTGCCTAAACTACTGCAATTCATTATTTACTTGCCTAAACGACGCAGCAGTTGCCCGTCTACGGTTGGTGCAGAGTGCAGCAGCAAGACCTCTCACAAATACTCGACATAGGGAACACATCACTCCAATTACACTGGTTCCCTATTTGTTACAGAATTAAATTTAAGATTTGTTCTTTTTTTTTTTTTTGTCATTCACTTTTTTTTATTGCTTTTCAAGAGATGTAACATCCCACAAAACAAAGACAGCATGAACAGAAAAAAATCAAACAAAAAATAAAACTAATAATACCACAGGAAAAAACAAAAGAATATACACAGGGTTAGCATCATATTGCTATCACACATGTATCGCCCTAACAGTGGTGGTTATAATTATCACTCCTGAATCAAAATGATAGTAACAACCAGGGCAAGTATTACTGAACATATACAATAGTAGTGACATATAGTGCAAACCTCACATTGCATTGCAACCCTTCACATCTAAAGAAGTATGACAATCTCTCATATACACTGATAACACCTTATTGGGCAAACATCCTCATCATATAGTTATAATTTGTATGTCATAATGTAAGTTACGTGCTAGACAAGAGTCACCGTTACCTATCACATTTCTATCTTTTTTAAACCCACAAGCATTTGTATGTTTTTATATTGTCTAATCAATTGTTTCAATCTTGTTCTTTGTTATGACCATTTCTTGAAATCCCTGTTTTTTATTGCATTTTCTGTTTATGATTTCCTTTTAAATTAAAATTGTATTTCTTTATGTTCACCATATTTGCACCTATATTATATGGTACTGTGTTTTGTAAAGCACTTTGTAACTCTGGTTTTGAAAGGTGCTATAGAAATACAGTTTATTATTATTAACATTGTTTCCATTTTTAACATATCTGCTTCTTTGTGGGAGACAGCAAAAGTCTTCATGGGGCACCAGAATTATGAATTAAAAAAATCTATGGTTGGTATTGTCTTTTAACTCAGGGAGCATGCCCTATCCATCCAAGCATTGAACTAATCAGAGTAGCAGGGAATAACCAACTATTTGAAGTGAAATGGATGATTTCCATTCCAGTCTTCTTCAAGACGGCATTAAGCATGCAAAGGGAGACCCGCTTTGATTATGACCTTGGTTGTAAATTCTAAGCAAATCATCGAGGCTTGCTTCTATAGGCGGCAGAGCTGTAAAAGAATGAGCATCTTTATGGAACAAAATGAAAAGAATTTTTACAGCTAAATCAATTTGGCAGCACATAATGCTCATATTTCATAGCTCCCTGAATATGAATTCTAGCCGTCAGCTTTGACCTCCCTTGTGGTTGAGTGTAGTGCACCGCTCAGTGTATTTCTGCATTGTTATTTTCTCTGCGGAAAGCTCTGGGCTTGAAACTGCTCCATCGTTGGCAGAGTGGTGTAAATGATTTGAGTTACGTTCCTTCAGTCTAGTGTCCTGTTCTATTTTCTGCCTGATGCCATCATCATGATTTTTCTGAGAGGGCTGTGCTGTGCTTGAATATTAAAGCCGCAGTTCACGCAATAACGCAGTTCTGCACAGTACTTATGGGGTCATAATAGTGTTCTGATGCTCACCATTTTCTCTGTGTTTGCATTAAAGAAGGAGGGAATCCTGAAGGGCTATCTGAGTGAAATTTAAAGTGAGTCACAGTGGCTTTACAGTCCTCTCTGCATTACAGTCAGCAGAGCTACTGTTTGCTTTTGCAAGGCATATTGCACATTCACTCTTTATGCCTCGAGCCTGTATTCATCCACAACCAATTGTCTGAGTGTACTCTACATTGTAAAATCTCTGCAGCCCAGACTGTGCTGCACCACTGCACAGAAATCTATCTTAAGCCACCTCCATCATGTGTGCTGTGCAAGACATGTCGCAGACCAGACCTAAGTTACAGTGTCAGTCCTAGCAGGGGATGCATGTAAGGGGAATATTTTCTATTTTAAAGCAGCCCTTGGCAATGTCACACAATGGCAGTACTGAATGTTAGAGAGTGGTAACTTTAAAAAAAATTGAACTGCCAAGACCTAGAAGTCCTGTAAAGTGACGTTAGCAAACTATAAAGCTTTCCTGCTTTCCAGCGAGAAAGGAAACAATCTAACGCTGTTGAGTCCGGCTTTTCTCCTGAGGGAGCGCCATCCTACCACTGCTACGAGAAGTTTCAATTTGTCATTCCCTGTGGGTGGAGTACACCTGACACGAGAATTACATTTGGGCAAATAGAGCACATCTCCGGTGTCTCAGTTGGTGGGGGTGCAGTGCTTTTCTCTCTTTCACTGCAGCCCCACTGGGTGCTCGTGATTGCACAAAAATCATGCTTGTTGTAGCCTGAATACAACACAGGTACACTTTTGTGAACATGAAGAGCTTTTTGGAGCAGAAACTCCAACCTGAATTGTCATCAGGATATGGGAGCTGGAACTCCTCAGAACAATAAAAGGTGAACTAACTGTGGGCCAACACAGTGCTTATTGTACTGCTTGCAGATAAATGAGCTTCATCCTGTAACAGCATAACATACCCCTCATCTCCTGAAGTCACCCCGGCTGCTCCCACACTTCCCTTTACCATTGTTCCTGAAACATTTCTGTCAGCTTCAGATTAAATTGCATACTTAGGTACCATTACAGGTCCTCCGACTTCAGCAGAGAGTTGTTCGCTTGCATAAATATTGATCAGACTGCTGTAGAGTATTCAAATATGTGAAATCAAGCAGAGGTTTTTTCATTTCAACAAAGCACATTAATATAAAGCCCATGTTTTGCTCCACGGCTCTGCTGTCCTGCTTGTTTGGCAGCACGATCAGATCACGGCGGTGTCAGGGAGCGTGTAACACGGGGTCAGTCAAACATCTGCCTCTCTCTCACCTGGTGTCCTGTTACATGCTACCTACTGCGTCGTGCGCGTCAAATGGTGTTAAGGTAATGAGATGCACTTGGCTGTGGCTGCCTTCAATAGCATATGCTCAGTCGAATAAGATCGCTGTTTGATGTCGTCCTGAGTTGTTAATAACAGACAGAGCTGTGAGCTCAGAACGGGCATGAAGGGAACATTAGCACTGTAATCAAAATCAGAGCCGCGGGGGGAGAGTAAATCCAGATAAGCTCACTTAAATTACCTTTTTACTTTCAAGATTGAGTTGATTAGCTTCCTTTTAAACTAATGTAGCACTGTGAATGACAGTATTGAGTCAAGGTTAGCAGTGACTAACCCAGGTGAACTAATGCACGTCATAAGTGGGTATATAATGGGGAACAGTTTTGACAATTGATTTATCCGTCTTTTTTCAAGGCAAAAATGCCAATGTTTCTTTACTTGCAGCTTGTAATTCGTGAAGATTTGCTGCTTTTCTTTGTCATATGTGCTAGTAAAGTGAATATTTTTTGGGTTTAGAGAGTTGGTGGGACAAAACCAGCAATTTCGTATCATCACCTTTGAGAGAATAATCATCAGATAAATTGCTATTAAAAATATTAGTTGTAGCCCTAATTCTCTTCCTAAACTTCTTCCACTTATCCACTTGCTCACAAGTGTTCTAATCATACCACCTGTTCTTGAGTAGGTGCACATTTGTAACATAAACTTTTTTCAACACCTCCTGCTCTTTTTTTTTTGTTTTTTAGGATTTCACACCACAGAGTTTGAAGTCCTGCCATTGGACATCAGCAGACGAAAACATATCAAGTGTAGTAGTGTCAGTAGTTGTATAAGGGGACCAAAAAACATGAGAAAATATTACTACAGCTGTCAACATGGTGTCCTTGCAGAGCTGGATTGTGCCAGATATGAAGACGGAATGGTCAGACATGAAGATGATGTTAGATGCTAAAAAATACCTAATGTTTTCTAAAGCAAAGCAGTCTGTGACTTAAATAGAAGCAAGCAAAAGAATACATTTAATTACAGGTGTTCGTTGACAGGGAACTGTATAAAGCTAATTGGCAGGCATGCAAATCACAACACATGGTGAACAGAATATTAATTTTACATGTAGTCTTGTTGATGTTTTTAGTCAAGTTTTTTTCAGTAACATATTCAAATTCATTCAGATAAAAGCATTACAATGTGTATTTTTGGGTTTTGGACTATTGGTTGGACAAAACAAACAAGTTTTTACCATTGACAATTGGTGCTCTCCCGTCTGAGCCTCAGGAAGGTGGGGGGTCATCAATTAATTGTAGGGTTTGTGGTTCGATTTCAGCCCCTGTCCACATTTTGAAGGTGTCTTTTGGCAAGACACTCAACCTCAAGTTGTGCATTGCATGGAGTCTCCTCCACCATCGGTATGTGAGTGTGTTTGTGTGTGTTTGAAGGAGAGGCTTTACAAAGCACTTTGTCCTGCTCAGGCTGGAAAGCACTTTATAAAAACAGTCCATTTGAATAGTTCAACTACTCCATTATCAATAATGGCAATAATCATTAGTTTCAGCCTTAAACAAAAGGATTTTAAAGAGCAAAAGCATAAATTCAAGCAGTTTGAGGCAGCTGTATGGATTTAACATTTGTAGTGGTATGGGGGTATAGTGAGTGCCCATTACATTTTAAAATTTGATAAAAGCACCCACTACAAATCAATTTTGACTGATTACCTGCAACATTAATATTTATAACGTCTCACACAATATTTTAAATCTTCCATAAAAGATCAGTTGAATTCAGATCTGATTTGATGCATGTTAATATGATTGTCATGCTCTCTAAACCGGCGCTTTGTTGGCAGCCCCATTTTCATCCTTGAGAACGGCACTTCCCAAGACTGGAACATACAATGGAGTAAAGATAATCACTCAGACTTATTATTGTATGCCAGTGTAGTGATTACAGTCTGATTGGCTCTCTCAGGGAAAACCGGTTAGATCCAATGCCAGGAAGTTTAAGCCAAACCAGCAGAGAACGACTCTGCGCTATAGCTGTGTCTTTATGGGAAATAATACCAAATACAATACATATTGTCATGAATAATTAACTGCACTAGCTCTACAAGAAGTGGACTTTTTAATAAACATGGTTCAAAACTGTAGCTAGCAGAGGCGCTCTTTGCAATAAAACATTGTAAAACCTCACTTCCATCTTTAGCAGCCAGCAAGTAATTACAATCTATAAAGGAAGATTGTTTTAATATGGAAATGGAATCCTTGTCATAGTTCATTCAGTGCAGTCTGTCATATAATTTTATGGCAAATTCCCAGAGGAGAAGCAGAGCCTTTCTCACGGCTCCCAGTCTGGTTTCAGCACTGCAGAGCCGTGTCTCATGTGTTTTTCTGTTAAATCTGATAAAGGTATTTTATCAGTTGGGACTAACTACCGATGTATCTGCACAGTCTTAATTAAAGAGACAAACAAGAAAAAAGATAAGGTAGAATGAAGTGAATGTTTTATTGATGAGTACAACTGTCTAAATAAGGAACAGTAAATAGCTGGAATAGATTGCGATGTTAACAGGCAAGATGGTAATTGTTAGTTTTCTATATTCACTGTTCGTTGCCAGCATGAGCCAGTGTAATGTATCTAGAGTTTAATAACCTCATCATGCCCACCAGTTCTCAATCCACATTGATGATGCACATTGAATCAGGGGAACATTGTGAAAGCGAGTGTGGACTCCTGGCAGCTTATTTCATGCAGAGATATTAAGATAGTTGTGCTCCTGCACCTTGGTGGTCTGCAGTGTGTCTGATCAAAGCGCTGACATGTAGAGCACAGACTCACGTCTTTGCTTTAAGCTGTGTGTGTTTGAACCCCTGTGCATGTACGCGGTGCCATTTTGCACTTGTGTAGTGTTGTGATTCAGTGATAAGGTCATCTGGCTGCCAGTCAGTGCTCAGAGCCAGTCTCTGTGCTCTGTATCGGCTTCCTGTAGCCCTCTAGATGTCGCTTCTGACAGGATCCAGAGCCTGGACAGCGACGTGGCACCATCCTTCACCCAGCACTCTGAGTCGCCGCGGACGTGTGCGCATTTCATCATGTGAAATAGAGACGAGGCCAAGTGTCTTCACGCGGCTGAGTGACAGAAACCCCCTGTCACATGAATTAACTCCTGTATGTATGATGGAGCGCCAGCCGTGGTTTATGGCACTTTACAAAGCAAGCCCCCCACCCACACACACACTCCCTACTTCAACTCCCCCCTCCGCCTTACTATTCTCCTCCTTCAGGCTTATTGCATGAAGCCCATTCATCTGTTCAGTGTTGAAACATGGCAGAGAGCACTGATATGTGATGGCACCTCTGTCCTCCAAGCACCCACCAAGTATACAGGGACCCGCCTCAGCAAAAAGAGAGCGGAGGGTGGGCTGAGTGGTGGTGATGGGTGGTGGGTGGGGGAGGGTGGGCAGCAGGGCTGATGCTATGAAATGAAATGAGCATAGCAGTTCTTTGTAGAGGTGATTGTGTTTTATGACTCCCAAGACTGGTCTAAGTAATAATTTTATGTAAAAATATGGCAATCTTATCAGACTAAATCACAATGTGTGGCTGCCACTGAGGCAACCATCCACTAATACATTAGTTGAGATGCAGATTCCTCATATTTTAACCACACAAAAATTTGGAGTTGAGTAAGGTTATTGACTGGGAAGGATACTTAACAAAAGTCATAAGTCTGGCTAGCAGGCCCTAGAGGCTGCAATGTTGATTCGGCAGAGCTGAAGGAAAATGAAAAGTGTTCATCTTACGGAGAATGAGAGGCTAGATTACCGACCAGGCAAAGCATGCAACAGGGCCTGAAAGGGTGTTACCTGATTTATGATCATATAATTCATTAATTTGTTAAGGAACATCAAGTACAATATCAGCTCAAATGATAAGGGTGTTAAAACTAATAGTTATACATAAACATTCAATAATATATGCATTAATTTGCATTATTTTATATAAGTAAATTATTTTATAATTAATTAATCAAAATGAATGGGTTAATTGGACAGCCCTAATTATCATATAAAATAAAAATCATGTTTTTTTTGTGTTTAAACAAATTGCCACACTAACTGACACATAATACATTTGGATTAAACCTGCACTGTAGTTGAAGGGCACTTAAAGGTTATGTTACATTGTGACAATGGGGACCAAAGTAAATTTTTGCCCTGGGGCCCACCTTGTTGGTTAATCTTGCCATGGCCAGGGGACATTTTGACCTTATTGCTAAAAGAAAGGTCACAGGGTCACAATAATCAGTAGGAATCATCATCTGGAATATTTCTAAGATGTCATGCTCTGAACTTTAGTAGCTCGTGAAACTTGGAAGTCTCAGCACCTGCTAAGGTAATTTTATGAGTCATTTGTGTTGATCAACAACCCTTTCAACCTCTGCCATTATTACAGCCATTTCATGCTATAGAGCAGTTAGCGTGTCACTTAATGAACCTTTGAGGGTGTTGGGAAGAACTGGAAGCGGTAGTATAAAGAAGTGACGGTTGGTGAATGCCAGGGATTGACCTTACAGTAACTGCAGCACAGACTCTTCTCTAATCTACCTTTGCTGAGCTGATTTTATTTCAGTGCCAGCCTGAATGGCTTTCACTGGCAGCTTTCCATTCAATAAAGAAAAGAAAGAAGAAACTGTTACTTTTTCCAGATCGTTACAAAGGTGAAATAAGTTTCCCCTAACTTACTGTTACTGAGCTTTACTGTTCAATGGAGAGCGGACAAGTTGTGATGTAGTTCTTTGCATGCATTTGTATTGCACTTATTAAGAAATGTGCTGAGTTCAAGCTGAGTCAGAGTTGATGTACTCACACATATTAGTATTGTTCAGCTGCAGTTCAGCAGGTTATTGATTTGTGTTTTTAGTTCTCTTTTGAGGCTGCAACAAACCTCGCTTTGATTTTAAATGACAATGCAGATGCAGAGAATGTGTCATCTACATACATCTGAAACGTTTGTTCTTCCAAATGTGTTTTTAAAGGCGGCAGACACCCTCAAGCTATTTACTGTGATTAAAGCTTGTTTATCTATAAAACACAAGACTATTAACAGTTAATAATCCCCCTCAAACACACCAGAAAAGCCTAAATAAAAGATAATTAAATATGTTCCCATGGGTTTCCAAATAATTTACCCAAACAAAAATGCTGCCTCAACAATGTGTTCAATCAAACTGTCGGTTACAAAAAGCCACGTAGGGGGTTCATTTATTAAATATAAACATTGAGAACATAATTGTTACCGCTCTTCTTTTGTTTGCCCAGTTTTCAGTGTGACACATTAGAAATTATGATCAGAGCTATGCATGAGCTGCAGAATAAATTCTGGGCTCAAAGCTCATCTCTTCACCTTGACAATACTTTTACACAGGTGTACTTAATGTTTGAATTCTGAGCAGCTCTTGATGCTAGAAATTCATCTCTCCCTGTTTTAAATCTTAAATAAATTCATCCAAACTCACTCAATATTTCAAATGAACACGATTCCAATTGGAATCATTTCATCACGCAATTAAAAGTTTAAAAAGTGTTTCATCAACTCTTTTAACTCCCCTGACATAAAAAAGTCAAGATGATGAAGAACATTTATTTAAGAATAAAAAATGTTTGCCTCCCAAGTAGTCCATTTGCAGCAGAAACACCCTTGTGAGTTGTAGGTTTCTCCACTTTGTGTAATTTATTTAGAGATCATATTCTGACATACTTGATACTCAAAAAAAAAAAAAAAAAAAAGAAACTGCTATAGCACAGGTCCCTGGCTAGGGAGTCATCCATCAATTTGTAATGCATGGTGAACTCTGAAGTAATTCTCCGTGCTTGGATAAAGGTGTAAGAATAGTACACACACACACGACGGAGATTTCTGAGCAAGGTAATCATCACTTTAAGACATTCTGTCCATTTGCCGTTTCAGTAGAGCTTAACTTGGCTTGAAAATTGGTCTGTTGTAGGAGCACAGTGCCCAGCGGCCACATGTCTACCAAGTTACACATTATTTCAGCATGTGGTCCATGTTTCATTAGCTAGTTTAATAGTCAAATTAAAAATCATAGAAACATGATTATGAACATAGGACATACTGATCTAAATCACTTTATAGGGTATTAACTAGTAAGACATCTAAGTAAGTCCAGGTATTGGCTTGGGCTTAATATAAATTAAATATAATTTATATACAATTATCACATAGAAATATGATACGATTATTAATAAGATTATAATTATAGTATAAAATTGTCGAGATATTATAATTTAATGTGCAACAGGACTACATCCTTGCTAGCAGCTCTGTGAGGCTTTACTTGAGGAAAAGGCACCCTGACATGCTGAAATTTCGGGACCCTCTGCCCTTCTTGCTAGCACCACAATCGGGCCAAATTCTCTACGTGGACACAACAAATATAAAAATCTAATGAACAGATCGCCATGCACATTGATGCTTCCCAGGGGATGACATCTTTCCCACTTTGGAGGCCCCATGAGCTTTCCTCTCACACCACGCTGAGAACAAACTATCACCTGTGCGCACAGGGTATCTTTAACAAGTCCTCCAAACTACACACAAAGTACGTCATTTGTCTTTGCCTTGCCAAACTACCCATATAAGTGTCTGATTTGGTGCCCCCTATTGGTACAGCATTGTTAGTCAGTGCACTCCAAAATGCATATCACATTACAAAAATGATTCATATGACATTTTCTAATCTGCCAACACTATGGTTAAGATTAAATTAGATTTAGGCTAAAAAAATGACTTGGTCTTTTTGTTGAAGTCACACTTTTGTTGACCTAATCAGCCACCCAAACCTCCTCTCTAGGGAGTTATGCTGTACTGTAACAATGTCAGCCAAAGGCACCTTTGCTTCTGACTGACAAAAGTCTTTATTCACATGCCCACAAGAAGATCAGGTGCACATAGGTTGTTTTATGCATTTGAATAAAATTACCAATGTTGTTGTTTTCCTGCTGAAGACAGTCTCAATATTGCATAATGTAATGGGCTTATAACTATGAAATGTGCTGAGCACATTCACACTCACAACCAGAAAAACCCTTTTAATTTTATTCCTAACACTAAGAAAGGCAAAACAGTCAGTATCTTGTTTCTTCCTTTTAGAGCTTTCATATCTTGGAGACTTATACTTGTCGGCTTGTTAACTTTCTGTTATGACTAGCCAAATAGAAAATGTCCTTTTAACAGATTCTTGGAGGGATCTTTGTTTTCCACATGATCACTAAAAGACACTTTTATCTAGCAGCCAGCCACTCTGCATTAAAGCTGAAGAGGCATGCTGCTTTCAAAATTTAAATCAATTTCTCATTTTTCTATTTGCGACTTTAAATGAGAGTATTAAACTCTTACACTGCTATGCAGGCGCCTTTCGTCCAGGCTGACGATTGTTTGTACCTTCGAACACCAGTTGCTGCTCTGTAATATGTTCATTACAGTCTCATTATGCTAATGTGATGTACTTTGTTCCTCGCTGCTGTGTTTGGCAGGCCAGTTGGCGGTGGGAACCTGCGAGATAGTGATGCTCAACAGAGACAGCAGCGTTCCCAGACGGACCATCGCTAGGCAGACGGCCCGCTGCGCCTGCCGGAGAGGCCAGATTGCCGGGACCACCAGGGCGAGGCCGGCATGTGTAGACGGTGAGTTGAACGACCTTTCTGGCCCAGGGGAGGCCAATCGTCCCATGGGGGATTTTACAGATTTTAGTTGGAGTTAGTCACAACAACAGGCCAAATGGTTAGAGAAGCTAGTGAAAAAAAATGTGTCTTGGGAATGTCGGCCTTCACCACCGCCATAGTCCCTTTAAAAATTGCACTGAAACAGCCTAAGTGTATGAAGGTGAATCAGGGTGGTGCTGGAAAGGAATAACATTCTGTGAATAATTAAATGTTGAACCAATGAAAAAAAGGTTCCTCAGCTAGTCCTTAGGGAACAGTTTAATTCACTGAGTTATCCCATTTATTTAAAGTACAACCATAACTATTCCCATCATAGGCATCTCTGTCTCACCTGTTCTTACCATATCATTTATTACTAAATGAACAACAACTTTCTGGTAGTCGGTCAGAACCCTCTAATATTTGTCTATATGGGATCATTTGCATAAATCCCTGCCGTAGACCTCTTTATCACTTGCACAGCAGGGCTGTGTTTACACTAGAATTAGTCTCTTAGCATTTATTTAGTTTGAAGCAAGATTTGCCTTTAACGTGCACCAAGTGAACACTGGATAAACGCTTGACTCACGGCTTAATTTTGACTCATTGGTAAATACACGGTTGATGATGTACTGTGAAGATCTATTCGAAATGTTTATGAAGAGTTTATAAAGGAAAAGTTTGACATATTGGGAAAAACACGTTCTTACCAAGAGTCGGATGAGAAGATCAACACCACTCTCATATCTGTACAGTGAATATGAAGCTACGGCGCTGAACCGCTTAGCTTAGCTTAGCTAAGCATAAACACTGGCAACTTGCTGGGACCAGTCGCCAGGCAACCAGCGGTGAGTCCTGGAAGTAACTGGTCCCTGCCACGCCATGGTCTGGCCCCTGTAAAAGCACTAAAATGTTGATATAGTCCTTTGAGGTTGGTAAACTGGTACAAAAAGAGAACCGTTGTATTGGTTTAGGGTTTGTCTATTCTTCACAGTGCATCACTTGTGTATTCATATATAAAAAAGAAGAAGTCGTGCGTAACAAATGACAACCAACGTAGTGTAGAATGGTAAAGAATATGTGTGGCACACCCCTCGAATCTGCACGGGGCACAACAGACTGCAAGATTACCAAAAATAAAACGGTAAACAACATTAAAGTAAAAATACAGCAGTGACTAAATATACATATAATAAACAGTGATAATGGCACGTAATGGCATGTGGAATCATTAACTATGCGACAGCAGCATCTATAGAGCTTTTTCACAGCAGACATTTTGACATAACAGGAACATCATGAAAAATCATAACAGGAAAAGCGCAGGTGTAACTATTAACATTAATGATAGATCCGGTCCATTACGTGTCCCATTCCAGCAAACCAGCATGCACAGTACCAGGGCTCTACATCTGGCACACCTGACTGCAGTGTAAATATATTAATATTGTTTCAGTCAGACACACTTAAGTCAAGGAATTGATCATTTATAGTCCCTTAATCCACCTTAATAAACACACCCATGAACATTAAATCTTAGTTAAATCAATAAAATACCTCATAAGGAAAGGGTTGGGGTGGGGGAAGAAGCTGCAGCAGCAGACGGGATCATTAGAGCAACGGTGATAAGTGACATGTTATAGTGTTCTACGCTGTTCCCTGGGATGAACATGATTGGATGTTTCTAGCTACGCAGCTATGGATGAACCAATCATTGTAAAGCATGCTGCAAATAGCTGGTGCCAATCAGCCAACGCAAGCACAACTTCACTGCTCTGACTGAACAAGGGCTGTGCTTCATTAATTACACCTGTGCTTTTCCTGCTGTGACATTTTAAAATGTCACATGTCACATTATGGTGTAAAGGGTCTATTGTAACAAGACCTCTTTAATTTTTTACCTTTTTTTACATTGTGGTTGGGACATCAGTAGGGAGGTAAAAAAAATTGTCATATCATATTAGTGATATTGTGACATGTAGATACATTTATGTCATGACTAAGAACACTGGCAACAAGCATGGCTCAAAGTGAAAGTTAACATTGCTAAAGGAGGAGTCCACTATGGAGTTAGTTCCAAAGAGAGCAAGTTTGGGAAAGTGTTTTTGGTTATAAAAGGTTGGATCTACAACAAACCAATGTAAAATGGAGAGTAAGCTGTGTAAAATGAACCAAAAATGGCAACAAAACAAACTTTCTTATTGTCACGAGTATTGTCGAAAAAATTTGCCTTATTTTGGGCCATATTACCCATCCCCATCCAACCAAACACAAGTTCCAATAGAACAAAATGTATTGGCTTCCTTTTTTCTCCATTAAAAGCAACTGCCGATGTAATTTGGTTGTTTAACCAGCCAATCGATAATCACTTTGCGTGTCTACCTTTTTGATGCCTCTTAGACTGTTTGACTCTTAACTATGTGATTGGTTGTCTGCATCAGACATCCTCCAGTCTGCCAGTGTGACATCAGCAAATTAGTAATCACTTTGTGCCCCTTTCGTTGTCTTCGGCCTATATCTTGTTGAATCTTCTTCCTCCTCTGGTGTTTTTAATATACTCCAGCTGAATAAAGATCACTTGTAATGGAGAATGTGTGGTGCTCATCCACTTTGTAGATAAGGTTTTATACTTTGGAATCCTCTCTGTGTTATTGGACAGTATCTAGAGGAGAATGATAAGACAGATGAGAGGACTGGAGGGGGTGACACAGTGCATCTGCAATGCTGATTGGATCTCACAATATCACAATCACATGCATCAGATGCACCATTAGTTCCATCACACAATGACTCATGTTAGCCTTAATCTAATAGACCTGACACAAGACCGCGGTCCCACAGCCTGTGTCACGCTCCCCACACTGATTTTAACCACCTCTCCCTTCCTGCAGACGCCTCTCTGTAACACTCAACAGATGCTAATTAACTTACAGAGAACTATGATTACAGCAGCAGGAAATTGATTATTACTGGCTTCCCGCTGCACCACACCCTACACTCCATTAATAGCCAGTGCATTAAAGTTGGAACCTGTTGCTCGCAGGCTCATTTAAAGGCTTTCTGCTGTCAGCTGAAATAGTGTCCATCATCACGAGGCTTTAAAGTAGAATTTCTGCATATTGCATGAGATTGCTATGGGTCTAATGCTGCAGCTGTTCAGATGTCCTCTCTGACCTTTACCTTTTAGTGTATTCAGTTACATTGGCTTTTGATGTGAATTCCCATAAATGGCCCCTTGCCCTTATAAGCAATAAACTCATTTACTGACGTATAAACATGTTTATTCATTTGTATCTCTCACTGAGGCTTTGGCATACTGAGCTGTTATTAACACAGCAAGGGCTCACTGTCCCCAGGGTCAATTTAATATAACTCTTTCACAGCAGCAGCAGGAGTGGATCACTGCCTTTTGTGAGATGTGTGGTGATAGAATAGTGACTTTTAATGAAAGTGGAACCAACACTGACTGTAGTGAGAAAACTAAGTTCTTTGCAGTGGCAGTGCTTTCCCTTTTTCCAGAGAAAATCAAATACTTCTGTGCTTTCTGTCGACTGTGGACTTAAAAAAAAAAATGTTGGTGATCTTGCCTTGTACTTCACACTCCAAGAGTACAAAGCAATGTACATTCACTCTGATGTGGGCAAGGTCCCCCAATCAAACACATAAAAGCAGAAACAAACTCTCAGCAGCGTCTGACTGCCAGACACAGTGGAAACCCAGGTATTATATACCATTTCTGTAATCCTGAATTCATAGAATTATAGTTACATACAAAGTGATTTGAAAAGATGTAGAAAGATCGAAAGAATGCTACCAACAGTTACTTGTGAACCATGTATTTACCATACAACTGTAACGTCACCAGTTGAAATTGTGGCATGAAATTTGCATGTTTTGGCCCTCTCTTGCTCCCAGGTTTCCTGGCTGTATCTACATTGTCGCTATCTAATAAAGGCAAAATGCCCAAAAAACTAAACTAAACAAAAAGACAGATAAGATAGAAGGTCGCTGGAGCAACAATCTTTCAGAGCTGTGAGGCAGGTGGGAATGTCTGTGGTTGTCAGCCTGATTTCTTATCCCTTCCCTGTATTTCTTAAGGTTTTTAGGAGTCTGCATTTGCATGAAAAAGATCCAGAGACAGTAAACTAATCTTGGAAAGAAACGTTGTCTTTTTGGGTCGTGTTTGAGTGTTTTTCTAAAGTTGTGATTCACAGGTGAAAGAATGCCAGAAAGCAAACATTGGTTTCACAATTGTTTGCAGTTTTGCGATGAAAGCTGATAATGACGTCAGATCTTTTTTTGGATGTGAAGTCAGGGAGAGAGACTGTAACTGTAACATTGCTAAATAGGATCCAACTGCAGTGAAGTAGAAGCAAACACACAAACAAGGGACTTCTGCCAGATTAGGCGTAAATAAATAACTAAACCTGCCGCAGGTGTTAGGCAACCAAGCTAACTAAATCACCTTCCTCCGACAGGACTGACTGGATCTGGATCAATAAGATATATATACTGTGCCTAACAGGTGATGCAATATGATGATGCTGATCAGTCAAGCCAACCTATCGGCCATCACTTCTACAAGTGGGATTGCAGCCTGCCAGCACAAATGTTGAAGAATACCCATGGCAGCTCCAGAATCAGCACCATGGAGAGCGGTGAAGACAGATTTATTGAGTAAATTCATTTTCCTGGAAAGACTTAAGAAGTGTCCCAGTTCCATACTACATACAGTACATGCTGCATAATTCTACTGGGTTTAAGTATGTAATGTGTTCACACTAGAAGAAGTGACACGATAAAGTGCATGTATGCATTCTGAAATGGCTATATTTTTGAGTGTACTGTTGACACCCTTGTTGCACAATGTATGTACAAAGGAAAAAAAAATACAACAAATTGTGGATGGTGTCCACACAGTAAAGTACAGTCCCCACTGCACAAAGTGCACTGTACTATGAAGGTTAGTATGAAGTATATAGTTTACAGTATTAATAATTATTTGGAACACAGCATGTATTTTGCCCTCAGCTGCTGCCCCTACTCAACCTTTCCGAATCCAAATTAAATGAGTGGGCAGTAATGGATCTGTTCATGCATCTGTTTGTTTTGTCTGTCACCTGCAATATCTCAGGTGCCACTGCCTGGACTTTTAATGAAACTCACAGAAATGACACATCTTAATATGGTGTTCAAGCATTTCCACTGCCAATCATAGTGACTGGCATGTTGGGGGGTGGAGAGGATTACAAGTTAGAACTGAAACTTTAATAAACATCCTCTCCTTCCCTGCACGTTTGACTGATGTGGAATTTCATGCACATACACAGCGATTCTTGCATTATAAACTTACTTCAAAGACCCTCAGTTTATGTCATATTGGATTTTCCACCATTTTGAGTCCTTTCACATTAGCAAGGAACAGAGGCTCACAATCATCCCCTTTGTCTTCTCTGAACAGAATGGTGTAAACGCTACTTTGCACATAGTATACTGATCAAATACTATACACTGTTTGATGTTTGACCATGTTTGACGTTGACCAGAGGGTATCCAAGCAATTATGCAGAGAGTTAAGTTTAGAGAACTCATCTGCACAGTTATAATCGCCAGCAAAAGCTTATGGATTTGAGTCTCTTTGCTGTTTCCTGTAATGAATATAAACTAAAATCCAAGGCTTACGTAGGATGTAGCCTTTGGGACATTTTCAAATGTTCAACAGTCTGCAGCTGGTAGCTTAAAGCAGACAATTGGACAAATATTTTTATCTCCCTTCCCGACCTGCTACTGTTCACACTTCCTTACCTACTGTAAGTCCCACAGTAAATAAAATTTGTTATATGTGACTTCCCTTAGAATTTATTGGCTGATTGGCCCAGATAGCGGTTGCATTGTTCATTCTTCCTTATTTGTTTTAGTTCACCGAACATTTTTTTCGCCATGCGACAAGTACAGTGTATTTTCCTACACACAAAAAAACATATTTTGTTAGTCTTTTTCAAGACATATTTCAAGCTTTGTGGCCCCCTTTTTGTGCTGCTGTGTGTCACTGTTGTGATGGTTTAGTCTGCACACTGTACACAGGAGGATTATGTGCTTTTCCTTGCTTGTCTCCCTGCTCTCACTCTAATCTGCTCCCCGACTCCCTCCCGCTCCCTCTCTCGTTCTCAGCCTGGCCCGTTGTTGCCATGCCACCACATCACACTGTAATCGTACGAAGCTTGATGGCCACCATGATAAGAGTGCCGGCTGCAGGGAGACTGTTTATATGCTGGCTGCGAGCTTCTGCTTTCACACTCAGTGGAATGATTATTGACACTAAATGAGCAAAAAAAAAGTGATGCTGAAAGGAGATTAAGCAAAAGAAAAGCTTTCTTCAGGTTTTGATGCAGACACACAACTGAGAAGATTAACCGTACTCTTTATTTACCTCAGCTGCAGAGAGAAACACTTCTTATTTTAAAAACTTATATTAGAGCCCTTTTTTAAAAGTATATTTTATCATATTTCCCTTTTTTCTGATCTGCTCCAATTTTAATTTGCTGTGATGCTCTTTGCTAGTAATGAAACTCTACACTCCCTCCATGTTTGTTTGTCTCTAAATTCCGTACAATATACATTTCACTGCGCTAAGGCTGCATTACAACAGAATCGATTCATTCTCACTAATTTGTTGCAATGAGTTCACTAACAGAAATACTGTTTTCATTCACTAATTATCTGCAATTTTTCTGCTTTCTCCTTTTTTTTAGATCGCTGTTAAGCTGCTGTCAATGACACTCAACCCTTCCTACCCAGATGTTTCACAATAAAAACTTTTCATTGACAGTATCTTAACAGTGATTACAAAAAAAGTTGAAAGGAAAAGCTATTGGTAATAATCAATGATCATCCAATATTTGAATGCTGTCTCTTGTTTGAGAATTTATGGTATTCTCCTTTTACATCACAAATGGATCACCAGCCCAATGATAGAAAACGGCTTCTCAATATTTCTAATTAATGGAGCCTACATTTTCTGTCAGTGTCAACAACAGCAAAACCATGGAATTATATATTAATTAAAGTGGAAGCATTTACTAGTGCTAAAATGCTGCAAAGATACACATTTATTTGTAATGTAAGTAAGAAATACATCTCTGGCAGTGAATGTGTTTGTGACAAGATTGTGGTGTTTTCCCCAAAGCAGGAAAATTGTTATGAAAAATTGTATCACTACTAGCAAACCTGAACTATACAGATAAATTCCCTACAATCATTTGTGATCTAATGTCCTAACTCAGACATTAACAGCCAGAAATACAAAAAAAAGCACAGGCGCTTTACAAAAACAAGCCCAAATATTGCAACAGAAAAATCTCAGTAATTCACACTAACGGCTTGCTTGACAAATCCCACAGTTTATTATGAGGTATAGTCATTTGTGCTGGCTGCGTTTAAAATCTGTTTAATGTTGGATTTTTCTGTTTTCATAATTAGAACTGAAAGACCATCAGGCCTCTGGTAGCAGGATGCGCTGTGTAGAGGACAGAGGGCTGACAATCTGGCCACTACAAATTGATCCATGATTGAAGCTTGTAAAAACGTGTTACAGTGTTTCTGGTGCCCAACTCAACTAGTTGGCTAATCTTGTTGGCTACAACAAGAGGCAACAGTATTAGTATGATTACTAAATTAAGACACAAACAATTAATTGTTTTGGTGATTCATGTTTCACTTGTTATGTCGTCTTTTCAATGCAATGAACATACTCTTGGTGTTTTTTCCTTTTAGCATTTGAGAAACTGCCACTAAAACTGTCTCTTTTTGTTTCTTGTACCTCATCTAAATACATATTAAATGAACCGCCTGTGGCTTTAGTAAAAATTTGATGTTATTTTTTACTTCTGCAGAGGCAGAATTTCATCAGACTAACAGTGCGTCTGGTTTAGGACTCACTGTTGTGCCTCCTGCCCTGCTTTGAGTCTTGTCTGGCAGTGCTGTGTTGTGTTGTGCTGGGCAGGGAAGGGCAGGGCTTGGCACTGTGCACGGGGGGGACAGATGGTCTTACATGTGATCTAGTTGGAGGTCCAGAGCCGTACCCCAGCAGGGACCCTGGCAGCTGACATGCCTGGCCCGACGTCCACGGTCCCTGGATGGGAGTCTGTGACGGCAACAGGACGGGCCACCCAGGTGTCCGCCAGACAGACTCTCTCTCTCTCTCTCTATGTCTCTCTGTCTCTCTCTGCCTCTCTGTCTCTCTCTCTCTGTGTTTCTCTCTCTCTCTCTCTCTCTCTCTTCCAACCACTGCAGCCAGCTGTTTTCAGCTCTGCTGCTGCTGCACACTGCCACCATCACAAACAGGAAAACATTACACAACATGCCTAAAATCATGTTCAAACACAACACAAAACAGATACCCATCATATAAAAAAACATAATGCCAGGATGAAACGATCATTCTCAGCCATTTGCAGGTTTATTATAATGGCAGCATGTAAAAGATGCTTTAAAATGAAATATAACAGCAGACAGATATTTTCTGAGCTTCAGCTCAGATGCTTAAAGTCTGCTCAGGATACTGCTGATGTCTGTGTGGGTGGTTGTACCATATAAGCTTTTTAATGTGTCTACAATTGCGTGTGCCAGCATATTGGACAGATAGGTTTGATTTATAGAGACAGGGCGAAGCCAAACTGCAGTGATGCCGTTTTGTTGCTGCTTGTGTTATTCATGATGCCGTTGTTGATGAAGTTATCACAGCGACGTTCCAGTCCCAACCATCGCTGTGCCATCGTTCCACGGCTTACGGCACCAGGAAATTCATCAAGTCATCATAGATCAAGTCACACTGTCATGGATGGCATTGAAAAAGTAACAAGGGCAAGCTATCGAGTGCCTGGATACTGTGGCAGCAGCTGAAAAATGCATTTATTTTAGCCAACCTCCACGACTCTGGGCTGGCTGGGCTGATGCACTCCACGGTTAGTCAGCACTCCCGCCGCTTTGCCAGCTCAGCTTTTATTCCGTGCCCTGGAAATTGAGTTTTGCTGGCCCTGTAATGTACTCAAAACTACATCTGCAACTGACTGATAAATCTACGCTTTGTTGCGCCTGACGGATGGCTGTGAAAATGAAAATTCACCACGGCATGTTGCTGTGTCAGGAGGAAGGTCAATTTAGATTTTCTCCTGCTCACTGAGGAATCTCCGCTCAGGGTGAAGCCGGAATGACCATTTTGTCTCAGATTTGTGTTGCGAAGCTTTAATATTTTCGTTAGCTTGTTTCGGTTCAATGGGATGACAGGTTTCTGGATTGTTTTGTTCCACCTCTGTCTCCTGGCTGCCTGACTACACTGTGAGGGCAAACTAAAAAACACGGCTTTCTTCCAATGTGTCAACAATATCTATTATTTGCTAAGGGAGAATGGCTTTATATCAACAGAGCAGTAATTTTCTATGTGTGTGTGGTTACATACATAAGGGTACTATTCAGCCGACTTGATAAACACCACAAGATGACGGATCTTTATTGCAGAGAAGCGGTCGGGGTCTGGCACTCCAAAGACCAATTTCAGACTGTTAACAAGGCCTGGACCAGGAATACCTTACAGCAAAATGTCACAGGGCCTCCCTTTCCACACCTCCTTACTCTCCCTCTCTCCCGCTCCCTCAGCTCTCCGGTGGACATTCAACGAATTGTAGTTCCTCTCTTTCAATTTGCCGACCATGTTACCTCGTTCCACAGTGTGCTGCCCCGGGGGATCGTGGGTAGGCAGGAGCAGCGGCCCCGGTCAGGTCCGCAGAGAGCTGATAACCTTTCAGTGTTGCTTTAGCACGCTGTGTAAAGAACAATCAGTGCTTATCAGCGTCGACTACAGGCGAATGCTAATTCAATGTCATGCAGACAGACTGCAGAGGGAGAATGGGAGCATCACCGGCTTTCACTCTGACAGCCTGATGTCTCCAGCAGACAAATAACTTTCAGAAGTATGAAGCTTGTTGGCTTTAAATTGCCTTTCTAATCTGTAATCCATTCCCTATAATCTATGTATTAAAATAAAACTAATTCCTGCTATTGTATTAATAGTTTGTGTCCTGTATTAGAATACCTCGTGGGATATGTGTGGATAAACTGGATGGTGTGGCCAGAACAATGTTCAATGTAGCATTATAACTGTATAAAATGAAAAATGTATCCATCCATCCATTAGCAGTTTATCCTTGAGGGGTTGATCCCAGCTGACTTGTACACACAATTTAGTGTTTTTTCCCCCGTGACACCTGTCACGCTCCGAACAAGTTCGCGTCTAAACCTGAGATAGAAATATTTTTAAAAATCAGCATCAATGGGGCGTGAACTGCAACCTCCCGTTTTGCATCCGATCAGGGACCGTAGTTGCATTTTGTTTCCCATCTGTCTCTCCTTTCCCCCATTTCCCCCATATCCTGTCGCTTTTTAATTTAAAAAAGGTATAAAAGTGCCCGAAGAATAAGTAAATAAATATAAATTGGGCCTCGACTCCCTGCAGATATTTAAACTCTGTGATTTTCTTCTTAAAATGTACAACACCATAGAGCGTACATTGATTTTAGTATTTCCATAAAGTCAGCCTCTAATTTATCACAGGAAAGTTTAATCACATATTATTTTATTTTTTTATTCAGAATGAATGTAGGAATGATAATATAAAAAACATGATTTTCTTGTGTCTCAAAAAAATTGACCATTTCATGCCATTATTATATCTCCACATATTCAGTGCAGTTACAGTACTGTACTACTGTTCTTTGACAAATGTTCATTTTCATTGTTTACTTGCAGAGTTTTTATAGAGAAGTTCATCTGAACTTGCTGTAAGGGTGGGGATGGCTTTTTTTCAGCCATTGTTGCGGACCAATAATGAATGTTTGCTCTTGCCGCTATTACTGTAGTTCTATTCACTAATGGTGCCCGAAGAGATGCTCAAGATTCTTGCGGTAATACTGTACACTGTGTCTGGCTTTGATAGTGAAAATACAGAATCAAACCACTTGAAGATCTCGAAGGGAAACTATGTGCTGTATTGTACAGTGGAGCTTCAAGGGAAAAAAACAATATTATGTTGTAAAATGATACAGATTACTTTTTACCTAGAATAGAATTGGCTAAAAAGCCCTTTCAGGAGGAATATTTAGAGTAACAAAATGTCAAAAGGAACAAGCATCAGTTCTATGCAGCTGCAGTGAAAGCTAGCATTAGCAGGAGAGTAATTTATGGACCGCCAGCTGGTCTGTAAAGGTTACTACCACAGGCAATTCAGACATGGTAGTTCAACAAGAACCTAATTAAAATACTCCAGGCTTGTAGACACATCGACATGTGAAGATGCTTTCCCGTCTGGTGAGCATAATAAAAAAGACAGTTCAGATGTTTGTTCCAGAAAAAGTTGAAATTTTGGAGCCTCTCTCTGTGTCTTTAAATATGTCCGTCTAATTCCGCCTCTTTGCCCTCCTCGTCTTCTCGCCCTCGCAGCCCGAATCGTGCGGAGCCGTCAGTGGTGCGAGATGGCGCCCTGCCTGGAGGGAGAGGTCTGCAGCCTCCTGTTCAACCGATCCGGCTGGACCTGCACCAGGGGCAGCGGTCGCATCAAGACCGTCACGGTAATTTACAAGACATGACATTCACACACGCCATATGCACTTAACAGCGTCACGCCTGCGCTTTGCGGCACGGGGTGACCGCCGGCAGCTGATGGTGTCATGTGAAGCCACAGCCCAGGGCGAGAGGCGGCACACTTCCGTTAAACAGCAGGTCAGCTCAGTGGTTTCAAAGACTGCGTCGAGGCCGAATCACAAAGGGTAGAAGACTGACGCTGGGTCCCCACATCATTGGTTCTTACCCACCTCTAATATTGCTCGGTTGTTTGGTCTGCAGCCAATAAGAATTATATATAAAATATGCTGGATTAGCTCTGCACTGCCAGTATCACATTAGCATTGACGCAATGCATATCCGAAACCAAACTTCATCTTAGTATTCTGCTTTTTATCTGGCAAAATATTTCATCAGGAAAAGCTGAATTCTTCTCAGACCTGCTTAAAAACATCAGCCAGAAACACCAGCGTCTTAGTAAGAATACTTAGTAGGCTGAAATACAGTATCTCCTCTCTAAAATAAATCCTTTTAAACTATTCTGTACAGAACCTGTTCAGATTTGAGCCGGTTGTCGACTTACATCAAATACATTGCCCATACTAAAAGCTTGAAATTGTGAAATGTCCTGTAGTTTAGTCACTAATGGTCAGATGTAATATAAGTCTATAATCATCTGGGTGTTCATTCCTAAACTAAATTTTGTTTGTATCGTTCTTCTTTTATTTTGTTTTTGCTGTATTATCCATTCCACATGTGTATTTATGAACTACAGGAAGACAGTAGCTAATGCTGATGGAGCACAATAAACAGTAAACAACAATAAACAACAATCTCTTATTTGGGTGCGGCCACAAGTGCCACATGCTTGGACATTTTAAACAGTTCAGCCTCAGTTTATTGTCCTGTTTGATTCAGTGTTGATTTACAGTCAAACAAACCCATGCAGGCAATTATCAGAGGTTTTACTTTGAACATGTACTGTAAAACTTCTGACTAACGCTGACAAAATGTGGATTCAAATATGAAAATGAGCAGTTGATTAAATAATTTGCTCTGACAAGAGATCAGACATTTTCGATATCAGTGTAGTGCTGAGAGAAACAAAAATAAAATAGCTGACAACAGTCTATGACCTCTCCCTGACTTAGTGAGAGATGTAAATGAATGCAAAACATGTTAAATTTTTAAAACCTTCAATATGGCGTCATCTGCTCCACTGTAGGCTCCTCTCACTGTGCAGCATGCATCCAAGGCCTCAGAGCTGCCAATGCTGCAGTGCTGACTGAGGCTTGGCTCTGTGATTAACCCTCACTTGATTGAGCAGTGAAACAATACACATGAAGCCTTAATGTACTGAATCAATCTAAGCAAGGGTTGACTAGATATTTTAGTCCTAATTTGTATCATTATAAAGGAAGTATAATGATGAATGTGTTTGGAACTCTAACTCTAAAGGCGTCTACAGACTGGTGCTACTGCTTGCATGGTCAGCGGCTGAGTCACCATGGATACAGGCCTCACTGTCGCTATGTGTTTCCCACTATTGGCAATTTAACACTATGTAACTTCATGCTCAGTGGAAATGGAGGAGCTCTCTATACCATGCAGGCCTGTTTTCTCAGAAAAGAAGGTGAAGTCTTCCAAAAATAATTACTATTATTTGGCTCGAATTTTCTCTGATTCATGTTTCTTTCTGCAGCCTCTGTTTTTTTGAGCTCTAAAAACACTTTGAAACTGCTTATGCACTTACCTCTAGTTGTATCCAGCCATGCAGATAGTCTTGTTTTTATGTGCCCAGGTGTTGAGATATCTGTCTCTGAGATTTTCCGCCTCCACAATAAAATGGAGATGAATGGAGAACCAACCATTTATAAGTGTCAATCAAGTGACAGGATCTTGTTTGCGAAAAGCATCTGCTGTAATCTGAACTTCCTTTTACTAAATGGTCCCTTTGACTAAATAGCAACGGATTTTTGGCCATTTTGGGGGGACAGCAGAAACAAGCTTTAAGCTCAGCTTGATATGTCAAACGTTTTGGCAAATATTTGCTTAGTTACTCATCCAGCAGATATAAAGCAACATTACCATTTATTTGGGGTCGAGTGTCTGGGCACCAGGTGAATTTAAGTCCCATATTCCCTCTCCTTTTGTTTCGGTCTCCAACTCCTGAGGGAAATATCTTGAGCTGCTCCACCATGTTCACCAACTAGTTGCTATCTTTGCCTGACTGCTGTTTGGTGCTGAGCACGTAGCGCACAGTCTCTTTATCAGAGCTTTTTTTTTTTTCCTTTTCCTTTTCAGAGTCAGCTGATAATATTTGTTAGTCCATCGCTACGAGCCACCCCTGTCATGAGATCTATTGTAAATGTAAATATTTACAAAATAGTAAAACAAGTTCTCGACTCTCTCGTGGCCCGAACAATACAACCCTCCATTGCTCAGTTTAAAGCAACCCTGCTTGGTTTGGTAGGACCAGCAGCTTATCGTGGCTGCTGTTTGCTAATGCAAGCAGACTTGAGCTAGATATTATGTGACTTGACATTCCTGAGTCAGTTGGGTGACTTAATTTTCTCATATACCATTATTACCATTCCATCCAGCAAAATGTACACAGGCTTGCTTTAATGTGTGTATAGCCCCACAGATACTGGTTTTTAAAGTAAACTTTAAGTTTAAGTTTAAATACAATAATAATACTAATAATATATTGACTGATATTCACTTTTGTTTACATAACCACATAAAATAAACAAACGTGTTTGTTAAGGATCCCTTAAATGACTTATAATTTAAAAGATTGTGACCAAGATATGTACTGAGACAGAAGCAGGACATTTTACAGTTGAAATATAAATTAGCTCTCTGATAGATGGACTATATAATTGCCACACTGTTTCTAAACTGCCTCAAACATATATTTTACATATACTGTATATCTCTTAACTACCATATGGTAATATCAGCATCTATATTATAGACTAAAAGACCATTTTGATTGTAATTTCCAACCTTGGTGTCCATAAAGTGAATAAATCTGTTCAAACAGCAGCAAATACACAGATATCTGCCTCAGGTGTGAATATGTCAAAACAAAGAGATAGCAGGACTAAAGGACGAGGCAGAGGGATCTAACTTAGAGAGACAGAGTGAGTGAAACAGCACAATACAGCATGTTGATGTCAGCAAGAGATGACAAGACGGGCAGAACAGGAGCGACTGCTGTACACAGGGCCAAGGGTCAACCTGTGACTGGGTCTGTTGATTTCTTTTTACTGTCTCTCTCTTTTATCTCTCTCACTTGCTGTCTCTTTATCTCCTCTGCTCTTCCACCTCCTCCATCCAGCAGCCCTGGGCAGCTGCGTCAGATTTCACGCACGCATTCCCATCGTGCTGTAATCTACCCTGACAGCACACTTAGGTTAGTGTTTTGCTTTTTGTACATGCATTTGCAAAAAAAAAAAATGCAGATCACGTGCTCCGCTGCATACTCTCAATTAGTTGTTGCCGAGGAGAGTTTTATTGCAGAAGTTAATCACAAGTGATGCTGGTGCTTTTTTGAGGGGGCAGGGATTGGGAGGATTTGGCAGCAGAAGAAAGTAGGTATCCAGAGGTATTTGTTGTAAAACCTGAAATGGGAGGAAAGCACATTCTGGAAGATAAATGAAAATGAGAAATCTATAGAGAGGATTGATCAGGCTGGAGTGTGGAGAGAGAGGGAACGGGATAGAGGGCCAGGCTGCCGCTCGGCCACTGGCCAAGCTCCGTCTGTCCACATCTGTGTGCAAGTACCCGTGAGAAAGAGAGTGTAGAGAGGGAGTTTTAATCGTGACTGACTCTGTCCTTACGTGCACACAATCGTCGCATTACATACAGTAGGAGCATTCAGTGTGACAATGTGGGTTCCTGACAGCTGATAATGGCTGCGCTCATTATTCTTGCTGTGGTGCGTAGGCTTAACGTAGGTGGAGTTAGCCACTAAAACACAGTGATAAATGTACCTGATGGATGCAAATTATTCTACTAATAAAACATATATTGTGCTGCTAATATCGTTGGGTTCAATAATTAATTTGATCAAGTCTCAGTATTGAATCGCTATTTAAGCTGAGCTTTTATCAATTGCGAGGTAACTAGTTAAATATGACTTAAAGATTGAATTTAGATCTGTATTTTGTCAGCTGAGAAAGCAGAAACACTCAAACAGTTTTGAGTGGCAGCTTAATTAATGCTCACACTCCTGTGCTGTAGCTACAACCTGACAATGAGACGAGCAGCCGAACATCTGAAATGCTGATTAAATGGATCTGAAAAAAATATTCAGGTGTTTGAATCATTAAAATGGTATGATATGTTTGAACGTTTACCTGGGAAAATTACGGAGTAGACAGAGCATCTGAAAATGTTGACTGAATGTTATCTTTGTGCAAGCGGTTATTGAAGATGGGAATGGAGATGAAAAGATTTACTTGTACATTTTACAACAACATTCCTAAAATTTAGCAGTTAAAAAACATATATGCAGTATGTATCTTCTTCCAGGGAACCATCTCTGTTATCATCTGTTATTTTTCAGATCTAGCATCCTTTGGACAATTTTCCCGTTTCTATATTGACTGCTCTTGGAAATAGTAGTGGACTGAATTTTGCCTTGTTAATAATGGGGAAGGTCCCTGGGAATGGAGACTGTTGTATCTTCTGTAGCGATGATGTGATGATGATGAAGAAATCTCCGCTGACACCGACTTAGTTGTATAAAAAGGTTTATTACAAAAAGTACAGCATCAAAACAAGCACCAAAGATTGCCTGTGAGAAGATCCGAAGCCAATGTGAATCTCCCCCGTTTTCCACTCAAACTACACCTTTTAAAGCCTCATGGTATAGCTAATGTGTGGTAACAAGATAGGCTCAGAGCCAACCTCATAACCATATATGGCTATTTTACAGAAAGGGAAGGTGGAACCTATAGTTCATGTTGAAACTGATCTCATCTCTTTGGAACTTTAGGAAAACAACCCCCAAGGGGCACCCATCTATGAAAGTAGCCAGACCTTGAACATAGGCTTATCTAAACATTTCCCACACAAGTATCTAAACATTGGATACACACAAGTATCTAAACATTGGATACACACAAGTATCTAAACATTAGATACACACAAGTATCTAAACATTGGACACACATGGCAGAGACATCTCTCAGCTCAGACACCTCAAGACGTTGATCTACTTTTGGATTTCCTACCAAGGAGGAACTCTTTTGCATTTTGACACTCTATGAGCCACAATCAGAACTACTAAAACTACAAACTTTGCATACCAGAAATCATGGGATGCAAATTTCTATGGTTTTGATTATCCCAGTAATCCCAGTAACAGCCCCATGGCCTTTCCTCAAGTGCCCATTCATGACAAACTTTACTCTTTTTTTTTTTCTTTTTCTTTCTTGATTAATATTAGCTGATTAGCTAATTACAGATGCAGTGTGCCAATCTTTACAATTTTTTACCTTTAACCATCCACCCACTGAACATTAGTACTATGTATAGCTTTCACAGACTGCTAATAAAAAGCATGGCAGAGTTACAATTGAAAGCTTAAAAAAAAGAAAAGAAACTCCCAACGCCCAAGTCCATTGTTTTAATTTTGGTGGATTGTGTGTAAAAAGGTTAACTGGAACATTTTTATGCATATAATATTGACTTTTCCATTGCAAAAACCTCTAAAACAGTATGAAACAAACAAATCTGAGCTGAATATTTAATACAAAAAAAGTTCAGGTCAAAGGGGTTTGCATATGTACGACCAACCAGTTCTACAACAAATATTACTGCAGATTATAATAATAAATGTCTTAATTTAACGCCAACTTTAACCTGATATAGTAATTAATATATCAGTCTAACTGCACCACACACACACACACACACACACACACACACACACAGTTTTCCCTGCACCTGCAACTCTCTCTAAACACAGCCCCCTCAGCCTCCTCTCAGCCCGCCCTCCTGTGTGTGCAGCTCACGGTGGCACTGCCAGGTCACACACTCCAGCCTAACCTGCTAATGGAGTTTGCATATGCAGCCCGCTCTCCACTGCCAGCTAGCCATTAATATGAATCACTCTCTGGAGGCCCCCCCCCCAAACAACATGGCAATTTGTCTTCACTAGTGAGCCGCTGAAAGGTCTACATATGATATTCTCCGAGGTGGAAAGCGCAATTCTGGGGGGGTGGGGTGGGGCGTTATGAGGTCGGTATCACACGCTTGCGAGGTTACACAAAAGCACAGTTGTGTGTTGGATGTGCGTGAATGTATGGCGGGTGGAAATGGCCGTTAGGTGGAAAATTGACAAAGAGAGGCTGACTGAATTCAGGACAGTAAAATGATTTTTCTCCTTTCAGGCGAGCAGAAGCGCTGTGAGATTGCTTCACTTGCTCCCTGCTTGGTGAGAGCCGTGTTGAGAGCACTACTGAGCTCTATTATCAGCCTTTGCTAATCAAGTGATGGGCTCAAATTGAAACTACGCATAGAAATGCTTCTTCAGTGCAGGATAAGATCAGACTATTTTCCCAAATATTATGTTCTGGTTTTCAAATGTTACTTCACAAGCTAGAGGGAGCTTATATAATGAAATGCAAGTACTTGAAACCCTGATTTGATCATATTCAGACTGCGGTTTCATGTGTACTCCGTCCCTCAGACAATACTCGACAGTAGCTGGGGAAAAAAATTCTTCCTACACCCACACAACAAATGCCGCTGCTCAGCTAGTGTGTGGCCTGTGTGGAGAAACAGAACAGTTGCGGCTGGGCATTTTTGCCAAACGAAGGAAACAAAAATGTCTGTGTGTATGCTGTTACAAAATGAACAGCATACACACACACACAGCAAGACCCAGTAGGTCAGAAGGACTTGCATCATGTTTTTTAGCATTTCCTTTTCTTTTTTTTTTCTGCTCTGGTGGCCCTCCTCCAGCTATGTGCTCTTTGTTCCAGCGTCAGCCAGGGCAAAAAGCTAGTGGAGTGTGTGTAGTCCTGCCAGAGCCGCTGTAAACATGAGGACATCATAGCCATTTAGCTCTGCAGGCTTTTTTGAAAGGATGCCACAAAATCTTGATTTGCACAGAGAGAAAGCAGTAAAAGGTCCATCTTTCCTAGAAATGGAGAACAAGGAAACAGGTGTTTGAATAAAAAATGTTGCAAATGTGATGCAGATGGATTCATGGCACCACATCAATACAAATGTTCCTGTCCAGTTATGAAGGAGTTATGAAATTCTCACCTCTTATGAAAGAGGTGAGACATGGTCAGATGATGTTCTTCCACAGTGTCATTATGCAACACTTGCTAGCACCTCAGTTATAAAGGATTCAATGTCTACGGCAAACGACCAGGCAGCCAAGTCATGTGTCGCCATGGTCACTGCTGTGCTGGCAACCCATCTGACCAGAGACAGACTTTTAATGAGCTCCCTTCTCAAAGGCAACGCAACACACTCCCAGGCTCAGTCAGCAACACAAGTGTTTGTGTGCAGGTTCTTGAAATGAATTGGTGATTAGTTGGTGAGGTTGGACAGAGTTCTGGTTGGCTTGGTGTCATTAGTGTAAAGGATAGAAAAGGGTACCTTTTCCAAGTAAGAATAAACGGAAAAGCAATAAGGTTTAAAATTGGGTCTCAGGTGCACTGGCAAAAATGTCCTAGCATGTCACTGGCCTATAATGGTGTCTTATTTTTTCAAAACGACGAGTCACATTGTGGTGACTTAATTTGACTCTTCCTCCGACTGAGGCTCAACTTCTTTTCTACAATTTCCTTGAATTGATCAAATTTCCCTTCAAACTGTACAAGAAGCAGGTGGAATCATTTCAACCTTACTGGCAAAACCTTACACTTAATAGTCTATGTTTATTCTTCATAACAAGAAATCCCATGAAAACACTACCAACAAGTATTGATGGTTTTGGTCTTTTAATGGAATTTGTTGACAATAAGAAAAATATAGAATAAGGCTCAACCTTTAAAATCATTTACTATATAATATACTGTTAAGCCTGTTTGAGAAAAATGCCATATCTGTCACAGATATCCAAAATAATATATATTTTTTTCTTTAGTAAAGTGGGATAATACTGGGGCTACGTGCTTGAATTTCTGTTTTTTTCAATATGCTACTAAAATGAAACAGACGCAGATTTCATACACATTGCTTACTTGCTGCTGATGCAACACAACCAGTTTAGACCAAATACAACATTAGTCAAAAACACAGAGGGGCCTTGGCTCTACTGATTTATTATCTTAAGAGCTGCTCTGTCTCTGAAAAACTGTTTGTATGTTATATTTAAACCTCTAAGCTGCATGTAGTGATTCATATATGCTTCAGGTGTGCCACAAAATAGCACTTTGCACAGAATGATGTATCAGCCTGTGACCACTGTTGGTTCTGTGCTAATAAAAATGATAATCCTACAGTCGGTACTGAAAATGTTTTTCGAAAGGAGCAAATTCAGCTGAAAAGCCTGAGCTCTGCTGGTGGTGACGGGTCACATCAGCATCCAATCTTTTCTTTTGAGAATGTGATTTCATTTTTATAGACAGATTTTCCCTTTTGATTCTACCAAATCTTTATCTGAACAGCTCATCCCACTGAGAATAGAATGTAGTTTTCAAGAGGTCCTTCGGTGCTCTTTTGGCTTTCAGTCTAATTTGCAGTTGCATTAGCGTGTGCAATTTCTGACATAGCACTTATCGTCATTATGATTTGAGTGTGTGTTTTTTTTAGGTTATGTAAATTGATGCTTTTTGTTCTTTCATGACTCTTGTATTTGTCTCAGAGCTGCCTTCTGAACTTCTTGCAAACAGATGTGTATTGTCAGTAAGATGCCATCTTTAGATAAAGGAGGTCTATAACGGTGAAATCACTTTCATCAGGTGCTGTAGCGCTATGACCAGCAACATTCATTTAGCCTAAATAAAAGGCACAATGAGAGAAGTAAAGTAGGTTGTTTCTTGAATAACTCCTCTACTGAGGGCTCTGAAGGATACAGACAGTAAAAATGGGCCCTGAGTAAAAGGACATGTTATAATACAGCGGGAAAATATTAGCGAGAGAATCAGGACTGGAGGTCATTAGAGAAATGTCTGCATCTCCGAAATGTATTGAAAAACCAGGCCAGAGCATTTTCAAATAGATATGCATGCTGTGCACCGTGTCCTTCGCTGCTCTGCTGGCTTTCAGTTTCATTTGCAGTTGAAATTATTAAATTTTGTGCACCAGCAAGTAAATTCCAACAATTGTGCCCAACTAATAGAATCTATTTCAGCAGTGTTGGGTTGAAAGAAGTTGAGTTTTACTTTTACAGGAGTTTTTTGCAGCAGTTACTGCCAAGAGAGATGCAAATCTGCAATTAACTAAGACTATTATTTTGAATTCATTGTTGATCTGATAAATTGAATGCATCACCATCCTTTTTTTGATGCATACAACAGAAAAAAAAGCATGAATCCAGTTTTTATGTGTAACTGGCTCACCTTCAGGCTTTCACATAGATTGCTGTTTGTGAACTGAAAGTACTCCTGTCATATTATATCTGACAGCTACTCTCTGGATCCTCAGGGATAACATATTGTAGTCGGTCTGCGTTGCCTTTGGATGTACATTTATGAAATGACTGACGTTCAAACATTGCACGTGCCCCTGTGACACATACACAGAGGTTACGCTCGATAAGCAACTATACTCTTTATTTTAGTTTGATTTACAGATCTTCTATTAATCAAGCGAAAAAGAAAAATGCACTCCTTTTGTTTCAACTCATCTGTTTGTCAGATGCTGTGGCATGATCATCAGTCTTGAGGAGATAGCGTGTGGACTGATGCAGAAAATATATTGAAATAGGTTAGATTGATAGAGATGTGCAGAAAAGAGAGAAAACCAGGCCCAGCTTTCCATCCCCCGTTTTCATTTGGGTTATCACAGGCGTTGTGTTATGGAACATGTGTGCTGCAGGAAGCATCATGTATCATGTATCATTTACAGTATCTAATGTTTGCTTTGGTGGTGTTCATTCACAGGGCATAAAAAAGTGACACATTGTTTTTTGTGTGTATTTGTTTCCTCTGGTACTGTCATCATCTATTAAAAGAGTTCTTTTTTTTCAACTTGCCTTCACTGGGCATATGCCCCCCCCCCCCCCCCCCCACACACACACACACACACACACACACACACACACACACACACACACACACACAACCCCCACCCTCTCTGTCTGAGACCCGGAGTGAATGTGGTCCCTTCTGCTGTCAGTTTCAGCACACTTTATCCCGCTCCCCTATTTGAAGTTCTGTCATTGCCAGGCTTTGAACTGCCATTTGTGTTTTACCCTGCACAATGCTTGTCTCCAGAGCTTCGTCTGGTGTGAAATTGTCAGAGCCATAGGCCACATTTTCGTAATAGGTAATGCAGAAAGCCTGTCTATGCGCTGGACACATTCAAGCATGCCCAACAACATCCTATTTCAAAGCTTGGATGCTTGTTTAGTTTGGTTTTAGTTTATTACATGTATTTTTCAGGGACTATATACAACATTAATAAAGAGATGCATTGTACCAGATTTAGCTACTAGCTCATTTCCATCTGCAGTCCCTGGGCAGGTCGACACAAACACTAATACAACTAATATGATCAATACAAATACAAGTTCAAAATACATTAAATACTAAAATCAATCATACAAATATCAACCGTTAATGCAATATTTAGAACCATTCCCACTCAGGGAAGGCAGAGCAGAGCTTCCTTTGAGACGCTACAATCTCCTCTTGAAGCAGACCTTGAATCTCTGCTCATTTGCTCAGAGCGAAGTTGAACAAAGCTCCTCACCGGTGGAGGAGCAGCATTGCACTAAATGAACATCTGAATACAAAACTGAGTTGTCAAAACTTAACATTTAATATTTAACAAGTGTATCACAATGATGATGCTGTCGTGATATGGTTCCCAGGACTTTCAGAGTTTGTTTATGAAGTGATCGAGTTGGTTTTAAGACAGTTTTGTCTGCCTGAGACCAACATGATATACAGTAATGAAAGTAAAAAAAAATATTTGCATTCAAATATGTCTAAAAGGCTTCTGCTGTCAGCAAATTCCTGATATGTCTAATACCAGTTCAATACATGGCACATCTTTTAATATGCCTTTTGAATGTAAGAGGGGAATCTTGTTGTGCCTTTTGGATCATTTGTACATGTGCTTTTTAATTTTAAGTCATATGTTCTCTTAACTCCACAATCTTTATTGGACAGCTATTGTTCCCTGTTACTATGCAAGTTCTTATTTTGTAAACTAAACATATGATCAAGTTATAAAATATGATGCATTGTTATAGATTAAACCACTCAGCATTGTATACATACCAAAAGTATAGCCTTCACTTTGACCAGCTACAATATTAATAATAATATATCAATAATATGATATATACTGAATATAAAGTAATATAAAAATCTGAAAGGGGCCATTCTGGATAATGAGTATTTGTGCTGAGGATAATTTTACTTAAATGACAATACCAGTGGTTTGTGTGTTTAACAGATTTACTCCAAGTCACAAAAGCTTCACAGCTTACCATTTTGCAAACAATGCTGCTGTGTTTTACAAATTTGAATGTTGAATGTTGAATGTGTTTTTCATTCTATTAATTTCTCTCAGTATGAAAATCAATACGTAGGCTCTTGAAACTTGCTTGATTTGTGTTATCCATCACAATGAACATCAAGTCTGCATTCATTTATTTCAAAGTTACATTATTGTTTAGCAATGCTGATTTTTGAAATCAATCTGCGCTTAAACTACATTATTATGCGGCGGTAATGTAACATGATGTTCAATGTAATGATCACACTCAAGCCAGTTTCCTGAGCTTGCTTATTGACTTTCACACCGTACAGAAATTAATGTAACCAATGCCAGCCTGAAAAAAAAAGGGTTAGGGGGGTTAGGCTGAAAATGATCAGAAAAAATGTAAAATACATGATTTATAGTTAAAGCGAACAAACATCCAAATGTTCCTATTACCATTGGATCAAATGACCATGCGTTATGTGAAAGGATTTGTTTGTAATGACAAACTCATAGAGATTTATGACCCAACTTAGTAGTTCTCCTCAGCTATTAGCTTTTTAGTGTCATTTTAGGCTCCTTTAGCAAACTGTTTTGGTTTTCAGGCCCGCAAAAATTCTGGTCTCATCAATCTGGCTTCAAGCAGCAGGCAGCTGTTTTCAGCAAGTATCTCTGGTAAGCTATACAGAAAGTTAGTAACTAGCTGGTGAAAAAAGTTGAGCATTTAACACATAGATAATTGGCTCAGAAAATGGTGGAGACCAAAATAGAGTGTAAAGGAGAATGAATATTGGACTTCACATTCACCAGGTAGCCAGAGAAAGAACTCAAAATGAATGCAAAATGGTCTGTGTGTACTGGCTGTGTAAACAAGCAATCAATAATAATACAATAATACAACAAATAATATGTCAGTGTTGTGTTTACAGCTCTTTCCCCTGCCCAAAATATAAAAATAAAATGAATGAATGCATCTTGTAAGAGCTCAAAAAAGATCCGAATTTTGGACTATAGATGTTGGGTTTTTTTTTTATTTCCTGTAGCTGCCTCCCCAGAAATAAAGTAGCAATGCCACCAGATGCTTTGTTACTAATGTTGGTTTTGTTCCACTGAGATAGCTCTGGGTCTGATGCTCTGATGCTTTTGAACATCAGGCTCATACTCTGGGCATGAAGCATCCACTCAGCGGCTTCAGTCAGCTATAGCTGTACTTGTTAGCCTAATAACAACAGCAGTTCTGGTGGCTGGTAATGACTGGGACCTATATGAGTCTCCAGTTGATGAAACCAACAAAGTCCTGTGCAAGTCCACTTATTAGGAGAGACCCCGGGGAAAGATTTTTAGTTACTGCAGTGATGGCACAGCGCCTGTCTCCATAATGGCTGGGTGGGCTGCTGGTGAGATTTTTGCAGCTTGAAGTGCTACCACATATGCAGTCTCTGCTTTGTTTCCCCCTGAGCACTGAGCAAACAAGCTGTCTGCTGTACCTGCAGTGGCTTCCCCCCTCGGCAAAGATTTCTGGGAGTTGTAATGTTACCTTGGCTGAGGATTTTATTTGTGTAATGCGAGGCATACTGTATCTTAAAAATACTTTGATCCTAAAACATGTTGTGTTGATGATAAGGAAGGAAGTTAATTGAATCCCTTAATATTTTTGCCAATCTCCTCTGGCACTCTCTCAAAGATCCAGGCTGTGCACCTCATTTGAACTGTGAAACTTTATCATTTATGCACAGCGCTCAATGTTTACAAGTGATGATGAAACGAGGGCACCCCGAGCTCGGAGACAAGGTCCAAATGTTTCAATTTCACCGCAACATAAGCAATTAGCAAACACTTATTAGTGTGCTGCCCGCTTTCTCTCTCTCTTTCCTTCGCTCCTTATCTGTGAATCTCCCTCATCCCTCGTGCCAGCGGGAGATGAATATGTCTTCGATGTCCTTGGATTCCTGTCTTGTAAACACCATAGGCGGTGAGCACTGTTTACCGGTGTGCATGGCAGGCAAACAGCCGGCTGTGTCTCCTGCACAGTTCGTCCCGTGGGGCCAAACTCACCTTGTTACCCCCTTAATTAGTAAGAGCAGTTAATAGTGCCGGCCGCTTCTGCGGCCTCAGCACTCTGCTCCGACTTCAAGAATCCCTCCGATCGATAGAAAAGAGTCCGACTGAGACGAGGGAGAGGAGGGGGTCCTATTGTGGGAGCAGCTCAGGTGCATTCATGATGGGTTCTGGAGAGAAATCAAACAACATACTATTTTCTTTGAAGGAACCTTTGAGGCGGGTGTATCAATAACTATTCTTTCTCTTTTTTCCTTGTACATTTGAAGGGATAACAAGGTCTCTGGGTTCCTCATGCTCATTCCTCTCGCAAAGTTTCTCCTTTCCCACATTTCCTCTACCTCAAAAATGAATGTAATCAAAAAGCCTTATAAGCTCTTATCCCTCCCAACCGCTGCCCCCCCGTGCTCATTTCTTTTCTTGTTTTGATTTAAAGATGCAGTGGAAGTACTTAGCATTTAGATGACATGCTGCTGGAGAGTTGTAATGGATCAGCGCCTCTTCAGAGGACTGAATTTCTTCGACAGCGGCGTGGCCAGTCGGGCCGGTCGGACAGACAGAGCGACAGATCGCAGGAGGACAGGCCGGGCGGGCAGCGGAATACCAAGTCCGCCTCGCTGCTGCAGATAGCCTGGCACAGCCGAGAGGAAAGCAGCAGCTGCTGGGAATGCCAATGTGCAGCTCAGACAGCCGTCTCGCCTTGGCTCCTCTGATTGGCTAAACAGACCATTAGCTCTCTGATTATGATTAGCCGAGTCATTATCTACACAAAAGTGGCTCATTCACCAATATTAAGAAGGCAAGGGAGCTGTTTTCTTCCTCTGGTCAAGGGGAAAACAGTGTGTTTTCATGTGTTCTCCTAAAGATGAATGTAGGCGGCAGGGAAGTTTTTGTTCACAGAGAAACAAAGTGGAACACTGTTTATCACCCTGCCCTACAGCTAATGTGATAAAAGAAATTCTATCTGGATGATGGCATTGATGGAAGAAAGAAAAGGTCTCTCACTCGTTAATGCGGATGATGAGGTGCCCATTATTTGCTTGTATTTTCTGGTCGAGGAGAGAAGCGACGTCCTCAGAGGTCATAAAAAACTGGGAGAGAACAAAATAACCTTCAGCTTCCATCATCTCGTCTTAGATATAATTGGAAGACATGCCATCTGTGCTTTTAAATGGACATATGCTGCTCTGCGTCCAAGGCCAATGTGCTGAGGGAAAGTTGAGTAAAACATTAGTGAAGGCTGGCCCTCTGTTCCTCTGATGCTGACCTTCTACTTTTCTTTTCCAGCCTTTGCCCAAGGAGCCGTCGTAGGATGCAGAGGAAAACAGCAAGTATGTGAGTTTTATATGATGTATTTAAGTGTGATTTGCATACTGAGTGTATAACCCTTCTTCAGTTGACTTCAACGTACGAGCAACCAAAGACATTCTGATTGGTGCAGAAATAATAACGTTTGAGGGATGCCTTAATTCTAAGTTGTATGAAGGTTCAGTGTAACTCAGACCTGGAATGAATCAGCCATGAATCAGTTTATTCTTCATGTATTTTCCAGTATGGCTCTCTCTACTGGGCTTAAGTAAAGATCATCCAGGACATGGAGAAGACACAGTAGAATCCTGCATTTCTCAGGATTGCAGTCACTTTGATGTATCTATGCAAAAAATAAATAATAAAAAAAAGGTAAATCAAAGGGGGTTTTTGGAAATTTTGAAATGCATAAGGATGGAAACTAAAAAGCCCCATTGTTGTAACATCAAAGGAGAGGCTACTTCAAGTGTCAAGACATTCTTTTAAGACAGAGGTGGAACACTGATATGAATGGGAGGATGTTGTTGACAAAAGCAATAATCAAAAGAAGATTCCTAAGATTTGGTTCCCTGCCTTACATTCCTCGATATGCGCTTATTAAAAGTCGGCAGGTAAAATTGAGTCAGTAACAGGTTAGCTTGACTCCGCTCGCAGGTTAACTTCACTTTCACAAACATTTTTCTTTTCTCTAAAAAATAAGGAAATCTACTAAAGATTAAACGGAATTCCTCTCCCAAGAACATTGACTAACTATCTGTGAAGCTTTTATTTTCTGCAAAACCACAGGCATTTGGAATCTGCATGCTTTATGTCTCCTAGCCAATATTCTAAGATTGATTTTCCCTCTTCCACCGAGAAAACAAAATGAATCACGCACAATTACCAAGGACGGGGGGAAAGGGGAATTGGGGGCTTCATAAATATTTATTTGCCAGTCCTGGGAATTTGTGCAATTCTGTGTGGATTTGCCAACTCATATTTAAGTGTCTGAATGATTTATATGGGCAGTCCTGGGTGTCACATTTGTCCACTGTCACCCTGGATCATTTATGTAATAGCATTTATGGATTTATCCATATAACATATTCATGGCAAAGTTCTATTATCATTCAAATGGCTTTCTTGATCAAATGATTGGCTAAATTAAGTCATTAACTGCAGAATTTCACTGGAGGTGAAACGTATTCCACGTGGAAAGGAATATATTAGTACATACACTTAATGGACCCATCCCTTTATAGAATCCTTCATATAATTTGCTTTGTTAATGACATGAAATTTTGTGAAAGATGAAATTGAGGATTGGCCTCAAATAAATTGGCCCCTTTCAGACATGGAATAGGTAAAATTGTTGATTTTAAATATATGTTTAAGTAATGGCTTTTTGTCAATCAGACGTGTCCATTATACAAATGTCTGGCATTATTCAGACCCTTATGGAAAGAGCCACAATGCTAGCATCATATTTGGCACACCCTGCACAAAAGGTAACAACTGGCACTCCCACAAACAGCGGTGAGTTAAAAAGTAAGTTCTCACAACTGGTGGATATTAAAACCTATTTTGTTGTGGACGCCTTAATTAGAGACGCTCGCCACCTTCTCAGAGTAAAGCCTCTCATAATATTCTCATCAATTCCATCATCCATTAGATAAAAGGGAACACTACAAGTGGTGAAATGTGCCAAAAGTAGAACTCTGCTGCTCTGTTTTATAATATCCAAGCGTGCACGACTATAGAATGACATGAAGTTAATTTGGGTCTCCCATTTAAATCTTAATTAGCTCACATGCTGTATGAAAAGCTGGAGCTGGCACAGATGAAAATTGAAAATACAGAGGTGGGGCGGGCTGGTCTGATTACTACTGTGGTTGTGCTTTCTGTTTCTTTTTTTGTTCTTTCCCTGCACCGTGAGGGTAAAAAAAAAGAATATGTTCAACAGATTAAAATTGGTTCATTCCATTTTTTTAATTTATTTTTTGTTTTGTGTTTTATTAAACCGATTTTATTTTTGATAAAAAACAAATGAGGAAGTGCTATTGTACTTGGATCTGATGGTGATGTGACACAAAACAGGTGCTGCTCTTGCATTCAGAAGATAGGGATTGTCTACCAGAAAAGAAAATGAATTGAGAAACAACCTTGTTTCCTTTTTTTTTTTTTTTAACCATTTCCTCATATTTCCTTCCATTTTCTCTGCAGGTTCATTAACATCCATGCCACAAAAGAAACTGAGACCAATCACTACACCAGAACATTGTGTCCATTCACCAACGATGCGCCCAAACTTTACACCAGGCTTGACCTTCAGTGAATTTAAAAAAAAAGAAAATAACCCAGAGCTTCTCCAATCACCACAGTGAAAGAGTCTCAGCAGACACTTCTGAGAACTCTAAGATGTCTCAAGTGAGCAGCATGGTACACCATCAGCATTGAATCTTCACCGCAGCCAAATTCACGGACACATCAGAGAACAAAATCCCTGTGAGGAACAGTTATCAACAGGGCAGTGGAATATTCATTGAAGTACGTTACCCTTTTTTTGTCTTTGTTATCCAACATCAGGTCTGCAGGGGATGGCTCCTTGAAGATTTTTGGTACCTTTGTGGCTTAATTTAGACGTGTCAGAAGGTCTTTCAAAAGTCAGCCCCTTCATCTTCTTTACTATCACCGCTATGAAGCCATCCAGGGTCATATTCCAGCCAAGTTTCTTTAATGACAGCTTGCTACAAAAGAGTCGGAACTTTACAGAGGTTGAGCCAGGCTATATTGTCCATCGGATTCGAGCCTTTAACACCTCTCTCTCATTTGGCTCGGTGAAACTTTACAAGGCCGCAGCCTCCAAAATCTCTGCATACACACACAGGAAGGACGTTGTGAAAAAGCATGAAAGTCTATTGGAATGTCACAGAAGAGACGACAGCCGGGAGTTGACTGTCTTTCCTCAGTGAATGAAGGCCGTGATGGTGAGATGTGGACATTTTGGACGACTTAGCTTATAACTTATGTTTTTGTATGTGGTGCCAACATAGACTAGAAAAGTAGTTTTTGTCAATAAACTTCACACATCTTGTACACACCACCGGGAGCATTTAGCAGATGTGGACCCCTGACTCATTTTAATGGTCTATACTTTGTGTGTGTGCGTGTGTGTGCATGTTTGCATCTGTCCATGTGTGAATATGTGTGTGTATGCTTGTGTGTGAGTGTGCGTGCACATCCAGAGATACACTGTGAAATAAGTCATATCCAATGCATTATTCATACTCTTGTATATTTTTGGGAGACGCCCAGACCAGAGCTCACCATCTGGCAAAAGAAGCATTTGTGATTTTACAGATGTTGGATCTCATTTGAAGCTTTACAGATGAATCCTGGGTTTACTTTTCTTTCTTGTCTTTTCTTTAGTACATAGAGATATTTATATTGGGGGGAAATATTATTGAAACTGGGGATGGATCTACAGTATGTCACATAAGTTAAATTCTGTAATTAAAATCATGTGATAAATACCCTTTATCATATATCATTCATGTGTGATTAAATGTATTCAGAATACTTGTCTAAATTGACTATATTTTGATATGAAATGTTTTGGCCAGCTGGAAGTGCTATTTGCTGATTTCAGATGCTTGATATATTTGAAATTATGTGTATATATATATATATATTCAATTAATGTATTTTATGTTCTGTGGGTCTCATTCCAAGAGGAGATAAAGGAGGAGCACAAGATGCAAGAGGTGGACACAATAACACGAACACCAGTAAGACATTTGAAAAACGCAGAAGAAAATAAAACACAATCCAAACACCACAACACAACAAGTTATGGTCTGCAAGATGAATTTACATCTCTTTGATGCAGTCCCAAAAAAGCATAATCTTCACAGAGTTGGCGTAGGTTGCGGGTCGATTGCATCACATTGTACAGGTGTTCCTGTTAATGTGTCTACAGCCTGTTTTTTCATTTCTTTGTACTAAACAATCCTGTACATCGCCATCTTAATGTATGCATTTGAGGATATAAAGAGAGCGTCCGCTCCCGGGAGCTGCGGAGTGTGTATTTGGTGTGTGTGTGTGAGTGTTTTCCAGGTCAACAGCAGTCTGTGTAGTGAGAAAATACCAATTTCCACCTGATCCCATACCTCTGATTTCATGCTGCCTTTACTTATCGCTTCTTTGGTTTGCACTCACCGTAAATAAATTGTCCCTTTGATTTGAGTCACTGTCAATGCAGGAACTGCTGCTTCACTCAGCAGGGCTTTGGCAGAGCAGATCTGGATTTAAGTAAAAACCTAAATAAGAACAGAAACAACAAATATCTCTACCTGTAAAGTGGTCTAAATGCCAATATCTGACAGTATGTAGTTATTTATACCAGCACATACCATCAGACTAAGTTCTGCAAGGTCTAGCACTGAGCCGCTTACTCTCAAGCTCTGGTGCACTGTGGTGGAGGGACTATGGCTCCAAGCCGAGTCTCCTTAAATTGTCAGGCCTATAAGTGCCTTTTGTGGTCCTCAAATGTCTATATATAAATATTTTATACTTTTATTTCAAACTGTCCTTGTTTTGAAAGAGGCTTTGTTTGAAAACTACAAAACTACACGCCAATTATTTCCCCAAGAAACAGCAACAGTGTCTCAGACAAACTGGCACAATAAAATAGAACAAAGTTTTCTTGTGAAGACTAAAATGAAACTGTGTAACACTTTCCACGAAGCCCATGTATATGATGTATTATAATGTACACTACTGCACAATGCATCATAACAGCAGCATAATGAAACCAGCAGCCTTCCAGCTATAAGTAGCTATTTAGAAAAGTAAGGAGGGAACGACGTCAGACCTTTGCAGTTATGTAAAAATAATGCATACCCTCAAACCAATTATAACTAAATGTTGTCTATTGGCATTTAATAATATGTGTTATAATCATTTCCATATCGGATATAGTCATAGTTGCTTATAATCTCTCGACCATGCATGAAAGGTTGTACATTTTTATAAACATCTTGACATGTTCAGTAGTGCTTTATTTAACAGGCAAATTCCTAATAATTTCCTGGGAAGTGTTTTGGAAGATTATTTTATTTAGCGTTTGTTTGGCGTTACTGGACACTGACAATGAAGAGGCAGACAGGAAACCGGGTACAGAGAGGGATTTAACATGCCTCAAAGGTCCCTGGCTGAATCCCAAATAATTGGTAAACTAGCATAACCTTGACCTTAACATTTAGTCAGAGCCCAGCAGATCAGGTGACCATGCAAACATTTGCAATTTGTCTACATGCAAGCATGCAATTCAATATACGGAGAGTAAAGTTTCCAGTAATGAAGAAATGATGAATACAGTTGTATTCTTGGGTTTAAATTTATCAGCTCTTTCAAAGAAATCCATCTTGCAACCAACAACTGCTGATAAAATCAACACAACTAACTCAACTTTAACAACTGTCTCAGAGCTTTGTCTCTATTCTCCTGCATTTAGTGCCAAGTTACAGTTTTTTACAGGAAGAAATCATTAGGAAATAATGGAGCACAATAAATCATTCAACAAGGTTCTATGCCTTTTAAAACCTTTGTTTGGAGTGTGTTATGCTTACCACATGTCTTTACAACATAATAGAAATAGGTAATATTTGTCAGAAAGGTGAAAATGTAATAGCCCAATGTACAGTATCATCAAGAATATTATATGTACCAGTCAGCTCTGAGAAACTCTGAGATGTTTGGTTTCTGTATTTGCTGCAGAGCCAGTATTCCCACTCAACTCCCACTCAGTTAGAGATGTTCTTTCAACGAGGCCCTGCTGCTGCTTCCTTCCATTTTGAATGTCTGTCTTGCTGTCTCAGGGTTTTGAATGTGGGCTGCGGTCAGGATCAACAAATGGTACGCAGGTGGTATCCTGCCCCCTGCCACCAATGGTACAGAACAGTGTATTTCGCTGGATATCAGGAAACCCTTATTACCAGAAGCAGACAATGAGCTGTCGTGAAGCTGTTATGGCAAGCTATAACCACACTCTGTGCACTCTGACACAGGAAGACTGATGATAATGTTCGTCAGACCTGATAATCGCCATTGCAAATAATGTGATTTAGCAGTATACATGTTATAATGTGCTAGTGTATTTAGGGTTTAGACATTGTAAATATGGGCTTCATAGAAAGCTTTAACAGAAAACCTCCCTACACAGATTAGTTGAGAAAATATGAATACAATCACCAATAAGCACTTGCAATTGGTCATGTGTACAGTAATTGATGAAAACAAGAGTGTGTGGATATGTACTTAAGTTGTGGATGGACAGACACATAGCAAGTGGTGGTGTGGGAACATAAGAGGAGTTAAAAGGCACCACTAAAAGTCTGATGAAATGAGAACTTTATTTCTGACCCACAAGACCTCTCAAGTTTTGTCAAGATAGCTCCAGTTTGTGTTAGTGTCAATCCGGATAGTAACAACCATCATGCAACATAATAACACCTGACACTCGATCGATTCTGGTCGTGCGTGCTGTTTTAAAAGAAGTAATTGTGTCTGCACTTGTGGGATATCGTTCCCCCTCTTCAATAAAACCTGCAGGTGCTGGATGGACAAGTGTTTAAGCTCTGTAGGCCCTCGTCATTGTATCTCAGTTCGCCGCCGAGTCCTCCACATCCACAATAGATCCCTGGCCGAGCCTAATGAGACACAAACACACCCCCGAGGATCAGACTGACTTGCTAAACACAGCGTTGTTGAGCAGCGCCGCAGTGTAGCAAATTAGCATTTATGCCCACATAAAAATCCATTTACTGATCCATTAGCTTAGCATAGTGCTAATGAGTTGCCGGTGATGACTCGCAGGGGACTTCTGTTAGCTGGCGAATCGCCATTAGAGGTAGACACTTACAGGGCCACAGCTCCGTACATGTAAAGAGTACGTGGCCTTTAAACGTCTCATATCATATCATTGATAGGTTTTTACATTATGGACAATTCTATTATTTCTTTTTTCTTCTTTTATCTCTTCTCATCTCATCTCCTCTGGATTGAGGAAAAATGGAAGTGCCCGCTGTCACATGAAATCTGTTGTACCATCCCTCAAACTAACAATGGGGAGGTGGCTGCACTCAACAATTACAACCTGTCCCAGATAAGCAGAGCAGCACTGGCTGCAGAAAATGCTTCACACATGGTAAGTGAAAAGTACAATCAAAGGTATCAATGGACTGAGCCATAAGCAGCTTGTATCGATCGAGACATTTCTGACTTGTATTTTCTTGGCCCTTGCTCTCTGTTATTACAACAGACACTTCAACGTCAATTTCAGACCTGCTTAGGTGAAGGTACGTGCAGGGCGGCAGCACGACATACCCACTTGCAATGACACCATTAAAAGCTGACATGCAGCTGAACTATCATTCACACCACTGACTGATTTCCTATGAGGAGGGAGGCAGACAGAGCGATAGCAGCATCAACTGAAAATGTTTCCTCGCTGCCAAAGCCTCTCGGTCCAGGGCCCTTTTCGGTGCTTCTACACCGAAGGGCTGAAAGGGGGGTTGGGTTCGGGGGGGTGGGGGGTGGAAGGTATAAAATGGTCGTTTTGCTAGAGCAACACAAGCTAATTTATCATTCTCCAGGGGTCAGGCGACGCTCCCTTGGTTGTGAATTTTAATGTTGTTTTTTATGGGTCTTAATAAACTCTATTTTGCTGCGAGCGTTTATGCAGAAGAGCACAACATCCTTCACTCGGCTCATTTAGTGAGTCAAGGAGAAAGGGGCCGGAGCAAAATTTAACCAATGGAGTCATCATTTTCTTACACTAATAGGACACAGTGAGGTGAAATATTTAAGGTATTTGAAAAGTAATGGGCGTCATTCACATGTTCTCTGAGGATCCATGCTGCAATGTCAGATTGTGCATACTGGTTAATAGTGTTCATTACTCAGAAGAAGTACTATTTCAACAGTAATGTCAAGCATTCAGTCAGCATTCTAGCATTATATACTTGATCAGAATTAGGCTTAATATGTTGCACACGTTCTTGTTGTTTTTTTGTATTTGGTAAATTCTGTACATCCATTTAACTCAGCAGGAGGAGCTGCAATGACTTTGTCGATCCTTTGATTTTTCTTTTAGTGCCATCCAGTCCAGTATTTTGGTTTATGAGCCAATACCTGCAAAACTAATGAGATTCCTCAGCTGTACTTAGTGTTTACTAGTAACTAACATGGTAAACATTATACCTACTAAACATCAGCATGGTAGCATGTTGTCGTAAGCATTTAGCTCCAAGCACAGCTGTAGCTTTACTGGATAAGGTAGTGCGAATACTGTAAATTCAACAAATTCGATTAGTGTTAAAGAATAACAAACCTCATAACAGCAATATGGGTGAGGATTTCGTTTTTTTTTAATAATTTACAATGATGATTTATCAATTCTTTCATAGAAAAATAATTGGTATTGGTGCAGCTGCCCAAAGTTAATGGTGGATTGTCCCTTTACAGTTCTTCTCAATTGCTTTGGAAAAAAATCTCAAAAGATAATGAATATTTCAAAACCACATGTGCAAAGGTCCAAGTGTGCAAGTGTTTCTCAACACTTTCACATTCTTTTAAACAAATTGCAAAAGTACAATTGTGTACAATTTGCACAATTACCAATTAAATACATGTTGCTGATCAAAACTGATGATGTTGCTTCTCAGTTGAATAGTGGTAGCCTACTCTCCAAAACATGTACAAATCTTTTCATTGTTTATCTTATCATTGTTTAAGTCATCACATTCATAATAGGGCATTCAATTGTCAAAATCTGTCAGGCATATAAACCATGAATATCATTACAGTAATATGGATTTTTTGTAACGTCTGCTAAATTGGTAAATTGCCTGTCAGGTGAAACATGAACTTCACTAACGAATAGGGAGTTTCCCACATCTTACATAAGCCAGTCAGACATTATGTCAAGTTAGCTGACAGCTTTTCATGAGTATGGATTTTGCAAACATATTTATAGAGCTTGACCACAAAAGAATCCCCACAATTTCTGAACATGGAGGAGCCTGGCCAGGTTAAAAAATGATAAAAGGGGCAACTGCCTGCTCGAGGTGAGGGGTAGACAGCAGGATAGATAAAGAGGGAGAAGAGTACAAGGACATAGACCTGTCCCAGATGAAATACGGGCAACAATTGTGGACCATGTATGGTCTTACAATGGCAGAGGCTGGTCACCAAGTGCAGTCTAATGTTAACCATGCTACAGTGTCTTCAATTATCCAAACATTCTGCAGGGAAAACAGGTATGTACTCAGTCAAAATGGCAAATTATTTGTGTCACAGTACTCCAGACATAACTAAACTGTAGAACTGAAGTAAAAAATAGACAGTTGAATTATGTAAAGTCAATCAAATGGCAGAATGAAAGTCAATGCATGTCTGACATTCATGCTGTAAGAAATACATGAGTCACACAGTGCAGCACAGGACAGTGCATTACAGTACAGTACATATACAGTAATATTATCTAATTGGGAATTCAAATGTGTAGGACTCAACGACTACCTAGTGCTGGTGGCAGAAGAGCAGTTTTTACACGTCAACAAGAGCAAGATATCTGCAACATGGTGCTAGCACATAATGGCATTACACCAAGAGATCCAGAGTGCAACCTTAGAGGACACTGCGTCTGTCAGTCAGTCAGCATCTCTACAATAGATAGAGTGTTGAAAAGAAACAGATTACCATGAAACAACTCTACAAGGTACTATTTGAGAGAACGTGGGACAGACTGAAGGAGCTGTGGTACCAGTATGTACAAGTAAATCAGTGGTGTGCACTTCACATAGTATATTGTACGGTGTGGTGGGTTTTCCTTCGTTATGGCCTGTATATACTTACAGTATATAGGCCTGTATATGCTTATTGAAGTTGCAGAGAAAAACACATAACATTTTTACTGTGCTGTAACTGTATGATTCTACAGTAAAACTGATTTGATGCTTTGTTTATTGTATTATAGAGAATAATGGAGCTGGAAGGAAGTGAAATCCCTCACACCATTGTGTTTGTAGGTGAGGCTGGTTTCAATCAAGGGCAAGAAATGTGTCGAAATATTACAGGCCGGTGGATGTGGGAGGCCAACGTGGGGGAACAATATCACTATGTGTGCTGCAACATCTGAGAATGGTGTGAGTACACATATTCCCAATATCGGCCCATACAGCGCCCAGAACCTCCTGATGTTCGCGGACACCCTCTACAGATCATATGCCTGAGAATGAGAGTGGTTTGGGCATATAATTGTGTGGGGTAATGTTAGCTTCATCCAAGCAAATGTCATCAGGGACACTAAAGGATGCTGATGGTGTTCCTTTCTCCATATTCTCCATTTCTGAAGCCAATTTAGGAATTATTTTCTGCATGGAGGTGGAAGGTGTAGGATCATCGGTCTCAAGACCAATTGTCTCCGCTTGCTGCAATGGATGCTGCTTGTGATGACTTCACAGCAGCACATTGCAGGAGGTGGTTGCGGCATGCAAGAAGATTTTTCCCCTGTTGCATCGCAAAGGGAAAAATATCAGGTGAGGTGGAGTTTAGTGCAGCACTCCAGTTTTACTGTGTCACAGGGTTGGGAAATTTCCTTTTTTTTTGTATTGATGTATTTTTGTATTATATTGTGCTGTGTACGTTTCTCTGTTTACTCTGGTGCAAGACAGATACATACATAAAAAGAAAATACAGCAACAATTTCCATGGAAATGTGAGTGCAATGTATAATGTAAAACATTTGGCCTCTGAATAGTATTCAGTTTGTGCTGTACCTCATAAGCTGATTTGACGAATGCACTTAGAGCTGTAAGTGTCAGGCCGCCTCTTTGACCATCCTGAAAAAGCAAAGTCAGGGGTTACATTTTGCCATTGAACCATTTACGCAGCAGGAAATTCACTGTGATGAGGGTATGGATCTCCACCCAGGCATACTGACTTGTTTATCGAATTTTAAAAGAGTTGAATGGCACCATTTAACACCAGGGTCAATTCATCAGATGACTGCTTCCTGCCACATCTGTCACACTGATCCCCAGCCCTGTGTGCAGACAATTAACAGGCCTACTGCTGAGATCTCAGTTGTTTATTTGAGCATTTATTGCCTTTGGACTCAACAGCAGCTCCTCGTTTCTGGTACCCACACAAAGCGAACACCCGGATGTCACAGAGGACGCTGGGTACCCGTGTAAGGAAAAGGACAAATGTACATTTTATTAGGACAACAACACAGAGACGTAACAGGCTCAAAGTCAAGTGCAAAGCCTCATTAGACAACAGAAATACACAGTATATTCCACTCAAGGACAGCAGTCAATCAAATGTATTTCTTTCAATGAAATGAAACACAATAGGTGTATTATGCATGAGGAAATAAACACCACTAGGGCTGCGGCACATTGATTATGTAATTGCGTTATGCAGGGAAGAAGTGCAGGGTAAAATAACCTTAGAGGATAAGGCTGGCAATATTCTATATTTTCATTGTGTCCCATTAAAAAAACAAAACCAACAATGAATTGATCGTAATAGTAAGTGTTGTCTGTGTTGCCATGTTGCCAAAGCCTGATATAGTTTATTCCTCTGTGCCATAGAGCTCCATTGTTGTCCAAAAACACTATTGAAAACACATCAATCAGCCACTTTGTAGTACTGGGTTCATTACAATGAACTACAGTTTATTTTGTCTTATCATACTCTGACTAGCTGCTAAATACTCACTAGAACATGTGAAAAATGTGAATTAAATGAAAATAGTCCTCAACAAATTAACTATTTACACCTATTTGAGTAACACTTGCTAAAAAATTACAGTGCCCAACTTTGCCTAGACTTTTTTTTTATAAATTGAACTATATATTTGTGACTTGTTCTTTATAAGATTCATGACTTTAGTAAGAACAAATGGGCTTTAGTTTGAGTTTCACACACAGCGTAGGGAGGTCGGAAACTATTGAAAGAGTTCAGTAACATAGAAATTCTTCATATATGATCCTAAGTGCTATGATTCCCATCTTTATTTTATATTGAATATATACGTCCCTTGAGTCAGACATCATAAATGAATGCTTTTCTGAATACACTGTGATTGACCTCCATTGTGCTGTTCTTTAGCCTGATGATTAGCAGTGATTGAACCCCATAATTTACCTTTTTTTTTTTTTTTTTTACCATTAAATAAGTACTCACTAGCTCACAGAATTGACCTGCTGTGATAATGAAATATTTTCATGCATTTTCTGTGAACCAGAATGAATGCAATTAATAAAAAAAAAAACATTGTTGTTCATGTAATTATTGTCAGTTAATATGGCTGGATAACCCGAAGCTGTCTATCCATTTAGACTTGTGCCTCAGTCCCATGACGGGTGATTAAGCACAATCCATATTTGCCCACCAGGACAAAGTCCCTTTTCCATGCCTCCAACCAAAGAAACAAGATATCCTCAACTGTGAAATATGTAAAAGTAAAAAAAAAATGTCTGTCATTGCAGGCAGTCTGTCATTGCCAGTCTTGATTAGCTCAAACTCTGCTGAGCTCAGTGTACTGTCCTGGCCCTCCTGACTCGAAGACGAGGTCCTCTGGGTTTTAGCTGTGACAGATTGAGGGTGTCAGGAGGGACTCCCAAGGGTGTGTGTGTTTGTGTGGGTGTGTGCGCACTTGTGCATGTGTGTGGTACCCGTTTATGTGTATGTGCGTGCATTTGCCTTTGTGCATGAGTGCATGATCTAATGTGTGTTCGTGTGTGTATGTATGCCTGCTGCCCACGTACTGTAAGTGTGTGTGCATGCACTCGCTGTCTTATATGTATGTGAGTGTGTATGCTTGTGTGGTTGGAGGCTGAGTGTACCAGGGCCAAGATCTCGTCTGTGAATCACATGTCTCCCATCAGTCTGACAGCATTAAGCCGAGCCCAATCAATACCCTGAGGGCCTCCAATCCCTGCAACTGAATGCCAGAAAGAGAGAGAGACACACCAGAGAGGGACTGGGAAAGGGTGAGAGGGAGGAGACAAAGAGAGTGTGATGGAGAAATGGCTTGTAAAGTGATGGATAAGAGCATTAAGTCCGAGACCTGTTCATGTTGCAGCTAAAGTGTATATGGTCTCATTAATGTCCTCACATTAGACTCACACAAACTGATGTTTTCTGAAGTCTTAATGGCGAAAAATATGCAACCATGTTGTTGACTATATGAATGTGTAGTTTACCTTCTAATCAGATACTGAAGAACACACCATTTGTATTAAAATGCTCACTATCAGCCATTTTATCTGAACTTTTTTGATTGAAAGTTAATTTTAGGTTCAATTAAATGATGATCTGAAACTACTACACAATAAAAATCACAGTTTATATATATATACATATATGTGTATATATTTATATATATATAAATATAATGGTATTCAGCACTCTAATAGATCTGGTGGATAGAACCCAAGTGCAGACAGAGTCTTTCTCCACTTTCTCATTCTCACTGGCTTCTGGTTCCTCTTGACACAGTTGGTTGAAAATTAAACAATGCATTTGAATCATGCTGCAATTTACTTAAGGAAATTGGATTCACGCAAGTGCATGTGAACAGACGCAAATTTGTTCAGGGTGGCGCAAATTGAGGCGAAGATGCCATTTTTCTCTCAAGTCGAAATAGTTTCAATTTGAGAGAAACATTTTGCTTTCCTGAGGCTTTATGACTCCAATTTATGGAAAGAATTGTACAGAGACTGAAAAAAGACTGATAGATAGACAGATAGATAGATAGAGTAGAAGCGGGAGAGAGGCAGACAGATCAAGCATGTTTTGCTCTATGTCCCCTGGGGGCCAATGTCCAGATGGCTCATTGGAAAGTATCCTCCCCCCTTCATCCAGTCCTTCATCCAGTCCTGTTTCTCATGCAACACAGAGGGGTGGATATCCCTCAGTGTTCCTCCACACTATGGTCTGTGGTGTTTAATCAACAGGACCCGACATGTCTTTGATGCACTTTGCTCTAACTTGGATCAGTTGCTGTGTTTCCTATTAAATCCCTGCCCCACAACCAGAGTAGCAACTAAGAAACTTTTGTGTGTCAATATGTGAAATTATATGTTTAAGCAAAAATGTCCGCCCTAATAAAATTTTAATGAAACATATTACTCTCTGCAAGTGTTTGGAAGTCTCTGCAAATGATAAGGGGGAATATTCATCCTTTGGTTCACAAATGGCTGAATAATTTTTTCATTTACTATCAGGAGCTGCATGCTTGGGATGAAAATTTAAATTCTCTTCGTTCTTCGATTTTTGAAAAAAACGTCCCAGTCAGCAGTGCTGCTTTTCATTGGGGCTTTTAATGTGTACTTCTTTGGCATGCAAATCAATGAGTTAGCAAAGCGGTGATTGGAATTCCACACATGTGGGCATTTGATCGGAATTGCACCAAGATCCGTTGGGCGAGTCGATCAAGGGTAATTCACTATGAAATATCCAGAGTTACGCTTCGGTGGGCGCATCTGGCCCCCGCCATTCATTTTGTTTAGCCATTCCAATGTGGCAATCAAAATGAATTAGCATGACAATTTTATTTCTGAAAAGGCTTAGGGTGGCCCATTTTTATTGATGAATTTCAATAAGGACTTGACAAAAGGTCCTTTGAAATTGACTGCCCCCCTCCTCCCCCCCCCCCCCCCCCCCCCCCCCCCCCCTTCAACTTGACCTTCAGGTATCTGTGTCTCTTCTGTGTATGAATGTGGGCACCGTAAATGTCCATATCAGCCGTAATCATTTTATATCATCGTCCCGAGCTATATTAGTCGGGGCTTGAGAAGGTAAGCACCCGAGGTAAAGAAAAGGTCTGAATAGAGTATGATAATAGTCATAAATCTCCCAATGTGTTGTGTTAGAAAGCTGAGCTGCTCATTCTAATATTTTCCTCAATTTGTCCGTAGGTTTAATATATTGTAATTTGGATGATTAATGGTTAGTTTTTAACAGTATTAAAAGTGGTCTAGATATATAAAATATCACTTCTACTTTAAGAGTTAATATTGTTCTCGTATGGATATGGTACAACATGCAGCAAGATTTTAGCCAAAGGAGATTTTACAACCTGCTAACAAATCTCAAGGTCCAGAGGTTTAAAAAAGTTTTTATAAACTGGATTCATAGACCTTTTAACAATAACAATAAGGCATACAAACTTCCTGTTCTGAATGGGATACAGTTCAGGTTTAAAGAATAAAAGAAAAAATAAATTTAATCAGGAAGTGGTGCTGTTGTGTTTGCCTGTGAGGCCAGCTGGGACATTGTAATTGGCTATAATTTGGCTTGCACCTATTACAGTTTGATGTATTATATAATGAGTGTCCCAAATAACTAATAAAAGGAGAGTGTTGTTTACATCAATTTCATTTTCAATTGTACAACTCTGCGATTTATGTGGGAAATCTTTATTTGGGTATTTTTGAATGAACTTCTATGTTGTAGTCGGGGGTACAGCATCTGGGAACTATGAATGTCTAGTATCTAGTAGATGTTGAGATATTCTGCTGGATAACTGACAGTTTTGACTTGCTGTTGGCGCTAGATGAAAAATCAGAGGATCATCAAGTCAGAGACAAGTCCTATGGTACCACGATTATCTGTACCAAATTTCATGGCAATCCATACAATAGCTGTTGAGATATTTCAGTCCGGACCAAAGTGGTCGACCGACCAACCAACCAGCTTTGTCATCCATAGAGCCACTTCCCTTGAGCAGAATTTTGCTAAAAAACAAAAATACCAATTTAGTGGCACGAGAGGAAAAGTCATGGGGTCACATCCTCTGGGGACCATGACTGATTGTAAAAACTCAGGTCAATAGTTTTTGAGATTTTTCAGTCTGAACCAAAGTGGTGGACTGTCCAACGACATTGCCATCCCTACAGCAACGCCACTAGTGGTGCTAAAAAGAAAATATATGCATAAATATGAAAATTATAAAGTTATACTTTGAAACTCTCCCTTTTCCCCGCTCAACTGTAATCCATCAGACCAAAACACAAATCAGAATATCAGTCAAGTGTCATGGAAGTCATTCCCAGAATTACAGACAGGACGCTATCAGAACTGTTGCATTAGCCTGAACGTCACTCTGAGAGCTTTCGCGGGTTGGCCCAAACCTCCGTTACTCATTACGAATCATAAACTGCATGGCTCCACCACCTACATCACAGGCTATCCCAGCAGAGCAGCTCCTCAAACACCCCTGGAAGCTTAACAACCAGCAAAATGTACACCCACGTCTTGCATCATCACAGCTAGACGGCCATTATTTATGGTACCTCCCGCTAAGAGCTGTCAACAGTATAACTGCAGGCCTGCTGCTACAGGTTGTTAGGGTTTTCCAGTGATAAACTAAGGGGGATCTGATGCCCTGGGATATTTAGCACTACCACCATCTCTGCTATCATCAAAGAGCAGCTGGTGTTTGATCTGGCCTGGATCAAAAGGTGAAGGACAGAACTGTTCTGCAGTGCTACTAGAAACCTAAGGATGTCACACAGAGAGAGATAGAGGCTGTAGAGAGGGAATGCTATAATACCAAGCGGAGACTGGTATAATTGAGACCAAGGGGAGTCCATCTTGGGTCCTGGGGGGATTTCCCAAAAGGCCTCATCTGTGTTTCTTCAAAGGCAAAAGATACATGTCACTCTGCTCACAGATCTTTATCCTCCACAACCCTTGAATCCAATAAAGATACAAGCAGAGTCGCATCATTATCATGGGGAAGTAAAGAAGACTTGAGGGGTGGAAGCTCTAACAAGTTGGCGACGGCCCCTCATTGGTTTTCCACAAGAGGGTTCTTAACCGACTTCTGAGTGGAATGTTTTTTTTCTTTTTTTTTCAATCTCAACTCTGTTTGTGTCCAACTGGCTTTCTTCTATTGATGTTCGATGGCCAAGGAAGTAGCTTTTGGCCCTAATCATTTGAAAGCACATCATCTCTCTCCCGAAGGCACATTCTCATTAGCTTCAAAAGTGCATCAAAGAAAACAAAGTCAAGACCATGTGAAAGAAAGGAAGACAGAGAGAAAGAAAAAGATAGAGGGGGAGAGAGATGTGGTTTGCCTCACCATTCATCATCATTCGTCTGTCTTAAAGGCTTGGCTCAGATCCCTCGTAGTGGAATATGTTGATGAGGAAGAAAGAAAAGAATGGCAGCAAGGGAGATGGAAGGAAGGAGTGATTAGCAGAGTGAAGGAGGATAGGAGGAGGGGCACAGGATGTAAGTGAGAGAAAAGAAGTGAAGCAAGAGGAATAGAGGACAGATGGATGAAGAACGAGGGTAAGTAAGAGACAGACAATGTTCTCCATCAGATCAATGCTGCGTGTTGGAGGCCACAGCAGCAGCCCTGCTGCTGAGACGCTGTCTATAGTCAATTAGACGAGCTGCTTCACCTCCTCCTGTCAGACGCTGATTAAAGCCTGCAGCAGTCATGGCAGGTCTTCCTCTTCCTCCAGACTCAGACATGCTTCCTATTGCTGTGTGTCTCTGTCTATAGCCCCTTTCACACATGCAGTCTGTCCCTGAGATGTTAAGTAACATTTTCTGCATGGGGTCATGTGTGAATGGGAGTCGGGAACAATATTTAGGGGAAATCTGTGCCACCAATTTCCCACCTCAGGACCTAGTAACATTTCATGGAAAATGCCAGTAGAGCTGTGTTGTTACTTAAGGCAGTAACATTGCAGGTACAAGCACGTAAAGGGTTGCGTCCACATGACTCCGCAGATTTCTGGTTTCTGATTCAAGTAGATCACGAAAGAACATAACCTGTCTTACAAGCTTGTTGAATATTATACATTAGACGATTGACACTAGAAAAAACACAGCTGCTTGCCTGCCATGTTCCTGAAAATAATAGGAGATGTCATAAAAATGTAGGCATATTTCCAATACGTCATCGCGAGCATCACGTAGTCTACACGGGGAATATTCAGAGTCGAGTCGACGGACACAGGCTGTGTAAAAGGGGCTTCTGATTTAAGGTGTTAAGCCAGTGCTAAAAAATCCATCTTAAATTAATTTGTCTGGTCAAAATCTATTGTGATCAGATACTTTCATGCACATCCACCCATTCAAAAAGTCCTTTAAAGTCACAATTTTTCAATACTACCATTAACATTCTGCTCTATTGTGGTTTCTTTCAAGATATAAGACACCCTTGTCTCTGAATTTAATACAGCTGGAATAATCTTACCTCATTGGCATGTTTCACTTGTTTTAAATGCACACTGAGTGGATTTCCGCAGTGTGTGGATTGTAAACACAGCTTGCAAAGTGAACCATCTCTCTCCGGCTCAACAAGACGCGAAGGTCACAGCCCCTTGAATGCAGCTGCCAGAATTCAGCAGAAACTGTGCCGCCGAAACCTCAGGGAGCTGCTCGGGAATGACGTACCTGAACGAGCCTGAGTGATGAGGTGATGCAGATAGTAACATTTAATATGCAATGCAATGTCCTATGGTGTTGCCTAATACCATTGCAGGTTCACACACCCACTTCCAGAGGGTTGACATCAAGAAATATCCTCAACTTTCAAACTTAATCATGACATAATGAATCACAGGCTGTGAAAGAAATGGAGAAAGAAAAGAGTACAGCACAATTTCATCAATGGGGAAAATATCATAACTGTAGACAAATGAACACACTCATTTCAAGTGATCTGAAGAGACTTATAAAATGAAGTCAAACGTACATATTACCACACCGTTTATAATCAAAATGCAAATTGTAGATTAAATACAAGGCTTAATTGCATATTAAGATGGTCATTTTGCAGCATGTTTTCACTCAGGCTTGTGTGTGTGTGTGTGTGTGTGTGTGTGTGTGTGTGTGTGTGTGTATGGTCACGAGATAGGGGAGTGCGTGTGATTGATTGAGAGAATGAGTGAGTCCGACTGAGTTAGAAGGAGTACGTGCGCACCAGTAGCCTCTAATAAAGTATTAGCAGGACAAGCAATTTGCTTCTTTGCCAGGCTCCTTGGCATGAAAAGAAGGACTTTTACAATAATGAGAGAAGCAGAAGAGGCAGTGGAAATGAACTCTTATCTCAACTAAAAGAGGAAAAGAGGGAGACTTAAATAGCATAATATATCAGCATAGCGCAGAGGGGGGAGAGAGATAAATAGAGACAGAGAAAGAGGCAAAGCTGATTATTCACACGTTAGCCCTTTTTAACCTCTGGTTAGGATGAACCAATTACACCGCAGAAACACCTCTGCTAACACGGCCCTGCAGAAACATGGAAAATCAAATATGTATGAATTATATTTCATTATTATATTGACAATTAAAAGGTTTTTTTTAAAGTTTAAGAGGTCAAACACATTATTATATGAGACAAAACCATAATATGGGAAACATGAACCAACTTCACAAACCTGGACCTCGACATAAACCTGTGAAGTCATCACTGTTAAAAATCAAGAGCTCCTCTGCAGATAATTGTGAGCCTGATTTTATTCAAACCACTGAATATTTTAACTAGTCAGCAACTGCAGAATCAAAAGATGTACTGGTCTTTCTGGAGGACACCCCTGGGTGCTCTGTCACCTTTACCAATGTATTAATAATGCTTCTGATTTTACATTTGAATGCAATGAGTTTAACTTTGAAGGAAGATTTCCATTGTATTACAAGTTTTGTCTTGCAGACATTTGGTCATAAACCAAAGTTCGGACAAATTGAAAATTTGACCTGATGTTGGCGCAACATGAGAAGTCAGGCAATTCATCCTGTACAGGACATGAACGTGTGTAGCAAATTTCATACCACCAAATTAGATGACTACATGGGATTTAGACACATCTTGGTCCAAGAAATACACTTTGCCTAAGTTTTTCAGGGCAGCGCTAAGGCCTACTGTGAGCTCACACCAAGCAAAGGCAAAGCCCAGCATTTTCTTTAACCACATTTGTGTCTTGTGCTTTAAATTTTGATGCATTGAGGGACTGTGGAGTGGTGGGCGGGTTGGACCAGAACAAACACTGCATGTGACTCAGACGAGCTGAATGCCAGCATGCATTCAGTAACAGAGGACAACAGGCCTCCTCCAACACCCATCACACCAGGTAGTGAAAGACTCGCACTGTGGGAAGCCAAAAAGGAGGGATGAGAGCAGGGAGTTTTTATCCTGGGTGTGAGGCCAAAAATAACAAAATGTCCTGCTGCAGCAGTCTGCTACTTGTGCTGCTTTGTTGCTTTGAAAACTGTGAAGTTGCAGGTGACAGGGTGTGGGGATTGGTGTTTATTAAAAAATCTGTGGCGGTATTATTGATTGGAATCTTTATGTACACCTACTGGTACAGCATAAGGTCGGCATCTGCTTTTTTTCTCATGAGTAAATATAATAGGATTTTACTAAACAGTATAGTTGAAAAGTTTTGTGGGCTGAGAAGATTACATTTTGTAAATCCTCAAACCAAAAAAACAATTTTCAGTGACGTTTCTGCAGAACTTTATTCTCACCAGAGTGGAAAAACCTCTGTAGTAGTAGGTTTAGGAATTCCCATAGGCAGCAAGTGTTGTATTGATTAGTTCCACAATGAATAAGTAATCAAACAAACCTTATCATATCAGATGTGGACTGCACTGACTGGCGGATATCCAATCTTTCATTCTTAAAGTTCGTCTGGGAGCCATGTATCAGCTCCACATTATTACTCTACATCCCTTTGGAACTTTTTTTGCATCAAATATGTATTCCCTTTGCGGTCAAATGAAAAGAAATCTTTGAAAGTCATAATAAAAAAAGATGAAAGGTGTGAGCAGCCTGTGAGATTGTGTACCCATGCAATATCTCATCGAAGCTAACTTTATTGTTCATTGTCATGGCAAGGATAAATGAGAAAAGAAAGAAAGGTTATTTTTCACGTCACTCTTTATCCTGCCCCCTCTTTTCCTTCTTTTCTGTCTCTCTCACTCTTCCTGTCTCCCTCTTTCTTCTCCCAACTTTGCAAATGGAAGGTTTCGCCATCTCTCTGTTTCCCTCCACCGTTCTTCCTCTGCTCCTCTCCCATCTCCCCCTGCCTCCTCTCCTTTTCCTCCTCCTCTCATCTCCCTATCTCTGTCATCATCTCACCCCTCCTGCTCCATCTCTCCTCCCTCTGTTCGCCCTCCCCTCCCTCACTTCTTCCCTTTTCTTTCACGGCGTGAAATGTGTAGCTCATTAGTTTGCTCACCACACCGTCTCACGTCAGTCTGTCCTTCACATCTCGCTGCACTGCTAAGAAGTCATTTACGCCGCCGTGTAGTCCCCCCCCCCCCCCCCCCATCTCCCTATTTCCCTCCCTGCAAACCCCAGCACCACCAGCCTCCATATGGTTTCATCATCTTTTTGCAGTAGCACAAGAAAAAGACATTGCTACCTACCCCCCACCCCGCATCCCCAAACTCTGAACACCCTGTAAAACAGAAGAATTTGAGGGGTAGGGCTCAAGACTTGAAGGAGGAGGGAGGGACGAGGGGATCAGGATTATCCCAAGCGTAATGATACAGCAATTTGATAGAGAAGAAGGAAAGAGGGCGAAAGGAAAGGGAGGGGAGCAGGGAGGTGGAGGAGGGGGAAGGCTGGAAGAATAAAGCTTAAGCTGCTCCCGAAAATCATGTAAATGCAGAGATAATAAAGGAACTGTTTGGCATTCATGGGAGTGGGTGGCGCATCAGTGGGGAGAAATCTCAGTGAGAATGTTGACTAATGCCAGCTCTCTCTCGCTCTCTCTCTCCCTCTCTCCTGCTTCAGAGCCAGCAGGGTGTCTTTTAAGGAGGTGGTGGCCGGGAGTAGAGGGGTGGGAGGGTTTCAGGATGCAGGCCTCGAAGACATTTAATGGCATTATAGTTGAATCTGCCCTGTCATGAGGGAAAGTTGCGACATGTAACTTATACTGTAAAAGTGTACTGTCGAATGCACTGTGATAGGCAGTGGTGTCTAAAGCACAGGTGATACTAATAACATTAACTCTGTTCTATACAAGTGTCCCATGACAGTGAGCCAGCATGCACAATACCAGGACGTTGAAACTGAAGCAGCTAAATGGAATTCAGCCACCATTCATTTTATTATTTACATCTATGCTTTTCCAAAGGTGACATGTCAAAATCTCTACATTGAAAAAGGCTTTTGTACTTTTACATCTGACATATGTAAGTAATAATACAACAGTGTAAAAATACTTCATTACAAGTAAAAGTCCTGCATTAAACATTTTGCGTAAGTCAAAGTATTATCAGAAAAATGTGCTCGAAGTATCAAAAGTAAAAGTACTCATTATGCAAATAGGCTAATGCTAGCTACTTATTATAATGTTTTGTAGTTTGATAAATAGTAATGCATCATATTTTAAAAGGGCATCAACCACTTCTACCATGCTCACCCACATAGACAAATCAGAATGATTTGCCAGTATACCAACAAAAGACAAAGTATGAATAAAGACAACAACCAAAAGAAAAGAAAACAACGATGATACGTTTTGTGAAATTATAATGCAGGCCTTCCACAAATTCCACAGTGACGTGTCAACTTCGTATTAGAGTTCTTTAAAACTGGTTAAGTCAATTAAGCAAGCAAGCAGTGGTGAAAGAAGTAATTAGGTAATTTTCTTAAAAAAATACATTAAACAAAATAATTACAAGTCAAAGTCCTACTTTCAAAATAATACTCAAGTAAAGGTACAATGGGACTGCAGCAGCATTTTAATGTTGCAGCTAGTGTAGGTGAAGCTAATTTTAACTACTTAATATACTTGTGGTAGTTTAATATATTTTATATATGATTTATATGATATATATATATTATATATATATCATATTTTATCATGTTTGTTTTATATGTGAAGTCTTAATCTGTACAGTAACTATAGCTCTGAAATAAATGTATTAAAGTAAAAGCAAAAGTATGTTTGAGAATGTTTGTATAAAGTAACAGAAATACTCAAGAAATCTGCAGGTACCTCAAAATTGTACATAATGAAGCAGAGCATTCGTTCACCCAGAGCCTGCATTGGCTGATTGGTATCAGCTGTTTCATGTACGCTTCACAATCATCAGCTTATTCACAGCTGTGTGGCCAGTATCATCCAATCATATCCATGCAGGTGTACAGTGAGGACATTATAACCTGGCACTTCTCACTATGGCTGATAGGCCCATGCCAACACCGTTTACTGACACAGCTCACTCCTTCTGTACATCTTCCTCTTTACACAAAAAGCTAAATATTCAGTCCAGAGTAATGATAAAAGCTTGACAGAACAAGATCAATAAAACTGTATGAAAGAGGACACAATGAGCCAGACTCAATGAAAAGCAACCAATGTTGACTAATGGCTCCATTCTGATGCCTCTGGAAGACTAAACTGGACTGCCAGAAGCCCCTAATTAAAGAATATAGAGGACTTAGCGGAACTAATGTAAGGATATATTAAAAGTTCTTTACTCTCAACCCCTCCTGCATGCTTCACACTTATGCTTTATTCATATGTGACTCACTGTCTGGAGCAGGGCGTTACTCTAAATGATGAGGTGCACCTATTAAAGGGGATACTCAGCGTATCGCAAAATGTCAAGGGCAAGTTTGCCTTTATGCGAAAGTGAACTAGATGTGTGCCCGCACGGAGAAGGTGACATTTTAGTGGCACAAGGTGACCAAACACACCCCTTTAGCACTTTCACCAAAACCAGGGTCCATTCAAAATTATGAATATTTTTCTCTCTCACTCATATTTGTATGTATTTATTGCTGTCATCCTTTAACCAGGGATGTAGTCCTTAATACATGCATCCTCCCTGCACATTTTTCTTCTACGTTTACAGGAAATACAGCACCTTGGAATTTTTTTCTAAAATGAACCTCTGAATTGCTCAATCAATTGCTGTCTTTCAAAGAGCACTTTCTTTCTGCCTGTTGACGAGGATAACTTAATGACAGCAGTGTTTGCACAATAAAACAATAAGGTACATATATTGTATACGGTGTTATGTAGGACAGCATGTACTAGAACTGCATTACCTTCACTGTGACAGATGACCGTTATTCTGCTGTCTACCTGCTCAACAGAGAGGAATGTTTATGACTATTGGTGTGTATGTGTGCACTCAATCATGCGTGCATTCTTGCCTCTGTATGTGAGTCAATCAGAGCGACAGACTGCATTAGAAATAATAGAGGTGGAGGGCGCAGACAGAAAAGAATAAGAAAAAAACACAATAATGGGAAATCTGTCTGATGTGGAGGGTGTGTAAGCAGATAGCTGTATTTTATGTAAATCTTAACCTTTCTACCAGTGCTGGCTATCAGGCTTGTTGACAGCATGGTGCGTATCTGTCCTGTTGACAAGACGAGCAGGGAGACAGAGAGGGAGAAAGAGAGAGAAGACCTGTCACCGCTGACTAATTACACTGCAAGCAAACAGTTGAGTCCTCTGTTTACATTTGGACAGCCAAGGGAGGCCAAGATGAGCATCATTAATCAGATTTTTCTATTGCATACTACCAACACACACACTCACACATGCACTCATAAGATTATAAATAGCCATCAGTCATGTTTTTGATTTGACATGAAGGACGGTCTTTCTAATTACCAAAGAGTTTGCAGTGATGAATCCCAATAAAGAGCGGGGCCAGATGTGGTTAATCAAAACTCTCTGGGGTATCTGGAAGCCAAAACGGGGCTGCAAAACTGCAGTCAAAGTCAATGGGGACACGGGCCATTTCTCTCAAAATCATTTACAAACGGTTTCATTGGATTGTACAAGATATCGCGGGATTTGGAGATCAAATAAATAGATTTCACATTGACTCCCATGGGTATTACCAGGGAAATACCAAGGTGTTGACCCTCTCTCTTAAACTAGATCAATGCAGGAGATTGTTTTAGCTGGATTGATGAATTCATGTTTTTGATCAGTCAAAAAGGCTTGAGAAAATCCTTGTGCAACATTTTTTTTAAAGATGGGAGGTTTCTGAATGTGAACAAAAAGGCTTATTTATAGGCATATTTATAATATTAATGTAATGCTTAATAATTAAATACATTCCTTCAAAAAGGAAAGAAACCCCCATTTGATTTGAAGAATATTTATTGCTTATTTGACTCAATGTTGGGCTAAATAAATCTCAAGTATTTGGAGCTGCAAGCAAATCATCTTGTTCTTATTTATTTGTTTTCCTCATCAGGTTAAGGAATCATAGTTCAAGTGCACCCACTGTAGGTTATGAAATACGACTTTTGATTTGAAATATCCAATAGACATAAGCAAGGAACGGAAAGTAAAGGAAGGGAAGGAAAAACAACAAAATCAAAGGTGGAGAAAGGAGAGTAAAGAAGGTACGGCAAGGAGACGAGTCCCCTTGCCTTATCGTTTTAGCCGTGGACCACTGGTCATGGGTGGCTTCAGGTCATCTGGCACTAACACACTGAGCCTCAGAGAGAGGCACAAATACACACTTAGACAAGGGCCACTGGACAGGAGAGAGAGGGTGGAAGAGGAGGAGGAGGAGGAAGAGGGAGCTGTTCGAGAGAAAGAGCGAGTGTAGCTGGGCTGATGTGCTGCAGGGTGGAAGGCAGAGGTTTGGAGCAGGGCCATCAACAAGGACAGAGGAGGGGAGGGCTCAGATGGAGAAGAAAGGAAGTGATGAGATAAGATGAAACCTCATGATTGCCATGTGGACACAAGGTTGTTGCAGATAGTCAGATAAAAACCTAAATAGAATTGAAATAAGAATTCAGTAAAGCAGGGGCACATAAAGCAGCTTACAATTTATACAGTAAAGGAGTACAAGCGAGCAATAAATGCAGTTTGGATCATTGGGGAACTTAATAGTTAAAGCACTCTAATAGTGGACTAAAGGAGCTTGCATTGTATTCTCATGTCCATTAATGCTGGTACATATTTTGTACATTACAAGCACCAAAAATAATCATATCTATAAAATATATGTCCCCCAGAGTACCATTTTCCCATAACATTAAAATGTGTATTATAACATAATAATGCAACTGCAAGAAAGAACACAGGGGCCTCACCTGCAGCCAAATGCACCACTACATGTTCACCATTGCTAACTTTGTCTGTCTGCCATTTGGTGCTACAGTACAGCAGAGTTAGCAGTAGAGACTTCTTATTGTAAACAGCTGTGGCTGGAAATAAGGTTGGTGGGAGTTTCAGGCTGAAAAAAAACAAACAATAAACACAAATAGACTAAAGGGCTCAATAGAGCTGAGGGGGGCTTTAATGTTGGTGACAATTCTTTGAGGGTTTGTCACTATGAGCAACCCTTTTTGCATTATATGAGGTCATTTGGTCTACTATTAATACAAAAAATATTGACGGCTGCAGCTTTAAATTTCAGGGAGGCTCCATGCTGAAAACTTTTGAATTTGCCTAGCTCATGTTGCGAAAGCATGTCCTGCTATATTTGTCAGAAAAGGTAAAGGGTGCATGTACGTGTGTGTGTGTGTGTGTGTGTGTGTGTGTGTGGGTGTGTGTGTGTGTGTGTGTGTGTATGTGTGTTTGTTGACAGGTGACAGGTCTTCTGGGCCAGTGAACTAGACAGACAAGACGCATCACTGTCACCTCACGGCTGGTCTGACAGGCAGCCAGGGCGGCCATGACAGGCGTAAGTAACACGTTTTAGCCTGGACACTAACACACTGTGACATATGCTCCCTAGCACACAGGCTGTCCAATCACCACTTACAGTTTCTACACTAATTATAGGCACCACACAATGTTTTCTGTGAAATGCCAGTGATTTGGATGAAACCTGGTGGCGAATGATGCCTCTTTTATTTGTCAGTCAGCAAGTTTTGTGCTGAAATCTTCTTTTTTCTGTAGAAGTCTGGGATACGATGCCTGTAATGTATTTATAACACCACTTACTGAGATGACAAATGAAGTATTTGGAGTAGAAAGATGTTTCAAGTCATTGGTTTCTCTTAATCAAGTTTCAGTTTAGGAAAGAAAAAGCCGACACGCTTTATTGTTGGTAAACTCAATCAACATGCATAATGAGAGCTAATGGGCTCTATCGTCATGCAAATGCAGACTAAGGGGATGGAAGATTTAACAGTTGCTATACAGTTATGTCTATCATCAATCTATGATGTTAAAAATGTGTTGGGAATAATTTTGTCATTGTGGTAATTCTTTTTGTTTCATATCCACTTTCCTCAACCTTTCATGTCTGATTATTCTTGTACTTATTCTAATACCACTAAATCCATTTCAGCCACTGCTGCTCAAAGTGACACGTTGGACATGTAGACACTTCTTCATTTAAAACAAAATTTTTGAAAAGTCATGATTCCCAGTGGAATTAAAACGTTGTATTACATTGGCATCATGTTCAAATATGTTGTATAGTTCCACAGCAAAAACTTGTATTTCATTAAAAGGCCAATATCAGTTTACTGAGAAAGCCCAAGACTCATTTACTGTTTGTTATGTTTGTTTTCCTGAATAGACTTAGTTTGAAGCTGCGTGATGCACCATTGATGTAATATTTGTGACGTCAGTGGATGTTAAAGAAAAGATCAAATGTGTTGTAACTCTTGTTAAATCAGTTGAAGTGAAAACACTGACTCATATATACATATACTCATATATAGGGAAATCCTGCTGTGTGCAATGTAGTGTGTAGCCCACAATACATAAATATAGGATGCCACACATGGGGACGTTACAAGAGCACATGGGGAATGATGACAAGTTCAGCCATATGTAGTGTATATACATTTGTGGATTTAACTTTCTGCTGTTTCCCGGCTGCTTAGGAAAATCCATTTACAGCTGTCACAATCTCATAACTATAATTTTGGTGTGGATTTTTTAAATTAGATCGAACATTTTCACAGTCTTTTGTGTAGCAGGACAAAACAAATGAAAACACATGTGGACAGTCTCAAATAGCCGTTTTGTACTTTTATAACTGAATACATAAAAGTTCCTCTGCATTACAATAACTTTATGGGTGTTGATTGTGTAAAATGTGGCGTTCCCTTGATGTCCATTCTAGGTCTATTTTTATATATACATTATTCTTTAATAATTGGGTATTGTCACAGATTTGCTGATCATACCTGAATGCAACAGTCTCTTAACCCAGGAGATACTGTATGTACCAATTACCCAAGTTACCTGACTTTTTCTGTATATTCATTATTTTGTATAGCTGATTATGGATGAATCTGAAATTATGGTTAGTAAGCCCTGTGTTGCTCCAGTCCTGCTGTCCTGCTGTCTGGTACTTTTGTAACTGTGGAAAAGCAAAAGTTGGTGAAACAAGAGTGCAGCATAACAAGGACAAGACTGTTGACAGCAACACCACACAACATGGCAGACATTGTCTTGTTCTGTCACTGATGGTGTCTCTTGATAAATGCAACGTGACAAGGAAATGCCATCATAAAAATAAGACAGAATAAGCATCAGGAAATCAGGCTTGGTGCTAGCACACGTTTGACAGGAAAGGCAACCTCAGTCAGTGTGCACAAATGTATAAGAAAGTTTTATTATGAAAATGTATAACATAATTAAAGAATGATTCCCGATTATTACTACATGAGAGTTATTTTGTAATTTCTTTCAGCAATAGTAAGATTTTGCACACTCATGCATGTTCATTGCTGAGATTTGTAAATGAGGCAGACATGTTTTAGATAAACCTCCAGGTTAGCCAAACTTATTTGATAGAAAAAACAAAGGGGAACTGTAAAATTATTACTCAAACTATCTGTTGTACAAATCCATCACAGTTTAAAGACTGACTTCCAAGTTCAACTTTGACCTATTCTGCTTGCCGTAGTTATACACACACAGTTTCCTGTGCAATGAGGGATTATTACAGAAACTTTTAGTGTTTTCATTTTTCAGTTTTACCTCCACATAAAGTGGTTTAGATAGTCTGAGTAAACTGTTTTGTTTACAACCTGTCTGATCATCTGACTGCTTGTGCTTCTTATCCCATCATAGGTTATAGCTACCAGTTACTTTGGTGATTACAATGTTCTCATAACTGATCAATGGAAATTATGGCCAAAACTATAAAAAGACCAAAATTGTAATAAACTGGAAATTATACTTAGAAGTAAATAAATTAGTTATATCGTATATATATGTAAACCGTCATTCTGTTGAGTTTCCTATAACTTTACAATGCTAGAGATTTTCTGTCTTTGACTCACCGCTAAAAGTGCAACCCATGCTTCTCCTTAATTACGTCCCCTTGAAAGCTGTCGAACCCAGCAGATTATGTCAGATTACAGTTTGTCTAGAATTCTGCAGCTGCTTTCCTGATGGGAGCTAAATGGAGAAGACAATCTAATACTCCCTTTTAACTTCACTTCATTGGCTACCGGAGCAATTTAGGGTTGATTGTAAAATTGTATTGATCAGCCCTAGCTGCACTTTTCTCCTTAGAGTAGTCTAATAACACAACATTGTACCACTGTTGCTGCAATAAAAACGCCATTTAAGCCGCATTGAATATATAGACAGAGACACATTTTGCAGACATGAACAACTGTCTTATTATCATCTCACTCACATGGCTCTGTAACCTCTGACACTATTTGGGTCATTATTCTCACAAATGAATATACTAGCCTGACTAATGCTCATTATTGTCTCCTTTTTCCTCAGTCTCACACTCATGAATGAAAAGTCAATGTCTTGAATTCTTTATAAGGACTGAGTGGGTCATTATGCTGAGGGTCACCCCAGTAACAGCTTCCTATAGCCCATTATTGCCGTACACTCCAGAAATGCAGCAATTACATCCCTGTATACTATTAGAATTGGCCAGCTTTGCTTCAGAGGCAGCCAGCAAACAAACAGTGGTGAAGCTGAGGTCTGTCATGTGCTGGCCAGCGAGCATCATTAATGAGTGTGTGAGATGAAACATGGCACAATGACTTGCATGCCTCTGAGGCTGGGAAAAGTGGCACCGCAGGGACTTCCTGTACTGTATGAAGAGCTGTCATCGCCTGGGCAGTGCACCAGCCTCAAACGAGATGGTAATCGCTGTTTAGATGAGCACTACTGTGTTAGCTGTTGCTGGCATTGTGTGCATGTGCGTGTATTACCCATCTGTTACCAAATGTTAATCTGTGACAAAATAAAAGAAGCATCTGCAAGGCTTGGAGAGTTATTTTAACTAATTGATTTTTTCCTCTTCATCCTCATTAGGAAATGATCTGTGCGGACCCGATGCTGGGTCAGAAGGAAGGAGAGCCAGGTGGCCATCTGAATGGAATGGACACATTTGGGATTGTAAAATGCTCCTGATCATCATAGCTGAATGATCCCCTGTGACAGCTGTCTGCATGGTCAAGTCCCAACTTAACAGCCCCGCTTCATCATGCTACCTGCAGGTCATTTAAAAGTAAATAAAATGACTTAAATCATCGAAGGTAAATGACTTAAAGTGGCACAAATCAATATTTTTGTATAAAAAATGGATCAGATGACAACACGTAATATGAAATTGGATCGCTTGTAGCGATGAATCCACAAAGAATTTAAATCTGACTTTGCAGTCCCTCTCAGCTCAACGGAGCTATTTTAGAGTCGTTTAGTTCATTGTTTTGGTTTCCCAGCCTGCAACACTGCTCTCATCAATCCCATCTCCATTCTGGTTGCAGAAATCAAACCTGCTGTACACTTCCTGCCCGGCTCTAAACAGCGGACAGGTGCAGTTAGTAACTAGCTGGTGAATAGTGGAGCATTTCAGACCAAAAACAGAGCTGAAAGAGAGTAAATATTGGACTTACATTCATCAGGTGGCCAGAAACACAAATTGAATGCTAATGTTACTCTGTGTCTGCTGGATTTCAAAGAGGCAATTGCTTGCCGTGTTCATTATTTACAGGGTGATATGCCAAATCTATAAAAGCAGACTTCAAGAATTCAAAGACTTAAAACTTTAATTATATAACTGCATTTGAGGAATGTTTACACACACATACAGTTGAAGAGTTTGAGTTGTGGATGGAAAATCAGCAGTTTGTTTCTGATCTGAATGTAAGTCGTAGTTCCTACATGTTCCAATTCTGTGTTTGGATGTTTTTCACCCGTTCCATTCAGTGACATTGTGTCGAGTTTTAATGGGTCTTTTTCACAGCAGACATTTTGACTTGTCACAGCAGGAAAAGCACAGGTGTTACTAATAACATCAACGATGGCTCGGTCACATTCAAGTGTCCCAGTGAGCTGTGACAGTTTGACAGTGAACCAGCATGCACAATACCTGGACCCTGAAACTGAAGCAGCTAAATGGAATTCAGCCATCATTCATTTTATGACTTAAACCTGTGCTTTTCCTTCTGTGTCAAAATGTCTGTGAAAAAAGCAAGAGTAAGAAAATGAAATAGGGCAAAGCAATGTGCCGATTCACCATGTGAATGGGACTGACAGTAGTGATGGTTTTACTGTATTTATTAATTTATGTTACATTACATTCTCCTCCGTTCTGGCCATTGGACGAGGGTTCCTTATTGTTCAATCTGAGACTAACACACACCAGGTTTACAAACAATCATTATCTTTATCTTGCCATGCTGTAGCTGTATCAGCTATAGTTCTACTGGTTCACTAAACACAGCTACTTATCATATCAGATTCTCTTAAACTATCATCTTTGTATCTTTGTACAGTTCAAAAAGCATAAAATAGCATAAAATAAAAGCATAAAATGTCTAGATATTTCCTCCAAACAGCTCCTGCTGTATAATTCAAGGGTTTTGTAGCCAAAGAAAAGCACTGTGACAGTAAAAACCTAATATCTACCTCATTATCTCAACATTTACAGCACCTACATAAAAACTAAACTAGACAATAAATAGACTAAAATAAAACAGCTGAATCTTATCCATAAACATGTATGCACATTCTAAAGTATTCAATATGTCCTTTTTTGAAGTGTATATAAATATAAGTAGCCACTACAGTCATTCAACTGTCCTGAATATTTTCTTTTATAAATAAATTCCATGCCTGTTTGTGAACCTTTCCATGTGGAAAACATGGTTCTTCCCTCCTGTTCGCCTGTGTGAAGAATGAATATAGCCTACATGCTTGGCTTGTCCTGTTCTAGTGGGAATGGTACCAATATAAAAATGTTAATGCCATGCTCTACCAACTGAGGCCCATGGGACAAAATATGGAAATTTCTTAGGAGAAGTCTTTGGGCACCCATTAATATCATTATCATCACCACTACTGCCACCATCACATTTGCATGCCAGTGTGCTAAAGCTTTTTTAGATCAGTCCACTAAACTTAGCTACAATGACGACGATCTTCCTTCCTGTCAGAATCAGCTGAATGTGGCGGCAGCTGGCTGGAGGACTGCGAGGAACCTCTGATGTGACGTCCTCGGACGTTCGTTCCAGAAGTTTTGCATCTGCACCTCTGCCACTACCAGTCCTTGTGGCTAAGGTCGTGTGTGTGCATGTGTGTGTTTTGTTGCATTTGGATGCTGAGTGTATGGGTGTTCGAACACCCCCACCCCTCCAGAGGTCACTTTGAAATGGGATAGATTTTTCTAGATCTCAGCCAAGGCTGTAGGGAAGGTCACTTCATTAATCACAGCTAAATGCCACTGTCTGCCCGTCTCCCCCTCTTAACCAAGTAACACCCACAGATAACATCACTGATTGATACTAATAATTAATTCTCCTTCGGTACAGAACGACAGAGAGTATCATTCAGTGGGGAACATTTAATTACTATGTAAAGACTCATTAGGTTAATGCCATGGTGTGCTCCGGTGGCATGGGGGCCAAATAGATGTCTTCCTCTACCCGTAGCCTTTTGGGAAACAAGCTGCTTGCCCCCTCTCTGTCTCTCTCTCTTGCTTCCTGTGTCTCTTTAGCAGTATCCATCTACGTGCTAGCCTACTTTCTCTGCTGATTCAGTGTTGGAAAATGTCAACTCAGATTTAGCTTGAGAGGATTTTGGCAGATGGATTGAAGCACAAATGATGGGGGAAAGAAGCCATGCACACGGCTCAGAGTGTGTGTCTGAACGACTGTATGACTGTGTGTGCATTTACGTTTGCGGTGATTACGGTGATGTATAGTTTGTGTGTGTGTGTGTGTCACATTAGATATATAGATATATAGCCACATATGAGCCACCAGTGTATCTGCATCACATGCAAGAATAGAGGACATGCCATGTTATTTTAATATCTATCAATCCACAGTTGTGTGAAGGAAGCGGATGCAATGTACCGCTCAGAGGTTTTTACTTTTACAATAATACTCCTTGACATGTTCACATAAATAAATGTGTCATGTATTACTATCTCATTCAGTCTCTTTGTTTCCATTGCCAGTTATTTAAGCAGAGTAATGATTCAGCCTATGAAAGCTTTTACATTTGCTGTTCTTCACAGCCAGTGTCTGGAAGAAGCTTCCCTGGGAACAATCGTCCTGCACACAGGAAATGTTGCATTTTACATTTCAGGTTCATCATTCATGTATAGACCATAGTGCACAATAGAATTTGGTAGTTAACGTTAGCAAGGGTAGCCACAGTTGCTGAAAGAATGGGTTACAAGGTTACAAGGCTACAAAGACTTCATCTAAATAAAATTAAAGGAAAATAATTTACACATGAATCACCACAATATGACTCAGGCTTTTACCAAAGTAAAAGCCCAGCCTTTTATTTTATATTTTCTAAGCAATCACATGAACAGATTTAAACAGTACACACAGCCATGCCTAAACTAAGCTGCACTGGTCACTGATCAGATAAAATGGCCTGAATGCACCATCCAGATGCACCATTCAGCTCATCCCGCGGCCCTCTGCAAGACGTTAGCGCCATCTTGTGGGATATATTCACATCTTTTTCAGAAAATATTCAGCTGCAACCATCAAGCTGCAACCTGGGTGTGACGTCTTTTTACATTTCCACATTCAAAGCTTTTATTCACATTATCAAACTGAGCTTGAATTGGACCGGAGATGTGTGCAGTAGGACGCCATCAATCTGCTAAATCTTGTAAATGCCAAGTTATGGCTCAAAGCAGATGTGGCAGGCTTAGCAAGCTTAAAGAATATGTGATATGCTGTGTTTTTGAAAATGCTTTATTGTTTAAGTATAACATAAATCCACATAGATTAAAAGGACTGTAGTTGCTTTATGCAGCCTTTATAATATTATCAAGTTAATATTAAGTTTATTTCAATCACTGTGTGGGTGATATCAAATATGCATTAGCATAACATAATTTTACACAATCCATTTTGCTTCATTTGTCTCTTAGACATGGCATGAATATTATTGAATTATAGCCTGAACTTTTACATTCCTACGAAAGGAAATTGATTACCTTTAAACGACCCTTTATTCACAAAATGCTGGCAAATTCTACTCCAGCCAACTTGTAACCAACAAATCTCCCATACCTTTTCTGCAAGAAGCTGATGTAATTCGATCACTGGAAGTTAATAAAAATCCTTTGTGTTTGGTGCCTCTAAGACTCTAAAAATGTCTCTAAAATTTGGCATTTCACTGACATTTACCCAGACAGAGTGACAGAGACCCTCTTCAAGCAGTTGCTGGGAACTATTTTTGGAAATGACCCCAGCAGATTGACAAAATGCAAATAAATAGCGAAGAGCAAATGGATTTATGATCAATATTGGCAATAGCAGATAGACCACAGATGTCTGTCAAATTGGATTTCTCAATTTTGGATATATTAGCCTGCAGGTAGTTGCACCTTGCACTACTTGTCTTGTCTGTACTTGTCTGTAATTGTCTGTACTTGTTACGCACCAATACACCACAGCAAATTCCTCGTAACGTACTTGGCAATAAACCCAATTCTGATTCTGAAGTAATTACATAAAACAATGCAAAGTATGCAGACTTGCCCATAATGTGCATTTATGGTAGAGTGAAAATTCAAATGCATAACCAAACTCCACAGAAGGGCAGAGGGACAGTGTGGCTGCCAGAATATTCTTAAAACTTCACAGACTTTGGTAAAGGTGAATGACAAGGGGAAGGAAACTTTTAGCTCATTTGGTTCATTTTAGAGTTAGACTATTAAATTAAGCCTGTGCCAGGCACTAAATTGTCCTTTGAAGATCACTGGCTCCAGCCATTAATGAATTATTCTTTTAAATGTTCCTTTACAGGAGGGAGCCCGTCGTAAACCACATGCATGGAGGTTATATCATGACACTGGGCTTTTATGTGTTTTATGAACTGAAATGCATCCGAGGTTTATTGTTTCTTTAAATTACTATAGCTGTACTATTGCACTGGGGCTCAGTGGTTACAGCAAAAAGGTCTGCTCATGAGGTGACAGACGTTGGCATTTTTATACTGTATAGTGTAAGATTATAATATGAATTTTTAAAAAGTTGTTAGAACTTTTTTCTTTTAGGGGATAATGTTTGTTGTTTTTAAATGCAATTAATAATGCAAATGAATTACGGACTACACAACTTGCTCAGTGTAAAGCTTAATGGTCTTTTTCAAGTTCTTTTGAAAAATTAACCTTTTCCAATTAGTTTTGTTTTTCATTTAGTCTGAACAGTCGAAGTCTCTTTCTTGTCTTGATTTCTGCACACAGAGGCAAGCATCCTGGTCACCATCTGCTGATTGGCTGACTTTGATTCTCAGGTGGCCCAGGAATACCGAGGACACAGAAAAGGAAAAAATCAAAGTACAGAGTGAGGAAGAAAAATGATTTCTTTTAATTCTTAATTAAGTCATTTTAAATGGATAAACAGGTGGAGTATATGTATATGTAAACTAACATACATTACTTTCTCGGTCTTTATGTAACAGACTTGTAGTTCACTTTCTCTCAGAGTCAAAAGCTATATAGGAAGTTGGATGCCAAGAGTACCTGGGGCATCGTGCACCCTGCACACAGAAAGGCCAACCCTAAAGGTTACAAAGAGAGAATCCAGCCTCTAAAGGCCCTAGTGCAAGGTCCTACCTAGGGCGTCGCTTAAGGCCAGGCCTCAGGACTACAAAAGCACAATCTAGCCACTGTAGATAAACCCTTGTACAGGATGCTACCTGGGAACCTGCCAGCTCTGCCAGATACAAAGACAGTCAATGTCACAAAGAAAAGAAAAAGCCACCGGATCTCTTTGGGGAGGAGCTGAGCAAAGACATACCCAAGAACAACTACAACCTGCACTCATCAGAGGACATATAGATTGGGAGAGTGCTACCTTCATCACCATCAATGATCCTAATTACCTAAGGGATCCCTTCAATGGCAGCGTGCTCAATGATGCCTGAGTGGAAAATCTTACCACTAAAAATATGTTATATTTGTGACTAAATAAGCAATACGGTAAAACTTTACTTTAAATTTGGTTGTCTGTTGACAGGCATTTCTCCAGCAGGTTGGTTACCATGACCGACGCGCTTGTGCATGAGTGCTGCTAACATGGTGTCACATGGATGCTACAGTTTCCACCTCTTTGAGCAACCAGAGACTGGTTTAGATCAGGGCTCGAAACCCCAGTAGGTGGGATGTTTTTCTCTCCAAAACAGAGCACAGGATGGAAAGTGAGTTTTGAAAGCCAGAAGGTTGAGCAGCTGGCCAAGTACTGGCTGAGTCATTGGTATTGATCCATAACCCTTTCAGCCCCCACAGATATATTATGGTCATTTTGTGCCATCCAGCAGTAAAACTCGTACTCACTTTAAATGCTGCCCCCAAAATTTGAGAGCAGCGTTGACTCAAATCCCAAACACTCATTATTGATGAATACCTCTGAATACTTCACATTTGAGTATTTAATCATTTGATTAGGTTTTATATGGACCATCTTCGCATCATTGTGTTTCCTTATATTCTCCCATAAAATAGAATAACTATTAATAATACCTTTGAAGAAAACATGGGACTGACATGAGACTAGACATACAGAAAATACTAATTCACTTTTATTCTTACCCATCCACCTTTGAATTTCACAATTTTATGGAGAACTTTGCAGATTTACTCATAGCAAAAACAACAAAAAAAAAACAAAAAAAAAAACAGCTGAAACTGAGTGAACATGGAGCCTATTATCACACAGATACATCCACGGCTCCACAGACATTGAGTGGAAAAGGGCAATGATAAGTACAGTTTTGATAACTGAGAACTGTCAGTATCACTGAAACAGGATACCCATTCAGATGGAAAGTAACACACCAACATTGAATTCACAAGGTCAGTCTCTTAAAGACTGCCAATGGAGCAGCTCCAGGGTTATGACATTGTAGATTTCAATCTTGATTTTCCAGCTTTTCAGGCTGCTAGCGAGAACTGTTCAAGCCACAGTTTAGTCAGTTAAAATTAGTCTTTTTTTTATACATGATAATAAACCCTCAGTGTCTCGGGGCTTAGTTTACATGCTTTAGTCCATTCGTGTAAGTGTGAACGTCCTGCTGTTGGCTGCCATGATTCATAAACTTCTGGCAATGTAGGCCTACAGTAATTATTCATGACAAGTAACACCCACTATGTGTGGGTGAGAGCAAATCCAGACATGTTTCAGCAAGCAAGATTTTTCATACTGAGGATCTCATGATTCGGTGGCGCGGAGGCTTCTTATAATGAAACGTTTCACTGCATTGTTAAGCAGTCCTCCAGGCTACTTTATATGTTATTTACTGTAACAGAGTGTGACTGTAGCTTACTGGCAGGATAACACAGTGGTGCTGAGCATAGACTGCTGCTGAGTCAAGCCCACCAGAGCCAGTCAGGCCTGGACCGGAACTTGACTTTGCCTTCACAATAAAGTTTCGTTTCATGAATTTTGAAAACGTAGGCCCGTTAACATTTTTTTAAAATGAAAGCCAATCGACAATCTTATGAAACAAGAAAATAAATAAAAGAATAAAAAGAATAAAAGAATTACCGACTAAAAGCCATGTTTTCTGAATACATTTAGCTGGTGGAGTGTCTTTGCTTTAAATGCCATTTTTATAGCATATATTGACCTTTGATTGACATTAAAGGAGGCCAAAAGTGACAAAAAAAAAACACGTATAAATAACAGCTAGGTATACGGTATGTATTTTAGTGCTTAGCCTGTTTCTCGCGGGTTTTGCGCAGCATGTTGGCAAGCTGTTCGGTTTCCACTCCCACGCGGCCATTATTTTGAAACCCCCTCCCCCCCCGGCGGAAGTGAGGTGCAGGGTGCATTGCCTCGTGCTTGCGCAGCGGTGTTGTCGCTCTGCCTCCAGGACGAGTGACAGGCGGACGGGAGAAGTTTTCTCCTCCAGCTTCGCCTTCTCCACCATGGAGGTCCAGGCGCATTTCTCCCGCGAGGAGATCAACAGCACGGTGTGGGAGGTTCCGGAGAAATACACGCGGCTCAAGCAGATAGGGACCGGGGCGTACGGCTCGGTGTGGTGAGTGCCTCGACGTCTACTGAACGCCGAAATGAAGTGTGTGTCGCGGCCGGGACGGGGGCTAACGTGACCGGGGCGCCGGGGCTCCCCGCCGAGCTCGGCGCCCCGGTCACGTTCAGCCGCCCGCACCCCGGGGTGGGCCCGTGGCCCGGGGCCCGGGGCGTAACGTTACACCGACCCGCCGCCCGACACGGCTGCTAACTCACGTCGGCGAGTCGTAACACACCTGGACCCCCCGCGTGTTCTCCCGTGCAGCGACGGAGGACATGTCGCTAGTTGAGAATGTCAATATTAAAGATGGCCTCTTCCCTCTGTGATTCCCGCATTCACTCACACGCAGGCTACAGTAATGCAGAGTAGTGGAAGCCACAGGAGTTATCTGCATATTGTGTAATACCTATGCACACGTTCGTAAACATGTAACGTTGTGCGTCTTGTCTCATATGTCTACGTGTATTTCCATGTAGTAACAGACATGGTGCAGAGATTCAGTTACGCTTCAGGGACGCACATAAATGAAGGGTCAGGCCGTAACTTTCAGTGACAACATTTGCTGTTGCTGTTGTGACATTCACGTGTTTGTTCAAGCAAATGGCGTAAATACATTGGACACACCCAACAGCACTCTGTTTTATTATTGATTTCCAGGTAAACGTTGCTTATCCAGCTGACTGGATAAATAAAATCAGTGTGTAGGTCAAGGGATGCTGCAGGTTTGGTCATAAATTTGTAACACATTATATTTGTGATGTAATATATGCTGTATTGTGATTTTTTGGCGATGTCCCATCATAAAAGGTAAAACATTGGCTTTGCATTGGCAGAGCAAAAGAAAAGGCTTTTGAAACAGCCACCAACTGTTTACCAACATTTTGTAATGTAGGCCTATTTGTAATTTTTGAATACAAAACTCTTTTTATTTAAATGTATTTACAGTTTTTCCCCCTTAAAACAGTAAAAAAAGATATTTCCTTTAAAATATATCAGGATCAATCTTAGCAACCCCATGTTTCATTAGCTCTAAACTACTGTGCTGTCATCTCATTACTGTGGTAGACCACACGCACTTAAGTCATAGATTTTCTTTTATTTATTCTTAGCAGTGCAGTAATAAGAAATGTAATTACATTTCAGTATCTGTACAATCACATGAATATTCTTAGTTTCGTAAGTCCATTGATGGATGCCTTCTGCTGAACATTCAGTGAGTTTCATTCATTCAGAAAACTGGTCATCTTATATGGCCAGTTTTGGTGTTAGTCCACACCTAGTCTCAGCTTACTTATTTATCCCATTGTGGGTGTTTATAGATCATTTGTCTGTGCACACTAACCAATGAGGCTTGAAAGGTGAACAGTCTGTGAGCCTTGGGATGGGGGAAAAAAATCCAAAAAGGTCAAAATGCTTTAACATCCATCATAGTGGACTTGGTTCTGTCGTCAGAGCTGCAGATACTGGCTGCTTAACTGTGGATAACAGGGTTCTAAGCATTATAGTGTGGGAGTTATGGTCTGGTAAAGCTTAAAATGTCTGACCTTTAAAAGAAGCACCATTTGATGAACTGGGATCAAGCCAACACCATTATGTGTAATTATGCCAAACTGCAGCTTTCTCATAAACCGTCTTGTGGGGAAACTGCAAACGTAGGAAGAGAAGGAAATATTAATGAACAATTTCATAACTACTTTTGTGTGAGATGTACTGTATTTATTGTAGATGTTTGTCTGTCTTGGATCAGCTGCTGCGTGTGAAATTGACTGTAATATCCTACTTTAGTGCATCAGTGTTGTCCACAGTGCTATTCACAAGTGATGTGTGTAATGTGTGTTGGTGGATGTGGCTCCAAATAGCCTAACAAGCCTTTCCTCCTACGGTTTGGTGCCCTGCAGATCACTGCAGACATGCACATCACGAGCTGCCAAACATTTACATGTTGATACTCAGTAAACCACAGACCCCCCACTCAGTTAGAGTATGAGTCTCACGTACAGTCCTCCATCTGAAAGCCTCTTTGCCGTTGCATACGATTTCATGCAGAACTTCTTAGCGAGAGTGAAACCTCAAAATAGACCGTCCTGTCATTTTCTCAGTGCTCTGCTTCAAAGGAGCGAAAATTGTAGTGAAACTAGAAGGCATACAGAGACGCAAAGCTATTGACTTGTTGTGTCATTACTCACCACAGCTCAGCAATAAATGAGAAGACTAAAGAGAAAGTGGCCATTAAGAAGCTCCACAGGCCCTTCCAGTCAGAGATCTTTGCTAAGAGGGCCTACCGAGAGCTCCGACTGCTCAAACACATGAAGCATGAAAATGTGAGTAGATTCAACCCAGCACAGCTCCTACTTCCTTTAATAGACTGTAGTTTTGACAAGCATTTTTGGCCTTTAAAATACATAATTATTTTGAGTTTTAGATATGAGAATATATGCTGGAAATACTTCAGCTCCTCACGTCTGCTTCCACCTCTCTGGATGTGTCACCTTGCTTTTTCATTCCAACTAGGTGATAGGACTTCTTGATGTGTTTACACCTGCCTCAGGCCTCGATGACATCCAGGACTTGTGAGTATTTTTCACCATCTTAGCAAAGCCCTCGGGCAGAGACAGGTAGCAACGCTGATGATCTGCAGGATTAGTTTTTACCTGCAGAAATGCCTACACGGCTGCAGAACCTTTGGGAACAAGGATCGTTTTCTATTTTGGGGGTTAAACAATAGGTCAGTCTCAAGAGTGATGGGAGAATGTTTTTTTTCTCTTCTCACTTTTTGTGACTGTTTGACAGGTTTGTTGACTGTGGTTAAACCATCATGCCTCAGTAACATTTAAAAACTTTCAAGAGGAAAATCCTTTTTAGGAGAGTCATGGGCATTGGACAAAAAGTGTGGTCGTCTATGAAAGAAAGGCCCACTGTAATGTCATACACTATATGGCCAAAAGTATTAGAACACCTAAATATTGCATCTATGTGTGAATGTGAACATGTCATTCTGAAGCCATGAACATAATATGTAATAGTACTAATGTAACAATATATCAAAATATCATTGTATGCATAAGAGTTCTATTCTGTTATTCTTCCCATATGATGAATAACCCTGATGAAGGAACTTTTAATATGCAAAAATAAACCCATCATAAAACTTACCAGGTTAGTTAATAAAGTAAGCAGTTTGACAGTGAGTTGAGGTTATCTGTGCTGAATATTTATTTTAGCGTGATGTGACTGACGAGTACTGTAAACACTAACACTATTTGTAATATGAAAATACAAGAAATTAAAACATTTATTCATTTTATTTGGCCATTTATCATTGTAAATAGTTATGTATACATTATTTTATAATGACCAAGTTAAGTGTGCTGGTAAGATGAGTACATTGAATTGTAAATGTAGTCTTTTGCAGCAGCAAATTAGGCAGATACTGCAAAGAGGAAGAATATATTGAAGGTTGTATAAATATGAGCGTTGCATAAACATACACAAGCACCTTAAGCTCCTTAATGGAAGTATGAAAAGACATGGATTACAGTATTAATAGGGTGTGGAAAATGACAGTGGACAGCAAAGGAAAGCTTTTTCTTGTGCATTAGCTGTGATCTTGACTGAATAAGGCTTGTCTAGTGTTTGGACTGTTCAATAGAGTTAATCATACTGTCCTTCTCTTTCTATCCATTCTATTGCTCGCTCGGCCTCTCTCTCTTTCTTTTTCTCAGCTACCTGGTGATGCCTTACATGTTCACTGACCTGTCGAAAGTTCGAGGTCATCTCTCAGAAGACAAAGTTCAGTTTCTCGTTTACCAGATGCTCTGTGGACTCAGGGTGAGCGGGGAAGCCGACCTTACAATACCAACATACAATTTTATCTCAAAGCATCATGACAAGTAAAATAACTATATAAAACCTTTATAACTAAATAACACCTCACTGAGTTGGTTCCAATGTAATCATGTAACACAGTCCTGCCAGAATTATATTGTATTTTAATATATGCCATAATAATGACAGATAGATGTCTGCACTTTGATTACATGACACATATAATAATGAAGGGTGCAGTGGAGAGTCAACCTTTTGGCATTATAACACAAACTCATGATGGATTTTATATAATTATAGAATAATATAAATATATTTAGGTATTTCAAATAAGGAAACAAACAGATTCATGCACTTTATGAAAATATACCAGATTGTTTGCTATATGCCATGTGCGAAAAAGAAAAGAGTTGTCAGGTGAGCTCATAGTGCAAACAGGCATACTAATAAGGCCATTGTGTAAACAGGCATATTCAAATTACACAAAATACCATAAATTAATGCCATATAGCATACAAACATTTTGGATGTGACTTCAATAAAAAGGCCACAAACTGTTCCGTCTCTCCCTTTCTGCAGTACATTCACAAGGCTGGAATCATCCACAGGGTAAGTACAAGTCACGTGAGAGAGCTGGCGTTAGAGGTACATTGATTGGTCTAGGGGAAATAGACCTTTACATGCTGCTATTAAGAAACTGTAATGTGTGCAGTGGTTTGTACTGCACATTATTCTGGCTCAGATAGCAGACCCGTGCTTCTTCCACTGCAGAAGAACATGGGATGTTGATTGAATTTGTCATTGTTACTGAGCCAGCTCAAACCCTGCCCCAACAGGTACGGGGAGTTGACTCGTCTCTTTGATATGACTTAGATGACTGCGTGTCTAGAGATGTTAGGCCACACCCTTCACATCCACTGCCAAGACTTGTGGGTGTGCATGTGTGGAGTAGGGAAAGTAGGGTTAGACAAAGACAGCACTTACACTGTGTATGAGGCAGATATTAATGACTTTTTCTCGGTCGTACACACTCAGTTTGTCCTCTGTTAAAGTGTTATCCTGCTACTACTGTTGTATTTCCTAAATCAGTTAAGGTGTTATCAACACTCACTAACAGTGCCACATGTATTACACATTGTCACAGTATTTTCTGAATGACTCTGCAGAAATGAGTGTTATGGTCAGTTTAGTCACAAATTGTGTCACATTATTTAATCCCTGTTTAAAATCCCCCCCAGTATTCATGTGTTAGGGCAAACAGCTCAGCCATGTTAGGCCACAGGAACAACAAGCACTAAGGCTCTTCTCAGGTCCGAGTTTTGATATTGCAGTAAAAACGCTATAATTTGCTGTTAGTCACCATGTGCAATAAGTAAACATCACTGAGTTCATTTTCTTTTACAGGATCTTAAGCCTGGAAACTTGGCTGTAAACCAAGATTGTGAACTGAAGGTTTGTACTTTGTGGGATTAGACTAGAAAAACTAGACAAAATGTACATGATACGGCTGCTGCAGCAACAACTTACTAGGATTCAGCAGGTAAAGACGAATGTAATAAAAATATAGAATATAGAATAAGTAATATACAGGAAACAGCATATGTATGATTCTTATGTAAACGTGGCATGGATGTGTGTTATATAGAATAACAATTACTGTATGTGTACATAGAATGTTATAAAATAATAATAAATAATATATATAAATTAACTTTACAGATGTTTGTTTTATACAGCGTTCATGTTCCACATTGTGATCAGTTTCTTTGCTTCCGTTGCAGATCCTGGACTTCGGGCTGGCCCGCAGTACTGACGCTGAGATGACGGGCTACGTGGTGACACGTTGGTACCGGGCGCCTGAGGTCATTCTGAACTGGATGCACTACACCCAGACTGGCAAGACAATCGTAGCTGTTACATATTCTTACCTCCGTTCTGTTGTCTCAGTTCTGAGTCGGAGCTGTAACTGTTTGTCGCGTGAAAAAACATCCAGTTACAGGGCTGTCTTTCTTTCAGCAGAGGCTTGTATGATACTTTATGGGTCAGCAGTTTTTATAATCCTCTCGTTGGTGCATGAAACGCATTTGAAGTAGCATTGGTTTCATTCTGACAATAAATCTTTTTTTCCCTTAATCTGTTAGCAGTCGACACAGATGGGTCTGACAGCAGCCTGATAGTGCTGAGACTCAGTGACAGAGCTGTCACTGCAATGAAACTGACTTTGCCAAGATTTATGCTTCTGTAGGAGATAGTGGTTTTTCATTTTGTAAACAGCATCTACAGAATGGAACGTAGCACAGAAAGCAACTCTGGCAAGTTTATACCCTTCATAGGATTGTATTAGTCACCAAGTATTCCTCAATATAAACAGCACGATAGATCCTCCATTCTCTCTCCTGAATAGGAACTTTGCTGGGGCATTTAAATGCCACCTTCCTCATTTCTACTGCACTGAGCTAAACTTAAATCACTGTCAGTGATGTGTATTCTGCTTGTGTTCTCACAGATGTTTTTTTCTTTGGTGTTTATTCTAGTGGACATCTGGTCTGTGGGCTGTATCATGGCAGAAATGATCAATGGAAAAACCCTATTCAAAGGGAAAGACTGTATCCTTTCAACTGCTTTCTCCATTTACTGAACTTGTGTCTTCTGGAGCCTATGTAATGCAAAATAATGACATAGAGGTAAAGGGTACAGAAGAGGAAACATACTGTATGATTCCCATCAAGTTTTAATATCACTTTATTAAATAATTGTAATAATAAAGGTGATTGAAAGCCACTTCATTAAACAGTGACAGTTTTATTTGACAATGAGCACTATAAACACAAAAGGCAATTACAGTATATTACATGCAGCAAACGAAACTCATTGTCTCAGGCAGCATCCAAATTGGCTGCTGCTGCACTATATTACATACTTTTTCTGTATGTTTTACATTTTCTTTTTATGTTCTATTTTGCACCTGATGCACTTTACTGATTAACTGCGCCTGCTAGCAAATAAAGCTGTCACCCTTTTCATCAAGTGGCTTTCAGTTTCCTTTATTATTCTGTTATACGGACCTGCTTGGAAACCCTACTTTCCACTGTTTCTTGCTTTTTGACCCACCAGGACTTTTCAGGTTTGAAAATCCTTGATTGTAATCCTTTTACTACCAGACATGGACCAGCTGACCCAGATCATGAAAGTGACTGGAGTACCTGGAACAGAGTTCATACAGAAGCTGGACAGTCCAGAGGTAGGACATATTACAGTATGCAGAAGTCATAAATATACATGTATGTCATGAAACAACAGTTGTTTTGTTGCTTTGTTAAATCACAGATCCCAGTGGCAGATACTTCTCTAATATTCACCAACTTTAAAGCTGTCAGTATTATGTGATTTCCCCTGAGTGAAAATGCCTCTAAATCTCTCTCTCATTTGGAATTGGGTACACTAAATCCTTCACTGAAACCCATGAAAATGTCCCACTAGCAGCCCTCAGAGGTTGCAGTATACATTACATCCAACAATAACAACACACTGAAGATTTTGCCATTCTTAAAAAGTAAAAATATAAAACTCCTGAGGGTGGCACTAGAGGAAAAGGCAGTCCTGCCTTTCAACAAAAAACATGGAGCAGGAAGAGTTAATGACTTTCAGTAACTTAATTATTTCAGTTATTTAAAGACAGAGAAGTTATTATAAAAATATGAATTTTATCCACAGGGAACCACAAATAACAGCTTAGACACATGTCTTTACCAATCAGTCAGTCTGAAACAAGTTCTTTACCTATTCAGTAATTTGTTATAAAACCCAGAACCAAGGACTGAATGATAAATTATTGTCACACTATAATAATACAAATAATGAATTCTGCCTAATGTTTTGCTCTGTGTGCACTATAGTGGATTTCTGTGCTTCAGAATTTTCATTAAATGTTACATTACATTTTTTATTTTTACCAGCAAGGTGATTTTGTTCATGCAAGTTCATTTTTTATATTGATGATTGAACAGACTCAAGCAGTTGATTAGTCATCTACACATAAGCTAATAGCTAACAATCAACTCATGTCTTTAAAGAGCATAAAGGTGTGTGTTGTAAGTGATCCGTTTAAATGGGCTGAAATTAAATTAATATTTTTTGTCCATGTCCAGAGATGAAATACAAAATACTGTATGTCCTCAAAAGTAAATAGATACAGTACGAGCTGCTTTGATTTGCATTGCAATCTTGTCAAATTTTGTTTTTGCTGCTTCTTAATTTTATCTCTCTTTTATCCTAAAAAAAGGCCAAAAACTATGTTAAGGCCCTTCCTCGCTATCCCAGAAAAGACTTCTCCACGTTGTTCCCCAGAGCCAGTGTAAAGGGTGAGTTTAGACAGAGCCTTGTTTCTTAGGCTCAACTAGTCCACACATGTATTTTTACCTTTTTTCCACCCTTGAGACACATTTAGTACAAGTACAGTCTTTTACTGCTGTCCGCAGCAGTTGTCGTTAAAGTAACCATCTGTTTAATTTGCTTAAAATGTTAATTTTGTTACTTTCTGTGTCTGAATGATATAACACCATAATGACTCTGTTTTCACCCTCATCATGAGAGCCTTTCCACTTACAGCTCTAAACATAAGTAGGTGAAGAACAGGACGAATTCTCTAAGTGGTACATTTTATGTATCTGGCAGCAGCAGAATTTATTCTTTGTTTATCTGTTATATCTTTTGGAATCAGCTTAAATTGTTACATTAGTTTGAACGAATTGTATAAGTCTAGCTTGGCATCGCCAGACTAATTTGCAAATGCGTATTAGTCTGGAACCCCTTAGTTCATTTTCGATTTCCAAGGGGCGGAAACAACCAATCAGCAATGAAACACCGTCCTGTCAGAGCTACGGCAAACACATATTTCTTATCAACATAAAGTTTAAGTGCAGATCTTTGTTCTTCTTTTAGGGAAAATTTACCGTATGTTTAATTCTGCCACTGTAGTCGGCCAGAGAACGCTGCATATCAGCAGCCGCCATCTTGGATATTTACAAAGATGCTTCAACAGCGCTACTCTCTGTCAGTCATCGTATTAAATCCGCCTCATACTAAATAAACGGTTGTGATTGGCTCGCCTGATACCATTACCAAGTACCAATCAGTCTGAATGGGAGAGGGGTCAGACGTATCTGCCAGAGCAAATAAAACAGGAGCTTGCAGATTCATCTGGTTCCCAGGCTAGTATTATTCTGTACCACTGACCCTCTGCAGGTATCGACCTGCTGGAGAAGATGCTGGTTCTAGACGGAGACGAGAGGCCTACAGCTGAACTAGCTCTGGAGCACCCATATTTCGACAGCCTGAGGGACCCAGACGACTTTCCTGAGCCTGCGCCATATGATGACAGCCATGACAACGCCACATTGTCCCTGGAGGAGTGGAAGCGTAAGTGTATTTTCTTTTTTGAAGTGTTGTGTGATGATTTACAGCTACACAAACAGGCCTGTTATAGGGCTTCTGTTAATGTGGTGATTCATAATTAATGTTAACATGCCATGCAATATCAATATACCTTTAATGGTTTTCTGTCTAAATTGTTATTGAAGTTGTAGAAATGCTGCACATGCAGAAAACCAATGTTTTTTTTGTCTGCAGGGTTATGTTTCAGAGAGGTGAAAAGCTTTGTGCCGTTCCCACGGCGGGACTCTAAGAGGAAAAACACCCTGACTATTTCTTCATGACCTGATGAATGTCTCGTAACTACTGATGCCCCAACCTACACAGCATACAGCCAATGGTGCCCTTGTATATTCCAACCATGGTGTCACTCTATTTCTTTTACCATGGATATGTTTAGATTTTGAATCAGTGTTCAGAGAGTGAAAACTGTCACTTTTTTTTTTTTTGTAATGTGCAATTGTTTCCTAAGTGCAGATGCTCTTCATGTTACACAGTCCCTATCAGTGAATTGTATTGCAAATGTATTGTGACCAAATGTCACAGGGTTTACTGTAAGATTTACTGTAACATTGTTTTCCAATTAAACAATAAGACAATATGTGTATGAAGTTTTGTTTTTGCAGCAATTCGTAAAAGTTGCTGCACAAGACATACTACACCCAAAGATTCTGGTCTAACTCATGTCCTTGTAAAATCTCTTATCATTAAAATTAGTGCAGTCTAAATGAGCAGCAAGGGACAAAGAGGTTTGCTCATGAATGTCCTGAAAACCCCTGACCAAACAAAGGCCCCAAAAGATTAGAAGTTGCTGTGTGAAATATGCGAATATACATATAACATATATGTGCAGTATGTCACCAGTGTCAGCTGGAAAATGCAACCATGAAGGTGTGTATTATACTGAAAGCAACTAGTCCTTTTATTCATATATCTGCTTGTATCACTTAGTGGCTCCATACTTCACTACTGTAATGTCTGCCATGCTGTACATACCATAACTTCACACTTGAACACTATTATAAGACCAAACCCTTGTGGATCTTTCCAGCACGTGGCAGCGTTTCAATATGTACTTGACTGGGATGGTACATTTAGATAATGCTGTGTGACGTATTATATTGCACATTCATTATGGTTATTCTGTTTAATTAATTGTGTCATCTGTTTTATTTGATTAGGAATCCTGCACTGGACATTTTGCTGCCCATGAGTCTGATTTTAACCATGTAATACATATAGCGCTCTGTTGCTCTGGCTCTGAGTAGTTGAGTGTGTGTGCTTGTGTGTATTGGGAGCAGAACAAACAATTGAAGTCATGAGCATGCCTGTGTGTGCTCATGTGTTGTGTACATGGGCTGACAGGACAGGTTTCAGGCTCCCACTCCAAGCCGTCCACATGTAGTTCAGGGTGCTGTGTGGAACTACACATTTACAGATCACACAGCTGCACTCAGATCAACACACACTGATCTGTCATTGACCCTTTTAAGTAGCTTGCGCGCGAAAAATCATGGCCTGGTGACGTCAGGAGGGCGGGCTAAGCTTGTGTCAAGCTGCTGCTTATAAAGGTAGCCCACTGGCGACCACGAAGGCGGAAGTGAGTCATGTCGCCGTCAAAATAAAGGAAAATATAGGAATAGATTGACAATTAATTTTGCCTAGCTCTTTGATTTTTACTGTTATTTATCCTAGAATGTTCCATAAAGATACAAGACATGAAAGTCTAAAAATAATTGCATCGTACCAAAACAAATCAGACAACTTTCCACTACAGTGGATGTAAGAAGATACCATACCCAGAAAATGGCGTTTTACAGCAAGTAAGGCAACATTGAAAATTACGAGTAGTAAAATTTAAAAACATTAAAACATTAAAAATAGGTGCATTTAAGTCAATTACAACACACAAATGTGTAAATACAAACGGTGGGAAAGAGTATCTCGTCAAAATGTCTGCACCGCCCTCCATATTACCGCTCACTCAACTTTTGCCACATTTCTCTACGTGTATTGATCACCACAGCACTTTGTCATAGTCAGTAGGGCAATGAAATACTTTGGACATGTTATCAGTAAAGAACAAGTACGTTTAATTACAGTCGGTCTCACGTTAAATGTAATTATTTTGAGTTGCACTGGTGGTGAAATATTGAAGCAAAGTAGACGCAGCTAAGGATTTTATTTTGAAAACGTATCCGGAAGTGTAATGCTTTTACTTTGGCTCATTTTGGTTTAACACAAACTCTACACTCCAAATAGCTAGCCAGCTAGCCGAAGGAGGCTAGTATTTCTCCTTCTCACAAAATTGGGTCGACAATAAGCTGTTTGTCAGATTATTAATGCAGATATACCACTCGTGTTCTCGGTAAACCTTTGGAAGTGTCTGCTTGGCTCTTAAAGCCGGTGTTGTGGAGAAACGGACGCGTTATAAAATAGAGAAATATACCGGCTGTACCAGCCAACGGTAGCTTTTAGCTTCGAGCCTACAGCAAGTAAGGCGGCTGGCTGGGCGACCATTACCGTGGAAGCGGCGTCGGACCGCCGGCTGTCGAGATATCTGTGCCAGTCAGTTGCCATAATAGGTAAGAAGGCTTAAGTTTGCTGCATGTGATTCTTTTTATCACAGAGGGGCTCAAAACTTTCACCGCAACGGTTTAACTTGTCAACGTTAAAAAAATAACAAGCCAGCGAACGTTGGTAGCATCTGTTGAAGTTAGCAGGCTGGCTAGCTGAGATCTTTCACTACTTTTCTGCGTACTTTTATGTCAGAGTACTGTCACGGTAGACTACTGTGCCGTCCGCGTGTCGGCTTGACCAAACAAAGCGTTGCCTCAACATTTCAAAACTACCATTAAAATTTAAACTGTGGAAGAGCTTTTAACAGTGTTTTAGAACTGTAAATATGGCTGACATTTTACTCCCGAAATAAGGACACTGATCTGTTGAGAGCGTGGAATCTCAACGCTGATTGGCTGCGGGGTGGATCAGTCAAACTTTGCTGCAAGCTGATTGGATGTGCTCTTTGTGTTGTGGATAGCCCTGATAGTTGCCAGCAGTTAATGAGATAAAGTCGAGAATAATCTACAGATAATTTTTTCTATACTGACCGTGTGGGTCTTGTAGGTGGAGACTTACCCTCAGCTTTACAGTTGGTCAGCTGTCAATACGTTGGCCTATGCATTTAGCTAGTTGGGCTGAGTGAGTAAGAGTTTTGCCAGTTGAATTGTGTGAAGGAATGTTTCACGCTACACATCCCTGCCTAATAACACAACAAACGTTTGGCCTCTTCAGGCCTTAGTTTTATGCCGTTGATACAGCAATGGCATTAGGTTTTGCTCAATTTAATGTATTTCCTTTTAAACCAACAGGAGGGAAAGTGTGATTGGTGGCCTATGAGGAAGCCACGTCGAAAAGGCCAGGTGGCTGCAGGAGGTGGAGCCGATGTCAAGAAGTCCAATGGGACAGTTGGCGGGCGTGGGGGTGCCCGCCAGCGATCCCCGTCCCCCTACAGCCTCAAAGCATCTCCAAGCAGAGAAACCCTTAGTTACGCCCAGGCCCAGAAGGTGGTGGAGGTGGAACTGGATGGTAGGCTTCATCGCATTTCTATCCTGGAGCCCTTGGAGGTCATTACTGAAGATGAAATGATGGCTCAGGACATTAGTGAGTGTAACAGCAACAAGGAGAACAGTGAGCAGTCATCGTCTCCCACCAGCAGTGCCCAAACAGTCCGCAAACCCGTCACACCACGAGGCCGCAGGAGAGACTCCAAATGTCCCCCTGTCAAGTCGCCACCACCTTCCAAGAACCACTGCCCCAATTCTCATCCACAAACACTTGAAAAGTTGAACGCATCTCACCATCACCACATGACCCTCCCTGAACCTAAGTTTCATGTGCTAGAAACCTTCAGACCGGTCGAGGCACCCCCTCTGCCTACAGCATATTACCGCTACATTGAACGCTTAGCTGAGGAGCAGGAAGCTGAGGCCGAATATGACATGGACGACGAGGACACCGCCTGGCTGGAGATGGTGAATGCTGGCCGGACGTCAGAGGGTTACTCAGCTGTCTCACCAGATACTTTTGAGCTGCTGGTGGACCGGCTGGAGGAGGAGGCGTACCGGGAAGCCCGCAGCCGGGCGCCCTCTCATAGCACTATTGATGATGATGCCTTCTGCTGCGTGTGCCTGGATGATGAGTGCCTCAATAGCAACGTCATCCTTTTCTGCGACTCCTGCAACCTGGCTGTGCACCAGGAGTGTTATGGAGTGCCCTACATCCCTGAGGGCCAGTGGCTGTGCCGCTGCTGCCTCCAGTCCCCTCAGAAACCTGTTGACTGTGTTCTATGTCCAAACCGTGGCGGCGCCTTCAAGCAAACAAGTGACAGCCGCTGGGCACATGTGGTCTGTGCCATTTGGATCCCTGAAGTCTGCTTTGCCAACACAGTTTTTCTAGAACCAGTGGAAGGGGTCAATAGCATTCCCCAAGCACGCTGGAAACTGACCTGCTACCTGTGCAAGCAGAAGGGCCGTGGTGCATCAATTCAATGCCACAAAGCGAACTGTTACACTGCGTTTCACGTCACGTGTGCACAGCGTGCTGGCCTGTTTATGAAGATCGATCCTGTGCGAGAGACAAACGTCAACGGCACCACGTTCTCTGTTAAGAAGACAGCATACTGTGAGGCCCATTCGCCACCAGGACAAGAGGCCGTCTCAGATGAGGAGAGTGAAGGAAGAGTGGTGGGTAGCAGAGGGAGGGCTAGTAGAGGACGGAGTGCCTACACAGAGGGTCCTGTAACTCCAAAAAAAGGCAGAAAGTCTGAAGATGATGCCAAGACAGATAAAAAGAAAGGGAAGAAGAGCACAGATACAACAGCACAAAACACTGCTTCACCACAAGTGACAGTGCCTCAGATACCCACGAGCAGGTTAGATTTTCTTTTATTATGAGTAAAATAAAATGCTGTGCTTCTGTTGTTGCAAGAAAAAAAATTTAAACACCAGCTTTTGTTTACTTATTAAGGACCAATGCATGATATTTGGATTTGACAACCAGTTTAATTAAATGTACAGTTGCAAGAAACAGTTCTCTAGTGGAGATGGCTGAACTGATGTCAGTCATGTTGACTGTAACACCAACCTGCATCTATCTCTGTTGTACAGGCTGAATATCATCTGCAAAGGAATCCTTTTCCAGAGGAAAAACCAGTTCATGCAGAGGATGCATAACTACTGGTTACTGAAGCGTCAGTCGAGGAACGGTGTGCCTCTGGTCCGGCGTTTGCACTCTAACGTCCCAACCCAAAGGAATACTGAACAGGTCAGGGAAAGACACAGAACCATAGCCGTGGCACTATTTTTGTACTCTGATGATTACATTTTTGTGATGGTATTCATTGTAACAAACGATTTCTAAGATTCATTGATTGCTTTAAGAACCATTTTTGATACAGTGTTTATACAATGGAGCTCTAAAAAATGTATTCTTTGTAGCCTGAGGTGGATGAGAAGGTTTCTGCTGCAAGAGATACCCTGAGATATTGGCAGAAGCTGCGGCATGACCTCGAAAAAGCCAGGCTGCTGGTGGAGCTCATCCGCAAGAGGGAGAAACTCAAACGAGAACAGGTAAAACACACGGATGAGTCTTACATGCTAACAGGCATGGCAACAAATGTATTCCAGGCTTGTTAATTTCCCAGTTACCCTTTGAATTTTCACTGTACAGAATAAAGTATTTCAAAGCTGAGGTCTGTAAAAACTTGTGTATGAATTCTTCATGTATGTTGACATATGCATATCCTCTGACAACTGCAGGTCAAAGTTCACCAAGCAGCTCTAGAGATGCAGTTGACGCCAATGTTGGTGCTGCTCCGCTCCACTCTGGAGCAACTACAGGAGAAGGACACAGCTGAGATCTTTGCACAGCCAGTCAACATCAAGGAGGTCAGACATTTCACTGTTGCAACACTGAGACCACATGTATGCACACACTTTGTAGTAAGTGGGAGGGCCTGCTGGTTCCCATTCTGTATTCCCATTTCAAATATTTCTTTAAATGACATGCCCAGTGCCCCACGTTTATGTTCTTACCAGCAGTTTTATTAGTACTATTATTATTTCTACTTAATTTCTGACAAATCTTCCTCCACCATTTTGGCGAATGGCTCTAAATACTACAATACCCATGAGCCTTGGCCGGTGTTGCTACGGAGAAGAAGCCAGTCAGAGGCACGAATCAGAGATGACGCAAATTCATTATGCTTCAGTGTTGCAATTATAAAGAAAACGCTGCTCTGTAGTACCCAAAATTAACCCAGAAATTAAAAGTGAACAATGATGAGCTGCAGGGTGGAAATAAATATTCTCAATAGCACAATCTTTAGCTCCAGTCCCCCGTTAACGGAATTTTGAGCTTGGCGATTCAATGTTTTTTGCTGAAATGCACCTTAGGAGTCATAGTTATTTACTCCCCCAAAGTTTTTATGTACATGATTTAACTGAGAGTTTTGTGCCCATCAAAGCCATAGACATGCTCCAACTTAGAGTCATGTAACACTGTCTGGGGGAAATATGAATTGGGCTTCTTTTTTTTTTCTGGTATTAGAGGTGCCCAAAATAGCTCCTCCCACTTCACAGCTCTATAGGAAGAAAATCTTTACAACAGCACAACTGTTTCCATCTGTTCAGTTTTTTACACTTAATAATTTGTATTTTATTTGCCTGTGTGTGTCCATGCTCCTCATTAATGTTTGGAGTTATGTCTTGTCCTCAGGTCCCAGACTACCTGGAGTTTGTCAGCCAGCCCATGGACTTTTCCACTATGCTCTCTAAGCTGGAGAGCCACGCCTACCGCTCAGTGGCTGACCTGGAGACCGACTTCAACCTGATGGTGTCCAACTGCCTCCTCTACAACAACAAGGAGACAGTCTTCCACCGGGCAGCGCTGCGTCTTCGAGACCTAGGGGGAGCCATACTGCGACATGCCCAACGACAAGCCACCAACACCGGCCTGGACTTGGACACTGGCATGCTCCTCCCAGAGTCACCACAGAAACGAGACTTTTACAGCTGCACCTGGGAGGATGGTAAGTCAACGTGGTGGTGTTCAACAGGAAATGTGAACACACATGTTTTGTACTTGGGATAAGGGTCTGTATGTATCCTGCTCATATGATTTAATACGTGGTCTATGATCCAGTACAATTAGAAAGACACATTTAACGATAATCCATCAATACACTGCAAGTTGATTATGGGATTGAATCTTTGTTCAGCTCAGATTCATATTTATCAGACATTAGATACAATGTGCTAATTAAACTTGTATCTGAATTAAAGAGTGTTTTTAAGTTGCTGAGAAGCAAATGCCCCTTCTCCAAATATGTCTACAGTTTGTTTATATTAATGGGCTATGGATGCATTTTTCACTGAAATGTACCTCGACCTGAGAATTGGTATAACAATACTAAATGCACACATGTTCTTACTTCAGTTTCAAATGAGAGGAGTTAGTTGTCTGTTCCAGCACGTAACATTACTGTCAATACCAGGGCTGCCGCCTTAAATTGTTAGGAGAATGTCATGAATGACGTTTGCATCCGTGAGGGATTTTTCTTCTGAGAAGTAATAGGTTTGAGTGATGTATCGGATTTGGAAAGTTGCCATGAGAGGGGTGGGTCATATGTAGTTAACTGGGTCATAAGTTTTGAGGACTGTTTCCATTTAGGACAAATTCCTCATAAACCTTATTTTGGATCTGTGTTTTTGTATCAGTGTTGTCGTTTCTCTGAATCTTGTATCAATTTACTAATGTGTTTACAATTTCCTGGAGATACACAGACTTTTCCACAGTATACGGTGTTTGTACACAGTTTACAGAGCTGTGACAAACTGTTTACTGTTATCTAAAAGTGAAGTTCTACTGCTACAACTGTACATATCCACTATATTTATAAAATAAACATATCTTTCTATCTCAAAGTTGAAGTTAATATTATAAATTTGTCAGTATTAAGTAGCAGGTTGGTTCATGATCAATTAATTTCACTCACCTTTTTGGAAAAAACCAACAGCACTTGTGGTGGGTTAGCTAATCAGATATATTGCTGTATTAAATATATTTGTGGTAGCTTCGTGGAACGTGCATTTTAGCTTCATTGTTGGCCTGACCCCTTCCTGTTGTGTCCAGTCGACAGTGTGCTGGATCCAGACAACCGGCTTCATATGACAGTGGAGGAGCAGCTGAAGGAGCTGTTGGAAAAGCTGGACTTTGTTACCTCCATGCGGTGCAGTGGTGCCCGAACTCGACGCATCCGCCTGCTTCGTCGCGAGATCAACAACATCCGGTACAGGCAGGGCCAACACCCCCGCCACAGCCTTCACAATGGATACCTGAAAGACGACGATGAGGATGACTGTGACGAGGAAGATGGCGACAAAGACGTCAAGGCAGACAACGGCCTGCTGTCTTCGGACAAAGGTGGGTGATGAAAGGCACTGACGCTTCAACAGTATGAAATTGCCAAATGCATGAACCTTTTAAAAGCCTCTTTTTTTTCTATGAGACCAGTTGTGAACATGAGCTAACGGAACATTGTCCTCAGGTAATTGAGCCAGGGTCCCCCCCACGCACCAACCCCAACCACCCCACTGTCTCCAGTCTAGTAAGTAGGGGCCCACAGAGTCTCGTTAGCCATGGCTGCCTCACAACTCCTCTCTCCCAGTGCACTCTATGTCTGCACCTCTTCTATACATCACTCTCATGGACTCACCACTCTCCATTGGCCACGTACAGTCATGCCATACCATCCCACTTCTGAGTACAGGCTAGTCCAGTCAAACAGCCTCTTGCTGCCATAGAGGAGGACAACAGAACGCCTGTGATTGTGTCAGTTGAGTCATAAAATACTGCCATGTTACCATGTTGCTGGTGTACAGTTGTGAGAGCGAAGTTATTTCCTCACTCGTCTTGTTAAGGTCCTCCATATCTGCAGAATACCTCAACTCTCTCTGGGCTGTGGTTAGACTGTTAGAATGAAATGCAACTCATTATGAAGTGACACCATTTTCCAGTGTGAATACTACACCACCACATCACACTACATACTAAATGGGCATTCATTTCAAACAGACGCTAAGTGAAATTGAATTTAATTTTATCCTTCTCTCATCTTCCAGAAGACCTCAAATCCACTTCGCCCCCGACACTGGAACGTACAGGGCCAGCTCCTCCTCCACGACAAGGGGACGCACCTCTGGAGCCTCCAACCCTACGGCCAATCACAAGGGAGCCCCAGTCCCCCGGCTGGGTCTGTAAACGCCTAAAGCTGGACAGTGACCTCTCAGACAGCACCGCAGAGAGCATTAATTGCACTAAAGCACAGGAGCGGCTGGCGTCACCGCCTCTCATTTTGCACAGTGACGGACAGGCGGTGGCCAACGGCTTGCCGGAGCTCAGCACCCCCCCGCGGCCCACTACCGGGGGGGTTGGACGACGAACATCTGTATTGTTCAAGAAGGCAAAAAATGGAGCGAAGCTCTTCAGAGAGAGAGACAATTCTTTGCCTAATGGAAAGGGGCCGCAGGACGACAATACGAGCAACCCCCCTACAGCACCCAACTCCACAGCCAGCACCCCATCCTCCACACCTTTGTCCACTCCATCCAAGACCCCGCATAAAAGCCCAGGACCCCCCACCCTCAATGAAAAATGGACCCCTAGTCGAGACATGTGCACTGATAGTGACCTGGAGAAGACACCAAATCATACACTGGAAAGGGGTGAGAAGCTATACTTGGTTACTGACATTGGACACTTCTTTACCCTAAGTTTAAGATCCTCCACTCAGGGCGGCTTTTTAATACTGACTACTCTTGGCACTCTTTACCTTTGATCACAGCATACAAACTTGTTTTTACCTATGTCATGCAACCTGATCAACAAAACAAACAATTGCCCAATTCTCTCTACCCATACACTACCCCTGCATCCCCCATTATCTGTGATTATTCTGTGCTGTACTCTTTTGCACTGATTGTTGTCTTAGCACTGTGGTGTTGTTTTCATTGTGACTGAGATGAGACTAAAGATATCTCTGCGTAGATGTCCCTTTTTCTGTCCAGTTTTCTTCCTGGTCTACTTTTCTGAGATTTCTCTCTTTTGCTTTCAGTACTGACCAATGGCTTCAACAAGCACAAAGACGGCGGGTCCGACTCTGAGTACAGCCCTTGTCCAGTCCTCCACAAAGAAATGTAAGAAATTTAGACATCTGTTGTCTGCAGTTGTTTGACTATAGTTATGATTGACAATACATTGTGCTGTCTTACAGCAGCTCACCACCCAAACGAAGCCTCGGTAAACCAGCTCTTTCCAAAGTTCCCTTCCTGGAGATAGTCAACGGAGACTCAGATTACACTGGTAAAATCACTTGAAATGTTTTTCTTCTCTCAACCGCATTTTCCTCTCTCTTCAGACAAATGTGCCTTAAGCATAGGAAAACACTCTAACCTTATTGAGAAAATGTATGCATGAACGCCCTGTTCGTTTCCTTATTTATAAAACGATGCCACCGTCTGCTGCTGTTTTGCAGGCAACGCCAGCCAAACGTCTGAGGACGAGACAGAGCTGGAGCCTCTAGAACTGGTGTGGGCCAAGTGTCGTGGATATCCCTCCTATCCCGCTCTGGTAATCCCTGATTCTACCTAGTATTACTGAAGCACCATCTAATATGAGCTGTCAGTTCCCAGGAGTTCCCAGGAGTTCCCAGGGCACATAGAGCAGCTGTCTGAGAGTGCAGTGCTACAAACAGATCTAGACTCCCTGTCGGATTGACTGTGTGTTCGTTCCAGATCATCGACCCAGAGATGCCTGAGGAGGGCCTGCTGCACAATGGGGTGCCCATCCCTGTCCCACCCAAAGACGTCCTCCATCTAGGGGAGCAGAGGCAGGAGGAGATGAACGAGAGGCTCTACCTGGTGCTCTTCTTTGACAACAAGCGGACGTGGTGAGGGTCAAACAGATGTGCTCAAATGTGATGCAACAGTGCGGCGCTTTTAGTTAATCGCACGTCAGCTCGTCTTTTGATAAAAGATTACTTTTTTAAATTCATAAATGAAATGAATATAGTTTTATATAGTGTGGTGATATGTTCAGATTTAAAACACAAATAGAAATGTATAGGTCCAAATCATACAAACGGGTCTAAAGCAGTGAAAGTGGTCATCATCACTCCTCTTCAGAGGCTCTAAAAGTGTCTTTGGTCCTGTAGGCAGTGGCTCCCACGCGACAAGGTGACACCCCTAGGTGTAGACGACACAGCGGACAAGCTGCGCATAATGGAAGGCCGCAAGTCCAGCATTCGCAAGTCTGTCCAGGTGGCATACGACCGTGCCATGATCCACCAGAGCAGAGTCAGCCACAGCCACGGCTTTGTGGCCTCCAACTACCTGTAGAGGGCGACGGTGAGCCCGTGTGCACCCGCAGTCACCCGCATTCAGCCACTATGCATTTCTCTTTGGTCTTAAAGCAGCAGGTGGGCCGAGTCCCACTGCCAGTTGAATTTGTATTCATACTGTGGTCTGAAGAGGTTGCCGTGGCAGCACAGAGTCCCGGACTGTAGTTCATTACCAAACCACTAGTGTCTGACACACAGAGCTGTGGTGTTTGCCTTTGTGTCGTCGTCGGGGATGTGGCACTCCAGATGTGAATGAAGTTACCTTTAGGTCCCATGTTGCTGCGTCAGTAAGCGTCAGTTCCCTGGTCAGGGGTGCATCGAGGTATCTGCTTACTCCACCTGGATGTGTTGAAACTGTGTGTCTGGATCAAATATAAAAGAATTCCCCTCCATTTTGTATAATGCTACTGCCAAGGAATCAAATTGTCAGAAAAGAGATTTGACATATTTATATGAAACGCAGAAGACGTATGAATGGATCGCTGCCATCTTTTATACAATAGCTTTTTACATTTTAATCTTTTACAGAGACACTTGTATATTATAAAGGCACACTTTGTGTACATATGTATGTGTATTATCAAACCCGATTTAATTTAATGTTGCTGTTTTAAAATGCGTATTTCAATCAGCCCACAAGGGGCAAAGCGAGGCTGTATATTTGGAGATAAAATAATTCCTGACTTGCTGCAGTGTACTTAGCTTGTCTTTGACGTAATTTTTCTGTGTGTGTGCGTGTGTGGGTGGGTGTGTGTGTGTGTGCATTCAGAGCATACAACACAATGAGCCATTGTTCTTTATATTTGAATTCTCTTTTTGATACAGAGAAATAATTTATTTATGGAAGACAGAACTATAGAAATAAAGCTATATTGGTCAAAGTTGAGAATTAAATCTTATTTAAAACAAATGGAGTGAGGTTTTAAAAACACGCAGCCAGCATTTTAACAGATGAGTTCACATGTTTGGTTTGATGCTGATGATTTTACTCAAGACCAACCGCCATCATTCACTGTTGACCCCCAGAAGATTCTATTTATTGTCAAGAGCCCCATTTTTTCAAATGGAAAAATACACCTTTTATAAGCTTGTACTACCTGCATATTTTACCTGCTCACCAAATATTTTGTCTGAACCAGTATTTCCCCATTTTGGGAATAAATGCTCTATTAAAAACCTTTGGGATACTTAACTGCAGTTTTGTATTTTTTTCTTTTTTAAACCAAAGGTGAGCTCAGTTCTCATTCAAGTATTATTTAATAATAGATATTTAAATGAATTCTCTTTTCTACTGATGAACTCTAGCTAGCACACAGGCTGCATTTTTATTTTATTTTTCGGCATAGTGAAAAGTACTGTAAGTGTACATGTAAGCTGTATACAACAGTTATAAAAAGACTTATAAAATATCTTTCGCTCAAACAAAGTACAGCAGTCAAAAAACACATTTTGGTCCCATCAGAAGCTAAAGTTCAATAATGACTGCAGGACTGAAGTCAACTGAGAAAACTGTGTTTCAACAACAGACCAAAGAATCCAACAGTCTGATCAATATCAGGTGAAAACCTTGCATTTCCAAAAATGTTTTTGTACAATTTCTCAGCTCATACAGGACCATCTAGTCCTTAAACTAAACATGAAACTCCCCAGAGATGATAGTGGTGGATTTCACCATTTCCCGTATGTCCTCTCCGTCAGAGGCTGCTGTCTTGTCAGGAGGAGGTAGTTGTGACGGAGGGTCCGTAGCTCCGTCAGTCTGCCCAGCAGGCGGCCAAACCGCTGCGGGCCCCCTCGCGCAGCTCCAGCCTGGGCCCCACACACCCTTGAAAGCAGGTCCAGGATCATTTCCTGCATTTTCTCAACACAGCTGGCTGCCTGCAGGGACGCACGGTCTGCGGGAAAGGGACACAGAGAGACAGGTTCGTACATGTAAATGATGAATCTTCTGCGTACACCAAAGTCAGTCACGGAGTTCAACAAGGTTCTGTGCTTGGACCAATTTTATTCACCATATATATGCTTCCTTTAGGCAATATTATTAGGAAACACTCCATAAACTTTCACTGCTATCAGGCATGCATTAAAGACGTAAAAAACTGGATGACCTGCAATTTTCTGCTGTTAAACTCAGACAAAACTGAAGTTATTGTTCTTGGCCCCAGACACCTGCAAGACGCATTATCTATAGATCTAGTTACTCTAGATGGCATTGCCCTGGCCTCCAGCACCACTGTAAGGAATCTAGGAGTAACTTTTGATCAGGACATGTCCTTCAGTGTCCATATAAAACAGACTTTAAGGACTGCCTTCTTCCACCTACGTAACATTATAAAAAATCAGGCATATCCTGTCTCAAAAAGATGCAGAAAAACTAGTCCATGCATTTGTTACTTCTAGGTTGGATTATTGTAATTCCTTATTATCAGGCTGCCCTGATAAGTCTCTAAAGACTCTCCAGCTGATCCAGAATGCGGCTGCACGTGTACTGACAGGAACTAGCAAAAGAGAACATATTTCTCCAATATTAGCTTCTCTGCACTGGCTCCCTGTGAAATCTAGAAGAGAATTTAAAATCCTCCTCCTCACTTACAAAGCTCTTATTGGTCAGGCACCATCATATCTTAAAGAGCTGATAGTACCGTATTACCCCACTACAGCACTACGCTCACAGAATGCAGGGTTACTTGTGGTACCTAAAGTCTCTAAAAGTAGAATGGGAGCCAGAGCCTTTAGTTATCAAGCTCCTCTTCTGTGGAATCAGCTCCCAGTTTGGGTTCGGGAGGCAGACACCCTCTCTTCGTTTAAGAGTATGATAAAAACGTTCCTTTTTGATAAAGCTTATAGTTAGGACTGGCTCAGGTGAGTCCTGAACCATCACTTAGTTATGCTGTTATAGGCTTAGACTGCCGGGGGATTTCCCATGATGCACTGAGCTTCTCTCTCCTCCTCTCCCTCTCTATCTGTACGCATTCTTATCCCACTAATACATGTTACTAACTCCACCTCTTTCCGGTAGTTTTTGTTTCTGTGCTTTTTTGCCTTCTCACTTTCTGCAGGTATTTCTGCCTCTGGAGCTGTAGATTCTGGATCTGTGATTGCCGGCCGTCTACTGCCCCCATGTTCCTGCTCCACACTCACTGCTGCAGTTGTTATTATTATTAGTCTGATTTGTTGTCTGTCCTCTTGTTCTCTCTCCCCTCTCCTCCTCTCTCCTCCCCTTTCAACCCAACTGGGTCGATGCAGATGGCCCCCCCACCCAGAGCCTGGTTCTAATATTTGAAAGAGTATGGTCTAGACCTGCTCTATGTGAAAAGCGTCTTGAGATAACTTTTGTTATGATTTGGCGCTACACAAATAAAATTGACTTGACTTGATAAAGTCTGTAGTCAAACCTTTTGAGACTGAGTGAATCAATCACTTTACTATCACACCCTGCTGAGGAGCTCTAGATATCTTTCTAATGATTATTTGCAGTTGAACAGAGCATTTGCATGTCTGGACTGGAGCAGCTGATAGGATTATTTCTGACCAAACAGCCACAAACTAGAGAGCACAGATTGCTGGTCTGACCTGAGCAGAGCAGAGCTGTGGCAGTGAGCAGGGTGTACTCAGCCTCCGTCACCCGCAGCGTCGCCATGCTGTGGAAGAAGCTCAGCACCGGACCGAAGAGATCCTCGCTGCCTCCTGTTCACAGCAGCAAATGGGAAATTGTTAGTTTTGGTGTGAAATACCTTGAACTCCTTTTTTTTTTTTCACAGCCTGTGAGATATTTTTTGAGTGTGTGTGTGAGTGAGGATTCACCTGCGTTGACTGTCGTCCTACTGTGGATGTTTTCCTTTGACTCGACGTTTCTCAGCCAGTTGTGTGTTGACATACTGAAAACCTGCAGGGCTGGTTATAGAGGAAAAGCAAAGATTTTTTTAACTAAATGTCAGACTGAACTCTCTTCACACCGACTGAATCATAAAAGCGCCTCTGCTGGTTTCTTCACCTGGACTTGGGCACGTGGGGTTGTGGGAGAACTGCTGAGCTGAGAGCAGGAACATGACCTCCAGTGAAGAGACAGACAACAGAGAGCTCTGGTCTGAGAAGTCCAGGAGGTCGAAACCTGCGAGGGGAACATCATTTTTTGTGTTTATATACAATATATGTTTATTATGTGATTTCCTGTGAGTGAAATGTTGATTCAGTTACAGAATTTGGTTCTAATGCATTTCCATCTTTGTACTTCCTTGTCTGTGTTATCACATGTTATCATCTTTGGCTGGTGGCAGTACGTACAGCTGTACCATTCTTCAGCTTTTTGAGTTTTTTTTATTATTATAATCAAGAAAAAAATGAACATAGCATACCAAATTTCATGGCAACAGTTGTTGAGATATTTCAGTCTGGACCAAGTGGTGGAACAACAGGCCAACATCGCCATCCTTACAGCATTGCTTAACTTACACGGGCTTCTTCATTTCAACATGCCGCACGCGAGCGCCACAGAGCCACAGACAGCACCTCACCTCCTCTCCTTTAAATGTCCTTGTAGGTTGAGAATATTTTCCCTTTATTTGATTCTATATTGCTTTCTCAAGTGAACACAGCCGAGAGCAGATTATAGATTCTAAAGGTCACATGTTCCCGTCCAATTTACCTGGCACTGTCCTGGCAAACTGGAGCAGCCTTTGCAGGTGGGGTGACAGGACATCGGACAGGCCCTCCCCTTCTTCTGCACATGGCCACTCAAACAACTGAGCAGACACACACAAGACGCCATGAGGCCAACATGAAAAACGTTACTGTGTTTTTGGAAGTACAACTAGTTTCTCATAGATAAATATATATATTTCTACCTAGTGTCTCCACACTGTGACCTACCCTGCAGTGGCTGCTGTCCTGTGCTCTGTACAGCCGATGGGCCTCCACCATCCTGTCCACGATGTACTTCTGTTCTCGGGTTAAACTGGCAGACACAGCCTGCTGCAGATGGAAGTTAACACAACACATGGTTAAGGCAGCATCAGGATTACGATATCACTTCCTCGCGTTAAAACTACAAGATAGAAAGTGCACCGAGGTGAAGGAATGGAATAAGGAAAATGTGGTCGTGTGAATTCGACCACCTGAGGGGGAGGAGAGTTTAGATTTACACATTTTTGTTTAATCCTCCAAGCAGCTACACCACTAGTCATTCATCCAGCCATCCAATTAACCGGCCAAAAAACAAACCACAAAATGACAGATTAGCCTTAAACAAACACTCCCATCTGGCTGTGTCTCCAGAAACAAAATGTACTATATCACAATATGGTGAAAGAAAATTGCATGTACCATGAAAGAGGTTTTTATCCAAATCGCCCACTCCTAACAGCCACTCATATGACTGACCAACCAAACATTTAATAATTAATCATTTAAAGAACTATCACTGCAGCTTCCTTCAGCTCTAAAACAAACAACTGCACAATCCACAATCCAAACAACTGAGGCAACCATCCAATCAATAACAGACTGAGTCGGTCCTGCTCTCTAGTACCTGTGCAGGTAGCCTGCTGGTAGAGCTGACCTTCCTGCTGTCTGTGTTCTCCTCTTCCTCCTGCCCTCTGCCTTTACCTCCTTTCCTTAGTCGTTTGGACTGGCACTGCACCTCCGTCAGAAGGCCTGAGAGAGAAAATGTACATTTTCAGACCCACGTCAAGCCAGCCCCGTCGATCCTTTTTCTTTTATTAGATGATGTTAAACAATTGATTTCGAGTAGTTGAAGCACAGGAGAGGCCGCTTACACTCGGCCAGCATTCCCACAGCGCGGCACTTCCTCAGCCGGCAGTCTTGGCACTTCCTCCTCATGTACATGTCCATCTCACAGCCACCGCCGCTCTTGCAGTGATACACAGCCTTTTTAGTCACACTGCGCCTAAAGAAACCTACAGCATCCAGGTGAAGACGGGGAAAGAAAGGACCAGGTGAGGTGGAAACAAAATCTTACTAGGCTACCTTTCAGAATAAAGCACTGGAGAAAAGAATAAGAAAGGAAGCGTTCAAAAGTGGAAACCGAGAAATACCTTTGCATCCCTCGCAGGTAAGAGCGTTGTAGTGATACCCTGACGCTTTATCTCCACACACCACGCACAGCTCGTCCTGACCTCTGCTCTTCCCTCCCATCCCCACCCGTGTCCTCCGCCCCAGAGGCAGCCCTACCGCCCCGAGCCCCTGAACCAGGCCCCCGCAGTGGGGCTCGGGGCTGGGATCACAGGGGGCCTCCAGGTAATGGGGGCTGTAGTGGTACGGAGGATGGCAGGCCTGCGAGGAGGAGGAGGAGGAGGAGGGAGAGGAGGTGCAGGAGGGCGGCGAGCCATAGAGGGAGAAGGGCAGGTTGGCGGGGCTGTACTGTTGTTGGCTGTAAGGGAGCTGCTGGAGGTCAGGGTCCTGCAGGGGGTAGCCCAGAGGGTCAGCCAGCATGTCTGAAATGGAAACAAAATGGTTGCCAGGGACTAAAACTTATATTCATTGATTCGTAGGGCAGAGATGTTAGTTTAAAAAGTAATGAGTGAGCTGTGTACACGTAGATCACTTCCATTTGGCTTCTGCAGTTTTGTGTTCAGATTTCTGATCTGGTTCAGGTTCTGAACTAAAACTTTGGAAAAGGATGCAAGAAAGCATATTTAGGCATTTAGACCTTACATTTAAAGACCACATAAGAACGAAACAAGAACTTCTTGGAAAACTGCTACTTCCTTTTACAATAGTGCATTGGACTTTCTGCCCATTCAATCATATCAAACTGCCTTTGTTTTCGTAACTGACATACAATATTATCTTATTGTCAACAAACCTCATGAAAGGACTAAAACAATGATATATATTCTGTGCAGCTAAAACCTGATACATCGTATTCCTCTGTAGCATAGAGCTCCATTGTTGTCCAAAAACTATTAAAAACACATCAGTGAGCCACACTGCTGCACTGTAGTTGTCCCAAACAAATGCATTATTTCCAACTGTTTGAGTAACTTACTATAAATATATGTGACTGGTATTTACAGATTTACGTGTTGAGAAGGAACCAATGGGCTGAGTGCCACAGACAGGGTAGGGAAGTCAGAAAGTACTGAGACGGACAAACTCGTTGTTGGTTTTGGTCTTTTCATTGGATTTGTTGACAATAAGAAAAATATAGGCTACCACCAGATTCCTACTTTGAGAATGAGTGCGTTTACATGCACACTAGTATCCCTGTTTTGAGACTTTTCCTGACTTTGATCTAATTCGGGATTTGATGTTTAACTGGAGCAGTTGTGTTTGTGGTTGGTGTCTGATTTCTCACCACCTGAAGTTCAGAAACCTGGATCAGGTGTTTACGTAGTACACCGGGTAGCATATTCAGGTTTCTGAAACCAGGATATGTTTACATGCAGTACACGTAACCAGGATACTGTAAAATCCGGATCATAACCTGGATACTAGTTTGCAGTAAACGCACTCATTGATCTGTCACTGTGTTGTACACCACCCAAGACCTGAAACGTAAATGAACATTTAAGCGACACTATTACGCTGTTACAAAATCAAAGAGCGTCATAGGAATGTGGTCTTACGTGACTCGTGTGATTTCACTGCTTTTATGGCTCTTGTGGGATACAATAAAAAGCTGAGAGTGAGACCTTGTGAACTTGTTCAGACTGCTGAAACAGGATGCAGCTGAGAGCACCAAGTGCCATTTACGATTTTTTGGATTCCCTTTTCTGGATGCTTCATTCAGTGTGTAATGGCCGTTCAGTGTTGTGACGGACTGAAACGTCTTTGAGTGCGGGTCAGCAGCTTGTGTTTTGCAAACGCTGACTCCTTTGAGAAAACATGTGTGACCACTGGCAGCCTCTTAAAGTACAGCTGGACCAGTTCGACTGGGACCACTGTGGGACCCATCATGCACTGATTAAACGGAGAGCCCACCCAACTGTCAGGACTCTCAGAAAATGTTAACATGTTGCATGAAGATGGAGGATGACAATAATATCAACCATCTATCCTTATAGCTCTGTAGTGTTGTTAAAGGAGAACTTGGAGTAATTTATTATTGCACTTCCATAAGGTTGGGAGACTCACAGGGGACAAATTAAAAAATCAAAGCAGCAAAAGCCGTGATGTCCTAACTTTTACTCCCTAGTGTGCGGAGACAACCCCGATGACAATGCATAGATTGCTGGACAGGCCCCCTGATCAAAGGCCCCGGGGCCCAAGGGCCCTGGGGCTGTGAGCAAAAACCCCAATCTGAAGTGACTGTTAAAAGCTAGTGTATTTGTTGTTGGACAGTCTCAAGGCTCAGACAAAAGTCAGGATGTCCTGATCACTTTTATCATGATCATTTAATATCTAATAATCTAATCTAATAATAGCTTAGCTTAGCACAAAGACTGGAAACAGCTAAAAGTTAAAAAGAAAAATCTGCCATCCAGCACCTCTCAAGCTGACTTATTAACCAGACCCCAGAATTTGTACGTTTGTAACTTATGACGACAAATTACAGCAGATGTGTACTCTTAACCGCTGCACATTCCTGCACAGTTCTTTCATTTTCATCTTTAAAATATATATATTGCACATATTTAATAATATTTTTTCATGTTCTGTATTGTAAATATTTCTCTTCCTATTTTAAATCTCATGCTAATGTTGACTTTTGCACTACTTGTCTCCTACTTCTACCTTCTTATTCCTCTAAGTTTTATTGTAACGCACAAAAACATCACAGCAACTTCCTGCTTAGAAGAAAAGTGGTTAATTAAGTTGATGGACAGCCCGCTCCGATCAAGCAAGTAACAGAATCATCACTTTAGAGGGCACTTATTAACCCATCCTTAGTCTTTCCTTTTGTCTTCTCTTCCGTTCTCTCTCCAGATGTTTCCTGTCTTTACCAGACTGTGGCGGTGATGGTTTGGGGGGGGGGGGGGGGGGGGGGGGGGGAGGAGGAGGGGGGTCCTTGCTTTCTCTGCATGTGACAGAGCTGTGATTCGCACTGTTTGTAAACCATTTGAACACTGTCTAAACACTCCTCAGCCTCCCTTCCATCCCACGCACACTAGGAGCCGAACAACACCAGCAAACTACCCCCCATATCCCCCACCCCCCTCCCACACACACCCCCCCACACACCCACACACACACACACCCCCCCACCCCACCCCCACTTCTCCTAAGGGCAGGAGGGGAGACAACAGGGGGAATTTGTTGATGATACACTTCAGTATAAATAGATCCTCCGCTGCACGCTCAGCCTCCCTGCGTGCTGTGAATGCAGCGAGCCGGCTGAACCTCCTCAACAACTATTTTTTTCATGTCATCGAGCTCTCAAAGGCAGTAAATAAACGCTTGGCGTCTATTCATCAGCTGTGAGAGTGAATGAGATGAGGCTGCAGTCACATCCTCGTGGCGTTGCTTTGAGTTTAAAGCGAGCCTCTGTAACTTCTGTTAAACACAAGTAGCAATTACGGCAGAATGTTAAGTGAGCACGTTATGATACCGTACAGTCACAAAAATCAGCCATCTGACTCAGTAATGAATAACAAATTTTACAGAAATATCTACCTAAAGTTTGCTGACATTAGCATTAACGTTAGCCACCACAAGCTACTGGTCATACCAGACCAAGTAAAGCTGCAGCAGCAAAACCCGAGAGTGTAATGAAGTGAGCAACCGGGCATTTTATTGCTTATGGCTTAAACTTTTAAGTTGTAAGAAGAAGAATGTGTTATTTCTTCTTTCAAAAGTTACCTAGTCTCACTTTAAATCAGCACTGGATTGAGTTAATTAACCAATCAATTAATGAGTTGACACATGTTGATGAAAAAAATGCTATATTCTCCCAAAAATGTTGAAGAAATGGCAGTATCTCTGAAAATAGGGACTGTTCACTGCACGTCACTTTTAAGGGTCGGTTCATCCAAATTAGATTGTTCTGTGGATTACCCAGAGCTACAGGGACACTGCTTCTAAAAATAGATGGTTGCTTGTGAATTTCATACGTTATATTTGTCAAAGCTGAGACACAAAGGACATTTATTCCCTTCATTGTATTGTGGTGGAGTCTAAAAAAACTTGGACAAATGAAACCAAAACTATCTGAAGTAAGTGACAAAAGTTGTTTAGTGATTTCAACCAACTGTTTAAAACGGTAGAAAACCTGTATACCAGCTGTGTCTCCTTGTTACTGCAGATAAAAAATATATACCTACCAGTGAAACCAATGATGTTACACAGCATCATTTGAATTAATTTACCATTGACTGATAACGCTGAAAGTGTTTTGCAAATAAAATGTCTCCACGCATTCACTGTCATGTCTGTATATTCAGTCTTTCATGTACTTTATTAATTAAGACAGTCCATCTTCAGTGTTTTATCTGTTACTGCGAGCATTAATATGTGACACAACTTATTTTAGAGAAGCAACAAAAAAAAAAAACAGAAGTAGAAGGAGAAGAGAAATTAAAAGGCTAAGCAATCACAAGGAAATAAGAGGAAGAAGGAGCAGAAGAGAAAGAAGACAGAAGTGTCACTGTGGACTCACCATAGTACTGGAGCTGCTCTGTGGAACAATAAGCATCCGAGGCGGAGAGAAACCCCCCTGCCGAAAAGCTCATCTCCAACTCAGTCCACTCTCTCATCTGGCCAGAAGATCCTCTCTTTAGCTAGTAATACGGGATCTATCTTCACACACATGCAAAGACATAAACACACACACACACACACACACACACACACACACACACACACACACACACACACAGTCAATTACTCAGAGGATTCACACAGATATGAAGGATCTGGGAAGTACGGAGACATTCCTTAATCCCCAGGATGCGTCCAGGTCTCTTAGCTGTCCAGGCTGATATCCCAGCCTATTTTTAAAAAGCAGAGAGCAAGAGTGCAGCTGAGGCTCTTGGTCTGTGGTGGATGATGTGCTGGAGGAGGTCTCATCCGTCCCCGGGGGATAGACGAAAGGGAAAGCGGGGACACCCAGGAAGGATGGGATGGGACTGCGGTCCAAACAGCTGGACTTAGCTGGGCCTTCACAGATCAGAAGATGGCGAGGATGGATGGATGGATTGATTGGAGGGAAAGATGGAGACCTTTTCCCTCGTGGGCAGAATGAGTGACACTTATGGTGTGCATATATGTGTGTGAGTGCTGAGGTTTGTCATGAATGGATCTATCGGTGCTACAGCTGGGCTGGCCAAAGAAAACATTTTCTCAGTTTAACCTGATGGTTCGAATGAAATAATTCCCATAATTGAAATGGATTGTTATAAGTGTTTTTTAATGAAAAATTCATGGTCTAAATGCTGCTTGTGAAGCTTTTGGCAGGTTCCACCCTCATAAAACAAACCCTACCACTATAAAAAAAAAATTTGCTATTTACTAACCTCAATATGTGTGTGTGTGCTGTGTATGTGTGTCTGTCCATGTTTGTCCTCCAAGCCTTGGGAGTGTGTTTACTCTGCCTTTTGTTTACCGCTGTTCTGTTTGTGCTGCAGTTAATATTGGACAGCAGTTAGATTTAAAGGACTCTGGGACCTCCGCCTCCCCCACAGACAGTTAACCAGGCCGGGGCAGAGCGAAAGGAGTCGAGGCCTGAGGAGACAGGGGAGTGACCTCAACTCTGGCCTGTAAATCTCTGAGCAGGGTCGTTTGACATGCAGCATGCTTACTGAGGATTAACGGCGTCCTCCCACCCGCACATCATCCCTTTTCACTGGCTCATTATGGGAACCAGGACTGAGCGGTGGATAGCAGAGGGTTAGAGAAGAGCCAATCATGCTCCCTGAAGCCGTAGCCTTCACTGGAGAGATCACGATCGATCTCAGTGACAAATGACACAGGAATTCGGTTGCTAACTACGCGGCATCTTTCCTTTGAAGATTATGTCCAAAGGGTAAATTGGTACACGTGTGATTACAGTGCACAAAGACAAAATGTACTCCAGGGAAAAGCACAAACTAAAAGATAACAACTAAATACAACAAAAAAAAATAAATGTGTTCTACATGTAAAAAACTAAGAAGAACCACACGAACATCTGAATTTTTTACAGATAAGATTTTGAATTTTAATCACAAGAGAAATTAAAAGCAAATGAAACAAAATAAAATAGAATAGTAAAAAGAAAAACAGAAAATGAATTATTGAGATTATTAAAATTATTTTAACCTTTTTTTTAGACCTTGTATTACCTTATATACACACGCACACACATATTTATATATACACATACACATATATATATATACACACTGTGTATGTTTATAAAGGAGTTAATTATTTTCTGAAGTCTATTCTGTATATACAACACTTATTGCTGTCCAACTTGAGGGTTTAAGGAAAAAGGGTGTTTGTTGTTCAGAATAAAGAGCCTGCTAAGACAAACTTGTAAGTTTGGGATGTATAAAAAATTGATTTGACTTTAATAGAGAGGAAAAGTTAGTTCTTGTTGGACAGTTCAATTGACACTTATTATTGTTCTATTCAGTCACTCGCAATTAAACAACAAGACTGAGGGTTTACAGCCATGCTGGCTGCTCGGTGAGGCTGAGTTATAATGTCCGCATGGTAGTCAAACATGCTCACGAGGACGATGCTAACTTGCGTTTGTTTAGCAGATGTAATGTTTACCATGTTCAGTGTCTTAGTTTAGCCTGTCAGCATGCTAACATTTGTCAATTAGGACTAAACAAAGTACAACTGGGGCTGATGGGAATGTGATTAGTTTTGCGGGTATTTGGTCCAAAGTATTGGACAAATTACAAATTTGACCTGATGTTGTCAGTGGACTGCCAAACTTATTACAGGTCATCCTGAGGGTTCATGAATCTGTCCAATAGTTGTTGAATTGAAAGCCAAAAAAGACAAAAACATCAACTTCACAGTGCCGCTGAAAGAAACATCAGGGGATCATATAAACTGGTAAATGCTGCTAGCATGACTAAAAAACAAGGCCACATCAACTCACTTTATTCTAATTCAAACCAACCCGTCACTCGAGCATCGTTTTCTTGATAATACTAGAGCAATCTGACGTTTCTGGCCTGCTTCAATTGAACATGTCAAGTTTAATGTTCTCACCTCAGAGGAAGACATTCTAACTAGTTTTCAGCCTGGGCCTAAATTTGAACGCAAAAGGAAACAGCTTAAGAATGTCTCTATCAGCAGTTCTTTAATTGTCCATAGGCTGACTTAATAGAATAGTATCATCCGCGTAAAAGTGTATTGTGTCATAAACAAATGCCCTTACATGCCAGACTGGTGGTAGTTTCTGGAATGGCATGAATCCTAAATGAATGAATGCTAAAGAAGAGGTGCTCAGTTAACAACAGTGCTTAATGTCCCAAAAAACACACCACCGTCCTCCAGCTGTCTGACCTCTGAGGAATGGAAGGAGAGTAAAGGGCAGGCAGCAGTGCTGGGAATGACACTACACGATGGGGATAATATCTGAGAAGGTGGAAATGTAGCAATGGATCTTCTGGAGGTGTCACACTGTTGGACACATTGTTGAATGCAGGCCTGAGTATGAGGGCTCACCCCATGGGTGATTAGTGTCACAAAAGAAGGAGAGGAGGGAAAGACTTATATTGGGCACGTTAACATCAAGCATGGTTTGTTCAATTGGACTCTAGCATTCCCTTAATTAGTCTGTACCAAGATGTGTGAAAATGTGTGCACAAAAAGGGAATGTGGTATGATGAGACAAACACAGAAACAGAGAAAAGTATTGCATTTCCACATAACACAAACTTAAATAAAGCAAAGAAAAATAGGCAACTAAGTCAACTTTTCGCCTATGGTTCAGACCAGAGAAAACAATCTGATGGTATGTGCAAACCACTAAACTCATTAGTCCTGAATCACTCACAGCACAAGCCTGGAGATACATGCAGCACATCATAAATCCCGCTCAGGACGTCTTCACAGTGTGGCCAGCTCCTGTCTTTATCAGAGAGCTTCTGGCTGGCAGCTGCAGCTCGATAATGGCCTGGACTGTTTACTGATCCTCGCAGGAAACTGACGCTTACATTAAAGTGGCCTCAGTATTCGTGGGTAAAGTCCATAACTTATGTTTGAGCATAGCGAGCCAGTGGTTGAGGTTGGGGGGGGGTTTCGCTGTCACAAGAAGGAATGTAAATTGTGAAATGGTAGTTATGTGTACTTGTTTGAAACCATTTCCTCCAATCTGTAGAGGTTATTGTGGGACTGGACTCAAAGTATGTCGTTGGCTTAGTTTCTGATGTTATGTATGCTGGATGTAATCAATTAAATTGAATTCTGTTTAAAAACAGTACCCTACCCTACTTATTGCAGCACGTAAAAACTGACTATTGTAACAATACCTGTACACTTAATCAGCTGGTGTGAACTGCATTAAAAACTTTAGGCTACGGGTGACCATTCCATGTTGATATATACACAACTAGGTGACGGAAAAAGGAGTGAAAGATTTTACAGGACTCCTCTCACCTGGCGAACACTCTTTTTTAATTCCTTCCCTCTTTTAAAAGGACTGGAGAGTAGTATAGTGCCAAAAGCATCCACGTTGGATCTGTTTTTTTTATGCCTTGTGTTATGTTTTTAGGTTTTTTGTTTTCTGTGAGCTCTCCAAATCCACACAGTGCAGCAGAAGAATTACAACAGGACAGTACGTGCAGACATGCTGATCTTCAGGTCAAAGATCACAAAACAACATTGTGTGGTCTTATGAACAATTCCTTTAAAGTTGCAGTTGTGTTAGTAAGGAGCAGAGCTTGTGGACTCACCGCTAATGGTGGGAGCCTTCCTGCTGCTCCGAGCGTCCCGACGTCCTCCCGCTTTGTCCAACTATCTCACTTTTTGTAATGTTGGCTCCAGCCCAGCCTCCAGCCTCCATCCTCTCTCACACACACACACACACACACACACACACACACAGAGTAAACAGAACCTTTCAAATGAGACGGTTGATGCGTGTTTGAGCTGGACTTGCAGGAACCTGACCAAAGATCTTCTTTTCCTGTAAATGTTCTCCTGCAGGACAAAAGTCTGTCAGTGAGGAGAAATAATTTGAAGGGGAGCAATTGAGAAAACATGAAAATTAAGCTGTGAAACAATAGCATGTGAAGTTAGTGTGTCTCCATGTATAAACACTGGGAAATTGAAAATATCACAAATTTACCATGACATTTCCCTGGAAGGGGCCTTTTGGTTGCACTGGGGATTTGAACTGGCAACCTCTGAGTCACAAAGGCCTCGCCCCCACCCCCTGCCCTGCCTGTAGGAACTGCAATCATCTAATTATGAAATTCTCAGTATAGAGTGTTTATAAACAGCTTCGTGTTCATGCCTTGTGATGGATGGAGGCTCCCTATCACTGGCTCTTCCTGCTAACTCCCCAACTCGCTTAACAATCTGCCACTGTTTCACAACCACACACCCCCCAAGCACACACACACTTATTGAACCCTTGATATTTTCTGTACTGACCTTCGTTCCACGGTGGGTGGGCCCTTACTGTTTTGAGTGTGTATGGTTGCATCATGTTTAATAGTGAGGAAAAGTGTGTGTGCGTCGGTGTTATGAGGGAGGAGGGGGCAACTGAGAGGCCAGCGTGAATCTGCTAATGAAGAAAAACAACACGACTGTCAAGGCCTCCCAGGAGCAGGTCAAATACAGTCGTTACGGGTTGAGGTCAGCTAAGGCAAAGGGTCAAAGGTCAACATCAAGGCCAAGAGCAGGCCATGACCTCTGCTGTGTTGGAAAAGAAGTGGGAGTTGTAAACTCTAGGGGAGGAGGAGCAGTAACAGTAAAATTCATAAATCTGGGCAAGTAAAAAAAAAAAAAAAAAGTTCATTATGAAGGGAACTTGGACAATCCTAAACGACTCAATCAATACTTTAGCCAGAAGAAAGGAACAGAGAAAAAGTGTTATTCATTTGTTTAATCTTTACAGCACAATGACCCAACTGAATATTTAACATCAACCAACTTTTGTGAGAATGAAACATAAATCGTGTAATGTAAATGTGTAAATTAAGCATGGTAGTGAATATCTGTGTTAAGTGATGTGACTTTTATCACCAGTGCAAACAAAACTGGTCAAGTGTCTGTACTTGATAAACTAAAATAAAATCATATGACTATAATTAAAAAAGATATCTAACATACACACTCAAAAAAGTTTTTTGATTACAGCACTTGGTGTAGACATCAATTAAAAATTGATTAAGTACAATTTACATTTGTAAATGTTTTACAAAACATTTCTTTTTTTTCCCAATCAGAAACATCACTGCTGCCCCGAAAACAAAAGATTCAAGTTACAGGAGCTAATTATTCTTAAATACTGTAAACAAGATCAGACAGGGCTTCATGCAGTGGTTAGTGTCAAAAGTGTTTGGCAACTAAAAAACAGCGGAATAATTTTAAAGAAACCTCTGTGTGGTCTGGTCCACCCCCCGCAAGCAGGTTCCTCTCGTATACAGTATATGAGGTCTGATATCAAGGTCGAGGTTGTGACCTACAGGTTGACAGGAGGAGTCTCCATCCATGTCAGACAGCTGAAACCCCCTGATCGTCCCTTTAAAACTCAAAAGTCAAGAGCAGCGTAAATCACACTCACTGCAGCTGAACCCAAAAGAACTGTCACAGTACTTTAGCAGATAAAAACACATTGTAAACCTTAAAAAAAAGGGCATAATAAATAAAACTATAAAATTAACCTAAAATGTACAATTTGTTTAATCCTGATTTAGTTGGAAATGTGATTTTAAGGGTTCAGTGGAAGCGAGTGTCTGCTCGTGTCCCACAAGTACACTTTTGGTTTAGCTCCCCATCAGAGGCCTTGTCTCATCGCTGCCGTCCACCGCAGGCTGAGCTTTGCGGTAAATTAGAAACTGAAGGGAGATCTGTGCCAAGGTGTTAAGGTAATCTAAAGAAATCCTGGGAAAGATTCTGTTTATGCATGTCAGAAGATTTCAGCTCAAAAAACACACAACTATGAAGAACAGAAGTTCTGAAAAGACAAAACATTTACTGACACATACTGAAACATGTCTTTTACTGAACACCATACACTGAGTCCTTAATATCTGCTGTACAAGGCTGGATTCCCAGGACTCTCCAAAGTCCCAATTTCACTGTGTGGAAATTGAATTGTCCTAATTGAATTAAGTGAATTATTAATTAAAGTAGACAATAAAACAAGGCATATCCTACACTGTTGCCTAATCTAATCTAGTTTTGTTGATGGCGTCCTGTATCAAAATCTAGTTTTAACACTTTGTTATGTTATTTTTATTTGTGTTGTGCTCACATGGTGCATAATCCTAAATAAAGTTTCATTTAGTCAAATCACCAAACTTTTAACACAGACAACCTGGGCCCTGGTAGTATTATTGCAGCATAGCCTCACTGGTTGGTCTCTGGTTGGGTATCAGAGCATTTAATGAGGCTGCCACGCATATATTCTGCTAGTCAGCACTGTACCTAAAGAAACAGTTTGACATTTTGGGAAACACGCTTATTTACTTTCCTTGCTGAGAATGAGAAGGTTGCGACCACTCTCATGTCTGTCCATTTAATATGAAGCTTCAGCCAGGAGACGTCAGCTTAGCTCAGTGTCAAGACTGAAAGCAGAGATAAACAGCTAGCCTGGTGAAAAGCACCTCTAAGGCTCACTTATAGCTCACTTATATCCTGTTGGTTTTATGCGTACAAAGATGAAAGTGTTAAAACCACATGTTGTGGATTTCCCGGTTGGACTACTCTTTGGCCAGGCGCTAGGGGGCAATGAGGTACATACACACTGCACAGGTGTGGAAGCAGGCGGAGGTCAGCAAGTCAACTGCCGATGACTGTGACAGCAGAGCCGGGCAATGAGCTGTAAAATGTCTCGAAACAATATTTAGAGAACCAAACTGATCACGCCATATGTTCAGTGAGAGCTTTCCCCTGGTACTTAGAGCTGGCCCCTTAAAAAACTACAACACCCAGTCATCATCAGGTCACATGCTTCTGCCTCGTCTATACGTTAATTTGAGGAAGAGGACCTTAGATACTACATATTGTATTTTCACACACGCAGTCATGAGACCTAAACCCGTCTGACGAGGCGTCCTCTCTACAAGCTCAGCACTGCCTAAAATGTAGCATGTATGTGGGATTAAGGAGAGCCCAGAGGCCCGGCAGCGGCCACGTTTTCTTTTCTTTAAAGGATACAATGAGGTCTAGGGAGAGGGTGCCGAGGCTGCCGATGAGCCAGGGCAAGTGATGGATCAGGTAGCTCCTCTCGCCCTGGCCCACATCCGGGTTCTTCAGCAGGACACTCAGGCCGTACGTAGTGTTTCCAAGGATGACCAGGGCGAACAGGAAGTAAGACACGCCCTCCGTCGACCTCCTTTTGAACTGAGGGGGGAAATGAGACGACGAGAGGGGAAAGGGGAAGCACAAAAAACATTTTTAAAAAGGAATAGAAAATGTTTTACAGCCACCACATATTACATATACAGAGGCAGTCGTCCATGCTGTCAGTACATTATATTCACTTAACTTTCTTTGCCTGCTCACTTTGATATAGACTTTTTTTATCTTGTGCAGATATAAACATACATCGAAACACTTGTAATGCAACTTGTAATGCCTTTACAGCTTTTTGTCTATTATTATTATCATCATCATCATCATCATCATCACCACCACCACCACCACCACCACCATTATTTCTGTTATCATTTCACATGCAGCACCTGCTAGTCTGATTTATCTTTAACCACACCTGTCACTTTAAATATCTAAATTCTTAATTTATTGCACGTTTTGCATGTTACTTATTGGATACCTGACCCGATAAAGGTCTCTGCTTTCCACTTCGATACCAAATAATTTTATTGTGTGGAACTCGTTCTATTGGATGTAGTTTTACCAACATTAGTGTAATGAGAAAACAAGTGCGATTAGAAAATAAAAAGTGTAGCAATTATAACTTGAAATTTCGCATTGTACAGTGATGCTGAAGTAATATTATGATGACGATACTATCCATTATTATCCATTTGTTATTAGCATATGTATTAGTTTCAATGAATATCTACCACCCACAGAAGCAGAATCCACTTTGTCATACTCACATTAGTGTACATTTGGGGAAGTCTGGAAAAGAGGTAGAGCACTGACGACACTGAGCCGATGGAGAAACCAATAATCTCTTTAGGGGTAAAAGCCTGAAGCGACAGAGAGGCAGACACAACATTACACTGTTGTGTGTGAAAAGCCAGACGTAGCTAGTTCCCTTTCCTCGGGTCACTATTTAAACAAGTGAATAGGACTCGCCTTGATTGAGCTGAGGTTAGAGGTTGAGAGCAAGGCGCGACCTCTGAACCCAGAAGGACTAAGTTCCTGTTGGGTGCCTAAGCCGGGGAGGTGGACCAGGCTGGTGGTGAAGCCCAGGACACAGGCCACACCCATCACATGCAGAACCATCCTGCCTGGAGAAGAGACAAGACCTGTGTTCACCATCAGTACCGAGAAAGACGTCTCAGCACATTCCTCCAGACAAGGGCTACTGTGTCAGAGGTCACATGGGAGGGAACAAACGCCACTGCAACATGAAGCGTGTGATGACATCAGTACAGGGTACAGGGATTACCCTCTACCTCTGTCTGGACTAGTGGAGGATCATCAGCACTGATAAAAGAAACTTGTTCATTAAGCAGTTATGTCTGATAAAACTGATCTTAAGCAGTAACTGAATCATTAAAGACCATTACTACAGTTTGGAGTTGGATATAAAATACATGTTTTGGGTTTTTAATTTCATTCCTATTTCTATAGGTTAACAAAGGCATATGTACAGGAAACCAAATGAGGCACTGAAACTCACACAGTACAAAACAAGAACTTGGTTCATTGGGCATGTAGAAAATTGAGTAGTTAAACTGACAAACGAAGAAACACTCACTTTGACCCATTCTGTTCTTTAACTTGTAGTAAAAGTACAAGCTCAGCATCGCCACGTCAGCAACAACATAATAAATGGCTGTATATGTCTGGATGACAGGGAGAAAAACACATGTCATGAAAAATTTGATTTTCTTCACACAAACAAAGTCACTATCATGGAATTCACTTTAAAAAGCAATGTGTATCATTACTTGACATGATTAGTTAAGTAACAAATTTGTCAATTGACAGAAAAATGATCAATAACAATTTGAATAATCAATGAATCATCTAAATCACTGATCAGGACACAAACAATAATAGGCTGCTGGTTATAGCTCTAAAAATGTGACAATTTGTTTTTTTTAGTATAATTCAGGGCTCAACACAAACTTTTAAAAGTGGTTGCCAGGCCAACAACCAGGCTTCTGTGTTTGTGTTTAATCTGATCCTGTACAGAATTTGAATCATCACAGCAGAACAGACTTCCTTTTTGTTTTCGTTCAAAATCATCTGTTTCTTTGTCAGTTGAATGAATTTGAAAATTTGTTTGTGATGTTGACGGGTTAGTCTAACTTTTCACCCCACAGTCAAACAACTTAATTTGCTTTGCCATCATCTCTAAAACAGATGCCTGTGCTTTAGTGATCGCAAATTCACTGTAGGCTTTATTTCTTCTTAAATTATGTTGAGCAGCACAAGCTTTCCAGGTGAATTCTTGATTGTGTGTTGTATTGATATATATAAAAAAATCTTTAAGATTTACTTTAAATATTAGAGAGGCTGCTAATAAATTTTAAACGTTTCTGTGTGCACAGTAATGTCACTGCAGCATATAACTTGGGACATTTAAGCAGCAAAACAAAAAACTGTAGTTGTGAACTTCACAGGATGAAGAAAACTCTCCAGTGGAAACAGAATTAAACTTTTAGCTTCTGAAATACATTTTAAAAAGGTGTCTCTGATGGAGATCAGGATTTATCAAGAGGACGGCTGCTTTACTCCAAACAATTGCACTGTATGAACCTGGATTATGTGTGTGTGACCTATTTGGATGTATAAAAGAAAACAGAACATTAATTAACATTAGCAAAGGGTCTCTCTTAATGGGGAGATGCACTTATCATTTCTGCTGCAGTGTGATCGTACGTTTAAGAGAATAAATATTTTCCTCATAAATGGTGTATTATTTCACCCACACGCAACCGATCGGCTTTTAATCAGAAAGTTCCTTTTTATGACCGCAGTGTCCACAGATATAACTGCAATCCAAGCATCACTATTGTGCGTAAGTGCAGCTTTGTCTGGTTGTGGCATTATCGGTTTACACAACTTCTAATGAACATTTCTCATTACGTTTACACAGACATTTTATAGACCAAAGAATTGATCAAAAACAATGATTCCTTGCTTCATTGATAATAAAACTGTTAGTCACTGCCCTACTCTTGTCATGGGATACACCCTTACACACTAAGACAAACATTATGTTAATACAAGTCACCTGAAGCGGGAGCTGGTCTGCCAAGAAGGAGCCCACCAAATTGCAGGTGTCACCTCCCAACCACAGCAGCAGGAACCAAATAGAGAGGGCACTGTCCATATTCCCTGTTTTGCATGAGCTGTAATACTGTCTGCAATCGGAGAAAACAGACAGAGCCATAGATGGTGTTTAGATAAAAGAGCACTTCCTCTGAGAGGCACAGACACCGACACAAAAACTTACGGAAGTGAAGACACCATGAAGCAGAGGATGGACAGTAGGCCTAGGTAGATGCTGGCCATATCCCTCGCATCCTGGGCACATTCCCCCAGCCCTTCCCAAACCCATTTGGACCCATTAGGGCACAGGGAAGTGAAGTTTCCTTGGGTCGATCCAAAGGCACCCCGAGTGAGGACTCCATCTGTCCGCATGTTCTGTTGGAGAAAAAAGCCTCTGTGAATATCCACTTACATACATCTTCAGTTCTCATTACATCGCCAGCCTATAGCAATGTTTACATCGTGTTTCCAGGAGACCATAAAATGAAAATGGGAAGTATCTCAACCATATGGCGCAGATGTGGGGTTTCCAGAGCTTGCTGACACATTCAAATCAGCCATCGAAACTTCAAAAAGAACATCACAAATACCACAAATCAACACAGAAGGCAGTTTTCCAGTGTAACGTGGTCGCAGAGGGGTCAAAGGTTATTGAACCCTTAAAAACAACATCACAACAGCCTGTTTAGATCCACATCCTGCTTTTGATACGCTGATTAGATCAAGACAGTGGCGGTCAATTAAAGTCGGAGGTATGTCTAACACTGGGTAACGCCATTTGCCCTTTTCACACAAAATACACTCAACAGAAACCAGAAAATAAATAAACCAAATTATGTGTTAGCCACTGCTAAAGGTTGCTGCCAACGACGACGTCAACAACAACAACAACAACAACCCGGTAACAGACGGCTGGAGTTCGTCTGTGGCTTTTACGTGGAAAAACGTCTACAGCAAGCACACTGGAAATGAACAAAGCAAATGTGTCTCGCCTGTGTGGTCGCTGACATGCCGGCCAAGTCCTCAGCAGAACAAAAACCTCCGCGGGACTGGCGAGGAAACACGGAAGCAGGCGATAAACAAGGCAGACGCTGTCCGCCCGCTGATTGGTCGGCAGCGCTGAAACGTCACAGTCAGAACACACTACTCCTTCAAAATAAAAGTCTACTTTGGATCGGGCTCCAGTCCGTTGCGCTTCATTTAGTAACAATTACCGAGTTATCTATTGTAAGCTTTAACACACTGTGAATTTAAGAGACGTAAAAGGGGAGTAGGGGGGGGGGGCAAAGTCTCTGATCGCGTGTGTTAAATCGTAAAATATGTGTAAAGGCCGTACTTTGCTTTCATGTTAATGTTACTTTTCTGTAGGACTGGGGCAATTCAGCCGTGCCAATCTGATGCCCCAGCGCCCGCACATTTCACATGCTCGCATCACATATCTACAAGCCTTGTTAAACTGGATTATTTTCCCTCCACGTGGTAATTCAGTCATTAGTCGTGAGTCTCCATTAGTCCTGTGGCCTCCTGCATTCTTCAACTGGCTTTTTTAGAATGCAGCCGTGAAAAATAATACACCTATAATAACCAGGCCCATCAGGGTCAAATCTTATGTAAACCGGGCTTGTATGCAAATGTTCTCACTCAGTGAACTTGAAAGACGTTGATAGGCTTTTCGTAGAAGTCCTTTAACACCCACAGCTCCTGTCTTTTGTTATACGGAGAACTGATGAGATGGCCAATTCTCGTTCACACAATAAAACAAAGGTTACTTCCAGACGCCATAACGACTTGTCCTGATTATCTTGTGTTCAAGACAAAAAAAAGTTGATAATGTCAGTGTGTTGTGAGCAGAGGGGGAAGTAGGCCGCTCAGATCCTGTACTAAAGTAAAAGAAGCAATACCACAGTGTAGAAATACTCTGTTACTAGTTAAAGCCCTGCATTCAATTTTTTTTACCTCAGGTACAAAAGTATTAGAATCAAAAAATGAAAGTAAAAGTACTCGTTATGCTGAATGGCCCATTTCAGAATATTATATTAATGGATAATGGATGCAATCTAAGTTAACACATAAATGTAGTGGAGTAAAAAAGTAAAATATTTGCTAATTAATTGTAGCTGAACAGAGGCATGACAGGAAATGGAAATACTCAAGTGAAGTACAAGTAGGCCTACCTCAAAACTTTACTGCAGTAAATGTGCGAGGTTACTTTCCAGCCCTGGTTTGGAGTCATCCGAGGCGGGGAAAGACGACAAAAAAAAAAAGAAAAAAAAAAAAAGGAGAGAATGAATCGTTAAATCGAGAAAAACGTTTGTTTGCGACATAATAAGACAAACATGAGGAGAAAAACGTCCTACCTGGAGAAGACGCCGCGCTCTGAATGCAGAGGAGCCTCGTCCAGCTGTGCGGCGGCGGTCAGCTGACAGCGCGTCACTCTGACGGCTCAGCGGCCGCTCAGGGTCAAGAGCACCGTGCACCTTCAGCCGCCGCCACGGGCCTCTCCCTCCTTCAGACCGGGTCCGACTGCTCGGAGCGACAAGAAGCAGGAAGACGGGACCGAAACTGGCAATGCGGACCTCTTCTTACCGTAAAAATCACAGCTCAAATACTATCTTCCCGGTGACTGTCACTACTATGGTGAAAATGTAGTTAAAACAATGTGGACTACAAATCTGGAGAGCTAGACACACTTCTGATTCTTTCTTTTTTATATATATATTTACAACTGAGACCTTTTCTTGCAACACATAAGGAATGCAGTACTGCCAGATGGAAATGAAAAGGTTAGAAAAAGGAGTCTCCAGTGTATACTTAATTTTCCTCTGGATGACCCAAACAACAACAACAACAACCACCTCACAAATAAAGGAGACATGGGAGGCTGAAATGAACACAGATATCTCACTTGATACCTGGAGGGAAACCCATTCTAATTAATTGGAGGGAGTTCAAATGGAAAGTTATAACAAGATGCTGCTCCGACCAGTTCAGACAAGTGCTGGAGAAAATGTGGACTGCAAAAAGGGGAAACCACACACATATTTTTTGGTCATGTACGAACATAAGTCATTTCTGGAAGGTCGTGTGACACGATGTGACTCGGTGCAGCTCCTGAAGGCTTTGAGGGGAGGGCCAACATGTATTTGTTACAAATACTCATAAGGGCTGCGAATAAATCTTTCACATTAGATGGCTGAAACCTGAACCTCCAACATACAACATCTGGATTAAAAAAGTATGAGAACTACATGAGATGGAACAAATCACATATGGGATAAGGCTGCAAAGACCCACATTTATAATTAAGAGTCCTGTAGTGAGTCTGTAAATGCAATGAGAGAATTCTGAAACTCATACCCCCAACCGTACCCCTTGTAACCTGTTGTACTTCAACATTTTGTTGTACTTGTACTAAAACTGGACAGATGTCAAGGCAGCTGGAAACTTTGTGAAGACAATGACAGAAAGTGAAATGATGTCCAAACTGCACCAAATGTACAGAATTCTTAAGTAAAAGTAAAACATAAGTTCAAAAAAACAACACAGAGTAACAGATGTGTCGGCTAAACCTTGTTAGTTAATTGTGTCGTAGTTTAGAGTTTCATGAAAGACATTTGACATGTCATGTTAGGAAAAGCACAAGTTTAGATAATACATTTAATTATGGCTGAATTCCATTTAGCTGCCTCAGATTTGGGGTCCTGGAATTGTGCATGGCGGCCGGGACACTTGAACAGGACAGAGCCATCGCAGCATGTAGTTATTGTGCACAACAGAGCTGGAACAAACCTCCAGAGGATATTAGGCCCTTACCACCTTCAAATCCAGGTTTGAGACTTTGGAGTTCTGCACTGCCTTTGACTGGACTTTCAACACTCGAGATGAACCACATTCCCCTTCTATCCGGTATTTATATCTCTGTTCTTAATGTTTGTTTAAGAAGGTTTCTATTCTTTTAATTTTCACGTTTTTAGGCATTTTTTTCTAAAATGTTTTGAATGCATTATATAAAGCCCTTTGGCTGCCTTTGTGTATGAAATGAAATGTACAAAATAAATGTGCCTTGCCTAATGTTATTAGTAACACCTGTTGACAGTTAGGCCTGTAGATTATCCAAAGTAAAGGGGACACTATTTCTGTAAAGAGATGTAAGTACCACAAATTAAATCCACCCTCATTCTATTGCAGCAGAGGCAGACGTTTTGAGGCAGACAGGCATCCTGAAAAGTTATTTTGTAATATGTTTTGAACTGCTCCTTTAGGAGCTCTCCAGCAATCCCCAAACCTCCACACCACACACTTTCTTTGATATATTTCAAGAACAAGTTTTATTGATGACGCACCCAAACATCTATACTGCAGGAATACCTACAGTGGGCTAGATTCTCTCATTTACATAACGCTTCCACAAAGTCATACAAATACTTGGTAGGTTTCATGTCAAAGTATAGATATAATACATTAAGAACTGGGGTCAGGGGATTTAAACATTTTATAAAGCAACTGTCACAACAAATCTACAAATGAAAATGGATGATAGAAAAGAAACGATCAATCGATAACCACTGCAAAACAAGTCCTACTTCAAACTCTGTACAAGCGAGTTCTTAAGTGTCCATGAAATAAGGAGAAATGCAGCTCGTCTATGGTTCGGTCCTCAAGAGCTCTGATGAAGGCAGACGTCTAATGTAGTTGACAGTAATTCTTTCGAAGGCAAGGATGAGATAAACCAAGCAGTTTGTACAGCGAATCTCGTCCTTTTTGTTTGCTGCCTCAAACAAAGGAGAAGTGTGGGACGTGAGGAAGACAGTTTTTCACTTCTCGTTTCTTTTGTTTGTGGTTGGTTCTCACTTGATGTGGAACAATTTCTCATCTGTTTTTAACCGTTTGCGTCTGGGCTGTATGAAGTCCTCCTCAGAGTCGTCTGTGTCCTCCTCTTCCTCCTTTTCTTTTGTGTCCGGGGACTCGGATTCAGGTGTTTCGGGGAAGCTCTGCCCTGGGAACATCTCCTGCAACTTCTCCTCAAAGTACAGACTCACGGCCTTGCCAGATATCGCCATCTCCGATCCCGCCTGCCGGAGGAGGAGGAAGAGAGGGTGGGAGAGGAAGAGGGTGAAGAGTGATATGGAGCAAGCAGGTGTGAGAGTACCATTGAGCAGGAGGAATGAATGGATTGAAGCAGGGAGGAGGAAAAGGAGAATGAGGAGACAAATTAGACCTGGTTAACACTCCTCGTGGCAGGGTGGCGCCAGCTCAACCTTGCTGTACAGAGCAGAGATATCCTGCTGCCCCGTCCCACTGTGGCTCCATGACGCATTTCAATAAGGCTGGCTTCAAACACTTCCATCCAATTTAGAGGTCAATGAAGCAACCAGTAGGGCTCAAATAAAGTATCTGCATTTTTAAAGGTTGTTGAAAACCTTTAATGCCAGTTAAAACATGAACATTTAAAACATTATTAATACCACTGACACATGAAAACCAATTCTGTAGACGTTAATGAAAAGAAAAAGAAAAGCCTTAATCAGCTGATCTGTTGAGCCAGGTACAAGAAACGAGCCCTAAACCCAGGAGTTCACTTGTGTGAAGAGAAAGATTGTGATGTCACAGTCAGTAGTTTCTTGGTCGCCGAAAAACCTAGAAAACCCAAAGGAAGTCCGGACAGATGCTCGTGTGCATCCGATTGCTTAAGGGAACATTTAAATGAACCAAATGCTATGACGGGCCATGCAAGCTATAATTCCTCTTGGGCCTCTCATATTCTGCTTCCACATGCACACTCTACTTTCAAACACTTGCATTTTCACTCTCATATGCGTATATTTTCTCTTCTACATATACAGTATATGTGTACTTTGCTTTCATATTAAAGAGTAACTTAAACCCCCCTGAAATGCTTGTCTTAGTTTTCACCTTGCTGCAGTGAAGTACAGGTGTACTCCAGGACCCTGTGACATCACAGGTGGGTGTGGTTAACCCATCAGTGATCCGGCTGTGGTCGCGGTGAAACAGGCTTGAACATTTCAAACAGAGAGGGCAGCCAAACACTGCTTTTTAGCCTGATGTTGCCCTTGTATGAGAGAGGCCCAGAATTAATTATGGTTGGTACAGCCCCTAATAACACAAGACACATGTGACACCCTGACACTTATAACCGGGTTATACTAGAAAAGAAGTGGTTCATACAACATGCTTTCCCAAAGCAATCTGACCATCCGACAGGCAGTTCTTACAGAGTACACTGGTGCCTTAAATTAACTGGTTGCAAGACCTCTGAAGGTAATTTGACCAAATAACAGTTGGATACAATTTGAGACTGTTTAACCTACTGACACCATATAATCTATCACACTTTCTTTACCACCTTTCATTAAGATTATTAAGAGAAGTAATCCGTTGTTTGAACCTGTATGACTGCCCAATGCTCTTGAATTAAGACGAAGGGCAAAAACATTTCTTGGAGCCTCAGTGGGAGGGGACAGGACATCTGTGCTCTATTTGAAACGGCTTACCTGCGTATTAATCTGTTTCTCCTCATCATAAACCTGGATTATTCGAGACATCTAAAAAGGGGCAATAACATTACAACAAACACAGTGAAGCAGCAAGGGGGAAGAAAAGAGTTCACAGCACAGGCAGGTTAGATAATAACAGATCAGAAATCTGTTTTACGGCCTACTGTGCTCAAGCCTACAAGGTGTGCATCACCAAGTCGGTACCGCAGAAATGAACAGCAAGTAAAGTCCGCACTCAGTTTAAAATTAATTTAGTCACGGGCTACAGGGAACGTGTCATCATTTTAGTTCATCTCTTATAGATCTATCTCGTGGATATTTTCTATATCACCGTCTCTATGGTGGTACATACAATGCACTTTCTACAGACACGTTTGACTGTTTAACTAATTGTCAGCTCTTCTGTCTTTGATTATTCTTTCACCATTTATGTGTAGATAAAAGCATAATTTCAGCTTATATATGTTGTCAAGAATGTTTTCTTTGTATCAACTGATACAATCACAGGAATTAATACGTTATAGTTTTTTTAACTGTTGCTGACAGATAAAAAATCTAAGAAAGTAATATCGGTGAATGCTATTAACATTATCAAAGGTCTCAGTTAACCAGAGTTGTAAGTACTGCGGCTCTCCAAAGCGCTTCATAACTTAGACTTTGTTTTTTCCATACAACTGTTTTATAGGCAGGCTTTTCTTTACAGAAACGTATATTTCAAATCTGTCGTAATAACAATTATTTGACAGGTTTTTAGGTCTCCGGTTCTGGAAGATGTAACAGTGAAAAAAAGCTTCAATCCATCTTGGAGTGCTAGACCTTTATATGTGTTGCCATGGGTGGTGCCCTATGTAACCTGAATAGTCACATGAGTAATAATGCACAAATTAATGACTTCCTAATTACTTTAAATTTACTTGAGTAATCGAATTACATTACAGTGATGATGTCCATCTGCTGAAATGCCTCCTCTATATTGTTACGTCATGCAAACTAAAATTATAAAAGCTGTATTGAGCATTTCCAAAATCCTTCTCAAATGAGAACCGTGCTTGCTGTGGATTGTGGTTACACAATAACATCATATATACCGCAAGGTTGTCCTGCAAGGCTCAGAACCTTTACGATCAACATGAGCCAGATGAAGTAATGTCTCAGGGTAGTCTTGGTTGTCATTCCAGACATTGTTCACTTCTGGATAATAAATAGAGGCTCCCTCATGTAGTTGGAAGGTATAATATGCTCATATACAGTATACTTTATAGTATAGTAGTAAGACCTTGTTCCATTACAGACAGAGGGTACATGATATCATAAACAATTAAACTGATACCCACACCAGCGTCCAATTGTAAAGAATCAAATGAAATAAATACATCAAATATACATTCAAATACATCATTCCCGCATAGAAGAATATGTAAAGATGAAGGAAATATGAAATACTCAAGTGACCACAGACATCAATTAAAAACCAAACTTGTGATTTATCATTGTGATGCAGACAGTGTTAACAGGGTTCAGACAGTGTTCCTGCAGTCAGTGTGAAGAGAGCACAGTGACGCCTTTACACTTCATCTTCAACAGCCAGTGTTAGTAGGAGTACAAAACTGTACACACACTGCAGGCTGTAAGCACCACTTCCCACCTCCCACCTCCTTTTGTGAGGCAGTGTCTTCACATTAGGTTAGACTAATATATAAGTTTGCCAATTCTGGCCTCACTGAAGTAAAATATAAGATACCCAACACTGACGTGTGAACACTGATTATCCTTTTCATTGTTCACGTACCTTTTTGCAAATAAATTATTAATTTAGAGGCTTAGTGTGTTAGCCTAGCAAGAAAACGGTCAAATGATGCAATCTAAGCCATTTAATTAGCTGGTGGTAAATTAAACTTCAACTCATATCAGTCTAACCCTTGTCTGCATGCACACACATACAAGCAGATGCAATTCAAGAGCAGGCTCAAGACTCATGCTGCTCACCTCATTGTACTTCGCACAGTTTTTGAAGACCAGGCGCATGTCGGACACAAACGCCTCGGTGGACTGGTAGTACTGGGAGCTCCGTAACTGCAGCTTCCTCTTCACCTTCTTCAGGTCCATGGGCTGCTTGATAATCTTGTAGTAGTTCGGCACCTGGTTGGACAAAAGTGGGTCAGAGAGCATCTCTAACTAATTTAAAGGAGGGTGATAAGTTTCTATTTGCTTTGAACATTAGAGGCGGAGGACAATGTGGGTTGTTGTCAATGCAACAACCAGTGAGTAACTGAGTAACTGCATACCAACAAGATTTTAGAACATCCTATAAGGCTTAAAAGCAACTGCTGTGCTTTGTGTTGTCTGTAGTGGGTAGAAATCTGCCGGGATCCAGATACTTTCAGGGCCAAAGAACAGAAAGACGAGGAAGGATGACATGGCCTGTTCCTTGTACCTGTACAGCTTGGTGACCTCTAAACAGTCATTTTATTTTTAAGAAGATTTTTTTTTGTGTGTAATTTTTTGCCTTTATTTGATAGCTTGACAATGGAGACAAACAGGAAGTGCAAAATAAAAGCATTTTCCACTGCAGACATACATACAAATATAAATAGACACTTTCCACAGGGTCTCTCCTTTCCGCCCTCTTTAAAACTCATTAATCAGATCTGATTATGAACATCAGATCAGGTACCTGACAACATGATTTGCCAACATAGATGCTGTATGAAATTATGTTCATTTGTAAAGCCCTTCATCACAAGCACGTCTCAAAGGATTTTATGAGTTCTTAGAATAATGAGCCCGCCAAGAGCTAATTAATCAAATTTTCAAAAAAAAAAAAAAAGAATCATATAATGAAATAAAAGAAAAACCAGCACACAGGACACAGGTGTGTGTTTGTGAAGGTCATGAAGAGGTACTTACAGAGCTAGGAACAGGTTCCCTGAAGCCCACGCTGAGCTCATGACAGAAAATGTGCAGCAGGAGGCGTTCACATCTCTGCAGAGAGAGAGGGAGAGAGAATTAGTTGCCTTGTACTAATCATGATGAGGCCTTTGATTGTGCGGTGGCTGTACTGACCCTCTGGTCCTCAGGATTCAGACCCTCTTTGCCACTGATTTTCCTGCTGTCGTCACAGTACTCTATCTCCGGGGTGTTGAGACTCCGGCAAAACGTGCAGAGAAAGTCACCCCTGAGATTGAAGGAAAAAAAAAATAAATAAAAAACTATCACACAGAGGACACTGTGTTAACGCTGTCGTTCATTTTGTATAGGCTTTCATCTCAGGGTCGATTGGCCAGAGCCAAATGTTTTGAAAAGGGCCAAATGTTTTGAAAAGAGCCAAATGTTTTGAGAAGATCCAGAACATTCAGAGTAATATGGAGTGGTATATTTGGACATTAAGTTTAGAAAGATGTCTGTCTGTTAGTATGGGCCTGTTACTACAAATCAGGTGTCAACTTTGTCAATGTCTAAAACAGGTTCTGGTTTTACCGTTGCATCTGAGCCATTCTGTAGGTCTTTTCTTTTTCTGTTCTCTTTTTTAAACGTGTGTGCATTTGCATGTTTCCCTAAATGTTACTATCCCTAATACTGGCTAAGTCACTGAAAAAATACAGGTCATATTCTAATAAACTTGGAGGTGTAAAGATTTAAAAGAGTGTGCTGGCAGTGTGCAGTAGTTTAACTGTTGTTAAAAAAAATATTCAACCAAAAATGAATCCCTTATACTTACTTTGGGAAGATTTTTATGGTGGGTACATGGCATTTCATGTGGAACACTTTGGGACAGCGGTCGCAGCACAGAAGGTCACCACCGTTGATACAGACAGCGCACCAGTCTTCATTGGGGTCATCCTCTTTCCCACTGGCCGACGCCCCGCCCCCTTTGGTCTCTGTCCCCTTGTCTGAGTTTCCGTTAGTGAGCGGTGTGCCTGCCGTGCTGCTGCTGTTCTCAGAGGATAACGAGGTAGTGGAGGTCATAGTGGTAGTGGAAGAAGAGAAGGTGGCGGCACTGGAGCCATTTAGTCCAGAACAAGGTGTCTCAGACTGGGGTTCTGTTTTGATGTGCTCCCCTAAAGCCTTGAGAGCATCTTGGCCTGTAGATACGACTCCCAATACAGGAAGTGGACTGTTCTCCGGACTGCTCATCTGGGGGAAAACACACACAAAAACATTAAGACCAAACCATGATGAGTAAAGCTTATCTCCTCACTTTTCTTATTTCACCAGTTCTTGCACATGTACAATATTCATCTATTGCCCATTTTGTCCATAATGCATTCACATTTTCCATCTTATTCATGACCTTCAAAATTTTCTTACTTTAGAAAAATGTCTTACGTTTCTTACACATTAATGAGAAGGGCATATCTGAGTATGTCCAAGGCAAAGACTGATGTATTCTGTCTGAAATCATCATGCACAAGTAATGCATAGTGCAGAGTTTCATATCATGCTAAATCAATATTTACCACATTATAACCCAATTAATGTAGCTAGAAGGATCCTCTAGTTCTGGTCCATTTAGCCAATATATACCAGTTACCAGGCATATAAATGTTTGCATATTGTGCAATGGACATTTGTCTGTTTTGGGTAAGATCATAAATAAACTAAACATTTTTGTCCACACTGACATTGTATTTAGTTGAATTTACACTTGTTTTACCACATTCTCCAAACTACTCTCCAAGCTACTGAAAGGAGACACTTTGTGACATTCCCAAACACTATGGCTTGTTTTAAAACTATTGGATGAACAACAGCACTCATACCATGCAGGCACTCCTCCCAGCATCTTGGCCCCGCTCCGTCTTCAGAGAAGAAGCTGGACAGCTGTAGCTGTCTTCTGTACCAGGCTCCTGCTTCACCTTCACCTGCTCCACCGGAGCTCCACCTCCTGGACCCGTCCTCCCTGCAGAGCTACAGCTTAAAACAAACACAAAAACAAACCATGGAGAAATGATTAATGCAAATGTTTAAACTCATTAATGTGAAAGAAATCTTAGAGCTGGTTCACTTGAGACAGCAGAACTTTCAGTAGACCTGGATGTCTTAAGCAGTAATATTTATTGAAGCTTGATCAAGGAGAAATGGGGAAAACAACATGTGAAACACAGCTTGCTGTAAACCAAATCTCAAGATGGTGTCCTGAAGCACAGTATTTAACCCTCTGCAGACCTGTTAAGTTTTGTAACATCCAAATAAGGTTATTTGTAACACAACCTGGCATGTGTGAGGATTCTGTTGGATATCAATTCTAAACAAAGAACTATGCCTACTAGCAACAGCATAGCTTCTCTACCGTCTCTCTTATCCAGCGCACCCAAACTTGGCGCCAGCTTGTTGTGTCTAAACCCAAATATTGAAGATTTCTAGCTGACCTTCGTCTACCAGGTACCAGAGCCAACTCGGCCTTATCAGGCACACAGAGAGAGACAGACGAACAGAGACAGGCAGTTGACCTGACATGTGAAGCACGGTCTTAAGTGACCTTAAACCTACAAGAGGGAAGTTTAACATACAAGAAGGAAAATTCCTTCACAATTAACAACATCAAACATCAAATTAGGATTTAACAAAGTATGTGACCCAAGGCTAAACTAGCACACCACCTGGGACGGCCTGGTTCAGGAGGTAGAGCGGTCGTCTAGTAATCGGAAGCTTCGATCCTCCAGAGAGCGTCGAAGTGTCCTTAAGTAAGACACTGAATCCCTGACCGCTCCTGATGAGCAGTTGGTACCTTGCATGGCAGCATCTGCCATCAGTGTATGAATGTGTGTGTGTGGGTGAATGTTGGCATGTGTTGTAAAGCACTTTGAGGGGTCGGTTGACTAGAAAAACGCTATATAAATGCAGTCCATTTAGATTTTAGAGGGGGTTTGATGATTTATTGTGTGATAAAGAAGGGTATTATGGTTACTACACTTGAAGTTAAGCAAATAAAACTTATTTTTTAAGGCTACGGAAAGATTGTAGTCATTGTTAACTAATGGTTTCTAGTATGAGATCTGCCTTCTGTCATTAACCAAGATGCTGCTTTTTATGTGCCTGATTTAAGCTACAACACAAAAGAGGTCAAACCAAACTGTCAAAATACATGTGGCAGGACCTCATCGCCACCCTGCTGTGGATTTTTGCAGTTTCTGAGCATCTGCAGCTTTAACAAGTCTCATCAGTCGTCTGTATCGATTATTGCTTAATATTTGCATGACTCTGACCGTGTCACTCTGACAAATGAAGTTTTAGCAGTGTCACTAACTAGTGTGTGTTTTTCCTCTACCTCAGCATTGAGTTTAATCTACTAGGTTTTCCTTTCTTGTCACCCACTTCTCTCTTTTGCACTCTCTCTGTGCATTTCTCAACAAAATTCTCATACCTAGTTTTTCCTTTGAAAGCAAATGGGCACATATTTGCCTTATGTATTTGGAGGGTGGGGTAATAATAGAGAAAGATGACATGACTCTTTGCACAAATTAATGCTGCCTTGTATCCTTCTCACACACACGGACACACATTTCGCCAACACTGCTGGATTAATGCTGAGAGAAACAAAGCGCTCTACAAAACCAAATTGTTCATATTAAACCAGGAACCCCTGAAAGAGTTCAGAAATAACCTCAGATGAAACAATACTCCTCCAAAGAACAATTTTAATGATTTAATGATTTTAACGGCCAAATACTCACAATTCAAAGTCCAATCTCTTTTATTGATCGCTAGCACAATTAGCTGTTTGCCTCTGTCACATGCAGCTACGTTTACCAGACTATTGACAAATTTAAAGTTGAAGTTTAACTGCATGTTTTGCTAATAAAATATCTTCATATCTTCTTACCTGCCTCTGCTGCCTGTGCTGGACGTGCTCGAAGGTCGTGCTGGTGTGTGGGCATTCGACAGACCTGCCGACAGAAATGAGAGCGGAAACAGATGATGAAGCACTGATCACTTCATGCATGAAAGTTACATTTCTCGAGAATGGACATAAAAATGTACACAATATCTAGGAAGGAGAAACGGGATATGATGAAAGGGTGGGCAACACTACCAATATTTAACACTATATAATTTTATAACATATAATGACACATAGTATATCGTGATATGGTCATAAAATGTAGGAATGGCTTATACATTTGTGGCTAATCCAGTGTATAATATATCACATTTGATTATTTGGCAGTATTTAAAGGTTTTACCTGAAGATCCAGAGGAGTGTGTGGACAGTCCAGGTGAGGGATTCATGTCCACTGAGCCCAGCTGATGCTGGGTGCTGGCTGTGATGTAGCGAGACAGAAGGTGTCCTAGGTTGCTGGAACCTGCGTCCTCCAGCTAGCAGTGCCAGAAAAGCGGACAGTGGCGGGGAAAATATCAACAGAGAATCAAGTTACTCAAGAGGTCAATATATGTTTGTAAATAAATATATTTAGTGAAAAGTCAACTCAACTCAACCAGGGAATATATCACCAGCAAACAGACAAGTATTGACACATTTTGTTAAATCTCTCCTCTCCTGCATCACATCAGACATATTTTTACTCATTCTTCTTGGTCTCAAAATGTTCAACTGTTCATCATAATGCTAAACATGTGATACTTTTAATAAATACATTTACATTTGATATGTTTTCTTAATTGAGAGAATTGTTGATAATTTTACATTTCTAACTTTCATTTGAATTAGGAAATGAATTTGGCTGACAAACATCTAAAAGTGGCAGCTGAATAAAAATAATATTTTACAGATCCTACCCTGTTTGAAACAAACATACATTGTTAGAATGTGCACACCTGAATGGGCGGGATCTCAGGTAGGCAGGGCAGGTTCTCAGGATTGGTGACGGAGGGGATGAGCTCGATAGGGCCTATGATGGGGCTGGCGGGGCCACGATGAGCGTGGGCACCGGCCATACTGGCACTGGTGGGACTTGTGGGGTTGGCATTATGGAGAGATGCCACTGGGAAAGGGCCTGCATGGCCTGGGTTTGAATGCTGCACAGAAGAAAAAAAAAGAGAAAAAAGAGGGAGTCGAAGAAAAAGAAGATCATAGGAAGGAGGGAAGAAAAAGACAATGACAGAAAGGAAGAAAGAAATAAAAAGGAAGGGGAAAAAAGGAGGGAGGACAGGAACAATGAGGCAGGTCATTCAACGAGAAAATTCTTTGTTGCGAAAACAACATTGTTGCACGATCATGCATTTGGGTGAAAACACATGCTGCACAAGACACACAAATGACAAAGTAGGAAAAAGGTGCCAAACCCCTGATTGTAGTAAGAAACGAAACCTTTGGTGGCTCATCTCAGATTCTATAGACATCTGGACACAAAGAAAAAGGGGCTGGATATAGTGGAGGTTTCTCTTAACTAGTCTTAAATGCAGGCAGTAAATGTAAATCTTTATACAGTACATGTTATTTGACTTGAGCAAATATTCAGCTTTATATGTATAGATACACTGGAAAGGCAGTGTGGAGCAGGACTGACATTTGCACTCTGCTACGGAAAGTAATGTAAAACAACCTTTTTAAATTGAACAACTCTGTTTTAATGTGCTCATCTACATTTTGTTTATGGAAGTTCAGGTTCATTTGCCATTAGTGTGCACAAAATTACAGTAAAAAATACACTTTTCATTTCCATGTTTGAAAATGTACTATTACTGTCGAAATTAAAATCAAAACTCCACTTTTCTATGCACTCTGAAGTATATCCCTGCCATAAATATATTGAAACTGAATGCGAAATTTTAATTTTCAAAATGGCGACAATATACTTTGTCTTTTACTTAAAAGGTTCCCTGTAGAGTTTTAGACTTCTAGTAGCACTATGGAACTGTTTCTATGAGTGGGTCCCCATTTTTCTAATCTTGCGCACAAGGACACTGTTGCACGTAGGTGACGCAATACACTATACCAATGGTGTCACACTATTCAACAGATCTACAAGTGGTGGTAAGATATGCTGCAATTTATCAACAAAGACAGGAATAAGAGGAATGCCAGGTAGTCAACATGGATGCAAACAATGCTGGATTTAAAATACTTTAAACTCAGCTTTACAAATGTTTTATGGAGAAGGAATTGTACTTTTGTTAGACCTCTAGTATACACACAATGTATTTTGGTGAGCAACACTGAATGTAAACATAACTCCACAGGACCCCTTTAAACTTAAACATGAAAAGGCAAACTGGACTTTTGCATGTAAATTTGAATTCTGTTCAAATTTGACTCGGACATAGTAGTTTGCATTTTCATTTGAATAAAGGCAGCATTCCCCTAGGCTTGATCTGAGGAATCTGTGTAGTTACTCATCAAAACTAGGGGACAGATATAACATCTAACAGGCCTTTTCCACGGCAGGAACTTAACAAAACTGGCCATTATTGTCGGCTGTGCGTTTGTTTCCACAGCTGTCCCTCCGCGTTGGGGACGAGTTCCTGGAACCAAATTTCGACACTGTTCGGGAGGGGATACTATATTTCAGGGATAGACAGCAGGGCTGCGTCTCATGGTTGATCAAGCAGATGTCACCATACCACAACAAGGGCGACTACAACAAGCGCCATGGCTGGTATTTGGCAGAAATGGAGATAAAACACACTGGACAAATTTATGGGCCATCAACAAGCTTTTGCTTTCTCCATCAGCACATAACCATCTCATGTTCATACAAACATGAAAGATAATAAAAAACAATATCAACACTGTGTCTTCTCATGTTGTCCGTCACACAACCGCTTACTTCACTTGCTAACCAAACAGTGCATAAAAATGATGAGATCGGCCCTGCCGTCGTCTATCTGCTTCACAGAGAAATGTTCAGGTTATGGGAAGCACCAGGTTACAGGTTATCAAACCTGCAAGGACTGATTTTTTGGCCACTATGGGGCTGCGTGAAATCAATGCTGACATGAGTTGATATGGTGAACTTGTTAGCAAACAATTGATTATTTCCACATCAAGCAGGTACGAGCAACATTATCATTCATTTCTACTCATGTTTTTGGCCACCAGATGACCACAGAAGTTCAATATTAACTCTGATAGTTCAGTTTTTATTCTCTACCAATCCTGAGGGAAATATCTGGCTCGTTAGGTGCTAAATGCTCCACAGTGTTCACCAGCTAGCAGCTAACTTTGTCTGCTAAATGCAAATCCCCATTCAATTTCAATTTAATTACAGTAGTGTTATACTTGGGAGTTAGTTCTCAATTTAATTTGAGAACTCCAATTTAAATTAAATTAAATTGTTTTATTTAAATTTCTTAAATCATGCACACACAGCTAATGAAATTTCACTTTTTAAATTGGTTTAAATCATTCTTTTTACGACTGGCAGCTCGTTAAGATGGATTGCAGTGCCACCAGCCTTCTTTTTCAGCATATACATCTAAAGATTTCCCAAATTAACAATAGGAGATCAATACTGACACCAATTTTTACCAATAAAAGTTATTTGTTTATGTTACATGTTTAAGTGAAAAAAACAAATATAGATTCAGTTATCATTATTCAAGTTTTTTAAGATCTGAAATATTTTTAATAAGGAATTCCTAAATTTGTACTGAGTGGGACATTTTACAGTAGAATAAACCATCTAAAGATTATATACCAAACACCAGTCATCACAAACAAGAAAAAACAGATAGAGCTGTTTTTCTACAGACCACTACATCCAAATGAAACCTCACTTCAAGGTCTGTTAGTATTCTTATTTTTTGCATTAAAACAGACAAGCATGCACAGATAATACACTGCAAATACTGTATATTTCTTTCTAAGGCAGATTGTTTGGCTGCTTCAGACCAGCCTCACCCTGTGTATCTATACAGTATCTGCTATCACAGTAGAACTGACATTTTGGGTTGAACAGTCACAATTTTTCATCAGTTTCAGTGTATCCAACATTTACAGCAACAAATATGTTACACACAAAAAAACAAAATCACATGTAAAATCCAAACAGTCAAAATCTACTACATCTGTTCATCTATTTCCTTACAGTGAAACCAGAGTGTGTTTGTACTGACCTGTCTCTGCAGCTGGGGCTGCATCATAGGGGGATACTGCTGTCCGTTATTTCTCGGCTGAGCCGTGGGCATTCGGCCCTGTGGTGGACCCGGGAGACGCATATGGTGGGAGGCAGGGTACATGGGTGGACCTGGCCCACCGTTCATGCCCCCAGGCCCTCTCGGTAGCTGCTGCATACTGATGAGCCTTGGAGGCTGTCAAAATCACAGAAATGTCTGTGTGAAAGATCATTGGACAAACACAACCATGGCAAGATATGCAAACAGCAGGCGTTTTTCGGTATCATGCAATTATAGGAACAAACATTATAATTGCTGCTGACATGATAAGTAGATTTATTGATTCGTTGATCTACAGAAATCAAATTGAGACTTGGATTATCAATTCATCACTTCAGTCACCAGTTACAGCTTCTCAAATGCTAAGATTTATTTAAGATAAAGAAAGACAATCAATTGATTTAATTTTCATCTCTTTCAGTGCAGAACACAAATCAACTTTCAAAGATCTGAAGCTTGTTGGAGATAAGTAATCCATCAGAGGGAACATTTTGCCAAGTTAGTTTTTTTTAATTAAGTTATTGCCATGTGTTGATGCCTCCCTGTTGGTGGGTTCAAGGCAGCTGCCAAATAACAACAAGTTCGTGCAAAAGGCTGAAGATCCAATGCAAAACACATCAAGCCTTGCTTAATGGTTGACTTCTTGGTTTAATTTTGCGACAACGCAATCCGAGTATGCAATGCTTTTTTGCAGCTGTCTCTTAAATCTTGAATAACATTATCTTCCATCCTTCTTCTACCAAGAAGCATTTTCAGTTCCTGCTCACAAATGCATTGCCACACAACATAAAATGGTAAAATAAAGGTAATTAACGGTTCACTGCATATCTCAACCCAGTTCAAAGTCTCTGCAAGTTGATTTTGTAATGTGTAATGAAATTAACTGAAACCAATTCTGGAAGGTAGGAGATCAATCTAAACCTGTATGCTTAGGACATTAAGCAAGTTATTCCTAGTTAATGACCCGAAAAATGCACATCACTGGTGTGGTCTTTAAATTCTGAAGAAAACAGAAAAAACAGAACTCATTTGAAGACACCTCTGATATACATGATATTCCTTAGATATTTCAGTCAATTTTCCACGTGTGCACATCTTGGGTTAAGTCTTATGAAAGTTAGTCATCAAATCTTCTCAGACTGCTCCATCATAAATAATCCTAAACTTGTCTAGACAGATCTCCATCTGGTAAAGCTCTCAGAGGTCTGGAGAGAACCTCATCCAAAACTAAATTAATGGATTATAAAACATTTTGGGGAAAAAAGACCTTTGGAAATGTATTTTATCTAATAAAATAACTGTCAGGTGCTCTGACAATAACATTTTGAAGTAAGCTCCTAACAAGTGGACGAGTCACTAGGGTGACTGATTGGAGCACAGATTTCAGTTCTATTCCATAGTGGTATCTTGATTGGTGAATGTTTCCCGTACCTGCTGCTGAACCAAGGGTGGGCCGGCCTGTCTGACGTGCTGCTGGGACATTTGGGAGGCAATGCGCATCTGTTGCTGGATCTGCTGCTGGTGATGCTGCTGCTGGTGTTGCTGCTGTTTCTGCTGTGCGTAGGCCGCCTGCTGCATGTGCTGCAGCCGGAGCTGGGCCAGGTTGATTTGTCCTGTCTGTTTGCCGGGGTGACCTTGGCCCGGTGAAATCGGCGGTCCTCCTACCATGACATTGGGCGGTTGCGCAGGTGGAGGTGGCTTCTCTATTACTAAATTACCTACAGTAAAAAGAAGGGGGATGACAGTAAGCATAAGTGCACATGCTCTAGACAGGTGTGAAATATTCCTTTATTGTATTTATGCAACGGGGGGGTTTTTAATCAATTGCTTACAGCTTGTCACGCTGTTTATGGTAACTATACAGTTAAGCAAAATTTTATCTGGATTTGTGGCAAATTAAGACTGTTAAATCTTTAAAATATTTACATTAAGTCAATAAGAAACTGAAAATCAATATTTAAGACAGAGAAATATTGACAGATGAAAGATAATAGGCCTCTCTCACCTAGATTCACCACATTTTTGGCCCAGAAGGTGGGGTCACAGAAGAAGCGCACAACTCCGTTGGCCTGGGGTGCCGGTTCGAGTCTAGCCTTGAAGAGCTGACGAAGTTGGAACAGGATCTACACACACACACACACACACACACACACAGAGAGAATAATGTTCTGAAGTTAGCTGACTCTATCGAACAACAAACAGCCCATTTGTCAACATGCCCTTTGGGAGCATTACTCCACAATCCCACAATAACGTTATCTCAATTATCTAATTTGCTGACTGTCTTGTGGTAAGTAGTCAAATTCACGTGGCAGAGGCCTCCCTTGTTTGAGCCAGGGGGGAAAATCCCATCCAAATAATGTGGGAAAAACAGCTGGTTCTGCAACTTCACCAAAAGACTGAAAAAAGGGCCAGTATTACACTCCAAACAAAATGTTACACTCTTGCTGCTGAATACATACTTCCAGGGCAAAAAAATACCAGTATAGCAGCTACGACCCAACATCTAATAGTTTGCTGTTCACACCTGCAGACACCTGTGAAGCAGACACAACTCAAACATTCCTCAAACTAGAATTTAACACTAAAACTAGTATAATTCTTCGTATGTACATCTAGAAATGTGGGATTCAGCCAAAGTCAAATGTTTTTTCATGATTACAAACCGGTCATGTCATCTGCGGCATATATTCAGTTTTGTTCGGAACACACAGTCGGCTTTAGCTTCTCAAACTGCTAAACATCTGGGGCTCATGAGAAACATACCAGCCTCTTGCTGTAGAGCAGCGCTGTGCTGCTGCCAGTGGTGATGGCCCAGTGGCAGAAGTTGAGCACATGGTGGATCTGTTGGGCCAGCTGGGTGGTATCCTTGTGCTGGGTCACAAGCCTCATGCTGCGCTCTTTGGTCACACTCTAGACAGAAAGTAAGATTATTCTGGTTAAGGGCTTGCTACTAAGAGAGCCTGAACAGCCTCGTTAGATGAGCTAAGTTTCTTTCACTAATATTCTCTTACCTCCAGCTGCTGCAGCAAGGACTTGCCCTTCTTGTTTATCTCATTAATAAGAGTAAATACTGCAATTTTGATCTCGTGCTCAACCTTCCTATGTGTCTCATTCAGCTCTTTTAACCTGGATGAAAAAAAGGAGAGTAAAACAATTAATTTAGAGAAACTAGCCACCAATATACATGCTGACTGCATGTCAGCCCATTGAAATGGGTATTGATATACAGTAACTGTATCAATGGGCAGCACTGGAGAGGAAGCTGAAGATGGAAAAACTCGCACCTGCTTTGCACCTGAGAGACAGAGTAATGCACGTAGTTCTTCTTGTCCTGTAGTTTGGCCACGCTGGTCTCAATGATGCCTTTCTGGTTCTGGAAAGCCTCCTCCAGGAACTGGTACCTGAGAGGTGAAGTGGGGGGTGAGTGGGGAATTCTTTCCTTTGCTTAGCGCTGGGTAAGAGCAGCTTCATTTTCTGTCCTACCAGGTTGGAGTTTCCATTCACCTTGCAAGATGTAAATCAGTCCCTGATCAGATAATTAAAATATAAACCCAGCGGGGCTCCAGATTCAAACCGCAAGGATTTCAAACTACTGGTCATCATCTACCAATGGATAGTGGGTGATTGTGGGTAACCAAACTTATACTGAAGATTTTATATTGTGTTCTAAATATAGAGTTTCTGGCAGGAACAGCGAGTCTGATGGTACAGCAGCCGGCAACTTAGATTGGATCTCTGCGTACCTGATTAGATTTAACACCTTGAGAGGATTTGAAGATATAACAAATGCACTTATAGTCAATGTCAAAACAAGCACAGCACAGGGGGTGATCAGGACTCATTTGTTGGATTTAATATTGGAATTTTTGTCAGTACAGAATATGGTGTGGTCCTACTGTTAGATTATTGTCCCATTTTTAGGGCCCGAGCGCCAAACTGGCGCGAAGCCCTATTGAAATTCGAAAAATTATTTTGAACGCATTTTACAAGCCTTAAACATGCTCGGAAAGTTGTTAGACTTTGCACATGAATCAGAACTGGCGAAAATTTCGATATTTTATGGGTCCCAGATATAAGTGTGACAAAATGGCTCACTAGCCCTACAAAGTTGCTAAAATTGAGCCCGTCGGGTAGGTTTAACCTACAAGTAGGAAATTTGGTGAGCTGGCGTATCATGGCTAGACGCACCAAAAAAGTCTCCTGGAGCCATACCTTAAAACAAACAGGAAGTCAGATATTTTTACTTTTATGTCCAATTTCAGGATCCTTTTAGCAATTTGGGGCGAATTGATACAGCGAATTTATCCAAGACACTTTATCTGATCTGTTCGTGTACATGGCCTATTACTTTAATTTTCACAGCGCCACCTGCTGGCAGGCAGAAGTCCAATTTGCATGAAATTTCAGCAAAGTGTCTAGCGCTGTACGTTTCACCTACATGTACAAAATTTGGTAGACATATGTAACACCTCCATATGTTCAAGTCCGCCATATTTACTTAAGTGTGAACTTTACAAATTTACACACCGCTTGTAGGAAGTTGATCAGATCCACCTCAAACTTGGTCAGCATATACAAAAGCCCTTATACATGATGTATGGTGAAGGATATCTGCACACCTCGAACGGTATGGCCGTGGCGTGCCAGCAAAGTTTGAAGCTTGGCCATGAAAGACTGATAATATTCTGGAGCAATTTTTTTTCGTCCAGCAGATGGCAGTGTTGCCATGGTAATCGATACAAAACCAAACCTCTGTTAGACATTCCTTTGGCTTTAACCTGGACAGCTGCCTGTGACAGATGAACTTATTGTAACAGTACTCCGCGTGGTCAGAATGTTTCAGAACTTCACATGCTTGATTACAGTCCCTGCCTGAACACCAAATAGGTGTAAAAGTCACTAAGCCACCTCCTGACAACAGGATGTAAGTGTTATGTGGCAAACTTTATGTGCTTTACATGAATTTGTCACTGTGTGGTCTACACATGATATACATTTTTTTTTTTACCACATATCACATAGAAAAGAAGTTTCAACCCCAAAGCCTGGACTAATACAACAGTGTTGCATTTTAAATTGAAAACATACAAAGTAAAATAACACATAACCATGCAGTTTTAAAAGTAGAGATAGAGTTCCAGATAATTCACATCTGGTGGGCCAATCACTCTTTGTGTTGGAATGCATAGGACAGATTTGGTTTAATGTACTTAATACTTCATAACATTACATACATAATTCAAATAGTATATGTAGTATGTCTAGTACCTACCGCTACTACCAGATATAAAAACAAAGCTTATTAAACTTCTGACACCCCCTGTGAATTATACATTACCAAATATCATGTTGTCATTACAACAACATAACTTTTCAATGGTTTGACATACAGATGGTTTTGGCTATTAAACTAAAACAATACCACTAACATGAAAGCTATATTTATCAATTGCAAAAGGAAAGAAGGTAAACAGTATAAGCTCATCAGTACGGTTCAAGTCATGTACATTCATGAATGGCTCAGGAGGATAAACACACGTCTGCTGATCAGAATGTCCCGGTTCAATGCCACCCAATCGCCACTCAAAACACAATGCAAGACACTGCATCATGGTAGTGTGAAGAGTAACGCTACCATTTCTATGGAAGCCTCATTTTCAACAGAAAGCCACACATCTTAAATATCTTCCTCACACTCCCAACATGATCACATTTACGTTCAAGATAAGAATCTTTGACATTTTACCACCTGCAAACAACAGGAAACAAAGCTTATTAAACTTCCGACACCTTGTGTGAATTATACATTACCAAATATCATGTTGTCATTACAACAACATAACTTTTCAATAGTTTGACATACAGATGGTTTTGGCTATTAAACTAAAACAATACCAATACACCACATTTACGTACAAGATAAGAATCTTTGACATTTTACTCCATGCAGACAACAGGAGGTAAGCCTTATGTGACAGTGTTCCTCCACTTTCCATGAAATTCTCCCTGTGTGGAGTACACATGAAATCCGGTCACGAGGCCGCGGCCGCAACACGCCCCGACCTGCGCACTGTCGCGAGGGCCCGGACATCGCTGCTTGCAGCTTTAATTGTTCATGTATTTTATTGTAACTGATCAGCTTTCAGTTAATTTATTGTAAACGCTACTGAAATACCATAGAGTTGGAGGGGGTGGCTCTCTTTGAATTTCCTCTCTTGACTTTTTTTCCCCTTAATATCATTAGGTTTTGATGGCAGGGTTGGGAATTGTTGTCTTTGTGGTCTTGTAAAACCAACAGACACATTGCATGTGATAATGAGCTACACAAATAAACACTGAAAAAAAATGATTCAGACAAGACTAAATTTGGTGGGCCATTGTTGTCCTTGTATAACCTCTACCAAGGTGGTGACTAATGTGACTGCTGTGTACATCTGTTTGTTCATCGCAAACACATCATAAAACCTGATGGTTCAATTGGTATAAAATTTAGTGTGCACATGCACACTCCTAGTTACACAAACATTACGCTGGCCATGTGGTTCACTGTGATGGATTTCCTATCTCAAGCATGTTTCAGCTCTCTTCAACTGACTTTCATAATGTGCTGAAATTAGGTGAAACCAATCAAAAACTGAAAATTGTCAGCAGTAATCTTAAGTATAGGCAAAAGGTAGTTAATGGCCTAAAACATGCCAAGCCAGTATACAACCAATACACAAACTTGAATTAACGCGAACATTTTCGAAAACTACTGGTACCATACCAGTTAAAGAAGCCAATAGACAGGAGAACGACAGTCCCTTACGGCCTGATTCCACCGGGCACGGCTGCGTTGCAATCCGGCTGCAGCACCCAGTGGAATCTCAGCGTTCGTAATAAAATAGATGTGTGGGATGTGTTAGACGGTGAGCTACCTGTGCTCTTTGTGCTCCAGCAGCTGGCAGTCCCTACAGGTCAAAGTGTCACAGGTCTCACAGAAAAGCTTCAGGGGTTCCTGCTTGTGGATGGGACAGAAAACAGGCCTCTGTCCTGGCGTACTAACAGACTCTATAGAAACACAGGAGAAAAGACACCACTGATGCTTAATTGGAGAGATGGAAATAAACAGAAAGGCAAATGAATCATAGAGACCAGTGAAAGAAAGACAGAACAAAAGAAAAACTAAAATAGACAGGAGGTTGTGTTAAAGCCCCAGTAGTTATGTCTGGCCAGAGCTTCAGGATGTATGGTCCCCCAGCTCGAGGTACCATCTAAGCAACCAGACTCTGCAGCACTGTTACCATGGCAACAGTCTATCAGCCGCACCACATTCACTGTGCTTCAACCAAGGTTTGTCTTATTGAGGCTTTTGCAGTTTTAGCTTCAGTACACATTGCTCGGGTCTTCACCATGAGGGTCAACCATCTTACCTGAGGCAGCGTCGGCATCCTCCTTCGTGTGAATCTTGTGGTCCTTGGTGATTTTGACCCTCTGGTGGGCCTCCACGCAGGTCTTACACAGCCATTCTCCGCACTCCACACAAAAGCCTATGGTTCCTGCGTTGTCCTCACAACTTGTGCACACCTTAAGAAGAACACCAAAAAGCCTTTTAAAAAACTCAACATAGAATCAAAAGGTAGACTCAGACTACAGAATTAGAATTGGTGTTAAATGATAAGCTCCAAAGAATTTGTGCTCAGATCATCAAATGATGCTGTATTGAAACAGATGCAGCACTTTAATAAAACATGCTTTGGGACAATGGAAAACATTTCCAGGCTGAAGAAAATAGTAGTTCAATGTTGCACCTATTGTGTCTATACAAATTTGGATTGCAATACTTTAACCAAACAAAGATCTATCATGATTAAAGCTGTGTCATCTGTCAAGACTGTACCTGTTGATGAGTATTATTTGATTTGACAACTAAGGAATCAGGAGTTACAATTTTTTGAAAAAAGTGGTCTGGTGGTGACACTAAATAAATGGTCATGGGATCTCTAAAATCCCAGTTGGTTCATTTGAATTGGGAGTATTCATGAACAATGCAAATTTAGAGTCAGAATAGTGGTTTAGAGATGCATAGTGTGGTTTTATTGGTGGTACTAAAGTAAAGCCAGTGCAATCAAAACTAAAATAAACTCCTTCCTGTATCTGGAATGGAGGTTGATTACTTTTTCTTACATTTCAACATCATTAGTAATATGTGCCTGTCTGATATGTAATACACCAAATCTCTCATTGACAGACTGTTCCTGTAATGCCACTGCATAACCCATGTCTACCTAACCACTTGGCTTGAAAATCAATACAAAGAAAACATGGTAAAGGATTACAGAACAGTAACTTGGAAACATCATGACCACAAGGCAGACCGTTTTGACATACCTGTGCAGCCTTTTCATCAGATGTGTTTGTGGCCTCTGTGGTATCTTTGACAAAGTGATTGTCAATAATGTCACTCTGTTTGTAGTCTTGGTGGCACACCGAACAGCGCATGACATTTACTAAAGACAGAAAAGACAAAAAATGAAGGTGGACACGAGTCGGATCAAAAGGTCAAAAACTGGGCTACAAATTCAATGCTTAGTGATATTTCCTTGATGACTGATTTTTGAAGAAAAACGGAAACAAATCCAAACAAGCAGTAACCATCAAGGACGGGCCCATTTGTAAGCTATTACCTGACTTCTTATGAAGCCCCCTTAACTCGCGGCTAAGAATAGTCCTGCTTCAAACAAGAGAGGATTAATAAGGACTTCAGCAGACTTTCTGCTTATTTCCATAATTTCCTTAAGTTAATTCCTGGTGTTATTAAAAATCTTGGCAGCACCACGTGTTTTACAGTGGGACATCCACCGCCTATTCATGGGGGCTAATTGATTTAGCGCTCGTCTCCAGAAGATTCAATCTTGTCAACCTTGGCATTTTTATTAGAATATAAAATCACATGGCCAAACAACGAGGACTGTTTCACTTAATCACTTTACTTGGCTTCGTTAATGGAATTACTTGAATTACTGCTATAATTATACACCCCAACAAATAATTAGTTCAGCGCATTAACTTTGTAACTTATTTTTTAAAGTCTAATATTAGGCATGAGATTAAACTTCACATAAATATTTTTAATTGGGTCAGAATAATATGTCACCCCTCCTCTACCTCATAAACCCATAAATTCCCCATCAGCCAGCTGAGGTAAAAACCAGAGTAAACCGGTTTGAGCCAGTCTACACTGGCTTGAGCAGCACACAGCCGGTTTGTGTAAGCTCCAGCTGCATGGGACCCTGAGTGATTGGTTGTGAAAGCAGCTGGACTGGGATTGTGTTGAGGGACCCACACAACCCCTAAATACACACACATACACACACACACACACACACACACACATACACACACACACATATATATACAAAAACAAATGTACAACACAGCTGTTACTTTGAACTGGAGCAGTCCATGCTCAGCTACACCTCTGTGTATATAACTATCATACAACAATTAAAACCTTATTTTTAAAACAGGATTGGGGGTGCGTTTCCCTGCATTCATCAAAAGTACACCCCTATGCTAAAGAAAATATGAAGGGGAAACAATAATATAATAGCTTATTTTAACTCAAATAACAGGTTGGTTTGATCAAATCAGGCTATTGCTTAGCCGAATACTAACCTATCCATTATGTAAGTGCTAGGTACCACTAGTGCAATTGATAGACCAGAGCGAGCTGCAACCACAGTTTACACTGGGATCAAGATTAAACAGGGGGCATCACTTATCATGTAGATGTGACAGATATCATCACAACTCAACTCTGCTTGGTGTTAGTTTTCACTTCACTTAATTACAACAACATCCACAAAGTGGATTTGGCTTTGATGAACCCTGCCACCGTTTATTTAGATTATAATATGAAATGGCAATTTTAGTCCAGGAGAAAAATCTTTGTATCTAAGTCATATGTAATTATTTTCCCTGAATATTTTTTTACAACAGAACTAAGAGTAATGTCATGAGAGAAAGTAAGACTTATTGTAAGAAGAAATTAAACAATATGTCACACTGCAAGCTGCTGCCAGCTATTAGAGCAATTATTACGAAACAAAAGTTCAAAAGGAGTATGAATTAAAAAAATGAATTACTCAGTTCAGGTAGGAAACAGTGACGTTGCTACTGAACTCAGCATACGCACCTGACTTTTACATTTCCTCATTTTACGTATATGAGTTGATGAATTCACTGATTATCTATCATGTAAAAGCTTTGGCACAAATTCTGAAAATGTATCATTAGCCAGCTTTCCTTTTACCAGGTAAAGCACATGGTTTAATACTATTAATCAGTAGCTTGGCTAAGTGTTCTGACCGGGGCTATGACATAATTTGTAATCCTTTATGTGAAGCCATGTTAATCAGTGTTATAAATATAGTTACAAAGTTTTTGTAGGATTTAACTGCTAAGATGAAAGTGGTGAACTAATAATTTTCTGATGGCTTTCACAAACTGGGAGAAGTAGTGTGGAAAGACTGGGGCCGATGCTGTGGAGTTCATTATTATGTTAACTGAGAAGAAGTCTTTATAACCCCACCTCCATTAAACTTGCCGCCTATGACTGAGTCTCGCATAAAACGGTGGCCAAAGGAACATTTAAAGTGAATACATTTCCCCATGTCGATTTCAAATTGTAGGGCTGAGTCATATCATATTATCAGTAATATTCCAGTTTTACCACAGAAGCAATGTTTTGTGATGAAGGGCGGTTCTGTAAATACAATTCAGACCATGTGATACCGAATCTCTCCTAAAACCAATACTAATGTAATTCCTGAAAATAAAACAGCATTTAGACAAGGTGATATTAAAACTCTCCACTGAAACGGAGACTAGTAAAATGACATGAAACTTGGTGGCAGGTACTAGCTAAAAACTGGAGAATAAAGAGTAATATGAGAGGTCACTGTGAGACACTTGTAAGAGTCCATTCCTTAAACTTGAAATGCGACACTTATTTTGTGCAGACTGCCAGTGCTCATATCGGTTTAACATGGATGTTTTTCTGGTGCGGAGGCTGCAATAAAATGATTATTGTGTAGAGGTTCACGTCAACATGAAATGAGTCCTGACACCTGCCAGTATCTCAAGACTTGCTCTACAAAATGTCAGCTGACGGCAGCAATGGCTGGGGTTTCATTTGCTGAAGTCCATCTTCAAGAGAGAGGCTATGTAAGGATAATTATTGATTATTGAGCAGTGCAAAATGATAGAGACAAATATACATTTACTCTTGAGGAGTGACTACACCTTTTCAACTTGGTCTTTTTTCTACTCGGGGGAAGTGAAAAACATGCCAAACCTACGAGTTTGCTGTAGTCTGCTCTCAGAATGAAGCTTCTGCTACACCAGCTGAACTGTCGTTGCATGACTCATTGGGCTTTTGCCAGGTACCTGACAATCAAGGTTCCCAAACACTTATCGACATCGTGGAGTATATTACGCGTACGGTGTAAAGACTGCATCTTTTAAAAGCAGTTAGGTGGCAAACATATTGACAAGTTTGTCTATGCACTTACACGGCGTCATAAATTATACTGCATTGCATTCAACAAGAAATATATCCCATAGTTATGACTTAAGTCACTAACTCAAAATTACAAAAAAAAAATGTCATTATAAGGAGTTCTGGATCTCATAATTACAATAAAAGATCTCATAGTTTCGAGATAGTGATATCATAATTATGAGAGAAGAAAAGAGATATCCCACAGTCGCATTTTGATATATGCCATTTAGATAACAATTTACCATGTATATACTGTGACATGCAGTTTACATATAAACATGGCATTTGGATTTATAGTAGTCCAGTATGAATACTTTTGTAAGTATATATCGATAATTACTTTCTACTCTCGACTCTCTCTCTCTTCACAAAATAATGGATTGGAAATGACTGGAGAGAAGACTGTTAGAGAGGTCCTCACAGTCTTATCTCCGATTAAAACTCAACTTATCGTTTGAGTGCGTGTTGTTTTCCTGCCGTCTGTCTGAACATGTGTAATGGTGGAAGAAGTGATTGGACCAATGATAGTCCCCGAGGGAGATGGGAGTGTATTTAACCACGGACAGACGCGCAATGCAATAGCGTGAAACTCAACTCCCTGGCCGGTGAGCATCAGTGTGTTTAGGTGTAAAGTCTCCCTGGCTGTCACTAAGCCTCTCTCCATTCCCACCAAAAATCCATCAAGTCAACCCATCCAGCCATTAAAACTTAGAACTTTTGACAGGCAGCAGTTAATCCTGGCCAACATCAGCTGACAGAGCATATGACTGTTCACAGGTAGATGTGGCTACTAAAACTCACCTATGTGCGTGTCAGTCTGTCCGTGTGGCCCGGGCACCTGCACGCTTATCTGTCTATCTGGTTGCGGGATACATTTTAGGCAAAAAGAGTGCAGACAGGGCAGAAGTTTTGGTTCACAGTCCCGGCTCTGAAGACTTTGTTTACACACTGCGCACGTATCCAGCAGATTAATGGGAGCGGGTACCGGCGTGGCCGCTGGAGCCGTGGGAGGGGGGGACATTTCAGCGGTGAGCCCGCCGGCAGGAGCATCCCCGGCGGCCATGGTTTCAGCTGCCGCCGGGTCTGCATTGGCGCCGCTGGTCCCTGCCGGGCTGACGGCGTCGCTGGCGCTGCCGTTGGCTTCCCCTCCCGCAGCCCCGCCGCTGCTAACGTCTCCTCCGTCGCTGGTGGGTGTCGGTGCCTCGGTCGCGTTATCGTGGGACTCCGTTTCTTCGCCGCCCTTCGAATTCGCCTCCATGACTATTACCGCATTTTCGTCTTTCGTCTCTGGCTGCTCGTTGTCCTGCGCTGAAGGCACCGAGTCCGAAGTAGCAGACGGTTCCATATCCTCCTCGCCTTTGTTGTCCGCCATCTTCCTTCCTCTTTGAACCGCTGCACGTCCTGCGTAACTTCTCGAACCAGCAGTACGTAGGATTACGTCGTGACGTCGACCAATAACCGACTTCTGTTTATTTGGTTGTTTGCTTGTTTACTTTAAGTGGTACGTTTGTTTTAATAAGAATGCGCCATCTATGATTTAGTAAGAACACGGCCTTACACACAATTCAGTTTTATTCAAAGGGTTCTATTGGCATGAAAGTTTCAAAAACAATGTTGCCAAAGCATCAAAATACATTTTTTCCAAATACATGCACAGTAGGCTACACAATAATAGTAACATGATCATAATGTAAATATACTAATATAACGCTATTTATAAGTTTGGCCTGTTACGTGAAGAAGTTATATATTTTTGTTACAGGCCACTTCCACTACTACGCACCCTCATTGCCAATTGGCGTGAACAGTTCATCAGCTGTGCTTTGGCTCATGACCAACCTTTCCACAAAATCTTGTGAAAGTCTGTGGATCCATTTGGAAGTTAGTGTCATTTCACAATTGGCCACTCCCACTACAATAACAATAGTGTGAATGCCAAATCAGCATTCACACTAACACTAATAAAGTTGTAGACAAGCAGCTATAAGACTGATCTGTCATTTTTGTCATTATCTGTGATCTTAGAGATTGAAAATGTCCCCCTATACATTAAAAGGGTCTCAAGCCAAATTTGAAAGAAAGCATAGAGCTGTTCTGTACAAACTTCAGTGATGCAAGAATGAGCTGCATAAGTGAATTTTCCTTTTCTCTCAAGCATCCTCTTTTGCATACATTCTTGCAGAGGCACACACATGCTGTATTACTAAACTGTAGCTCTTCCAAAGGCAAAAATAACATAATAGTCAGACGAGGGGGGAACCAAGAGGAAACAACTTAATTAAGAGTCTTGTCCCTGCATCCTTGAGGACTCATGCACTCACGCACCACTCCAGCGTTGACATCACTATTACAAGTGCAGACTCAGCGAAGAACCACGGTGCTAGGGTACCATTTAAGACCAGGCCAATATTCACTCCAGCCTGTAAGCTGTCCCTCTCAACCAGCCAGCCTTCATTATGCTAATTCATGTTGTTCTGAATGGTGGCATTGCGTTTTTCACCGTCAGCAGTCTCTTGAACTGGGTTCAGCTGTTTGACTCTTTCACTCTGTTTTCTGTTACTAATAAAATCACAACTCACAGAAAAGTCTCTCAAACTCTAAACTACAAAGCTGTTTTAGCTGATGTGCAGATATATTCAGCTTATTCATACATTTTATACTTTTGAACTAAGTCAGTTTTTATTTCAAATTACATTTAGACATGCTGTAATTTAATAGCAGGTGATAGAATTACTGAGCAAAATTAAGCCCAGGAGCAGGCCAGCTGTGCTTATTACACAGGCAACCCCTCCCTCCCTCACTCTCTCTCGCTCTCCTTCTGTCTCCCTCTCTCTCTCTCATACACAATATATACTGTATGTACATACACAATAATACCCTATACACTATCAAATTACTACACTACATAGTATACTATAACAAAAACAAAACCAGTTGTTGCAAAGAATCATTAAATAAAAAAAGAATATTTAGTAAGATGTGTAATACACTGATACCAATGTCATGATACCTATCAATACAGTGACACATATTTTTTATCAATAACTTGTTGTTAGGTTTAAGATTGTCGTGGTTTCTGGAAATTGCCATTGTATATGTTGTTACATCTGAATAGTACACATGCACACGTTACTGTGTGTGTTAACAACACGTGCATAGAATTTACAGTACGTACGGCATGACTATTTACTTTGTTGCTCACTGTTTAATAGATAGATAGATGGATAGAGAGACAGGTGAAGGAGACAGGGCATATTTTGCTGCCTAATGTGTATCAACATGCCACCACAAGAGGCACAGTGAATGGTATAGAAACATTCAAACACACACGCACTAAGACACTAAGACACACAAACATACATGGACTTTTGTGCTTTATTCAACTTTTATTCTACATTTTATGCTTTCAACATTTCTCCCTCTCTCTCTCCCTTTCCCTCCTTCTCTCTTTAAATCCTCTTCAACCCACTCCACTTTGAAGTTCTACTACTTCTTCATACTTTCAGCTACAGAAACCATTCACGTATCAAAATGTTCAGCTCTTTAAGGACATTTATGCTTGTATTCAGCTTTTTTCTGCCTTTTAGACATATGTGTTTTTAACATTTTTTATAATGTAAGTGAATGTCAGGAACCTTCAAATCCTTTTTAACCTACTCCACTTTGAAGTTCTTCTACATCTGCATACTTTCAGCTACAGGCTTCATTTAAACTTTAAACAAGTTACTAGACTTTAAATTACCAACTTCTTTTCAGTTATATTGTATTTTCAATAAATTTTAACTCTCATCTGTCCAATATTAATGCAAAGCATTTCTTCATCTTCCAACTTCTCTAGCAATGTATTCAGCATTTAGCTTTTTTAAGTAATGCTGTTTAACTTCCAATCCTGCCAGTTTTTACATTTCAGCTTGCAGGTTTTTCAGAAGTGCAGTGCAATGCAGCTTTCAGATTTTTCAGGCTAATTAATTTTGCATTTATCCATTTTTTAAAAATGCTTTGAGATTTATCTCAGCTGTCAGCATTAATACGCACGTTCTGCAGGCAATGCAATTCTCTAGTTATAATTACTATGATACCAATTATCATGGTATTTACAGCTGTATGCATAGGTTAGATAATACATATGTTTGCTGGATAAGAGTGTCCATCCCTCTAGAGTTAGACCCAACTAAAATGCTGACGGTGCTGATATGAAATACTTGCAGATGTAAAATCAAATAAAGGGACGTTTCAATGCTTTGATTTTTTTTTTATTTTTAAGTCTACATTAAAGAAAAATGCAAAACAATACAAAGCAAAAAACTTTACCGGCGCACTTACATTCCGCTCCACTAGATGTCACAAACAAAAACTCACAGCCGTAGACAGATTTTATTTTGAAGGTCCAGACCGGAAAGCCTCGCTTCCTGTTAGCTGGAGTGTTTTTCTTAGCCGCGAGAGAGCAAAATAAAAGCTAACTCAAAGAAACGCAACAATATAGAGCTTGAAAATGGCCGGGACAGCCTCAGTAGCTGGTGAAGTGTTCGTCGATGCGTTGCCATACTTTGACCAAGGTTACGATGCACCCGGTGTCAGAGAGGCGGTGAGTAAACTTCACTTTGCTGCCGCAGCCTGTTAGCTGACCACGCGTTACCTCGCGTCAGGAGCCGCACTCTAACGTCTTAGTCCTGTTTTAACGGGACACTTAGAGGAACTACAGCATTTCTTGTGCCCACAATTAACTTTATTATTATTTAACATGATCATTTGTTTAATGTTGGTGAATGTTTCTTCGAGGCATAGCTATAACTTCCTGCTGTTAGCAGCGCAGCTATCAACATGCCCGCTGGGGAAATAAAATAAACAAATACATAGACAGTGAGTTAGTTTTTCTGTGCCTTTTAATAGCATTATCTATTTAATTAGTATATTTAATTGCTTATCTCGTAATTGTGACTTTTGCATGCTATGATAAGATCTTTATCTTGCTCCTGCGTGGTCTGAATGTACTTATTGTAAGTCACTAACGTAACTAAAGTGTCAGCAAAATGAATGTAATATAATTTACTGTATATTTAAAGTTTCCCCTCTGTTTCTTTGACTCATTTTGCTATGGAAACATCTTTTGTCAGCAAACATTGAAACACCAAGAGCTGTTTGTAGGAGTGATGCTTCTGTCTTTTAAATCCTAACTATGGAGCAAATACAGGTTCATTAATAGTGGAGCAATGTTAGTGTCATAATGGTGCAGACTTCTTTAATGGAAATTAAAAAACATGTTTATTCTCATAATTATGAGATATATATTTCATAAGAAAACTCCATTATTACAAGATTAGGATCTGATAATCTTTTAGATGTGGATCTCTCATTACGAAGTTGATGCAGTGTGCTTCTGTACAATAATGTGTCCCTGTAAGATCAGTGTACAACAGCGGAGCCTTGACATGGGACCACCTAAATGGAGTGCAGCCATCAATAATGTTATTAATTCCACCTGTGTTTTCACCTCAATATCTTGTCAAAACCTTGTCTTCATCCATTGAGATGTACCAATAAAACCAAACCAAAAATCTTACACACCTGTGTTTGACAGCAACAGGCCGGTATGGCTTATGTGGTGGTTGAAATTAAAATGTTTAAGTTATGCTAATATGCAAATATTAATATGTAGCCTAACCACTTCCCTGCTGAATATTTTCCAGATGTGTACTAACAAATGTACACATCAGTATGCTATGATACACATTATCTGTTCCTTGGCACAACTCAAAGTCACCTCCATGAGCTGTCAAACTGGATCACTTGAACAGAGTTCACTACCAGATTGGATCGGTCAAAAATGTTTGTAAAAACACAACATGGAGTACATAAAGAGTGTCAGCTTTAGGAGCCAAGCTGACATCAGACTAGAACCCAGTAATGGAAAAACAATCTCTTGCAGTACTCCTATGAGACTCCCACAGGGATGTAGAGTACAGTGTCTGAATGTCTGTAGGGGAGAGTAGTCGATTTCTTTTTGTTCCCCTTAAAACCGAATGAGTCCGTCTCATTTGGTCTGCGATCAGGCTTTTTAAGTTCGGATGCACCTGTTGGTCAGATGGGATTGCGTCTCACAATCTGAAAAGCATTTTCAAAACTGACCGGTGGTTTGACGCCTTGCGTTATGTTGCCAGTGATTGACTACTATCCTAATTGAAAACAGTGGAATGCGCATTTGGAAGCTCCCTCTTTGTGCATTTCCTTTTGTCCCTTTGGCTCCACACAGATGCTCATTTATAGTCTAATGACTTGGCTCACACCTGACTCCTTGAGTAGACATCATGAATGAAAGCAGCTGCTTGACATTAAGGCTTGTCCGCTTTTCCTGTGTGTGTGTGTGTGTGTGTGTGTGTATTCCAACTTTGGCTTTATTGTCACATTTCTTTATTTGCGCTTCCGGGATGTCTCCTAATCCATCATCAATCTGTCATCTTAATGGCCTAATGCTATATCTCTCTTTAAATAAACAAGTCAGGGAATATAAAACAAATAAAATGCAGAATAATCTGCATCAAAACCCTGTGTTTTTTGTTTTTATAAGGTAAATATGACAGTTTAAAGCACACCCTCTTGGCTATCACAATGGAATATTTCAACATGGTAGAAACTAGTTTAATTTCTTTTGATGATGTGTGCTACAAGAGTCTGTTTGTTTTTCCATTTATAGATGACTTGTCACTGAGTGTGCCTCCAGCCATAGAGGAAAATATAACAAGTGCAGTTAGCTGGTGTAGTCTTCTTAGTGTCTGATTGAGTCGCAGGCCTCCTCAAAATGTTCATGCCCATGTTAAGTCTGAATGCTGTTTCAGATGCTTTTCCACTCTGCCAAAAAAAAAAATAGTATTATGAGGTAACAGTAAAAAATGTTTTGGTATTTAATAGTCAAATTTAACCTGATACCTGCTCTACAATATGCAGTCCAAAATCACCTGTACACGATACCAGTACTAAACCATAGCAAAAACTGATAAAAGTTACTTTCTTGGTAGCTGCAGTGCTTTTCCTGTCCAAGAAATGAATGATCTTTTGTGTTCTAGGCTGCAGCGTTGGTGGAGGAGGAGACCAGAAGATACCGACCTACCAAGAACTACCTGAGCTACTTGACCACACCGGACTTCGCTACTTTTGAGGTGACAAACTCCTCAGACCTTCCGAAACCTTCTTCACAGCTTCCGCCAGTGTGACAAAAATAACAGCATTTTTTATTTCTTATCACCCTTTAGACAGAAATTATGAGGAATGAATTTGAGCGACTGGCAGCTCGGCAGCCCATGGATCTCCTGAGCATGAAGAGGTAAACCCTTCACACTGCAGGAGCATGTGTTGATACTTCGAGCAACAGAATACCTGAATCAAGGGCCTGAATGTACCTAAGTGGCACCTAATATGTACACAGCTAGTGAGACTCATGCAGAAATACTGCTACATCCAACACGCTGATTGTAGTTAAGCCAAAAGTTTTCCTTTTTCCTTGTTTGCCTCAGAGAAAGAGTTATACGTGCATATAATTGCAATATCTTCAGTGATGGATGGGTGAATTAAAACTGTAATAAAACAGAAACTGAAAGCTGCAGCTGTAACCCCACTTTATCATTAATTATTGGAGAGAGGGAGATATAGCCTTAGATTTGTGATAAAAACCACACACTTTTTTACAATATTTTTGCTCCGTGGGTCCAAATGTTGAAAATTTCATCTGACTTCTTTCTCCGTGGAGATACGAGCTGCCAGCGCCCTCATCAGGACAGAAGAATGACATCACGGCGTGGCAGGAGTGCGTGAACAACTCGATGGCCCAGCTGGAGCACCAGGCAGTCCGCATTGAGAACCTGGAGCTCATGTCGCAGTATGGAACCAACGCATGGAAATTCTACAACGAGTACGTGACAGCAGTCTGTCTCTCACAGTTACTCCCTGTATATTTAGTCTAAAGACTGCTAACATGTTATCTTTTGTTCCTCTTTCAGTAACTTGGCCTTCATGATTGAGATGGCTCAAAAGGAACTTCAGAAATTCAGGTAACTGATCGCTTGGACATTTGTGCTTTATAAATGTTTGTTATTACACCAGTTTTCACATGTTTACCAATTCAAAAATGTTTTGGTACACAGGAAGCAAATACAAGATTTAAACTGGCAGCGCAAGAACGATCAGCTAGCAGGAGGAGCCAAACTGCGAGAGCAGGAGTCAAAGTATGTTGTTGGAAGAGTTTATATGTTTAAATCACTGTGCATGTTAGAGTCTCCTCTGTCGTAACATCTGTATCTGTCCCTCAACAGCTGGGTGTCTCTGGTCAGTAAGAACTATGAGATCGAGCGGGCCATCGTCCAGCTGGAGAACGAAATAACTCAGCTCAGACAACAGCAGGGGGACGAGAACAAGGAGAACATCCGGCAGGACTTCTAGAGCAGCAGCAGCAGCAGCTTTCACCCTCGTAGCACAGATCTACCAACCCATGATCCCTCAATCAGACAGATTTCATCTTGTTTGACTGGACTAAGAAGCAGCCTGACGAGGGAAAGTTACCTGTTTGGAGGAGATTTAATGTGAAATTGCTTAAGTTCAACTGCATCATCAAATAACTTTGAGACTCAGAAAGAGCCCGGGAAACCTCAGTGACAACACACTTTTACCAGACTTCATGCCTCTTATTTTACTGTAAAAACAGTGGTGGAATATGGTATAATGCAGCTTTTTGACTATACAGATGTTTAAAGCGAGACTATGTACTGTTTTCAACAAGATAGAACATCTTCATCTTCTTACAAATGGAAGGTTTATTTCATAGGAAATAAAACACATCTTTGCTCAATTCAATACACAAACAAGTTTTCCTGCCACAACCTCACTTGGTCTGGTGTGACCAGTAGGCTATGGTGGCTAATATCAGCAACTTTAGATAGATACTGCTGTATACCAGACACTACTGAGTCTGTTTGCATTTATCATGAATCCATAAATACCACAAGTGACATAATCTCGCTTTAAAATGTAATGTATACCAGCATGTAGGTTTCAGTCTTTAGTCAGTCAGGATACCTACCAGTCAAGTAGAATTAAGTGTACATAGTTTGTCAAGTCCTGACAAGTCCTGCCTTGACTTGCATTCATGTAATTTTTTATGCTGTTTTAATAAAATGAACATTTCTTACATTTCCTTGTGTGTGGTTGGACTCTTTCCAAATCCGTTAACACTACACTGAACCTGACATTAGTGTATGGTCTAGTTATGCTTCTGCGAAGCTCTTGAGAATACATTTCTTTTATATTATTGTAAGGACTTCTGTTTGATAGGATTTGAAATCTGTTCTCTGCCCATTGTTATTTTTCATTCCTGTTCCTATTATTATTATTTTTTTAGTGGAACTTCACGCAACAGGCCAGTTTCTTAACTGCATGAAGGTACAGTATATTCAAATTGTCGTCCCATTGCCAGTTTGATAAATAGGCAGCCTCAGGGTCAACAGATAGTATCATGGAGTTAGCTCGAGCCTCTACTCCTCCAGGTTCTCATTTCCACCAGCACATTCAACTACGCTCTAGTTCGTCAGAAGTCATGGCTTTATTCTCGTGTGGAAATTATGAAACCCCATCAGTCAAATTACCAAAAAGTCAATGACCGGTTAGTAAAACAATATTAAACCTCGTATTGTTGTTGGAAGTCCAGCGGTTTGTTGGTTTAATAATTACACATCTACAGTGAACCGTTTGACCACTAAAGAGTGATTCCAAGATATCACTAATTAGAATAACAGCCAGTCAAATACTTCATTATATAGGCAAACATTAACATTTGCACACTGTAGAAGGTGGACTGCAGTCAGTGGGTGTTGGGCTGTAATCAAGGGCAAAATAACACGGACACCTCATCATAATACAGTCCAATAGAGCAGCACCACACACTACAGCCTCAGATGCTGTGTGATCAGGAAGTTGAATCAACCCCCCCCCTCTGATGGGATCGCAACACCTGAGCTTCACAATGGGACTGGGTTCCTGGGATGTTTTCCTTTGCATTACTATACATAGGGCCTTTTTTGTGACAGCAAGTTAACTCAGCACACCTCATCTACTGCAGTTCAGTGACTTTACATTCCAGTAGACAACACCGCTGGACTGGAAGTACCTACGGTGTGTTAGTGTTCAGTTGGGTGCTTCTGTTTTTAACAAATGGCTATGTAACTTCTGCATCATCTTGGGGGATTTTTTGTAACAGAGTAAAAATCATGTTTATGCATATTTTATATATATATATATATATATATATATATATATATATACATATATACATGTATATATATATATACATATATATACATATATACGTATATATATATGTATATATATATTTGTATTTAGGTTATTATAAAGTATAGTTAAAACAAGTTTTTAAAAAGGGGAAATATTTCACCAATCTTTAAACATGTCTCAAGATGAAAATGTCAAGAATGTTCTTTGACTGATGTACCTCTAATTTGAAAAACATACATCACAACATCATGTCACCCTGGACACAAAAAGAAAATGATCATTTATTATTATTTATTGCCACATTCCTTACACAGTGCGCATAACAATCATTCATCTGCCCGCTCTTCTTTTTTCTTCCTTCTTTAATTAGATCACACAAACAGAATGATCTGAACACCTGAATAGACGTCGACTCAATCTGTGGCAAACCAAAAAGCCCAGCTGCACGAGATTATCTGCGTGGTTTGTCATGAAAAGCCTGATGTCCAGCATAGAGAAGGGGGCTAGGTAGCATGGAAGGTAGACCAGATCTGATGAGTTTCTACGTACGCCAACACTGACCAGGGATTGAGCTGAATCAAAACCCAACAAAAACACTGAAAGTCATGCTTTCACTTTCATTCTCTGTCCTTTACAACGTTCACACATCTCACACACACACACACACACACACGTTTGCAGGCACCGTTATACCGTTTGCAAAGAAACTATAGGGTTCTCTTTAGGAAAAGTCATCCACTGTGACTGAATCAAATCTGGCTATGTGCAAAACTTTGACAGCGTCAGCCGCCGGTAGCTAGAGTAGCAGTAGGTTATTTTGGCCATGCTCCAGTCTATATACTGAGAGTGTTGAGAGCTGGTACCAAAGTAACAGCCTCTGGCAGGTTCTGGTTCTGGTCTTGACTTCCTTTACTCTGGAGAAACTTCTGCCGATGCCTCTCCTCCTGGCGCTTCTTCTTCTCTTGCCGCTGCTGCTCTTTCCTCTGCTTGTTAGATACCTCGGAATGAGGGAAACAAAAATGTTTTGTTTTTTTTAAATGCTGCCGTCTGTCTACACGTAATGATATGAAAACTGATCATTTTAAGAGTGAGGTAAACATTCAAGTGAAATCTAAAATAAAAATAAAATGTGGCTGGACAAACTGGTAATAAGTGAAGCTACCTTTGGTTTTTGTACGTTGCTGCCCTCTGCTGGCGGTTTGTGCTCACAGCAGTCTGTGGCTGCGGCTCTGCAGGCTGAGCAGGATCCTGAGGCACACTGGCCCTGGCAGGACTGGCCCAGCATGGAGCCAACAAGCCATTCAGCATTGATGGTTGCTGCACTCAGCTGGAGCAAGTTCTCCTCATCGCCTGAGACAGAACACCCATGCATAAACAATAATAAATAGAACCAGTCAGTGTGACATGATCTTTTCAGCCTGACATGTTTATGGCATCAAAGGAACATTTAGCTAAATGAAGTCTGTGATAAAGTTGATTCCTAGTTGTTCTCTTTTGCCCTGACAGTCTAATTCTTCCGGCTGCTAATGAGTCAAGTGTAACTTCTGACCCTGGATTCCTCGATTCTTGATGGAGCTCAGGATCACGTTGTCCTCCTCTGAGGCTGTGGGAGAAGAGCTTTTCTCTCTGTCCCTCTGACCATCCCCGAACTCACGCTGCTGGCCTCGTGAATTCTGCAGATTCTGGGAACAGAACACCAGAAAACATCGTATTAGAGGGTGCATTATTACAGTATTTTAGCCCATAAACATTAAAAATGACATGACGTGCTCTTGACATCTGAAGAGGTAGGCTTGGAATTTTCTAAATGATTTCAGCTATTGTAAAATGAGAGGGATGACTGTTCGTGAATGCTGGTCCACTGAATGTCCATTGTACATCATATACCTCTATGCGGAGCTGAGCAGGACTCTCAGAGTTGTCTCCAGTCCGCCTCACACTGTCATAATGATCTCCATAGCGGTAGGCAATGTGTAGCTCTCTGCACACCAGCTTCTCTGCACCGTTTATCTGCAATAAGAACAAAACAGCGTTAGGTTTCACATTATAATAACAGAGCCTTAAATTGTCATTTGAAAGCCTTTGCCTCTGCCTCTGTCCGTACCTCCCACAGTGGTGTGTTGAGCTGATGGATGACCACTTTCACCTGTTGACTGCGAGCGAAAGCCACGATGGCGTCATTGCCGGCAAACGTACCAGGCTGAGAGAGGTTGGACACTGGGTGGAAAGAAAGAAAAGTAATTACCCACAAGATAACCTGAAGTTGTGATGGCACATCATTTTTTCTTGGACTTTCTATGCTGTCGTCACACCAGATATATTCAGTATACCTTCAGTAAACACGATCATTGTCTTAAACTGAAAAGGAAAGTCTCGAAAAAACACAATAGTATGTGCAGCACAGCTTTATCTTGTAACCGCTTATTCAGGGTTCCCACCCGAGGCTGGGAAACACTTGACATAAAGCCTCTGTCACTCCATCGCAAACAGAATTGATGGCCCCCAGGGGTCACTACACAGTTGCTGGATAAAACAGTCTCCCACTGTAATCAATTGACTTCCCATGTACAGCAACATGACAGAATGTCATCCACTGGGTCATTTTCTTACAGTGCTGTGCGAAGGGCACGTCGTCCTCGACAAAGGGTTCAAAGTCTTGTCGATGGGACATCATATACTGGACAGTCTCCTGCCGCAGCCGCAGGTGACCCCGGGAGTGACCTTCTAACTGGTCGCCTAAAGCTCTGAATAGGCAGTTCCTGTAAGAAACAAAGACAGTGACTCTACACATGATGGCCTATAGTTAAATGACCAGAATGAAGGTCATGTTACGTTTAAATCAAAGGCTTTTATTCCACTGATGCATTGGCATTAGCTGGCAAGTATCTGGGTGGTAGCCAATAACAATGACTTAAGTCCTTGAAATCCCAAGGCTCCCAGACCTTCTGCCCAGTAGTAAACATAACTGATAGGTGCGAGACTGTATAGTGCGAGACTGTATAGTCAATCAAATAAATTCCCATCTTGATTTTTTATTAAGCTAGAGGGCACCTAAAGACATTTCATTTGGTGTTTTCCAATCGTAAATGGCACAGCACAGCTGGTATTGTCGGTCTGGGAATACAAATCATGTTTCAACAAAGATGAGGACTGTCAAATTATGGCTCTAGTGACATTTGCCTATAAAAAGGAGCAGCCATGCAGCTGGAAATACTCTGCAGCTTAGTTTACTGCACACAGTTATTGCCGAGGCATCCTGGTTACTCATGGTGAGACAGCTGTCTGCAGCTTGAAAACAATCTTTGTGTACATAATACGATTTAAGGGACACTAGTTTCAGTATCAGTGACTGAAAAGGACAACACATTGGGAGGCAAAGCACAGCTTGACGGCACAATCGTTTTCTGGCTCTTACCCATCTCCCGGGACTTCTCTGAGCCTGAGCCCCAGCGCCTGGAGCTGATTAGAGAAACTGACAAACTCTGCTCCTTCATCACAATCCTGAGGCCGGTTCTTGCGGTCCTTTACGATGGCCCGGCGTGCGGCCCGCTCGTCCCTCTTGCGCTCCAGTTCGCTCTTCTTGTTGCTCCGTACAGGTTTCGGCGTCTGTTTCCTAGACATGTTGGCTGCAGTCGTTTCCGCAGGCCAACAACACCAAGGTATGTCTTCTTATAGTAATGAGCTGGCACTTGCATCAACCACTGACGCACATCTGGAACCTATTTAAAAAGACACAGACACAGAGGTGGGGGGGATGACAAGTTATATTTGTTTTCTTTGAACATTATAACATACCAAGGTTGTCATTTCAACCAGAACCACAACCAGTGTTCTGTGAAGCTGTATTCTGCCAGAGATAAACATCCCACCAGTCTTACCCTGAAGTAGAAGACATTATGCCATGATACATTGTATCTGATTCTCTAGTGCATAGTGACAACATTCAAAATATAGAGTAATATTAAGCAACGATTTGTTCCAGTGTAATCTAGGCTTGGCCCATGCTGCTATCTGCCGCTCTCCACGGTGTGTCTAGATGAACAGGAGGGCTAAACAGTAGAGCTAACTGACCCCTTAGAAGTGGTGTTTGGAGACTGCCTCCAACATAAAATAAGATAAGTCTTACATCGGTTTCTTTCACATTATATGGATGGTGTTTTATGGGATAACACGCTGTGTGGCCGACGCTGAACCAATATTAACAGCATTATGTTGACTTAATATTCCTTGTAACGTGATTACTGAAGCTAAATGACGGCACCGACTCGACAAGTCTCGTTATAAAGACAACTAACGTGTTAACAGTACTGACGTTAACTAGTAACTACGTACTCACTAGCACTAAGTAACGTTACTTGTCAGGGAACATGAAGCTGAGATTATCGGAGTCGGGTTAGCTCTCAGGCGGACAGCTAACAACTAGCCTTCACCGGCCGGATATCAGCGCTGCTTACATAACAAATCACATCTTCCCGTCTCTCATCTCAGATGAACCAGCTGCAGAGCTGGACCTAAGTTACAGATGAAGCTTACCTTTAAAGCATGTTATCTATGATATAATTTTGTTTCGCTTTTTATTTGTTTGGCTCAGAAGAGAAATGTAGTATCGTCCGCTTTTGTTTACAACTGAGCTTCCGTATACGTATGTCCGTGTGCGTCACAACGTACGGGAGGGGGAATGGGCCAAACTGCTGAGGAAATTGCGTTGGGCTGAAGGCGGCAGCAGTTTTTATTTAATGAAAACAGAACGTCTGTGTCCACTACACCAGAGCAACTGAATAAGCACGACATGACACGTTTGAGAAAAGTAGTAATTGGTAGGACTTATGTAATGTTGATTAGTACTGGTGCACGATTCTGTGAACACACAGAGGTAATATGCAATCAGCAATCTAATCTAAATGTCCCATTGGATCAATGGAATATATTGGACCACTGGCAAATATTATAAGGTATATCTCCAGCTCCATCTATCTACCTATCTATCTATCTGATAATTGTGACAAGTCAAAAGGCTCTGAGTCATTTTGTTTTGCAGACTGTGACTCAGGACAAAGTAGGAGGTTGAGTTGCAATTTTGAAAGAAATTTTGCTTCTGAAAATCACTCTACCTTCTGCTCTCCTTAACTCTTAGAAAATCTACTCACCACCAACTCCTTCGGATGACTCCACACAGTTGGTGAAAATACTGTGTGGGAGGAGTGGGCTGAGAAGCAATAAACAGGATGTTTGCAATGTAAAAAGACCAGCAGACACACCGGGACAAAATAACATAGCCTCAAGACATAAAACTGCATCAGAAAACAGAACGAAGAAGTGAGACTATTTCATTTCCTGTACGTAGGAAAAAAAAGAATACAAATTTGGACCAAACCAGCTGGTGTAAAAAAAAAAAAAAAACAGGACATGGGTTACATCTGCAGAAGTAAGTTGGTACGTAGTTTACTGTAGACTTCAGAGTGATGGCACTGTGAATGCGCAGATGTAATGGCCTGGAGGCTATCTATGCATTTGTGCATGTGGAGCAATCAGCATCAGTCACATGAGAGGAACAGACGAGCAGACAGCCCATAGTCAGCCAAGCGTGGACAACATATCATTTATAGTGTATCTATGTACATGTGCAGTATGTTGTGTGTGTGTGTGTGTGGGGGGGGGGTCAGTCCAACAGAGCACATCAAACCATTATGCCATAGGAAGTTCCTTTTAAAAAAAATACATTTCAGGCTAAAATAGTACATTATGTCAAAGAAAGTCAATTTCGGCTGATTTCACAATGATATATTAACGACTGATGCTCTATTATTTTTTGTTTTTTTAAACTTACAATCATCATTGTCAGCTTCACTGACATGCTCAAGTGTTTTCTGATACGACACATGATTATTTGTATGGATAATAGCTGCAAAACAGACATAGGCCACCTCTTGGCCCTGAGCTAATATCCAATATGAGGAAATATCTTGGTACAGGGAGAAATATGAGATTCTTCTAGTGGTGAAAACTAGATTCTGCCAAACTGCTCAACACATACAGAATATATTTTATTGCATTTTTTTATTGGTGATCCACCAGAGGTGGACAAATGACTGACCCTTTAAAGACTTTAAGCAACAATAATTTGATTCCTGATGCCCTTGAAATGTTAATAATTTTGCTGTTTTCAATGTATGCATGATTGGTCAACAAACTCTGTTAACCGTCATTCAACTCGCGATTGTTGAGCTTTCAAGTCCTTTTTACTATTAAATGTTTACATTACCCCCGTTCTACCCCCTGTAGATTTTAATAAGAGTCTGCCACGCTGGTGACCAGCTTGGCCGTGTTTCTTCACTGGGGGAGGTCGAAATGAAGTAACACCATGCAGCGGAGTGCCTGTGGGTGACAACAGCAGATGTTTATTTTAAGTTGGTACCAGCAAAAAGCACTTCATAAAAAAATACCTTAAGATTGGTTATTGATTGTTTTTTCACAGTTTTTTCTAATTTAGTAGTAAGAACAACATGTATGTAAAATGTTATGGTTTATACAACAATTTAGAAAACGTGTTCCACTAAAGCAGATGGTAAATGCAGGCGGCTGTATGGTCGCTGTCTGTGGTCCTGAAATAGTGTTTATCACTGTTCTTTATAGTTGTAAAAAAAAACACACATTTACTGTTGATGGCTACTGATGGCCTAGATTTGACCCTTTTCTCCTCAGGTTCACTTTTTATTGGATGGTTTGCAGTTTGGTCTGAATAAATAATTGTTATATGAAGCTTGAGGGGATAATAGATATGTATGACTGGGTTTTTAGTGTCCAAAAGTTTACACGTCCATATTAGATATTGTACTTTTTATACAGTGGCAAATTATGTTAGTCACTGCAAGTTTGGGATTTATGTTCGTTCTTTAACTGCTTAGTGAGAGGGAGCAGCTGTAGGGGTTATATTCCAAAAAAAAAAAAAAAAAAAACAGGTTCAGAGTGCAGAATTTGTATGATTTTTTTTCCCTTTTCTTGTATTTTGTGTATATTTTATCAGAGACTCACTTTGGACATTAAACATGCAAGATAGTAGGAGTAGAAACAGCAGGAATGGCGCAGAAGGAGGAAGTGAAGAGCTGCAATGTCTGGAAGAGAAATAGAAAGCAAGGGCGTTTGTTTGTATGCCTGTGTGTTTGCGTGTGTGTGTGCCTGTGTGTGTGTGTGTGTGTGTGTGTGAGTCCAAGTGGCGGTATTGAGGGGTAAAAGGGGGCTTAGCCTCTGGAGAAGACAGGAGGTTAAATCATCCTGAAGAGTGCCATTCTTGCAGCCCACTGTAGTGCATCTGCAGGTATCCACTATAAATAATGAGCCTATAGGCCGATGCCATAGAGGCAGTTTGCAGCCCCCCCCTCATACCGCCCACCATACACTCTCTCTTTCTCCCTCCCGGCGCGCGCGCGCACGCACGCACGCGCACAGGAGGTGGGAGTGGATGCTCGTGTAGCCGCTGGAAGCCAGGATGGGATAATCATGCGTGTCTGGCTCCGGGCGTTGATGCAGCTGCCGTTGCGGGATCCGGACTGGACTCGGGGCGCAGGGTGGGTCTAGTTCCCGACCGGAGCTCCGCGGACCTGGCGTCGATGTTATCAGGCACTCAGAGAGAGACGAGGGCGACGACGGCCGCGAGAGGAGCCGCTGCAGCTGTCTGAGGCGCCCAGGTCGAGAGGAGTCGAGCCGATTCTCTGGTTTTTTTTTTTTTTTTTGTTCCGGCCGGCGGAGGACGGAGCTCGCCGGTGTTGAAGCGCAGCCCCGGCTTGGAATAACTTGGCGAGAGGAGGAGGGGGGGGGGAGAGAGAGAGAGAGAGAGGATACCGAGGGAGCCCCTCCGCTTGTTTCCTTTTTGCTTTTTTAACCTGGGATAGAGGCAGGAAGGCGCCCGGGGAGGACGGATCACTTTGGCATCGGCAATTAGGAGAGGACTGTCTCCTCGGAGCGAGCGGCAGCCGCATCCCGCCGACCGACCGACCGACCGACCGGCCCGGGGTTGGGGGGTGGGGGGTGGGGTGGGGGGGGACAGGGATACTTGGATGGAGAGGGCGCAGTGAGGGCTGAGAGAGAGCGGCTCGCCGTGTGTAGGAGGGCACGGAGGTGGTGGTGGTGGTGGTGGGGGGGGGCCGGGGGGTGGGAAAGGAGAGGACCGGGCAGGTTTGAAGGGACGGGGAGCCAGGAGCGGCGCGGCGGCTCCATGAGCGGCTCCTGCCGGGACAGAGCGCCCAGAGCCCAGCCGGAGCGTCTCCACCGCCGCGGGTAGAAGCCCGGGCCACAGGACGGCGGCCAGTTCGGAAGTTTTGATGCATATGATCACAACCACCATGATTTTTATGATTCTTGGTGCTTCAGTTGTAATGGTAAGACACCTCCGCCTCCCTCAGCCACTATGAGGTTTTTCTTTTTTTTTTTTTTTTTTTTTTTTTTCTATTTCACCCACAGAGGCTTAATAGCTGTCTGATCAGATTGTTACAAATGTGCCATAAATGCATCCCAGTTTTACCTGACAGCAGGCCTATCAGTGACATGTGGAAGTAGGTTAGCCTACCTATAATTACCTGCTGTCATAAATAAATAATCTAAATCCGTACTGAGGCAAGAGGTCCCCCCTCTTAGAATCTGGAGGCTCTGCCAAGGCTGCCTCCCCTCCTCTGCCTTCTGAGCCCTATTGTTGTTATTTATCCCGATACTGATGAAACGGATCACTCGCTGTCTGTAGGGATAAAGCCTAGCATATTGCCTGACATGTCCCAGCTGACTTGCGTGCTTCTTTGCAGGCGATAGCCTGCTTAATGGACATGAACGCACTACTGGACCGCTTTCACAACTACATCTTACCGCATCTACGAGGGGAGGACCGCGTCTGTCACTGCAACTGTGGAAGGTAAATGCCATCATCCTCGTACGACATTTGGGATAAACATGGTGGTGTGTGCTTTTTTTTTTTTTTTTTTCCTCTTTTTTTTTGTTTTTTTTTTTTGTCTTACCCGTCAATTCATAATTGCTGAAGAGGCCTCGGAAGATTTCTGGCGGTGAAGCCCCGCAAAGCCGAGCTGCCATCAGCCTGTCTGCGCTCTCCTAGCGGAGGATGTGCTCATAGAGGTTTTATTATTCGGCCCGATCGCACGTTTGGCCGCGGTGTGTGTGTGTGTGTGTGTGTGTGTGTGTGTGTCTGTGTGTGTGTGTTTTTTTTTTTTATCCCTGTTTTAAAATATATGCGCTGCGAGGATTTCGGCTTTGCTGCATATACGAAGGTGTGTGTCGGAGCCATAAATAGATAATGAACTATGTGCAATGTGAGGCCGTTCAAAAAAAAAAAAAAAAAAACACAATCTGAGCATCAAGTGCGCCGTGCGATCCACACAGGCCTACACGGTGTCGGCCAGAATATAAACCCACTGGGCCAATTATGAACATATGAGTGTTGAAGTGAAGTGGTTATGGCTCAGGAAGTGCTATGGGGCTGAGCGTACCGGCTGCTCATCAGCCTACCTGCTGTTTGCTGTCACAGTGAGAGCAGGTTTGAAGTGGGGAAAACAGCAGCAAGACACTCATTAATAAATTAATTCGGATTTAATCAGCATTATTATGCATTTTCCACCAACAGCAAGCGCGCAATACAGCAGAATGTAGGCTGTGTGGATGAGCAGAGACATGAGCGGGCCTCTGTTTTTCTTCTTTTTTTTTCTGTGGTCTTAAGTCTACAGTGCCCTAGGGTATGGCAACAGTGTTTGAGCCAGATTTAAAGAGCTTTTATCCAACAGATTTACACCTAGATTGTCCTCAGATCCTGGCCGAGCCATGTCCTGCAGTCTGCGGGCTGCAGCCACGAGAACAGAGGAAATGTCACTATTCATGTTGGTGCAAGCCGAACAGATGCACATTAAAACAAAAACAGCAGTCTATACTGTGCATACTGCAGTGAGGGGGTGAGATGTGCAGGCACTTCATTGGCAGCGTGAAGAGGCCAGCCCCGCTGTGTTTTGTAGCCTGTAAACCCAGAAATGGGTCATCATCAGGTGTTATCAGGTGATGCTTGTCAGAGAGGGATAATCTGAGTCAAAGTTGGGAAAGGCCCTCTCGCTCCCAGGCGATGTGATATGGACTAATCAAGACTAACAATATGTTTAGAGATGAAAAGTTGTATCACTGAGAGTCTTGTTTTGGGAATATTTTGACAATCATGTCATCCTTGCTACTGCCAAAAGGGGCCCAGTTATGAATGCAAGCAGGATTTGCAGGAAATAAAGTATTATCAGCAGCATTAAGCAGGGGTTCTCTATTTATAATGCCAAAATGATAATACTAGTAGTATTTGTCAATGAATAGGCACTGATAAAACAGTAAAACTCCAAACCTCAGGACAGTATGCACAGTCAAACCTCAGGTTACTGTACCCACACAGTGCCTTTCACTGACCTGGAAACACCTCCTGAATGAGAGCCAGTCATCTGTTTTCACATAAACAGCAGAAACGTGGATAAACAGAGCGGACCCGGGCTCGGGCTTCACTCGCCTGCCCTTCCATCCGTGAGGCGCAGAGGTGTCGTGACGCCCACAGTGCTCACCTTATCAGGCTTGAGGACACAGCCGGTGTCATTTTATTTGGCAGCCTCTGTGCCCTGATTTGGATGCAGTTGTAGCCCGGCCTACAATAGCTGCCTCTGTGGCGGGGGAGAGATTCTGGGAGCTGGGTGCACCCTGCTTATTGGTGTCATGCTGTTGTGGGAAGCTGCAGGGTAGTTGTCCTATGAAATCTTGCAGAAAAACAGAATAATATTAATTTTCATACCAGAGAAGAAGACACACACACACATGCACAAACACACACACACACACACACACACAAACACAGTGGTTTGCAGGCGAAAAAGGACTTAAGTCACTTTAAAGGTTTACAGCAATTTGGGTAAAGGCCTTCTTCAGGGAAAAGAAAGAAACCTGGAGGAAGATTTTGTCTTATCTTTACACATAGCCTAGTTTTGTTTTTTTTTGCCGTTAATGGACTTTGGTGTCTCAGTGATGTCCAACAGGGGGTTCGATCTCCCATGTGGCCCTACTACTTCTTCAGAAAGATATTTAAGGTGTTAGTCTGCCAGATCATTTTTTCTCTATATATTTGGCACTAAAAGTTGTGGTGTTTCTGCAGCATGGTTGGATTTTCTGTTAATGAAGTTGCATTTCTGTAGGTGGAGATTTTTTCTTCCTCAATTTATGCCCGATAAATCAGAAACGTCACTTAACTTCCAGTGCATCATAGTGGTAAAGACCCAATAGACAGTGGGTGTTCAGCATAGCAGCTTTCATTAATTAGGTGTTATGTCGGTCAGAGATCAAGATAAGCAACTAGGACATTTATTTAAATATGTTGAAAACCTGTGTAGAGTTTCAAAGATGTGGGCATTTAACAGGCAGGGAGCATCCAACAAAAGATGCTGTAATGCTGCGTTACAGGAAATGCCGAGTCCAGTGTTTTTGGAGCCTCAAATGTATAGAAGCGCAATAGTAAATTGCTAGAGTACTGTTTTATTGTAAATAGTCTGAATGGTCTTAAAAACCTGCATCAGTCCAATCCTGTTCTCAATATAATGTCCCAAAGCGTGTGAGCAAAGGTGTGTATCTATACTCACTTCCAGCAGGTAAATCTCTTGGCTCACACTGTGTTCTCTGACAGTGTTTGTCAGACAACTGCCTGTGTTGTTAGATTGGAAAAAGCCTTCATCCCCCCTCAGGAGGGGAAGGTAATACCAGTATAGTAAGACTTTCTTATCAAGTGGATGCATCTGTTTTTACAGTGGAGCGGAGTCAACGCTGGGCGATGTGGCAAAGTGAATGCAAGGAACTGGGTGATTGTTGATCAGTAGCTGCTGCAACAGCTGACCTACAGAGCTATATGTGGGGTTTTCGACAGAGCGATGTGTTCACTGATACAAACATCAGTTGTCTTTAAATTTGCATTCTATCAGCGTAACATTTCCGTATTTTTAAGTCTTTTTTTCTCCCGTGAGATGTAAACACCTGTGTAAAAACAATCACACAATCTGTGGATTTGTGGAGAAACAATTAAAATTGGATTCAGATTGAGGTCTTTCATGTCTCTCCTACTTGGAACAAATTAAAAGAGACTTTCTAGTAAAAAAAACCTGTTTGGATGTAGAATTTTCCAAAATCACATGAAAAAGATGAACCCCAATTTGACAAAACAATTGCTAGTTCTAAAATGACCTATACTTGCACATTTTGTGCATTTTAGATGACGTATTTGTCTTTTATTTTATTTATCCAGAAAGGTTTTAACTGAGCAGGTATTTACCTTTTTGTATATAGAATCAAATGCCTTCCTAAAAGGCACCCTAACAATAGTCACTTAAGGAAATAGCGGAGTGTTGCTTATTCCTATTTGAGGCTGTGATGTTTTTCGGAAAATCCACAATGACAAGCCAGTCTCCTTAAACTTCTTCAGCCGCAGCTGCCTAAAGTGCAGCCTTGGGACACACAAGGGTCCTTAAGAGGGCTTCAGGGGGTGTCCAGCAAAGTGCAGATTAGTGCAATTTGATTAAAATTGACACAGAAATCTCTAGACATCGTCCAAATTAGAATGGGTTTTTAGAATCTAAAAACACCATATGCAGGGGAAACAGTTTTACCATCTTAACATGTATATTTATCTAGACTAGATGAAACAGTGTCGGTCTCTGGTGAAAACTGTTTTGGAGTCCGGTGGTAGTCCAATAGTTTATTTTGGTTTTTCCTTTAATTTGTCAACCATCTGTATGTCTTTGAGAAGGCCAAAAAAATGTTAATTTATAAAACTGTACGTATATCTGACACTTCCATCCCCTACCCTGTCTGTCCTCTCCCCAGGCATCATGTCCACTATGTAATCCCATATGATGGGGACCATTCCTTGGTGGACTCGTCAGAGAACTACTTTGTCAGTGACAGTGTGACCAAGCAGGAGATGGACTTGATGCTGGGGCTGCTGCTGGGCTTCTGCATCAGCTGGCTGCTGCTGTGGCTGGACGGAGTCCTACACTGTGCCGTCAGGGCCTGGAGGGCGAGCCGCTACTACGGTAAGCTGACGTTGTCTGCTGGTCTGCTGCGGACACACCTGAGCACAACTCAGACAAGAGCTCATCAATCCCTCAAATGTCATTCAAATCTGTTCTCTGTGGCCGTGTGTGCTGCCTTCACACGCGCTGCTACCTAAAATGTTCGCAGGAACAGAAAACTTAAAAAATCTCAATTTTACAGGTAAAATAAAACAATTTCTATAATTAATTAATTATTATTGATATTAATAATATTTAAGGCAGATTTGTGATGGCAAATGGTATTAGTAAAATGCTTTTATGCAGAAATAGATGTATCTGTATCTATCCACCATGTATCAGCGTGCCAGGATAACACAGCAGTTGGCGGAGCTGGTAAATGACCTTTCCCCCATTGCTTGGCCCATTTTTGGCTCTTCTCACTGATTTTTTTTCTCAGTTTACTGCGACCTCTCGGAAAATCACAGCTAAACCCTCCAACTGCGTGATGATTCAGACATCGGCTTTCAGTTGAGGTAAATTTAAATTGCCGCCTTCTCTTTTGGACAGCTGAAATACCTCAGACCTGATTCCACTAATAATCCTCTCAATTTGTTTTCAGGAAACAGCAACAGTCATATGCTAATGTAATAGCAGCATCATTAAGTGTAATTACTACATTCTGAATACATTAAAGTCAATATCTATTAAATAATAATTTAATATAAAATCATACCTTAATGAGAACTGCGATAGGCTCTCTAAAAGAGGAGTTTGATAAAACAGAAGTGAATTTCACACAAATTCAGGTTAGAGAATAGTTGTTAAAGCAGCACTTTCATACAGATAGGTGGGAAAAAAACAAATCAAAGCAAACAAAATTATGGAATTGTGCCATTTTGTTGTTTCTTTCACAAAGTGCTGATTCACATTAAATCCCCTGCAGATATTTACTTCAGTATATGATTCTTAAATCCATTTGGAGGGCACACAGCAGTGGCACTGTTACGGCTCTGCTCCAGCAGGCCTTTCAGTATTAGCCACATTTGCTATAATGTTGTGTTAGCGTCGCACCAAACAGGAAAAGTCGATGTCCTCGTGACAGCTGATGTCAAACTAAATCACTTCTCAGCGTGTTTGGTTGAAGCGCCTTTCAGCAGTGGTTTGGATTAAATATCAAACGTTGAGTGTTTCAAGCCGGGTTTGACAGAATAACCTGTGCTTACTGAGGCTTCTGTGCACCACTGTATTAAATGATCTTACTGGGGACACGGCAAGAGCAAAATAGCAAAGCAATGCAGCGAAGTGAAATAGAATATTAATAGGTATTGAAATAATGGAGCTGACGCAACCCCCCCCCCCCAGTTAACACTTGGTTGAGCTTTTCAGTGTAAAGGTAAAAATAACACTGTAGCTGATTACAATCTATTAAAATACTGAAACTATGAAATAAAAGCATAAATGGAAAATAGGAAAAGTTTTGAGTTAAGATTTAAAAGAGGACACTCATAGGCCAGAGGGCACCCACAGCTTAGGGGCCCGGACAGCAAGCACACAGCGGGCCTCTCGTGGTGATGAGGAGAGACTTGGGAATCACTAGAAGGGCCCCGAAAGAGGATCTCAAGTAGCAATCAGGCTCACTTGGGGTTAACAAATCACACAAATAAGCTGAGTTGAAACCTTAAAATCAATTTCTACAAAGCCTGCGAGCAGTGTACTGAATTAACTGTAGTGTGTGGATATTTCACCGCTAAGAACAGGAGCGCGCCACGACAATCAAGCCTGGAGGAGATAAATGCATGAATGACCTTCTCCCCGGGGCTGCGAATAACAGAAAGAAATCTCATTTTAGCGATGTGCCCTAGTTAAATAAAACACAATTACACCACTAGCATCTAATGACAGACCTGAGATTATGGGCTTCTGGCTTCATGTTTGTTGACAGGCTGACCAGACTACACATAAGATCATTCATAGCTCCAGTACAGGGACCAGGAGGGGTAATCATTGGGATCTCTTTAAAACAGTGTCAGCTATTATATACCCCAAGGAGAGCATATTAATAGAGAATAATCAGGGGCCCAAGATAGACCCGTGGGGGACTCCACTAGAGAGTAAGGCCCAAAACCAAATGAGATACAGTGTGCTAAGGAAACAAAGCTTTAGAGGTGCTGGCAGGCCTATTTTTGAGCTTTGGACAGAGACATGTCAGCTGTTTCCCCCAAGCTACACGCTCGCTGGCTCTAATTCCATAAAGCACAGCCATGAGACTGGTATCTATCTTCTCATGGGCCTTTTGGGGAAAAAAAAATACTCCTTCAGTAATCCTACAGCAATCCTTTACTTATTATAAAAAACCTGTTTAGATATTTATAGCTGAGCAGAAAGACGTTTAGACGTGTGTTATTTAGGCCTCTTTCAAAGCAGACATTTTGGCTTAGGTGTTACCAATAAGATTAACAACAGTACAGTACCTTTTCTGCTTGACAAGCCGCGGGAAATATGAGTTTATTTGTCTGTATTGTTTACGATGCTGTTGGTACATGTGGTATTTTGTTTTCTTGTCACACAGAGCTGTCCATTCAAATGGGCATGTCGCTATTTGCATGCCTACTTGAAATGGAATAGAAACCGAAACCTGCCGGCACAAACCAGCAATGTGCCGATCAGGTTTTGCAGTGCAGCTGGTGATAATGGTGTTTTTGTCACACCCAGCGAAGCTAACCGGAGAGTTAGGAAGCTGTCAAGCACAGTCCAGACACGCCCAGACGGACCTGAATCAGCCAAAATAAATAAAGTCACGTGTGGGTTTAACATGAGTGTGCAGGCCCTTTAACTCATCTAATGATATTACTTTTGCTTCAAGAGTAGCTGTATGTCCCAGATATGTCTGCATGTCAAGCCCAATCATTGAGGGCATTATGACTGCAGGGTGGTTCAGTGGTTAGCACTGTCACATCGGTGCAAGAAGGTCCTGGTTTGAACTAACTGTCTGAATGGTGTTACAGTACATGAATCTACATATTTGCGTGGTCTTCCTGTCCAAAAACATGCAGTTCAGGTGAAATGGAAACTCAATAATGTACGTAAATGGGTCCAAAGTAAACAAAGGGAGAAAAATATGAGAATAAGAAGAAACTGTTCATTTACAGCTACTCTACATGATGTGGAAAATGTGTAAAATATTTACAGGTTTGCACAGAAACATACATAAAGTGTCTTGGTGCACAGATGTGTATATAATTGCACAGCTCGTCAATTCACATTACATGAATTAATGAAGATAAGAATTAACGTGCCAAACTAGCTGAAAATGAGTGTCTAATGAGAAAATCTGGCCCGGCTGTTATTTGTTTTAAACGAGCATTGCTTTTGTGTGATAGCCAATACAGTATACATATGAATACATATACAGCAGTTTCCAGGACTGGTTCAAACCAGGCACGAGAAACAAAAATTGAGAAATGACTTGACTCCCACCATCTGCTGTGCTGTAGTGAAAGCTACTTTCCCACATACCATGTGTTTAAATCCAACAGAGTGTGATAGTTGCTCCTTAATTTCCTGTCTCCTGTCAGCGCTCTCTCTATTTCGTTTCTCTTACCATCTCCCGCTGACGGATGGAGGATGCATACTTTCGCACAAGAAGAGGAAATGCGGCAGATTTAATGTGGTGCATAGTTCACCAGCATTGTTTCGCTTGCGTGGTCGAGCGGACACGAGCAAAGAAATCAAAGGCTTTCAGCGACGCTGAAGCTTAGCAGCTATTAGACACACGTGTGAAATCATGACATGGCAGCATGAAATCCCTCATAGTCTGACGCCCTGCTGAAGAGGCATCAAGCGCCGACTACACAGAGGATTCTTCTCTGTGCGCTGGCAAGATGTTCACTGATGAGCTGAGCATTAGCAACCTCACGGCCTTGGCGGTTCCACAGACTTTCTCCACCCAGCCAGGATCAAACTCGAGGGCGAAACACTAACAAAGTTTCTGGCACAGTTCTGCTAAAGACTCTGAATATTGCAACAAGGCTTTTAAAAACAGTCTGCTCTCTGTCTGTCCGGGCAGACCCGTGTTGTGGAGGTGGCCTGGATCCTGAGTTTTAAGGATAATGCTAAAGTAGGTGATATGTGACCTGGATACTCGGGCCGCCGTGGAAAAGCTCCTCAGGCGGGATGGAAAAGATGATGTTTAATACTAAAAGCAGTTTCTAATCAAACTGAAAGTGCACCATGGTGGCTTTTTAGGATAGAAAATATGTGGTATTCAGATTTTTCAGCGCGAGTTGTACAAGCTTTGATAGTCGCAGGCTGCTGCTTTGCTTGGAGGTGTGGAAGGTTTTGCAGCAGCGAGTGAGACAACGCTGTTTTTCTCCAGTGCTTCAGTACAACAGTGTGAAATACATCATCATAAAAAAACACACCCAGAGAGGAGGGAACATCCATATTCATTAGAAGCAGTTAAAGAGTGGGGGATATAGGCTTCTTCTTTTGTACTAGGAGGGAATGCCCCTCTCTTGTGTATGTGTGTGTGTGTGTGTGTGCGCGCGCGCGCGTGTGTCGGCTGTGACGTTGATGCTAGGTCAGACTCATTTAGCCTCCCCGGGATGAGGAGTGAAGGTGAGGCTGACAGAGTGGGGATGGGTGTGTGTGTGTGTGTGTGTGTGTGTGTGTGTGTGTGTTATGGGTGCAGGATGGAGATGCTGTCACATCCCCACCCCCACTTTTACACACACACACACACACACACACACACACACACTCTCTCTCTCTCTCCTCCAGAGCTATAAATAGAATGAGAGAGAGCAGCTGGAATGGCAAGTGAGAAACACACACACACACACACACACACATTGAGATGCACATTGATTCCCATTGCTTTTCTCCCCTCCTAATTCTATCTCTAGCTCCTCCTTCTCCCCTCCCTCTTCACTTATTGAATCTACTCTTGGCCATTTCCTTTACAATGCTTCCTGCTGCAACTACTTCTTCCCCCCTTCTTATCGTTGATGTGCTGTGAATATCTGATACCAGCGTCTGCTTTGCGAGAAAAAAACAAACATGATCTCAAAAATGGACAAAACGATGACTTGGCATTCAAGCATGAACCCCTCTCTCCCTTCCCTCTCCTCTAAAAGAGTGCAGCAATTGTGCCTTCACCTCCCATTATCTGCCTTGCGTTATCTTTTGTCCCGACTCCATCCCCATCCCCATCCTTTTATTCAAATGAGAGAAACCTGTCTTCGTTGCCCCTTTTCCTTTGGATACCCTTCAGAGCAGTCCTTGTGGACAGCATACCCATTCACAGCTATAAATAACTCACTCTCTCTCCCTCCTTACCTCCCCTCCATCCAACACCTCACCCCCCCTCCCCAGCTCCATCACCACCACCACCCTTCCTCTCGCTCATCCTCTAGCAGGGCCATTTGCTACTGGGTTTGCTGTCTGGGGTTCTCCCCTCCTTTCTCTCCTGTCTCTGCTGTCTCTGTGGACCTCACTCTGCCTCACCGGCTCCAGTTTATAACCCGACGAGCACAAATGTCGGCTCCACCGTTCCCCTCTTCACGTTCTGCACCTCACGCAGACATAATCCCACTTTGTTTCCAGACAGTCGCCGATTTGACGAAGGGTCAGCCCTTTCTGATGTAAAGCCTGTGTATTCTGTATGTGCAGCACGGTGGCTGCTAATTGGTCAAAGAAAGAGAGATGAAAAATGGAGGGTTCAGCTTTAATCTCAACTGTAAAATCCTTTTGGCTGTAGAGAAACAATACGAGGACAGAGTCACGTGCAGCAGCCCAAACACAGATGTGAAGAATCAAGGGCAGCCCCATGGTGCACTTGAAGAGATTGATGCCATTTACAATTCTCATCCAATATTTCAATGCTCCAATCTTTTATCTTGTCTCCTTCACTCTGCCCTCACTGTAAAAACCTCGATCCTACTTCCCAGAATTAAAACTTGTTTCAGCGATGATGAAGCTGGTGGCTAAAACACACATAAAACATCAGCTGTTCCAGTATGAGGTCTGTGTGGTGTACAAAAACCTTACTGCCTCTGATTCTGGGTCATTTTTTGTTTTAACTGGCCCATCTGTGAAAATACTAAATGTTGCAGGGAAGATTTGATTTCTTCAAAAACTGCTTTTTTAAGGTTAATTACCTTCAAAAATGCAATTAATGTTTTGGGTATACTTTAACTTTTGACATTAAACAACACATTAAAAAGGCAATTCAACTTTCCACTGAAACTCAGTATTACAATGAAACAAAAGGGCATCATATCAGGGATGAACAAAATGACCAGCCAATATCAGCTTAGCCCTACATTCATAAATACAGTATTACAGGAGAAAATTCACATTAATGTCAAAAAGGACTGCTCACAGCACAGAGATCAGCCCTCCGTGTTACTGCTTTCTGGTGTCGTGTCTGCCTCCAACTGGATTTAGAGCCAGAAAACCAGGCTAAGAAGGATTTTGCACTATTGTGTGTCTTGATCTCATGAGTGTGTCGTCCTTGAAAGCCTGCATTCAGTTGTCTTTGCTCATGTCTGCACAACTACAAAAGCAAGACAGTGTTGGTTAACAATAAACCACATATACAGTCATTCCACTTTTTAACGTATACTTGTGAATGGGAGTAAAGTAGGGGAGCAGAGAAGGAAACAATCAATACTGGGACATGTTGTGATTATGACAAAATATTGACACATTTGAACTTTCTGTTGCATCACTGATGCTTTTCCTGCAGACATCTCAACTCAGAAGTGTTCTGTTTTCTGGCAGTTCAGTCTCTTGCCAGTTTACAGCCTTTTGTCAGGGAATTATTGGCATGTGTTCATGTTTCTGTATGTTTAAAATGCTCAGCCTCTGCGTGTCGCCTTTACCTAGTTGTCTAAGGCTCATAAAGCACAATGACTCTTAACTTCCCGCAGTTCAATTCTTTTTTGTTTTTGTATTGTGGTTTAAAGAAAATAATCACCTCAGATGCCGTAATTGATTAATAAAATAAAATAAACATTATAGAGTATACATCAGCAACAACTTTGTTTACAGGTACCCGCTTTCTAGGCCTAATGCTTGCATTGTTTGCAACATTTACATGAAAAAGAAAAATCTTGCATGCAGGATTCATGACCTCAGTAATCCTGGCTTTTTCCCTTTCATCTCAATTCTCTAAAACACTCAATTAAACTGAAAGCACTTTATAATGCATTCATCAAATTCTGATTATTATTTTATTTTAGGAGTATATTTTCCTCTTTCAGCTCATGAATGTTGTGTTTTTTTTTGCCACTTTGACAGAAGTGAGTTACCCTTTTATTCTGTTTTGTATATTGAATAATTTGCATTAGAACAACTTTAAGGTAATGACTTCCAATGGAAAACCAATTCTGCAGTAAATACATAATACATCAAGGGACATATCCATCAAGAAGTTAATGCATCCAGCAAATATCTAGTATTTAAGAAATGTAAGCGTTTGGTCACACACTGACACCTGGCTCCTCTGACCGCTCTCTCGTCTTCTTCCTCCAGACACCCCGTCCTGGTCATGGCTGCCCCAGTTCTGCAACCTTCGAGACCTCCGTCGCCGAGCCCAGCTCAGACAGCTGGAAGACTCCAGCGGCAACATGGTCCACATCAAGCAGAAGCTCTACCACAACGGCCACCCTAGTCCCCGCCACCTCTGACTCTAAAAAACAAAATAACAAAAAAATATACCTAGACTCCCCTCCCCTAAAATTCCTTCCCTTATCTTCTTTCAAGTCCCTTATCCCCCTCCCAAACTGCCCCTTGGCCAACTGTTGCCTCAGAGACCCTGGAAAACTGCCCTCCCACTGTTCATAACATGGCCCCCTTAAACCCCGGTGACAGGACTTTCGTATGACTAAACCTGGCCCCTGTCAACACTAAAAAGATCCCAAAATTGAGCAAGATGACGATTATTTGTTGCCACTGAAATCGTGTCTTATGTCCATGTCCACCATTGTGGGAGGAGGAAGAAAAAAAAACATTTTTAAGGGTGTTTTTTCTGTATAGAGACATTTTCTGTGTTCATTGTTAAACTTGGCATGCTCTTTTAGAACAGGGTAAGATGTGGGCAGTGTATGGAACGGGGCGGCAAGATGGGTGTCAGAATATTTTTTTTCTCTATTGGGTGGGAGTGGGACTTTGTTGGTGTGGGGAGGGTTGAATGAGACTGGTGGGTGGGTGGGTTTTTGTGATGGTTAGATTGCAGCTTCTGTAAATAGTTCTAAAAATAGTAGATTGGGTGAGTGGGATTTAACAGTCTTGAAAGGGGGGCACGTGGGGAGATTTTTGTGTGAGTTGTTTATCAGTAGAAAACCTAACGATGGACTGTGTGCGTAAAGATTATAGGAAGGGAACACAAAGGCGAGTCTGTTTGAAAACTGGATGTGAAACCATGTGATTTCTGCTAAAAACACAGATTAATTAGCTTTGTTACTTAGTGAATTAACTGAATGTATTAATTTTTCCTGTAAATATGTGAGGGGGAGGGGAGCGTGTACGGTTGTGGTCGGGGTTCTCTTTGCTATATTATCATTCTTTAGTAGACACAGGAGGAGAAATAAATGCCAGCCAAGATGAGTCAGTTCAATACGCACACACACGCACATGCACACAGACACACATACCCCTCCATCTTCCCCACACTGTGCTCAACAGCACAGTTCAATTTTCTTTATCCAATTCCCTCTCACTTATCAGGAGCAACCAGCCTATCAGCAGAGGGAACCCTCACCCAGCCCCCCCTCGTCCTCTCTGTCCAGACATTGCTGTTGTGAGGATGAAATGTCTGTTTTATTAAAAGTGCCATTGAAGCACAACAGTGACCTCTGATGTTTGATTGTGTCATTCCAATCATATGAGCGAAGATGAGAACATATTTTCATAGCGAGGGGTTATTTTAGAGCAGCAACAACAGACAGATTATACAGAGAGGTCCTGTGGACAACTTCAGTTCGGTTTATTATAATTCAAACAGAAATTTCAGAAGCACTGACTAACAACACTTCTGAAATGACTAACAATGCCAATGACATCCTGATGCAACTGGGAAAAGCCCTCCACTATTATCCACCGGCACGATACAACACATTCCAATGACAGTAAGGGCTTTTAAAATAATATATTCACTTTGGTTGGGTATTCTTTAGTAAATACATGTGTACCTGTTCAATCTGCATGTACAGTCCCAAATATTACCTGTCACAGGTATTCAAAATATAAACAGCTTAAACTAATGATAATTTTCATTATTGATTAATCTCTAAAGTCCTTGTTTAATCCATAAAATGTGCATAAAAAAATTCTAGAGCATAAGCTGACATCTTTAAATCGTCTGTACCAGCAGTGTTAAAAAGCCAAGATATTAATATTATTGTGATATAAATTGAGACATGGCTAACATTACTAGAACCTGTGAATTTTTGGCCATTTGTGTTTGAAAAATGAACTATTCAACTACTAATTGTTGCTGATTAATTTTTCCTCAATGCTGTCGAGTAATTGATTTGACAACTAATTATTTTAGCACCAATATTAACTTTATCAATGTTGCTACATTTTTGGGATTCTGCACATGTGCAAGAAAGGTCACACAGATACCTGGATTTAATGCACCGTGTTTGTGAAACATCTGTATGGCAGTTGAAGACAAACAAATCTCAAACAGGTATAAACTGTGGTTTACGAGGAAGCTGGGTTATTGTGGACCTAGTGTCACATTATCAGACCTACAGACTATCTCCAAACTACATTTAAATAAGGGTCTGGCAGAACATTTCATCATTCTATGAAAGGTGAAAAAAAAACTATTTGTCAGGGGCAGGTCCCAACTACACCAGCACTCTTGCTAAGAAGTGCCAGGGAAGAAATGTTCTCAATGTAAATTTAGCAGACGTGTAATGGAACTCTTGCCAGAGCTGGTCAGTAAACATGTGAAAATATCCCTTTTAGAGGAATAGACAGTCACAGACTTTGAAAATGACGACGACGACCAGAAGAGAAAAAGGAAGAAAGCACAAGTCACACAATCTCAGTGGTAAACACATCCTTTTACTTACTTGCCATAATCAAACTATTACTTAATCTTGGCATTCACAGTAAACGAATTACAGACATTGGGATAGAAAAGCAGACAGAATTCAAGGTGAATGTTTCAGACTTCAGACTCAAGTGTTTAAGAATTACAACAACTTTTCATTCACAATAGCATTTCATCAGAAATTCCAAGTGATCATTTTGTTGGACTAGACTTGTCTTGTGGTTTGTCGCTGTCATCTCCACTCTGTTTGCTTGAAAGAGGCTTCTCAGTTTGACTGGGTCCAGCTTCTTCAGTGCTGGGAGTCTGAGGGGCAGCTGACTTCTCAGTGGTTGGCCTCTCAAGTTTCTCAGACTGTTCTGACACAACAGATGGCTCTGTATCAGCCTTGGTTTCTATGCTGGGAACAGCTATTGAGTTTGTCTCTACAGTCTCTACCTCCTCTGCAGCCTTTGTTGTTTTGGCCTCAGCTGCCTTGGCAGCAACCTCAGTAGTCTCGGGCAGTTTCACATCTTCTGTAGCCACAGTGTCAACCTCCTTGATTGTATAGACCTCTGCTTCCTTGAGAACTTCTGCTTCCTTGGCAACTTCTGACGGGATCACCTCCACTTCCTTGGCAACTTCTGGCGGGATCACCTCCGCTTCCTTGGCAACTTCTGGCGGGATCACCTCCGCTTCCTTGGCAACTTCTGGCGGGATCACCTCCGCTTCCTTGGCAACTTCTGGCGGGATCACCTCCGCTTCCTTGGCAACTTCTGGCGGGATCACCTCCGCTTCCTTGGCAACTTCTGGCGGGATCACCTCCGCTTCCTTGGCAACTTCTGGCGGGATCACCTCCGCTTCCTTGGCAACTTCTGGCGGGATCACCTCCGCTTCCTTGGCAACTTCTGACGGGATCACTTCCGCTTCCTTGGGAACTTCTGACGGGACCTTTATAGTTAAAGGGTCTTTCACAACCTCTGTGACCAAAGTCTGGTCCTCAGCAGTAAACTCAATAGCAGTAGTCTGAGGTTCCTTAGGTTCCTCTGAAGCTGTGACTTCAGTTTCAACTGCAAACTCTGTTGGGATGGCTTCAGCTTCCTTGGTAGCGGTCTCAGTCATCGCGGGTTCAACCTCCTTAACAACCTCTGTAGCAATACTCTCGAATTCCTTGACCACATCGGTCACAACCACTTCAACCTCTTTAGCAATCTCTGTAGCAGAAACTGAGTCTGAAACATCAACCTCATTTGTGTCCTTGACAACATCACTTTCTGCTGCTTCTACCTCCTTGGTGACTACCGCCTCCATCTCCTCAGTAATGGTTGCTATGGCATCAGCCACTTTGGCCACATCAGTTGCTATTGCCTCAGCCCCTTGTACAATGTTTGCCAGGGACTCAGTCACTTGAGCTACATTGTTTGCAATTTCCTCCGCAACCTTTGCAGCATCAGTTACAACTTCTTCAGCAGCCTTAGTGGCTTCAGTTTCTGCACCATCAACAGGCATGGCTTCTGACTCAGTTACCTGGACAACAGTCTCCTGAGAAACTCCGACTACTGTAGCCCCTGGCTCCTGGACAACATTAGAGACAAGAGCCTCTAATTCCTTCTCCTGAACAACAGCAGAGACTGTTGTTTCCAAGTGTGCTACAACATCCTTTTCCTCCTTGACTACTTCGGTGGGCTCAGTCCCTTGCGTAGCTACATCAGAAGTTGGCTCTTCTTTACTCACAGCAGCAGTTTCTTGGACAGTGGACGCTGGTATATCTTCAGCCTCTTTAACCTCAGTTACAATATCCTTGACCTCAGGAACAACAGTGTCTGTAACCACAGCTGTGCCTAGAACTTCCTCTGTCAGGTCTTTGATGGCCTCAACCTCCTGCACCAACGGGGCAGCAGTAGCTGTCTCAACAATGGTTTCAACAGTTCCTACAGTTGTCCCAGCAACAACTTCACTTTCTTTAACCAAAGTGGCTGCCTCTTTGAGGATAACCTCTGCCTCCACCTCTGAAGGTAGAGTTGCTGCTTCTGCCTGGGCAGCATTGCTAACAACCTCAAGGAGTGGAAGGACTTGTTGCACAGTTGGGGTTATATCTTCGGATTGTGCAAGTGAAGCAGCTTCCTGGGCTGTGATTCCTGTAGCCATTTCCTTAGGGAGGAGTACGCCGACCTTGCCAACCCCCACACCTGCTTCCATCAGCAGCCAGTCCATTTTCTGTGCATGCTGCTTGATGGCATCATCAACTCTTGAGTCAATCATTGCTTCGGTCAAAACTCCATCTTCAGAAGAGTATGCAGCAGCCTGACAAGAAAATACATTTAATAAAAAATAGGCTTTGAATTTTTATTGAAGCAGATTCATATTTTGTGTCAAGTTGTTTTTCTACTCACCTGCCAGGCCACGCCAAGTTTGGAGATTTCACGACCGGACATGCCTTCTGCTCGCTTTGCAATGTCTGTACACTTCAGGCCATAGTCGAACTGAGCCAACTTTAATCTCCTGTTGAGTTCAACCACAAGAGGTTTGTACAACAATTGAGCCATGAGCTTATTTCTCATCATTGATCATCCGTACATTTTACTGGTTTCAACTAACCAATGCACTCTGCAAGGCTTATGTATTACACTTCATGAGGACTTAAACAAAATTTCATAAAAGCAATAAGTAAAGACTCAGACACCACTTTGGTTTCAGGACTGAACACATTATATACACCATTATGCAACTTGAGTTAGCAAGGCGACCTCTGGGGACCAATGCTTTCCTTTGCGGTAGTAAATCCCCTCTGCTACGGAGCAGCAACAGTAGCTGTTATTGAAATACAATAAGTGTACTCACTGTCTCCCTGTAGTAGCAGGACCCAGCACAAATTTGTCGAAATACAGGCGCACCAATCTTTCCCTCTCATCCAGACCCGGTAACGCAAAGTTTACTATTTCATCAATGCGGTCATTAATGGCCCAGTCGAACTGTTCTGGCTGGTTACTCGCAAGCACCAGCATGAACCTGAGGAGAGAAAATTAGACTACTTAGACTCGGCCAGTGACCTTTTCATTCATAGCAATGACCTTTTCAAGCCCAGCCATGCACAATAAATGAATAACATAAGATACCAACTTGTTGCTCTGCTCCCCAGTGCGGTAGAGGAATGCATTTAGAGTGGCTCGGAGGTCCTCACTGATTTTCTCCTGCGATGCAAAAATCATGACTCATGAATATATGATTAAAACACAGGGCATCATCACCATGCATACGGCACTGCAGCTGAACTCACTGTGGCTCGCTTACGCAGGAATGCATCGGCTTCATCGACAAAAAGCAAGACGCTGCAGAGAATCAGAGGACATCAAAGAGAATGAGCTTAAAGCCATAATTTCTTTTTAAAGGCCTTTAATAGAATTAGTCGATAGAATAACAGTAGCTCTATATGCAGGACAACATAGAGTCTACACGAGAGTCAGAGTCAATATTTAACAGCTGATACATATTATAGTATTAATTCATTGAGTGTTAATGGAGAAATTTAAAGTGCCCTACCCTCGGCCGCTGGTGCTTGCCCAGTCAAACACCTTGTGCATGGCAGTGACTCCATCGCGCCCCATGGGTGCCACGTCCCCACCTGTCATGATGGCATAGTCCATCCCTGAATGGAGAGCCAGTTTCTGAAAGGTAATGGAAAGAGGTTTGTTCAAAAAGGAACAGACAGGCAAAGAAGAAAAATACATATGCACTCAACCATCTTAAATATATTAAGTAACAAGCTAAGTATATATAATATATACTGTTGTACAACTGAACTGTATCTTTAACATATGAATCCAACTTATTTTTATGTACAACATGTATATGAACATAAAAAAAAAAGATCTGTAAGATCTTTAACGTTTTGTGATGACATTTTTCATAATTAGTCAGTGCCGTGGTACTTTTTGTGTTCAGCCATCTCTGCTTATTTTAACAATCCAGTTATTTTTTCTATGGATTCAAAACAAACCAGAATAATGTAACGCGTTACAACCCAGGCATACCTTGGCAAAGAGTGTTTTTCCAGTTCCAGGGGGTCCATACATCAGGATGTTTCTGTACAATCCTCTGTTCTGCCTTGTGTTACGAGTGGCAATGGCAATGTCTCTCACTCGTTCCTCCAAAGCTGCCTGTGTGATCCAAAGCACAATGATACCATTCAGCACTTTTCACAAAGTCATAAAAAGAGTACATGAATGTTAAATTCATAAGATATCAATACAACAAAAACTATGAACAGTGAATGACTCACATTGAGCACCACGCCCTCTAAGGCATCCTGCGGTCTGCTTCTCAGACGCTTGGCTGTCTAAAAATGAAGATAATAGAGGGAATTGCATGGTTTTAGTACAAGTTATTTAAGAGTTAACAGCTAATCACAGGAATTATGTCTGAAATCTGAGTGCTTATAAATAGACTCTTTTATAATGTAATCTAGTCAAACTATCATCTTAACACTTTATCACCAATGAGTGACTCTTGTGATCTGCTACAGACTAAATCACGTTCAGTTTTGTGTCTATTATACAGATTTCGGGGTAAAATCCTAAACTACTTGAAATATTCAGCACACGTCCATCCATTGTTTTTTTGGTGTCTGAGAAATGAAATGAATGCGTTTTACACACTTCATTGGTATAACTGATAGCATGTTTGAAGTTTTTGCTATTTTCATTTTACATTCTAAAATGCTCCCGTATTCAGTCCATTCGGCAGGATTAACTGGTTCAGCTGCAGACAATACATGAATAAACAAATCCATTTAAACAATTTCTTGTCAGAAAATACATTTGATGCGCTACCAGCTGTTACAGGCTGATGTCGAAAACCTCAATTACAAGACTCTTATTAACAGTGGTTCTTAAAAACAACAAAATAATCCCTATGTAGAATGCATTTATTTACATCTGAAGCTGTGTCATTAAAATATACTATTTATATACAAACACACACACACACAACGAGCATGTATATCATTCTTGTGTAGATGATGTTAGTTGGATTTTATCAGCAGGCCACCAACCAACACAATAAACACCAGAAACATGAAAATTAAGATTTAGTTTGACCTTGATTGGGTGTTTGATGGCCTCTACAACCGTTAACCTGGAGGTTTCTCTGACCAGTGAGGGTTTGCCCAGACGAGCCTCTATGTAGCGCCCGGCCACCGCTGTGGCATTCCTGGAAGAATACACTCCAGCTGCCAACAGGGTCAACCCAGCAACCTGTGCCAGGCAGAAAAAACAACACACACGTCAAATATGAGGACCACTGCCTCCCACAATCCTCTGCAGTCCTGCTGTAGTTAAAGTGTGACAAAGTGTGACAAAGTGTGACAGGTCTGACATGGATTTACCGTGGCTGTGAGTTTGTCCCAGTCAGAGACGAAGGCCCTGAATCCCTCCCCAAACACAGCGCCTGCCGTCCTGCCAGGAACAAAACACAATTATCACACCGAAAGCCTCCGCTGTGGCAGCCACACTCTCAGCCGCCCTGCGGGACTTTTGTTTAACAGCTACTTACAGCTGAGAGAGATACTACAAGATAACATGCCAGTTACTTTGAGGATTAAGGAAAGTGGAAAGTCATTTTGCCCTCACTTTATAGATTCAAGGACAGTTTGTCTGTGTTCAGCAGCTTTCAGTCGGATCTGCTCCCTGATCAGGTCTGCATTCTCCCGCTCCACCTGGGCACGGGCTTTGGCCTCCGCTTCAACCCGTAGCAGGTCGTTCTTGTGTCTCAGTTCCATTTCATGTTCAATGGTAGCTGGGAGGAAAAGAAGCAGATATTAATAACTACTTGCTTATGATCGCTTCTGACAGGGTTGAGTATTTGACCTACATCAGCGTGGTTTAATTTATTATTACACTGTGATGTCTAGATTGAACTGATTTAAAAACACAGTTCCTTTGTACTTATTGGCTCTTCTAATATGCATTTAGTACTGAAGTGGCTGTTATGTAATGCATGATTTTCATCAGCCTTACAGTGGCCTGTAACTGACATACAAGTAGTCACATTTTCCTGAATATGGTATTTTCCAACTTGTGATGTAAAATGTTTCTATAGAAATGCAAACAACAAATGTACTTAATTATTGTTGACTGTTTTAAGAAAGCCTTGTTTATTGTCTCTCATTCTGTTCTATTAAATGTGTCTGCCTGCTCCTATTATTTTATTTCTGAGCATAACTGTTGACAGGGTGTCAGTGCAAAAGAGCATGTATGGTTAGTCAACCTGCCGTATCTAAATTAAAAATGAAAGCAGCATTCATTTATTTTTGGCCACTTGAGGGAAGTGGAACAAGATGTAAACATGACACTGACATATTACCATGTGTTAGCAAGTTGCCTATTTACACATCTAGCCAACACTAAGCAACATTAGAATTTAAGGGGCCTCTAATCTGAGGGTAGGGCCCCAGGGGGGGACTGGGATTGGGCCTAAAACTGTGAGGTTCTGGGCTGAAAAACAAAAACAATGACCTAAAAGAGGCAAAAAGTTCTGCAGAATTCAGGGAGACTGCAGATTCAGATAATAATTTCTGTGGGTGTTTCATTGGGAGCGACACCTTTCACACTACACATAGTCATTTGATCCGCTGTTGATGTAGAAATATTGATTAGTGCAGCTTTAAACAAATAGTTTCATCATAAGCAAATAAACCTCAAACCAGCACTGAAAACTTGTTTCTTACATATAATCGGAGATCCGTCTAAACAAACAAAAACAACATTTTGTTTCAGGGATTACTACTGTATATACCCCTAACAGAATAATGTTGATATTTTGATTGTTTGGTAGCTTTCGTCTTCGGCCCCAGTGAGACTTTCAAGAGCCACAAATCTCACAGAGAGGTATGTAATCGCTGAGTCATCGGTACTGATCAACAACCGTGACCCCTGCAGATATACTGTATGACGGTCATACTTTGCTATGGAGCAGCACAAATCCTACTCGTTGCATTCTTAAGTAGGAAAATAAAAGAGTTGTTACGTGACATTATGAGGGAGTGATTAATGTGTAAGGCGCATTTGGTCTCTACATTTTCTCATGGACTCTTGCTTCATAACAGATTCCTCTTGTTTGCGAAGGTTCTCCTCGTTGAGGAATTGCTGTGGATAAAAAAAAAAACAAAAACAAAAAAAAACACAAACATAGGATGAACACTCCCATTCATGTATTCAGGTATTAATTTGAAGCGTCCATTTAAAAAGGTTTACCTGTTGCCTGAGCTGATCATCATATCTCTGTCTGGCAAGTTTGTCTTGATATTGTGCCCTCTAGAGGTGATACAGAAAACAATTCATCACATTCACATGTAAAATATACAGCATATTACTTGGAAGTGTTTTACAGTGTTCATCCCATACTGCCTGGTTTTGCTTGGTCTCCTCTGCAAGTGTTTTCCGTCTCTCCTCGCCCTGGAGGTGGATCTGCTCGCCCTTCAGCTGCTCCAAAGCCGCCTCATATTCCTGTTGGGGAGTTTGGTTTGCGTTACGCTTACTGGCACCAAGGTTCAGCAGTTAAACCCTTGTAAGCACAGCATGAGTTGATGACACAATCACATCAGGGGCACCCGGACGATGAATCCCCCCAAACACCTACTTTGACTTTAGTCTGATGCTCCAGCTGTACAGTCTGCTCCTGCATACGAGCCAAGTCCAGCGCTTCTTTGGCATGTCCTGTTGAAATAAATGTAAAAAAAAAAAAAAAAACACTGAGTCAATTTCTCTATTTAAATTTCAACCGCCAGGACACTTTTAGATATAACACACTTTAAACGACCGCCCCAAACTGTTCGTAGAGAGCACAGCAGAAATGTAAAAAAGGTGAATGAAGTTAAAAACACTGCTGCACGGTGTACAGTGTCTGACATGCAATGGGTACAAATACCCCCCCATGCAGCCAACAGCACTAAGCATGTCCATCTGCACATAACTAACATGGAGGGAGTGACATGTGGGACAGGTGAGAGGCTGGGACACTTTGTTCCATCTGTGCTGCCGACACGCCCACCACACACAGTGCTGCAGAGGTCAGACAGGCTGGCACAGAAACCCTGCAGCCTGCAGGCCAAACTCTCATTTAAAACCACCGGCAAACTACGCACACCTCAGACGGCTTTAAACTTGGGCTTTATTTCAGCTTTCTGGTAAAGTCGGTGTGCATCACAACGGGGCAGAAGAACACATTGTCCCATTCGGGTCAGAATCGTGTGGTAGCTGTCGCCGGCCCCTGGCCTCCAGTTTTTGGTGGAAATGAACCAGTTTAAAAAGTTGAAATATTATATATGTACATATATATATATTGTGCTGATCAGTCTGATAGATGTGTGCCGAATTGAAGAATGGCACCCGACAGTTTAGACGTGCTCATAAAACATGATGTTCAAAGTGAGCACATTTGCGAGTGGGAACATTTCACTTTTCAGCTTACAAATGTGTGTGGACTTGTGTGGCTTGAGGGACGAAAGGAACACAACGTGCCAACATGGGAAAGTTTTTCCAGTCCAGCAAAAAAAACACTGGACTTAACAAATCCCTCAGAAATGATAAAAGAAATAACTAAACTTTTAAGTGCAGGTAAGAACTAGTAGGCCTACGCACGTGATTTGTCGAGCTCCCTCGCAGCTCTTGCAGCTCTCTCCAGCCCGGTCGGGTCAAAGTTGCTCCACTTGTCCCCGGGTTTGTCTCCCCCCGGACCTCCCGGTGCTCCCCCGGCGCCGTCGGCCGGAGCAGCCGCGGTCTGCTCGTCCAGCGGCGGCGGCGAGCCGGAGCCGGAGCCGGAGCCGGAGCCTCTCCCCCAGCCGAAGAGCCACGACATGCTGCTTCAGTGGCGTCCCTGCAACAGGCTGCACCGTGAGCTTCCAGCGGCTCCCCGGCGGTGCTCCAGCCCACCATGCTGCGGGAACCAGTCAACCCCACCGCACCGGGGGGAGGGCTTCCGGCCACGACTTTCAAAATAAATCAGTTACCTGCTAATATCAATAGGTTTCTGCATCATTTTCTACAACGTGAAACGGAAGTAAGGAGGAATCATTTAGAATTGATCAAATTATTAAATGTAACCAAATAACCAAATGTTTGGTTGTTGAATGGAGTGCTTTACTGTATATCTAATATTTATCCATTCAGGTGAAAAATCTAATGCTTTAATTTTGAAAATATGAAAACATATAATCACTGTAGGCTTTAGGCTGCATCTGATACATCCATATTTAAACCATGTACATCACTGTGAGGTCCAGGGTATCCTTGTTTTATTCGTGTGATTGATAGAGATACGGTTTTACCATTTAAAATCAGACATTATATATAATAGGAAATAGGGGTCTTAGCCACGAAAATGTTTGGGCAGCTCAAAAGGCACAGATGATGGGTACAGTTTATTTCTAATCTGGAGAGTCAGCAGTGAATATTAAACTTTATTGAGCTTGTGGACAAAGAATATATATTAAAATGTACATGGGTACATACGTTTTTTCCCCCTACCTTCAGATTCATTACCATCAGAATAGCTAATTGTGTACATCTCTGTTCCAGTAATAATAATAATAATAATAATAATAATAATAATAATAATATCTTTATTTTTATAGCACTTTTCAATACAGGTTACAAAGTGCTTCACAACAGTCAATGTAAAACACCCATAGAAGGAAAAATATATATAATCAATAAAAAAAGTAATGTCATGGATATTAATTGAGAACAGACAGACAGAATATGTCTATTTTACATCTATATATACATACATAAAATATAAAATTTAACCACACAGAGTGGCTCCTATCTCTTCTAATGGCCTTTATTAAGGCAACATACAGTGAGGGGTTAATCAAAAGTGACTGTTAATATTATTTGAGACTGAACTCAAGTGACTCTTTCCAGAAACAGGACTATTGCAACAGCAAATTAGTAACAACATGTAGCATATATGTTTTATATAACATGGATGGGTCAAAGACATATTGAGTAACAGTGTTTGTAAGTATACCACAAAATTAAGTAAGTAAGTTAAGTAATAAAGTACTTTATTAAGATGGCCTGAACATTTACATATTTAGACAAATTAAAAAATGAATTAGGACAATGTACACTATGAATATACCCTAAATGGAGTAAATTCAGTAATGGATTAGAAACAATTTATATTTTTAAATCAAAGTTCACTATCATCAAATACAAACATTTGAGTGATAAAGGCAACATTATAATCATAAACATAAATCAGGTCAGATTAATTCCACATACCACCAGCATAGCACTGCATGTTTTCTGGTATGGATACATATGTAACTGACCCTCGTTCACATCAATGACTGTTGTGAAAGAGGCTCTTCCATATGGTGCCTTCAGGTACAGTCGGATATATATTTTATCCATGATTGAAGTGCACATTTACGACCCAGTTAAGTTAAACAGATGTACGCACACCCAAACACGACTGGTGCCCAATATATGCTTGATGCCCGTCTTATTCCCACTCGTCTCCAGCTGCAGCAATAAATATCCGTGTGTCGGTCAGCGGTCCGGTGGCGGGATGAACGCGCCTGGTGGGAGCACGAGAAGGCAACAGCCGTGACTCACGCCAACGTGCCTACGTCACGTGGCTGCATATAGAGGGCGGGGCCTGACGTTACGTACATCCAGCGTAGCTGAGACGACGGAGAGCGGTGCCGCTGTCTCCTCTGCACTTACTGCGAGAAACACTCTAGTTAGAAAGATGTCAGCGGGTTGCTTTGCCTTGAGCCGAAATGTTTTGGCCATTAGGAATTCTGGCATGATGGTGGTGAGTACAAAAGAGTTTTATTCAGTATTTAACAGTGGTAACAGACATGCCTCATGCGCCGCCTTTAGAAATGTGTTTGCCAACAACACATGTGTTTGTGTTGATTTGTTGACTGTTTAGTTACATGACATCATTCCAGAAGTGTGCTCGCTACTGTCTTTGTCCCTAGACCACCTGTAATAACACACCCTGCTCCTGTGGCTCTGGCTGTGTACATGTGGCAGAAGATTGAAGAAGCCTATGCTAGCACTCTCTGTCCTTCATTGTAAAGTGTGATCGACTTTAGTTGAAATTTACATCAAGCAAAATGATCCACGTTTCATGACCAGTATACTTTAATGGTTCGTAAACCTTTCCATTGTGAATGAGCCGGGCTTCTGTGCAACTCCTCCTTAAAGACTTACATATAACGTCTGTAAGTGTTTTTGTTGTTGTTTGAGCCGTTAGGATACACGTATATCATTTTACTTATAACTATATAACTATATAGAAATGTTTAAGTTGTTGTGTCCAAGTCCACCTTTTATTTTCGTTAAAGAGTCAGTTAGGTAACCAAAGACTTGCAGTGATGTAACACTTTCATGTCAGTTCAACCAGTCTGCCACTAGGGGAGACTCTAAACCTTCTTATGCAAAAGGTGTGGGCTCTTCTACAGAACTGCATAACCGGACACAACCTCATACAGATACATGTTCATGTATTCTAATTGTATTTTTTGCATTTCACAATATCTATATTATGTTTTGTAATATTCATGAGATGGTTTTTAAAAGCTTTTATTGCAATGATTATATTACTTATGGTACCTTTTTGTTTTATTATGTTAGTTCAGTCAACTGTAGAGTACTAATTGTTCATTAATTTAGCAATACAAATTAAGTGTCATTATTCCTGTTGTTTGTATGAGTTGAAGTATTAGTGCTAGCAGTATTTTCTGGTGTTACAGGATAGAATTACCAAGTGCTTCCTATTTTAGCCTTGGTCTACGTAACCAGCAGCAAGGTCACATTATGATGTGTTGCTTTGTACATAACTTTGCTTTTGTTGCTCTTTATTTTACTGTTACCTAAAAGAAAGTGCTTTAGTGGAGGGAATAAAAACAATAAAATATATATAAATACCTGGAGGAATTAAAAATGTCATGAACTATTCCTACTGTAGATTCTCCATGTCTCTCACATATACTGCCTCTCTTCTTTACTATCTGTGATATAGATGGTGCGTCACGCTCAGACTGCCGCCGCGCCGGCTCCTGAGCCCAGGATCAAGAAGTTCCAGATTTACCGCTGGGACCCTGACACCGCCGGAGACAAACCACGAATGCAGACATATGAAATTGATCTCAACACGTAAGTCATGACCCGGTCCATGAACAGAACATTGTTGAGCTGTATTTTACTTTTCACATTAACGTAATCAATTTCATATCCTTTTGACGTGTCCCTGTTGTTACAGCTGTGGTCCGATGGTTCTGGACGCCCTCATTAAGATCAAGAATGAGATGGACCCCACACTCACATTCAGACGCTCCTGCCGTGAGGGTAAGAAACAAACTATTAACTTGCACATAATGATGTAAGCTACTTCCACTCAGATGAAAACAACTGAAACATATGAACAAGTCTGTTTAAGCGAACCTTTGTGCCAGATTTCAGTGACCCACTGATTGTGTATTTCTTCAGGAATCTGCGGCTCATGTGCCATGAACATAAATGGAGGCAACACACTGGCATGCCTTAACAAAATTGACGTCAACACAAGCAAACCAACCAAAATCTACCCACTCCCACACATGTATGTGGTCAAAGATCTGGTGCCTGTAAGTACTGCAAGTGAAGAACGTATATTTGGCCAGATTTGAAAGTGCCATAGCAGATAGCAGAGCATGATTTGAAAGTATGAATAATAGAATCGCACAAGTGTATTTATTGGTTGTTTGAGAGCCTATTATTAATTCCCACTCATATGATTTCCACCAGGATATGAGCAACTTCTATGCTCAGTACAAATCCATCGAGCCCTACCTGAAAAAGAAGGATGAGACTCAAGAAGGGAAGGAGCAGTATTTCCAGTCGGTGGAGGACAGGCAAAAACTGGTAAATAAACCAACTCCCCCCCCCCCCATAAATGATATAACACGTCCTCTGGCAGCCATGTTGGACGTTGTCATATCTTAGCCACAGTGATCATTTCATCGGCAGGACTTTAGTTACAGCCAACTTTTCAACTTGTCCGACATATCACTTATTAAGATATTGCACTTTTAATTAAAGCATTATGATTTGCCTCTGGAGTTTCAGAGGACCACAGAGACTGTCAGAATAAGCTGTTCTTTAACCCTACAGGACGGCCTGTACGAGTGCATCCTCTGTGCCTGCTGCAGCACCAGCTGTCCCAGCTACTGGTGGAATGGAGACAAATACCTGGGACCTGCTGTCCTAATGCAGGTGGATAAAGACACTTAGAGAACATCTGTCTTAATGTGCTTGATTAAGCGATGTACGTCTCAATAATTCAAATATTAAATGTGGTAAAAAAAAAAAAAAAAAAAAAAAAGAGCCACATTAGGGGTCTTGTGAGGCTGTATAGAAAGAAAACTTTGGTAGATCCTTCCCACTAGTGAAGGAATTAATGTGAAGTTTAGCCTGAGGGTGGTGCCAGAGCAAAGGCCATGTTTTGTAATATTTAATCAGATTATCTTCTGGTCTCACACTTATCAGCCTCAGCTGTACCTCAGCTCACTTGTGTTTTAAGCTCAATACTGACGTTAAAGTTGGTAAGTTAACATCAACTATTGGATCTTAACGTGCTGATGTTAGTTACGTTCTGCATTTTTCCAGCTGTACTTTGAGGCATGAACTGGCATGATACCTATAAATCTGACCTGCCAGTGGCGCTAGATCCTCAGAAGTCACGGAGTGTCTTTTTGGCTGATTTACCAACATTGATGTAACAAGACCTGATATTAAAAATATGAATATTAAAAATGATCCACAGTGGAGCAAACAACAAATGACGACTGTGTTATTATCCGACAGGCATACCGGTGGATGATTGACTCCCGTGATGAATTCACTGAGGAACGTCTGTCTAAACTTCAGGACCCCTTCTCTCTCTACCGCTGCCACACTATCATGAACTGCACTAAGACTTGCCCCAAGGTACTTGCATTAAAAACATTCACACTCTCTCGCAGAATGAATAGAGTTTTAGTTTCTCACTGTCTGTTTGACACTCTGCTCCACAGGGACTCAACCCAGGAAAGGCCATTGCAGAGATCAAGAAAATGATGGCGACTTACAAAGAGAAGAAAGCAGCCGCTTCATGAACATATGAGTCCAGCTGGCTCAAGATCCACTAATATTACCTGGAACTATGTTAAGATGAAGGGAAGAGCCAACCAGGCACCTTTGCCTGCATCAGCACCTTTTATGATTTTCATGAGTGCGTGAGATGTGTGTGAGTGGGCCTGTATAAGCCGGGAGCAGAAGACAGGAAAGTGCGAGGAAAAAGGTCCTGGAAAGAACTGTTGAGCAAAATATTTTGAGTGATGTAACATTTTGGACCACATTTCTGCTTGTTGTCAGCACAGTGAAAATACTAGGCTTTGTTGTATTTACTCTTTCAGAAAAGCTCATGAAATTGTACTAAGACTGTAAATATTTAAATATATGTTCATTAAAGATGTGCTGGGCTCATTATAGAAGTTAGATATATGTTTTTAGTTCAGGAAGAGAACACATAACCATTTTGTTGATTGCTTTTGCAATAAACAGTATTGAAGGCTCTAATGAGACATTTTTAATTGCAAAAAAGGCTCCACACAGAAATACATCGCCACTTTAACAATATACTTACTATACTATATACTAATATACACATTTCTTGTTATAAAGAGACACCATCATATCTTGTTAGATGTGTCCTTCAATTTTTTTTTTTATATAATATAGATCTGGTCAAGGCCTGAAGAGAAGATGCTTCATGTGTTGATGCATAACAGGCCTTTTTCACATGAGACATCTTGACTCTGACACAGTATGAAAAGCACATGTGTTACTAATAACATTAACAATGGGTCTGTTGATACCAAGTATCCCAGTAAGACATGTGACAAACAGCATGAAAAACACCAGGACCCTGGAACTGAAGCTGACATGGTTTACTGGGACACTTAATGGAATTAAGCCAGTGTTAATGTCGTTATTTACACCAGTTCTAATCCTGCTTTGACATGTCAAAATGTCTGCCCTGAAAGAAAACGGTCTATTGGGATGTGTTTTTTCATTTGTTCATGAGATTTACTGAGCAGTGAATGGTTTAAAGGGACTCTGTGGGAGTGTGTCGCCATGCATTAAATGATGACTCTTTTCCAGCTTTCTGCAGTAACCTCTTAAACTCTGAAGCTTGTTTCCTCAATTGGGTTAAGGGATCAAGAGAAGCCACAACGGGACTTCTGATCAAGAAATCAGATTTGCGGCACATTAAACTACCTAACAGTATATAAAGTAGTTGAAATGAGCTGAACCTGAAACATCTACAGCAGTAAAATGCAACAACCACATCAATGCAGCAGCAATATTAATCCAAATAAATGACATACGACGCTGATAGGGACCACTATTTCAGGCAAAAGCATTTAGAAAAGGCACGACATATTTGAGATTTCTGATTTTACACGCTCTGTTGTGTGGAGTAATTGATCAGAGGAAGCAGCAGGCTGACACTACAGGGACGGTCTGTCTGTTTTGGACTCCGTGACTCGCCGTAGAAGGAGACAGTTCGCCGCCGAGATGTTTTGAAAGAAGCGAACATGTCTGGAGAGGAGACAGCCCGTCCGGTCCGGGTCACCATGCTGTGAGAGACGCTAATGTGGAGGCCGCCGTCGTGACCACAAGATGGACAGACGTGGTGAGAGTGTCTTGAGTGCTGTCTCAACCCTCCAGCCCCGAGAGCTTACCGTGAAGCTGCACAGATGTGTCCGTTAACCGCGAGCCGTCGGCGGACAGTAACGTTAGCCCGGGCCGGCGGCTAATGGCAGCTAGCGCACCTAATATACCAACTTCTCTTACCTTTGTTCGCTAAAACAAACTCAGAAATCACCAGTATGTGTACTACTACACTCGATAATGTAGTGCTGAAAGGCAGCTTGAGTTTAGCTGAGACCTTTATTAGGAAAATAACTTATTTTGATCAAAGCCTTTAATAAGCCTTTCATTTACCGTTAGACTCTCGGGTACTTAAACGTTACATCAGAAATGTCACTAACAAACATGTCAAGAGTTTAAAGGGTCGTTTCACCTCAATTACAGAACAGACAAAAAACATGCTCTCACCTTTTACCTGAAATGTTATCGAGCCAAGCAGATGTTATGTTTTTATTGGCACAATGTTTTGTCTGGTGAGCATCGACATAGACAATGTGATTGTCAAAAGAGTTTTGTCACGACTGAAGTACAGATCAAAGATGACATGACTTAGACAAATGTTTTGTCTCATGTTCAGTCGACACAGACAGTGTGCAGTCGACATCATTTTGGCTCTGATGGAGCCCCATAATACACCACTGCCCTGCTACAGCTAATACAAGCAACTACTACTGCTATCACTGCTGCAGTGTGTGTTGTTAGTAAATTAATACATTTGTGTAAGGTGCAAAATCAGAAGTGTCTCAATTAGTTTCCGGGTGATGAATCATCCTTTAATAGCTTATAGCAGATGTGTCAGTATTGGCATATTACAGAAGGCTGATAAGAAACAAGAAAATGCAGAACAGAAATGGCAAAAGAGTCTCCAGAGAGAACTGGCAAGTTTGTTTTTTATCTATAAAATGTCTTCCTCAATGCATATCAAAATATCCCAAAAATATTTCTTTATCTTATGTGTTTAAACCTGCAATAATTGATTGAAATACCCCACAATGATCACCAGCTCCTCTCTATATTTGTCTATCTGGTTTTGTGCTGGGAAGGTAGCAGTAGATTTATCAGAGCTTTTTCTCTGAAAACAGCTGACCGTTGCTGCTGGAAATGACACTGATGAGAGTGAATCAAATGTTTGGGGCTGTCACACCAAAACAGTTCGCTGACAGACACTGAAACGCTCGCAGTGTGTTACTTGAGGTTGAGGGTAGTTTTTTTGCATCCTCAGCTCAGATGACAGTCTTGTGTCTGCCTATTTATGGATACTCATTTCCCCTTTTCTTTCCTTTTTTTTTTTTTTGATCTAAACCACAGAAAGTTAGCCCTGTGTAATGAGTCTGGTTTAGGATGAAACTGAAAGCCTGGACTTTCATGTGGTAATTCCTAAAGTCATATTTGTAGGGTTGTAATATCCAGGGTGGCCTTGGTGCAAGTCCTCCTCTCATCCAGATGTGGGCGTGCTTCCCTCTGCACAGTCATTGGTTGATGCCTGGAACAAGTGTTATTTTTAAATAGCATAATGATGACTCTCCTGTGTGTGTTGGGACAGTCTATTGACGTGAGGCATGTGAGTGAACCGATTACTTGAGACCAGCTGGAATTTAATACCACTTTAGACATTAAAGAAACACTGGCCTCAAAATCAACCGGGCTTTGATTGCAAACCTGATGCTTTTTTTTTTTTTTTCTTTTTCTTAAGGCTGATTTCGGTACAGATTAACCTGGTTAGAACAAACCGAGCAGGTGATTTGGCAGCGTTGCACTCCCGGTCATGTGCACGATGACAAAGCGGACGACTCGGTTTCTCTTGCAGCGTGCGCACTGTGCAGCGTGCGTGTGTCCGCAGCTTATCATCCACCGGACGTATATGACACCTATGTGCTTGTGTCCTTCACACCAGACGTGATCCCTTGTCATGAGGGAACCACTGCCTTACCGGTGAGAGAGAGAGAGAGAGAGAGAGAGAGAGAGCAAAAAGCTGTCCTTCAGGCGTGGGGCAGATATTTATTCTTTGTTGGTTGTTGGCTCGAGCTCGTGTGACAGATTTGCCAGAAAGCCGGTTGAACAGGTCCAGGGGGCAGGGACCTGCAGCGCAGGAGAAAGGTGGAGCTGCCGGGGGGAGATTCACTCGACAGGCCAGCGCTAACACTTCGGGGGAAACTGTTTATTTTAGAGCGGTTTGGGTCGAGTGGACGGTAAGCTGAGTTTCCTCCTCAGTTGTGTTTCAGAGTGAAGGGAGCTGTGTTACGGTGCGCTGCAGGTCTCTGGAGGCGGAAACGAGCATCAGGTAGAACAAGCAACGCAGCGCACTCCGCCACTGAACTTCATGGTGGCCTTTATCACCTCCGCGGTTATTGGACACTATTAATATGTGGACACACGCGAGTTTATTGCAAACCTAAAACACTTTATGGGATATTTTACTCCGGTCTGCAGCCCTTAAAAGTTAATGTTTCTTCAGGATCTCAAAGCGTTTCCGGCTTACTCAGCTGCCTGTCTAGTGACCGTATTACAGTTCCTGCCAACTCTTGAATCTCCCAGTATGTCACATATCACCCACAGCTGAGTTCATACTAAATATGTGATTTAATCCATGCCACCAAAACAGTTATGACAATGTGCAACATGGACTTGAGCGTTGCAGAGTGTGTTTTGTTAATGTTGACTTTGAGGGTGTGTATTGTGCTGTCCGGTTCATGTCAATTATAGACTGTACAACAGAAGATATGAATGTGTTAACGGTGGCCATCCTGTCCTGTAGGTAGTGTGGTGGAGCCGCAGAGCGGACTCCCCTCACCCAGTCTACGAAACCCCCTGCTCAGCCCTGACTCACACATGGTAAGGACCTCAGAGGAAAATGATGTTAGTTACATATAGACTGGAAAACAAAAGAGGAAATTGGTAAAGTACAGCAACTATAAGTAAAGATGCAGAGCCTTTGTTCACAGTGGTGTGTGCTATGCTTGTTTGATGTGGTGTGAAAACACCTGTCAGCTGTAGACGTAGAGCTTAGATGTATTTATGACTTTTGTTTATTTACAGCTACAAAAAAATCAGGGGTTTAGAATATTTTCTGTCACATTTGGTTCAGATATCACTGTTGAAAGCAGAACAAGCCGCTGTCCCTATCTGGCTTTTGACAGTGACTTTTTATAATGTAGTATGGGTGCTGATAAGCTCACCAGCTGTATGGAAATTAACTGTTTGAATCTGAATGGACTGTCTGACTCCTTTGCCCCACCAGGATGTTCAGGGGTATAAGTGGGTGCGCTGGCGGGTGTGGTTGTGTCGCCTGGCTGCCGTGCTGTCCTTGGGTGTCCTCCTGATTGTGTTTCACTGGCGCCCGCGGCTTGCTGTCCTCGCCCGCTGCTGTTCCTGCCCTCTGGCTTTGGCAGATATTCTGCTAATAAGAGTGAGAAAATACATTCATTTCTGCTATTTAGATTTGAAACCTACTTGACACCTGGCGTTATTACTGAAACTGAATTTCTTTTGGCAAGAATTGTAACTGACCTGTTTGTCACTTTGTCCCACATTATCATTTTATGTTCTTTAAGAGACATACAGGGCTGGATTTAGGCTCATAATATCTGAAACTGGGCCTGGTCATAAAATATTAAATTAAGCAGTCATAGTCACCATAAAACCTGCACTGAAATGTTAGTTTCTCAGTCCAGCCTGTTTATTAATTTAATGTTCAATTATGTGCGAATGATTTCTTCATTTAAAGTACTAGTCTAACCTTGAAAGAAGTTTTATATGTTTTTTTGTCAATTGATGTTCAAATACTGTTAATCTTTTCCACACTGGCAAGAAACACTGTATACTTATAATTCATAATTGAATTATCGGCACATCATCGGCACATAAATAAATACCAGTCAGGTTGTGGCAAATACTTCATCTTGCTTCACCAGTTTTTTTATCACCCAAGCTGCCTGCCATCTGTTTGTTTCGCATGTGGGTGGAACGGTAGAATACATTTTTTCCTGTTTACCTACTTGCCACATTAGCAAACATGCACCACTAAAAATGAGTTCATACTTTCTGTGTGTTGGTTTGGTCTCAAGACATCCTGATCAGCCAGCATGGATGTTAGTGGAAGATGGAAAAGAGAACCATGTCTATGGCTGTCCAGGTTCCAGCAAGTTTCACAGATGTATTTTTGTTGTTTTTCCACCAGGACAGTTTTGGCCAGCAGCATGTGGTGGAGGTCTTCACAGAGGAGATGGAGGAGGGCAGGTCAGCTACATGTCTCTATCCTCCAACAGCATCACCTTTAGCCTTTCCACACTACGCACATATCTGAGAAAACTTCATGTAGGCTCAGCTTACTCGGTTTGTCCCTTTCAGTTTGGAGTTGTTGGGAGAGCTGGAGGACACTGAATGGAGAGATACAGTTCAGCTGTACAAGGAGGAGGTAAGGAGGTAAGACCGAATAATGTGCTGAGTAATCTTTCCCAGACTGAAAGTGACCTTTATTGTGTTACAGAAAACGCTGCTGCGGTTCTACCTGTATGAAGGACTGCGCTACATCTGGCTGGACAAGAAAGGAGCTTTCTTTCGTGTTAGGTACTGAAACTAGAATATCAGGAACCTATGGGATTTCAGTACTGAGGAGCTAGATTCAACCTGTATATCTGGATTCAAACAATTTGTAGACAGTCTAACTTTATGCTGATATTCAGTTATGTGTCCATATATGAATAGAAAGTCAACTATTCCCTTTAACCTTTTTGTTAACCATCATGTTGAAACCTTCCATCTTTGTCTGTAGTGTCCTCAATGAGGACTGGACCTGCAATGACCTGTACGGCTTCCAAAAAGGCCTGAGTCACCTGGAGCAGAGCTTGAGGTAGGAAACGATGCATGAACAGAGAAATAAACTTTGATCTCAGAGGGCACTGCTGAGTAATTCGTGTCATGAATTCTTTCAGGAGACGCATGTATGGGCCCAACCTTATTGATGTGCCTGTGAAGCCTTATATGAAACTGCTGGTTGAGGAGGTGAGATGAAAAAATCTGTCCTTTATACTGCCTCTGCTTGATGTTTTTTCAAGTGTGGTTCGGAATGTTTGACATGATATTTTGTTCAAAATCAAGGTGAAGTATCAAATTGAACCCACTCCTTCCTTTTTGTCTTTCTCTCTTTATCTGCTTCTTCAGGTCCTCAACCCATTCTATGTGTTCCAGTTGTTCAGCATCACCCTGTGGATGATTGATGAATATATTGTTTACGCCATATGTATATTCCTTATCTCCGTTTTGTCCATCAGTATATCACTCTATGAGATCCGCAAGGTGAGCCTGTAGTGGGATAATTAATCTGATTATAATGCTTTATGTGTTTAGCTCTGGATATGGATGTAAATAATATTATGTAAACCGTGTTTGACTTTCCTCCACAGCAAAGCGTCACTCTTAGCAACATGGCCCGGCTGGTCACAAATGTCACAATACGGAGAAACTCAGGAGGTGAGTTTTGCAAATGTATTTTTCTTCCAGTGTGAATATCTTGTAGTTTCAGAAAATTATCTGCGTGGCTTTGTTGTTCGATTGATAGTTAGCGTTATTTTGTTTTCTTGGCATTAACATGAGTCCTGCAGTAGTGTACTTCATCTGAAGGCGAACAATGGCAGAAACATTAAAAACAATGAAGACCTAAAGACTTCTTGCACAGACAGAGTTTTAGGAACAAGGCAGAAGGCAGAGTGAGATTGTTTGGTGAAGAGATTTATGGTTGTGATTTATAGCCATGGTTTCATGTTGCGATAAATAACCATATGTTGAGAAACAGTAAAAGATGGTTTGGATTTGCTAACTGATACTGTGCACAGGTGTTAGACAATAATAGTTGCCATGTATTATCCCTAAATAGGTGCATGCATCTCTTGAACCACCAATGTTTCAATTCCCTTTTTTCAGGACTGAAAATCAAAAGTAGTCAAAGTCTGAAGTAGATATTTAGGCAATAAATTGTATCTCTTGTAAGAGTTGCACATCGAAACATAGCCAAGACAGACCTTGTTATTAAAGGTACCGTGAAAAGCCAGACTGCTTCTGTCCAGTCATTCTGCATTAAACCCAGAACCCAGACATTCATTCCTGATTCTGTGTTTTTTCAGTGGAGGAGTGTGTGAGCTCAGAGGAGCTGGTTCCAGGGGACTGCCTAATCATCCCCCAGGAGGGTCTGACGCTGCCCTGTGATGCTGCCCTGCTGGCTGGGGAGTGTCTGGTCAACGAGAGCATGCTCACAGGTGATCAACAAACCTCAACAACACCACCAGGCAGAGCGCAACTGGACAGATTTGTCATATTTTAGAACTTCCACTGTGCAATTATTTGCTCCTCTTTGTGTTGACGAAATGCCATGACCACTGGGCCCATGAAACCCCCTCAGAGCTCCATGGGTTTCCTCACTGAGTAACTTCCCAACTTTGAGGCTGATTTAAGGCAAAAAAGTGAAAGTGATTTTTAAGATGAATGTATGATCAGCATATAATCCTGTGGTACGTGAGGGTTAAATCCTTTGATTTCTTGCCCACAATAAAGAGGGTACATGAGTTCCTTCGGATATAAATCATTTTTACATCCCAAATCTGGACTAACTGGCAAACTACTCCACTCTTAACAAAAACTGGCATTGTTGGGCAATAAGGCGGTGGGGGGTGGGGGCTTAATAGCTTCTCAGATGGGTTCAGTGAAACTGAGGGGAAACAAAATGATTCCAGGCTAGAAAAAAAGAAAAACTCAGCCTCCCATTTCTGGTTCCATGTTCTTCTGGTGTGAAATGATTGATTAATGTGTTCCCCAAATCCAATTTCTTCTCCAGTTTCTGTTCCTCAAATCAAATTCAGCATCAGGACAAAAGTATTTTCAAGTGGCAGCCATGAAGAACATGATTTCAACTATTTATCTCTGAGTGAGGACTCGGTGTATTAACCTGTTCTCATCATTCTTGTGTCCAGGGGAAAGCATCCCAGTGCTGAAAACACCACTGCCGGCTGGTGAGGGGAGGTACAGCTCAGAGACGGAGCGCAGACACACCCTCTTCTGTGGCACACAGCTCATTCAGGCCAAAGGGGGAATGCCGGGAGGCAGCGGTGCTGTTGCTGTGGTTACAAGCACCGGTGAGCAGAGTCACTGATTGTCTGAGTTGGTTACATTTTAGTGAGATGTCAGTTAACAGTTAAAGGTAACCTCTGGAGATTTGGACTTCTAGTGCTGTTTGTCTCACATCAATCTGAACTATGCAGGTTTCAAACTTTAAAGAAAAAATCAATTGCAAATGTTTTATGTGGAAGAAAAAGAAAAACATTTTTGCTCTCAAAGTCAAGCCAGTTCTGCTTATATCTCATCCTCAGGGTTTTTCACAGCCAAAGGTAACCTGGTCAGCTCCATTTTGTATCCTCAGCCAGCCAACTTCCGCTTCTACCAAGATTCTGCCAAGTTCCTGCTCATCCTGGGTTTTGTTGGTAAGAAACAGAGACCTGACTAGTTTAGTTTAGAGTGTGTATGAAAAAGTTAATGTTATCTTTATCTACAACTGAGTTACTCATAAATATATGTCAAGCCTTTTTGAATAATTCAACAACAATTGAACTTTAATAAACTTTTCCCCAATAATGTCCTTCTTGCTTCAGCTTTTATTGGCTCCATTTACAGCTTTGTGGTCCTCTACAGAACCAATGTAAGTGCAAGCTACAATGTAAGGACCAAATAATGTCTGTCCTGTCTTTATTTGACATGCCAATAATAAATGAAAGGATATGACTGGCTTGTTTCTGGATGCATGTCCAGGCGACCTGGCTGCAGTTGGTGATTAGGAGCCTGGATATTGTGACCATCGCAGTGCCTCCTGCCCTGCCTGCTGCCATCACCACTGGCACTATCTACTCCCAGCGCAGGCTGAAGAGACAGGGCGTCTTCTGCATCAGTCCACCACGCATCAACATCTGCGCCAAGGTCTCAATCTTCTGCTTTGACAAGGTGAGGGGGAATCCATTAACCGAAGTTTACTGTGTATGCGGAGGATAGTCGGGGCCACTTGACATGTTGAAGTCGCCTTTCATCAGAGTACTTCTGTTTCTCCAGACAGGAACTCTTACGGAGGAGGGTCTGGATGTGTGGGGCGTGATGGAGGGGCGACCTGCCGGTTTTTCGGAGCTGGTTCCAGAGCCCAGACTCCTGCCCCCAGGCCACATGCTCTCAGGCCTGGCCTGCTGTCACACTGTGACGCTGTTGCGAGGTCAGCCCCTCGGAGATCCTCTGGAGCTCAAGATGGTCGAGTCCACTGGTTGGGTATGACACTATAAAGTCAATATTGACAGTTTTATTTAAAATATTGTGTATTTTTTATGTAATCTCATATGGTGAGTGATGCAGTGGTACATTAAAAAAACTATAAAACATGACTACCATTGTGGCCATGATCCCCTGTCAGTGTAAACAAATATAGCAAATATTGTTACCAAAAAATATATTAATGTTTTTAAAGTTTTGTTTTTATTTCTGTGACATTGCACAAACCAGTTTCTGTGTTTGCATGACTCAGGCAACCAATTATCCCACTCATAGCCTTTCATCTTGCTGTGAACTTCTGTTATAACATGTTTATTCAAATAAATCAGCATCTTTACATTGTGTTTCATTTCCAGACACTCCAGGAGCCAGAGGGAGATGGAAAGAAGCTGGATGCAGAGTTTGGAGGTCACAGAGTTTTGTCTGTTATGAGACCACCTACTCAACAGTTCCATGCTCAAGGAACTGTGAGTGCCCGTACCATCAATAGAGCTTATTTGTTATTAACAGAAAATCCCCTTAACCATTGTAGCACTGTTGTACAGGTATTGATCTTTCCATTTCTTACACTTGTGTATATATAGTGCTATATTTTGACATTGTGGTCAATGTATGAAATTACTAACTGTGGGTACATCAGCAGTTAAACAGTGTAAACTCTGCCTGGGTTAGGGTTACTGGGTTCCTGTGTCTCTACTATGTCAATGCATGTCTGGAGTGTGCATAACGGTTTCATTATTCTCTTTCATGTTGCTGTCAGACCACAAGCGAGGCAGTGGCCATTGTTCAGAGGTTTCCCTTCTCCTCGGCCCTGCAGAGGATGAGTGTGGTGACGGTGGCCCGCGGGGGACACTCGCCTCGCGCTTTCATCAAAGGATCCCCAGAGATGGTAGCTAGCCTCTGCCGAGCAGAAACTGGTCAGTAACTTCATATTAAATAAAATCATAATAATAGTCCTTTAATGTGTAAATATATAACTGCACTACAACATTTTTTGTGATTTGGATTGAATTTTTTCACACAATTACTGTAGATCAATTATTGTCAATGTCAAAGAATTTTTCCCAAATGTAGATATATATATTTGCATTGTATCTTCATCTTTTACATTACATTTATACTAAACGGGATGCTCTATGTTTACAGTTCCGGCGGAGTTCTCCAGCAAACTGCACAACTTCTCCAGTGAAGGCCTCAGGGTTCTTGCACTGGCCTACAAACCATTAGACGGGAACACTAATTTAAGGACCATTGAACGGTGAGAGCCCCGTCTGTATTTCTGGCTCCCTACACCTGAGGCCTGTAATAGGTCCAGTCGAACTGAAATGGATGCTGCACAACACGATATACAAACCACATCAGTGACTGGTAACAGCTGTGTGTCTTTCCACAGAGGGGAGGTAGAGAAAGACATGCAGTTCCTGGGCTTTCTGATGATGAAGAACCTGGTGAAGCCAGAGAGTGCCAAGGTTATTAACATCCTGAGACTGGCACACCTTCGCAGCGTCATGGTCACTGGTGAGAGATGTTTTGCATTTGAATTAAACTGAGCCGAATAACACTGTGCACTACTTCTTTATTACTGTTATTATTATCAATGTGTAAAGTTCTCTTTTTGTTCTATTCACATAGGGGACAACATTTTAACAGCAGTCAATGTAGCAAAAAGCTGTGGGATGGTGGGGTGCGATGAGAAGGTGATAATGGTCAATGCTACCCCCTACACTGCCCATACCATGCCCACCCTAATGTTCAACCTGGAGGACGGAGGGGCCACGGCCGCCCAAAGCTCCGTAGAGGTCATCACTCAGGTTGGTCCTGCTCAGACACAACACTACATATATTTTAGGATTAGAATTATGGGTCTGCTGAATGAGGTTTTTTTTTTTTACTACAACTTTCTTGACATTTCTGCGATATTACTGTACCAAATATTGTCATGAATCGTACTGAGTAGGGATCTTTTCCCAAGCAGCCATGCTCTGAGACAACAGTGATAGTTGATTGAATCTAAATATTTGTCCTTAATAATGATAAATGTTAAGATAAAGTAGTTACCACAACACCATAAGAGGCACATAACAAGCACAATTATGGCCAACATTTTTAAACTGGCAGGATGTATTTTGGTTATTGTTATTGATGCTTTTCTTATCTCCTCTCAGTGCCTATACCAGGGTGGTTTTGGCTATCACCTGGCTATTAGTGGCAAGTCCTTTGCCGTCCTCTGTGACCACTTCCCTGAGTATCTGCCAAAGGTAATGTGTTCTATGTAATCCTAGCAAGAATATTCTGACACTGGACCACACAAATGCACCAATAAAATGATGCATGCATACAAAAACTAGGGGAGTAGTGAAATGGACAATGATTAAATTAAATAATATTTTGGTTCAAACTGAGGCATTAGACAACAGCACCATTTTCCTTTCGATAACAAAGATGATCAGTCAAATCAAGATGTGATCAATTGTTTTCCAACTGAGCTCTTTTCTTGAAAATGCTTTCATTGCAGGTTTTGTTGCGAGCCACAGTATTTGCACGCATGACTCCGGACCAGAAAACCCAGTTGGTGAAGGAACTGCAGAAACTGGAGTGAGTTCAGACACACAAAGGGAAAAGATGGTGAACACATTGGAGCAGAAAGAAAATAAAACAGAGTAGGAATATACTGAGAGCAACAGGACATTGAATAAGAAAGGAAATCAAACCCTCATGAAACCTGCTCATATGGATAAAAATATACCCAAACAAATCCACAACTCCTAGTTAAATACACAAAAACATGTAGAAAGTGAGCATATCTGTTATAAAGGTAATGTCTGCAGTGTAAAAATATAGGTGGCACTGTTGATATCAGCATTGTGTTTACAAAGACAACAAAAGGAACTTAGTGTATATAGTGCAAAAAAAAAAAAAAGGATTATTTATTTATTTATTTATTTATTTATAGGGAAAAGATGAGTGTTTTCCCTGCCATTTCTGTTTAGTTTTTGGAAAACGGCATCTAGTGGCCATCAGAGGAACTGCAGCCCAGAGTACGTCCACGTCTGCTTCAACACAGCTCTGGTGGTTGCTCCACTTGGTTAAACTGATAACAACACTGCTGAACAACACTGGCTACTACCTGACATTAAATAAGACACCAGCTATTAGTCAAACCTCTCTTCTGTTACTACAGCTACCGGGTGGGCATGTGTGGGGACGGGGCCAACGACTGTGGAGCCCTTAGAGCTGCTGATGTCGGGGTCTCCCTGTCTGAAGCCGAGGCTTCAGTCGCTTCACCCTTCACTTCCAAGACTGAAAACATCAGCTGTGTGCCACTGCTCATCAGGTGAGGAAGTGGGCATTAAAAGCGTAAATATGGATGACGTCTTTGAAAACCAATCAAACCAGTCATGTGTGTGGCACAGTGTCTTCAGCGGAAGAAAGAGAAATAACACATTTTCCCTCCATGTCTGTGCAGAGAGGGCCGATGTTCTCTGGTCACCTCCTTCAGTCTCTTTAGATACATGGCCCTGTACAGCCTCACCCAGTTCTGCTCCGTCCTCATCCTCTACACAGTGAGTAGCAGTGGAGCTCACCACACCCTCAATTTCAAATTGTCCATCTGTCTTTGCTCCGTCCCTGGTAGATCAACTAGAATCAGGACGACTGGTGCAACTTTATCCTCAATAAATCACTTCCTAAGTGAATAACAATGCAACATGTCACTTCTTTGTGTGTATCTCCAGGTGAAGACAGCCATGGCTGACCTGCAGTTCCTGTTCTGTGACATTTTTTTGGTGACTCTGCTGGCCATTGTGATGGGGAGAGGAGGCCCCAGTGAGGAGCTGCACCCCCGCAGACCCCCAGCCAGTCTGCTTGCCCTGCCTGTCCTGGGCAGCCTCGTCATCCACACCTGCATGATCATCCTGGGCCAGCTGGCTGCGCTCCTCATCACCACCTCACAGGACTGGTCAGCAAAACATTCTTACATTATTATTATTTATATTTGTTTCTATATTCCCTAAACAAAATCCAATATCTCAAATTAAGAAAAGTAGCACCATCCCATCTACACTTGATGCACTTTAATACACGATGGAACTTTGTCCTCTGTACTTTTTTAGGTATGTTCCCCTCAATTCGACAGTGTATGGAAGCAGCAATCTGCCCAACATGGAGGACACCAGTGTGTTTGCCTTGTCTGGTTTCCAGTACATCATCATGGCTGTGGTGGTCACCAAGGGTTACCCTCACAAGAAACCTCTCTACTACAACGGTGAGTCATAAGAAAATGTCCAAGGCTGAGGAATTGGAAGTTGGAAGGGTGGTGCATTCAGAGCCATGCTATTCATCGTTGTCAGCTTAGTGAAGGGTGTTTTCACACTCGGTCCCTTTCAGCCCTCCATACGAACTCAGAGCAATTAGTCCGCATTTTTTAGCGCATATGTGAAAACTCTAAAAGAACTCAGACCCCTCTGAAATGAGTGGGCGAGGAGAAGTTTGGTCCGAGGAAGAAACTGCTGCATTTCTCCAGATATTGAATAAAGAAGACATCAAAGGACAACTGTCTACAACGCGCAAAAACGTCCTCAGTCGCTTTTTGTATTCAAATGTGATCTGAACAATTCTCCTTATGGTTTTCCTCAGTGGGCTTATTCAACCAAATACCACAGGAATGTGGAAAGGCAAGTGAGCTAAAGCAGCAGTCCTCTTGTTCCAAGTTATTATTATTAAAGTTATTATAACCCAAAGCAATAAAGGTCATCTCCAGCTGAACTATATTGAAACAGAAAGAGGACTGAGGCCCCATCGGAGCTGAAGTGAACCAGAAAGAGAACCGAGTCCTCTTTCAAATGAACTGAATATGTTAATGCAAAAAGAAGAGTCCTCATTCTGGTGGTCCACTTTTTGGTCCACTTATAGAGGACTGAGTTTGGTTCGTTTAAAAAGGTTTATATATGTGAAAACACCCTTAATATAATAATAGAAGACGTGACACTACAGATTTTTTTCTTCTTGTCTTCCCAGTGGTTTTCTTCTGTCTACTGTTTGTCTTCTTTGCTGTGATGACTTGGCTGGTGGTGTATCCTGGGCCTTTCATCTGCCAAAAACTTCAAATGTACAACTTCTCTGATATGGAGTTCAAAATGCTGCTCGTCGCTGTTGCTGCTCTCAACTTCCTTGTTTGTTTTGTTGTGGAGGTGAGTGATGATATGAAATTTTAATATTCCCTCTTCAGTTGTTAATCTACATTTAGATGAAAAATAGTTCATGGCTCAATCATTAGCTCCAACGCTAACCAGATGAGACGAATGACAGGCCGCTGATAAAACTGATGTTGGTATTCACCACAATACTTAACATTAAAGTCATACTCGAGGACCCCCTACAGGCTGGAAAGATGGATATAAAAGTTTGTCAAATTCTCCTCCAAAAAGAAAGTGACTGGTCATCTGGAGTCCATGTCAGTTACTACGTATTTCAATGGTCCAAGTGGAGAAAGTATCCACATAACTTCTCGAACCATTTCTGCGTGCTCAATATATTCAAAAAACTCATACCTTATTTATATACAAGTGTGCGACACACCCCACCACTGAAGCTTTTATTGTTATTGTTGACTTGATAAGTACTAATAAACATGTATGTGCACAGCCATCTCAGATTCTGTACCATTATGTGTTAGTGGGGGTAAGTTCTCCCAGCAGAATCCCTCAAACAGCAGAAATTTTTTTCTGCCAAATCTGTGTACCCAGCATACACGACACTGGGTGACATCAGGCTCCATGCAAACATAATGTATTTGTATAACAGGGTGGGTCTGTGTCCGCTCTCTGCATCAGAATTACTAAATTAACCATATTAATTAAAAAATAGGCATTTAAAATCTCAGCTTTAAATGCAAACCACAGACATTTGCTATCATAAAATATTCAAATTTCATTCAAATTTACTAAAGCAATGCTTCTGTGCCAGTGGAGCAGCACAGATTTGAACCTTTCATTTGATGATTTTTTTTTCTTTTGAAGCTGCAGATTCCAACTTTCTTTAGATGCTAGAAGGTTGCTTTTCAAATCTGATGTTTCCTCTCTCCTGCACAAAAAAGCCACACCTAATTAAATGTTGGCATATAATAAGTCAGAGACTAGAGATACTGACCAGCACCTACTTCTGCTCAACACAGTGCATCTGAAAGCATGATAATGATGAAAACGATTTAGTAGGCCCCTCTTACATTTTGAAAAGCAAAGGTGTAAATAAATTAATTATGGTTGAATTCCATTTAGCTCTCTTCTAAAAGGGCTCCAAATGAACTGTAAACCTGGTTTATTCCTGAAAGCTCTTGTTAACTGTACAGTTGCTGTGTTTTTTTCAGGTGCTGATAGACTTGGGTATGCTGAACTGTTTTCGGAGGCTGCGTGGGAAGCATCAGTCAAAGAAAGATTATAAACGTTTGGATGTCGTCTTGTCTAACTCCACATCATGGCCGCCCCTTAACCAAGCCCTTTCCCCCTCAGATCACACAACCATCTTCCTGAGCTAGCATCTGCTTCCCCCTCTGTCGGAAGAGCCCGAGTCAGCTTGGGCAACAATGCAAAGTCATGTTTACCTGTATTAATAAAAAATATTTTTTATTTAAACTAGAATGTGTGTTTTGAAAGACATTCATATTTTCAATCAAGTCATGGTGTGATTTAATAGTTTTGGTTAGATTTGTCCAGGTTGTGAGAGTTCTGCCTCCTCTCCAATACAGTGAAGTTTTTTTTTTTTTTGTGAGCACAGCAAATGAAATTGCTTTGAAAAACGACATTTAAAATATTCAACAGCAACATATTTTTCCAGAAATAGTGTCCTTGTACTCTGGATAAACCAGATCTCATTGCTAAAGTAATGAACGGGCATCCCAAAAGGTAAATATTTTTTGCAAATCATTTTATTAAATCAGTATTTACAGGCAGTTTGTGTTCTCAGAGCTCAGCTTAACCCGGCTGCCAGATTTCCTGAACTAAAATCTCTTACCAGTATTGTGAATTTTCCCTCAGATATATTCAGTTTCTTGAACTACAGTAATAAAATCAACAACCAAGAAGTAAAGACGTGACACAGGAGGCACAAGTTGAATCCAACCATTACATAAGACCTTTCCAGTAATGATGTGCACCACTGAATATGGCTTTAATTGAGATCTCTTCTCCATTTGAACAAATAAAAAGGTGAAAAACTAAAACTTGCCTATTGGGCACAGTGGTCCTGGTCAGCCAGGTGGACTCTGCCTCTCTGGTTCACATACAGCTGTGTTTCCATGTAATATTTCAGCAGTGGATCGTCAGTTATTGAACAATCACACGGGGTGATGTTACCATTCCTAACATGATCAAGATGCCAACAGTCAGACAAAAAAAATTAAAAATAAAAATACCTAGCACTCATTCATCTTGGGACATCGTTTTGCTGCACGCTCTGTATAGCACTGTTTCTAACAAAGTGCCAACCCCAGCTTTAATACGGACATTTGCTGTTGGAGCAATCAAACCTGCTGGGAAAATACAATCTTAGTTCATTTCATTCATTCATTAAGTCTCTTTCAACTGCCCCTTGAGTTCCTACGTACTGTACGTCAGTGAAGGACGTGAAGAAACCAGCAAACTGCAGACGAGGTGGAGATGCGACGGAGAGGCTTGTGGAGTACAGCAGTACATTCATTCCCCCTTCTGACCCTCCCTTGAGTTGCTGCCAACATCATCTTCACATAATGACATCTGAATTAACTGATATATATACACAGGTTGATTTTAAAATGGGATTTTGGTTCTCTTTACCATTAAAATACTGCTCTGACATCACTGCCATCTCATACAAAAAGGCAGAAAAGCTACTTAAAAATGGACTTAAATCCACAATCTCCTTCTCATTTGTTTTTTTTTTGCTTTTACATTTAAATAGAAATAATTGTGTGACAGTCCAAGGAAGACAGCTGAAAAGCTTAATCATAAAACAGCGTAAACAGAACTTATCAGATATACAACTTGACACACGACCCTCACCCTCCGTTTTTTAAAACAAATGGCAATTTACATATTAGGGGTGCACTGATACTGCTAACAGCTCAGTTACCGGCAGGTACCAGTGAAGTACTCAGGGTTGGTGGTGAGTTTACTGACACCACAAGCTGCTGCCCGGGGTGTCCGTGTTTAAACTGTAAGGAGAAACCAAAACGTAGCATTTTGAGACCATTGCATCACCAAAAAGGTGGATGTTGCTCAATTTATTCAAATAAAATCTCGATATTAAATGCTGTGTGAGCAGGTTCTTGGTCGTGTACGTATTATGTGAAGTACTTCTATCTGTACTCGGTAGATATCAGAGCATCCCTAGTATAGGTAATTAAAGACAAGAAAAAAACTAAAGATAAAAATGTTGTCAGCCAACATCTGATAAAATTAAAAACATGTAAAGGTGTGAGAAGTGATATCGGGTATTATTGCTGAAGAGAAGCTGCTGTCCAGGTACCAGCTCATCTCATTTTATATGGCCCGTGACTTCTCATGCTCTGCCCTCCTTTGTGTAAGTCTTTGCTTCCTTTCACCTTGCAGGCGTCCTGAGACGGAGCGGCTGGGGACTGAAGGAGGAGAGAGATGGAGGTGAGGGGCTTCTTTTAAAGGGATCATCACAGTGAGTCCAGAAGATTTGTCCATAATCACAGTGTCAAACAGACAGAAGTGGGAAGAGAAGAGCGCACATTTCCATTTGACTTCCTCCTGGAGTTCCTATCTTCCGGTGAGTTCTACATGACTGCAAGTGGGAAGAAGTTGGGCAGCAGTGCTGCTGTAATAGCAGCCCATCCGATATATCAAGGAACTGGAGGAAGGAAGTATAACGGATACAGTGCTGTCTTTGCTCTCAGGTGACCCTCGATCTCCCCTCGATGGCTGGGTGGCCCCAGGACCAACTTATCTGTGCTGTCGGAACCCTTGGGTGCCGTCTGGGCCGGCTGGCTGCCCGACAGCGTGATTGTTTGATCGGGTGTCCTCTGAAGGCAATGTAGAGTTATTGCGCCCTGGCCTGGCAGAAAGAGGAATAAATTAGAGATGGCAGCCTTTTACACATGAAAAATGCTGGGCACAAACCTCCTCCTGAACCGACCTATTAACAGGATCCCTGTATTCTCACAACAGACAGGTATCCACACATGATTTTAATTATAGTGTTCCCTGTCAGTTTTAAGAGTAAGCTAATTGTATTTAAATGTTCTTAAAAACATGACTTGAGTTTTGCTTTTCCCCCCCTTATTGTTCATTCTTTTGTGTTTTTGGTGACTTTCATATTCACTTTGGCACAATCCACTGCCATTCAAACCTAAATGAACGCCCATTAAAAAACCTCTTACTCAGACAATTAACTTGAGGTCTAAACGAGAACCAGCCAATCAAGTTCTGCAGAGATGCATCAGAGAGCTTTCTTTTAGCTTAGTTCACCTCCTGTCAACCAAAACCAAGTCAAGCCAAAAAAAAAAAAAAAAACAGATCAAAGCCCTGTGCTTTCCTGGCAGCTGTAGTAAAATGATACCAAAAGTAAAAGTTAGTGGACTGCTGTCTTAGTTCCATTATTTGTCTTAGTTAACGCTTATTTTAGTCTTTACATGTGTTTTTTTTTTATTATTTTAATAAACATAGAAGCAGTGAAAACACCCTGAATAAGAGATCAGATTAATTGGCAAATGAAAGAAAACACTGTTTTGTAATCAGAGTTAAAGACTTAGTGAGAGGCACATTTAAACAACCAATATTATCAATACTTGTGGTTGATTACCTGTCAGTGCTGGGCTTGTCCTGAGGCGTCTCCTCTGGGCAGGCGCTGCCCAGTATTCTCTTCCTGGCCTCTGCGTACTCTGCCTCTCGCTGGGCCAGAGACTTGACCTGTGGTGTAGGCCTGTTCTGATTCAAGGGTGATCCCAGGGACCCGTTACTTGCAGGCCGCTTCAAAATACGTATCTGAGGTGGGGGTGCTGCTGGTAGAGAGTCGTCCTGTATCACCATGGTTGTCTTCAATGGAGAATTATTACTGGACTCCCTAGAAGCAAACCAGCAAGACACACAAATTTAGTGATCTAACAGACAAGAGGGGATTACCTTGAAGTGAGGAAGGCCTTGTTGATAATAGCTTACATGATACATCCACGGCCAAAAGACTTATGGCAGAAACCCAGATACATTTATTACTGATTCAGTTTTTTCCTGCTTATCAGCAAAGTTACATGCTTGGTACAAACGGTCTTAAGACAATTTCTGAATTGTTAAGCCCCACTCTTTAACTCAGCTCACTGAATGCCTGAATGCTCAATGAATGGATGAATGCATGAAGGAACTCATTAATAAATTAAGTGGTTCAAATCAGCACATCCCTGGAAATCCATTCTCCGCCTCTTGGTAGATCACCTGTAATGTGACCTGGAGAGTGGCTCTTAAAAATGTGTAAAAAGTCCTTATGTCGTAAGTTGTGTTCAGGTTTGTGCTTTCACAGACAAACAGGACACGTAAGCAAAACAGTGACATTTATAAGGGAAATCCAAGCAATCGTTTAAGAAAAGTCACAAACAGGTGCCATGTTTCTTCTACCTTTTTAGGCCTTACTTTTCTTTCTGGCTGATCCTTAGCTTCTCTTCTAGCCGTTTTTCCATTTCCTGTGGGGGAAAAAAAAAAAAAAGTCCAAACATGTATTCAAACAAACAACATGGCCAGCTCGATTTGGGGTAGGAAGAAAAAGCGCTGCAGGTATTAAGCAAGTCAGGGAGTGGATGGAAAGCAGGATTCAGTTACAAGCTATTTATACATGTGCAGGACAGCTGCCAAGTCACAACAGAGTCCTCAGGAGCTCACACTGACCGGCTGATGCTGCCAGAGAAAACTGTTAACATGAAAAGGTTATAAAAGGACACTGACTGACCACAGGCAGAAATGTTTGACGTCACTTTAACCAACTTCTGCCTGCTCACGTCCTGACGTCACGCGCCAGCAGGGCTCCGCCGGGCTCAAGTGGGTCAAATGTTACCAGCGAGCCAGTTTGGCGACTGGACCAGCTCTGTGCCCGGCCCGCTGGTCCGCAACATGGCCGGACTTGTTGTCCAACAACAACAACCACTTGGCCTCGCCAACTACAGGAAGTCGCCGACTTCGTTCAGCGGGCTAACGTGGGAGTGTGCATGGCTCGAGCCAGGCTCCCCGAAACATGTGCTCGACTAACGACTGTAACAGTGTCCGCGCTTACACTTCAAAAGAAATCCCTTAAAACAAAGTGACTTCCCTCCACTTTCTGACTGGAAAATGTCGACGTTTCGAAACCGATCCACGCGGCTGCTGGTCGCCCCCGGACCGCCCCGGTCGGTCGCCACCGCGGCGGGTAGCTGTTAGCGGGGGACAAATGTTCAGAAACTACGGCCATCAGCGTCGTTAAAAAAAAATGTCGGCCGGAGTGAGCCGGAGACGTGTCCCGGCGGTGCGGGCCGGGCTCAGCCGCAAGACAAACACTCAGCTGACACACTTCACCGCCGAGCCGCGCACACCACATACTTAGCTTAGCATTGGCTAACGCCGCCGAAGCGTTTCCCCCGATCAGAAACTCTCAACGTGACGAGTTCAGCTCCAGTTCAGCTGCTAAACCGGTGACCCGGTCAGCGGGGATCACGGTGTGTTGTGCCGGCGTCACTTAAGGCGACATAAATTGGGGAAAGAAAAAGCCCCGCACTCGCCAGCGGGCTGGTTCAGCCCGCCTGGCTCGCCAAGTTCCTCGGGGCTAGCTAGCCTCGGCCACATTGTTGGCCCGGCGGAGTCTCGGACCGGGAACAAACGAGGCGAAGAAACTCAGAAAAAAGCGACCACGTAAATGTCGAGAAGCCGCCGGACGGAGCTTCGCCCGCGGCCGAGGGTGTGTTGCGTGTGTGTGTGTGTGTTTTTTTTTACCCCACTATCAGCAGCTTCCTCCCAACTTTCGGCGAGCTCCTCATCCATGTTTCATTTCGCTCGTGGTTCCCGTCCTGGGCCGCTTCGGGTCCGCCTCCCGGCTGCGCTCAGCCTTTGACATCACACTGACGGGTTTCCCCACAGCAGGACGGACATGTCTGCGCCGCCGAGCACAGACGGTCCGAGAGGGGGGGCCGGCCGGGCTGCAGCGAGGCGACAGTGAGCGCAGAGCAAACCGCGGTGTTTGTGCCAGGAGCCGCCTTGGCCTGTCCGCTGCGGACACGCTACAGGTGTGTGTGAGCCGCGCTCAACCCAGCAACACCGTGACTGCTTCCTCATTTCCCTCCCTGTTTAATAAAAAAGCCTCATAAATGTGACAATTAGGGATGACAAAGTGTAAAAAATGTGGATTGAAACCGTTCCGCTGTAGCATTTCTTTCTTGAGATATTCTGGATATGTTAATAGAGGCAGAGCCACGGGAGTGTTTTTTTTTTTTTTTTTTTTTATGTTTTTTTTTTTTTTGTCATACTTCACATTCAAATAAATTGAAAATAAAATTTAAATTTGACTGATTTTCGTATTGGCAACCTTTTATTTCCACACAGGTAAATTTAACATTAGATAAAACATTAGAATAACAATATTTAGGAAAAACATGCAGTGTTAAAGCGTGCTGGAGGCCCAGTATATATAGAGGCATGGGAGGTAAGTAACCTCAGGGTTATCAGCCAAACTTCATATGTAAATGTGAGTATTTTTACTCAGTGCTGTCACACAACATCTTTGATCACAGAAGGACATGTGCAATACACTCAAGTCCTTCCATTATGATTATGTGACTGATAATTAAATATTTTTATTCATACTTCTGATTAGGAGGATTTTGGGAGGGATTGTTGGCACATAGAAAACATTGTGTTGTCAAGCATTTTCCTCTGTTTCCAGTCCTGTTGAGATAAGGCTGTTTCTGCTTGAACTCATTAGTGCCTGTGGCGGCTCTAAGGTGCCACCACAGCTTTGGACAATCTAATGCAAAAATATATGAAGAGTTGTGACTTGTGGGAAATTTACAAGAGTGACACTCCGACGTCCGAGTGCAAGTAAATGCAGCAACAGATGACGCTCCCCATAGACTCCTGCTGCCATGTACGGAAAGCCCAAAGTGACATTTATCGCTCTTATTTTTTACAAGATGTCGCGTTTTTGACAATTTAAAACACCACTTTTTATGGCGTCTTTTCGGTAGGGTAATGAGCCCTTCCTTTTGTTTTGCACAGTTAAGTTCAAGGTTTCTGTCACCAATCAGCGAAGAGTAAAGCCAGACCACAGCAATGCATAGATGAAAGGTGGCTCTCATTGTCAGGCAGTAGATCCCTGTTGCCTGTATACAGTAGACCTGCTCAGAGTCAGAGGATTATGTGACAGCACAGAACCCTCTTTTGGACACTCTCCCCTAATGCCATTCCGCATTCACAATCATATTATTGATGATAATAGTTAATAATGTAGCCTATGTCTCTACCACACTCTGTGATGCCCACTAGATGGCACTCCATTATTTAAAAAAAAAAGAGTTTGGTAACACTTTATATTATATGCTTCAGTTTGCATCCATATTAGTAGCATCTTGGCTCTTTATTAGTCATTATGAAGCACTACCAGGCCATTAACTAAGCGTGTTCCCTCGATAACCTCCTGATTACTGGTTATTGATTGTAAGTAAAGAGGTTGTTGTACATGAATTACAATCCTATTATGCTTTGCTCAGTATCGGCCTTATAATGTAGTAGTACCACAAGAATAGTAATTCTCCCTTCATAACACTTAATGAATATGTTTTATTTAAGTGCAAGTGTTGATAGTGTCCAGCTAACTCTAAATTAAGTCTTTCTTCCTCAGAATATATTCCCCATTCTAAAGTGAGGTCTTGCTCATAACTAATTCACTTGTAGTTTGACACTTATTAACCCACATAGGGTCCCTATTCTGAAGTTGCCTCCACTTCACAATTAGTAAATCAATTATAGCACACAACTACTGCAATTAACAGACACTATTCTTAAGTGATGGGCTACACCTTGAAAAAAATGGAGGTCTACTGAGATGCACAGGTTTTATTCCCATTCAGCGATAGCAGCACAAGTAGAAATATCTCTTAATTCTATCTCTATTATAACATTTTTTGAAGTACTGCCTAAACTTGCTGTATACATTTCAGCTGACAGAGCGTTTTGGTGTGGGAAGTATCACACAGATTTTTAACCATTTCTCTATATATTTATTATGATACTGTATGACATGCTTATATAAATACTGACACTTGATACAATGGCAATACACTTACTAAATACTAAGTGTGAACAGGAGGCAACTTAGAATAGGTAACTTCTGTGGGTTAATAAGTGTCAAACGACTAGTGAATTAGTTATGAGCAAAACCTCCCTTTAGAATTGGGAACATATTCTGAGAAAGAAAGACTTAATTTTGAGTTATCTGGACTCTATTACCACTTACAGTTTAGTGTTTTGTTACATAATACATTTGTTGGGCAGATTTAGTTCAAACTCAGTTCTGAACATGGTACTAAAGTTTGCAGTTTGTCTAGACTGTCTGTTTTTAAATCAGTTACCTATAAACCGTTATGCTATTTGGCCTGTTTTGTAAACACATGTACATAAAGTAGTGCACATGATGAGATATTATAAGGCATCACTAGCTTAATAAGATCACAGGGTGAGGGCAGGTTGTTTTCAATAGAGTATTAATACATTGTTACGTGTGTGTGTGTGTGTGTATGTGTGTGTTGATTTGAATTTGAGCAGACACGCTTGTCTTTCTCAATCATCTAATGAAGTAAATTAGACCTTCTGAAACATCATATAAATATGTTAAGCTCCTCGGTGGTTCACATGGTCTTGTAAGAGCGTATAGAAAATTAAAATGGGACTGGTTGATCAAAACAAAGTGCATATTCTGTTTTTATTGGACTTTGTACATTGACTGACTAGACCGGTAGGACAGGATACACACAGAAATGTTGTTTTATTGCTACCGGAATTATATTTGCTTCCTCATTATCATCATTTTGTTCTCAGATAAGAGACACTTCCAAATTATATGCTGTCGTAGTGATTTGGAGCAGATAGAGTGAAGCTGATATTGACAGAAATAGAAATGAACTCAATAACTCAATTGACATGCATGCTTTCCTTATGTGCCACATTGTCTTACTGTAGCCTGAGATGTTTCTGCTTTATGGTAAAATATAAATATTTGGTATATACAAAATATTAATGTTTTAAATTATCATCTTATTGTACTGAACAAATTTGTTTAGTATGCGGACCTGTAAAGGTATCAGCCACCCCACCAGCTGTCGGTCCACCAATCTTCGGGGGGGGGGAGCGGGGATCGAGCCTCCAACCTTGGGTTATTGGACGACCCTGCTCTACCACTGAACCACGGCCACCCCCCACAGTAAGCTTCATGTCATGGAAGGATAGATTGACAGTTTTTGTGTCAACTCTGTCTCTTCACATACATTCATTTATTTTTGGATTCTTCTTGTAATTGAACTCGTCTCTTATTTGGTGTGCATAGCTGACATTTTGTCCTGATGGTGAGGCCTACTGGGTCACCATAACATTAGGATTCATCCTCTGAGAACAGTCAATAGCCATCACAAATTTCATGGAAATGTGTCCAGTAGTTGATGCAGAATAGGGATTCCTGGCACAACTTCCCCTGCTTTTAAGGTGCATATAGTAGGGCATTGTCTTATAGTTCAAAGGTCCATTACAACACATTTCAATAAATTATGAAATGTTTATTGAACAGTTCATAACAGTCCCATGTTCATAATATCAGTGACAGATTCCATATCAGTAGTGGTGAATATTTCAGAGCTGTAAGGAACACAAACATCTCTCTGAGATCAACATCTGGGCCTGGTCTGCCACAGGGGAATAAAATGCATCAAAGAAAACAGTCTGTGATATTCAGTGGTAGATTTATTTGAAACATCAATTCAACAATTCAGATTCAATTCATTTAATACACTTTGTTGTCATGTTAAACGCTGAGTGTATAATACAGCAAATGTCATAGGTTTTATGAACTGTCTTTTGGCCAAATCATTAGTGTGTTATATAAACTAGAAACCACACTGAGTTTTAGCGGCAGGATGAATGTCACGCATTGCATTAATACTTAGAATCACAAAAGACTTTGAAGTTCTATGTTCTTAGGATGACATTTTCTGAATCAATCATTGATTTAATTTCCCTTCAACATAAAAATACCTCATTGTCAGTGTGCTCTTTTTGAGTGATTCTTCTGTACAAAACTTTTTTAAACTTGTGGTCTATCCACAAGTTCTCATTGCTATTTTCTTTCATAGCAGGGCTCCACCATCAGCACCTGTGGACGTAGTATCCTGTCACGTATCCTATGACGTAAACAGACACCAGTGCAGCCAAAGCTCCTGCAGCCTTCACTGCTGTTCCATAGCTGCCGGTACACACTCTGTTGAAGATCCTGTGAGTGTAACAGAAGGAGAGGCAGAGTCAGGTCAAACAGCATTTGGTTGATCATTATTTTATGACCTAGTTTCACCACATTGTCACTTTTTATTTTGACTGTAAAAAATTTACAGCTTACAAGTATTTTACCATTTAACTGATGTCAGGTTTAAAAGCATATTTTATATTTTGTGAGATGAAATGAACCTTTACATGTCCACATATTGTTTTACCTCATCCAGATCTCCCTATAACTAGGTATATTTGCTCCACATTAATATCAGAACATTTATAAACTATATGAAACTTTATATTTGATCTTGCATTTTTGTGTCAGACGTCACTTTGTCTCACCTCATCCCAGTAGACTGTGATCCCTCTACGTCCATGTTGATGTTGTCCTCGTTCCAGCGATCATATTGCACACTGCCGGGATTGTTGGAGTCCATGTGGGAAGTCATTCTTCTCCTCAGAGGCTTATCTGCTGCCTGGAATCACTGTTCACTCACTGCTGCACTGCTCAGCCGGGACACATCAACTCTGTGCTCTGACACTCTGAGGATGGAGGGATGTCTGCATGTAATAAAATGTCTACAACGCTAATGTCCATAAAGCATTATACCACATTATGACTGGATCATGACTGCAGCAAAAATGGACAAAAGAAATTTGAATATGGTTTCATTCTGTACAATAATGATGAGAACGTAAATACACTGCAGTAAATTTGTCAACAAAAACGTTTAAACGTTTAAACCTTTAATAATCTACCTGTAATACATTATAATGCACTTTAAGTGAAGTGTAAATGTGTTTTACATGACATTTAAAATGAGTTTAGGTGCAAATGAATCATGTCAATCAAGTATTCAGTGTTCAATGAGTCCTGGATCTAAATCAGACCACATGACTAAAATATTCAAGACCAAACGTAGTGATTTGATGATTGTCACCCAAAGCAGAATTCAGTTTATGTCCCCACATTCAGATAAACTTAGTTTTTTGCTCACCTGTATGAGTCTGAGACAGTCAGCCACCTGCTTAGAAAGCTCTGCTTTCCAGCACTTTTAAAGCCTGGAGTGAGACCGAGAGACTGCGTGCTGCTTGGTATGAGACCTTGGCCATAGTTCATGTATTCACTGATGTCATAAATCCATTGGTTGCAATCCAGCTTTTGTCTTTCACCTACTTATATGACTCTTTCTCCATGATAAAGGGCAGTTTAAACTCCACGTGGTATGTCTCAGTTTCATCACATCCTGTGCAGATAGTGGACTGCAAAGCAAAATACTTGAAAATGTGCATGAGACTCACTCCCTCCCCTGCATTGAAGTGTGATATGGTTACATATTATGCCATGATTCGCTGTTTCACAGATTTTATCAGAAGATAAACATGATTCACCTCTGATTCTGCAGGAATAACAGCGCCCTCTTCAGTTATTAGATGTAAAGAAATACAGCAATCACAATTTATTACCGTAAATATAGTAATGTATCCATGATGACTTTCTGATCCTGAAATGTCACATAAAGCACCATTTAAGCAGGGAAACAGTCGGATTCCTTGAGGTTTCTGTATGTTTGGGCAGATGACATTTGCTCAGCGAGAAGAGTTATTTTCGTCTCACTTGATGTTAACAGTCATTAGAAAATCGCCGACGTTTACAGTGTTTGTGTTACCTCTTCACAAGTGACCTTCAAGTCACCCATGAGCCCCGGGATGTCTTATTATATGAATATAATATACACCTGAAAATAGCATTTGTATTCAGAATAAAACACACGCCCACAATATTATCTTTTCTGATCTTGACTTATATTATGTTATATGAGGAAGTCATTGTTTCCCCCCGGAGTTCTACTGACGTTACCAACGCCTTGAGACTTCCGGTGTGCCATAAAACCGCTGCGCATATTTCAGGTTTGTTTCACCGTTTCACGTGCCTGCTGGTTAATTTAATCTTTCACCTTCCCAGTGCCTTTAACTAGAGCTACGGACACAGTTCTGGGCTCTCCGGTTCCCCGCCGTACCGGCCGCACTAAGTGTCCCGGTTTAAACCGGGAGGTTTAGTTGTCGACAGACGTTGTTTAGCTGCAGTCGCACATGCTAGTGTCGGCGAGCTAACGTTAGCACCGACTCTCGGCGGCTTCACGCTCAGAGTTTCTCATCCGTCATTTATGAATCATTTATTCTTGTGTTAGATTATGCTGCCGCTTTACAATCCGGTCCCCGGCGTGTGAGGAACCAGGTGTAGCGTCAGCGGGCTGTGTTCGCCTCCCCGTCGGGCCTGTTGGCGGTAACGTTGTTGTAACGTTGAACCTGTTGTAAACAGGTCGCTCAACGCCGATAATGCGAAACTTCACTCCAAATATAAGTGGGATACTTTGTAATTATCCGTATGCACTGGTACATTTGTCGTAAACGCCGCCAGTAAAAGTGTTTGGAATTGGTCCGCAGTGTATTGTAGTGGCACAGTTATTAACGTTGACCTTGTATTGAGATACTTGCTGCCTGCTGGACTGGGTCTTATGTCGCCATATTGCAGATATTTAACAGAACTGCGGATTTAAAACAAGGCCTTAAAATCTCACATTTTGAATGGAAATTCTTGATCAAAGAAGTAAACTGGTGATTCTGCACTGTAAGTGTGAGATTAACAAACTGAGGTTCTAATAATAAAATGTACCAGTGGTCTTATGTTGACAACTTGGATGAAAATAAAATGGATAGACCAATAAATGGAAGAATCCGTGACCAACAAGAGGCAGGCTCTTCTCTTTCATGGATCTATTATATGTTTACTATTATATGTATGAGCCTAATAACTCTTCATGATTCAGATTAAGTGTAATGAACACTTGTGTGTTGTACGTGTGTGTGTGTGTGTGTGTGTGTGTGTGTGTGTGTGTGTGTCATATGGAGCAGGCGGTGGAGAGTGGACGCTGATGGGGGACGAAAAGGAGACCTGGAAAGTAAAAACTCTTGACGAAATCTTACTAGAGAAAAAACGCAGACGAGAATTAGAAGAGAAAACAGACCCCAAGCGCCAGAAAAATGTAATGTATCCTAAAGCTACTCAGCAACTCATATGACACCAACATGTTGAAACAGTGTTAAAAACAAGTAGCTACCAGTTTTATTTGTTGCAGAACTTTTATATTTAAACTCACCATGGTACATTTAAAATCTTATGTAATATCTACGCCTATATTTGTTGCTTTTGATAAGTTCATCATTATTTCATGCTTTAGCATAAGAGCTTAGTGTCCCATTCTGTAAATGCTGTTTTAGAAACTTTTGCACCAAGACATGCACAAAGAAACCGTACCGGTGGCAACAATAAATATTTTAAAAAGTTTGTGAAAATTGAAGACACTGAAAACAGTAGCTTCATTCCAAATGTTCTTATTCTTTATCTAGGGAAATTGTAATGATGTCTCTGTGGCTTTAACCACACATTCTGCTCTTCTTGTCTTGCACAGTTCACACAGGGCCTTGTTCCACAGGCGGATGATCGGGAAGCCAAACGAGATACTCCGGAGGAAGGAGAACTACGGGATCAAAGGATGGAAATAACAATCCGTAATTCCCCGTACACACGGGATGACTCTACAGAGGACAGGTGCGTGGAATTGAAGGAAAATAAATATGTTTAGCTTGACTGCTAATTCAAGAAGTTGTATTTTAATGTTGGAAGTACAATGCTACTTCAAAATATGTATGTCATGGTTTAAAAATTGTATGCAAGAGTATAGTGTAGCTGGCTCTTTGGAGTCTTACAATATTTTCTTTACATTTATGCAGGGGAGAGGAAGATGAATCACTAGCAATCAAGCCTCCACAGCAAATAGCAAGAAAAGACAAATCTCACCACAGAAAGGAGGAGAAGAGAAAAGATAAAAGACGTCATCGCAGTCATTCTGCTGAAGGAGGTGTGGGGGTGCTGCTTACATAAGCACAAATGTGTTTTACAGCTGTACAGCAAATACAACATGTTTGGAACTGTTTTAAAAAAAATATATATCTATTTCCACTCATGGTTTTTCCACAGCAGGGAAACATCCCCGACCCAAAGAAAAAGAGAAAGAGCGAGAGACTGATCGCAGGAAGCGTCAGTGGGAAGAAGACAAAGCCCGGCGAGACTGGGAGAGGCAGAAACGAAGGGAACAGGCTAGAGCTCATTCACGCAGAGAGAGGTGAGCATGACCCTGGAAAGGCACAACATATTAGATTAGCCCACATTAATTCAGCCACAGAAGTATTTATTCTTTCGATGATCAATTATGTTTAATCATTATACATGTTTTTGAATGCCACAACTGTTTTGTTCAGTATTTTATTTAGTATTCAGTGTGTCCCCTTCTAAATCCTTTTCTTGCCATAATGTTAAAGCCTTTGAGCAACGTGAAATTAATCAAGATTTCCTTTCTTTTTTTCCTCCTCAAATCTCTAGCTACTGTACTGTAGGTGTACATGTGATGTACTATACCAGGCATCTGAAGTTATGCAAAACATTAGTTGTTAAAAATCACCATAGTGTATTTGGACTTCTCAAATCTAGATGACAAGATTGTAGATGTTTTTTTTTCCCCTTTTATAAGTTAATTAAATGAAGCCCATGTAAACAATGCAGACTCAAGTGGACACCCAACAACAAACCAATGTGGGTCAGGTTGTTGTAGCATTATGTTAATCATTGAGTACATGTGTGAAGATATCAGAGCAATTGTATGTTTGAGTACATTTTTTACAATCCAAACTAAACATAACCAAACAATGACAAGATTGGCCTTTTGGTTGTCTGGACAGACCTCGATTGGATTCTCCTGGGTTTTTTTTGGACCACAGGGACCGGCTGGAACAGCTGGAGCGCCAGCGTGAACGGGATCGAAAGCTACGTGAACAGCAGAAAGAACAAAGGGAGCTGAAGGATCGCGAGAGGAGGGCTGAGGAGCGCCGCAAAGAGCGAGGTGCTCGGCGAGAAGGTCAGTGAATGAACCTAAACACCTATTGGATAACAGGATGGAGCCAGGCTAGCCGTTTCCACTTCTGCCTTCAGTCTTTATGCTAAGCTAGGCTAAACATGTCCTGATTCCAGGTCCATAGTTGACATACAGACGTAAGTTTGATGTTGAGTTTCTCATCTTACTCTCAGAAAGCAAATAATATTTCAGAGAACGTTCGACAATTTCTTGAAACACAAAATCCAAAGCACCCAGAGCCTCCGTCCTAATACTAGTCATAAGGTTTGTGTTTTTTAAACCTCAGACTGTGACTCTGCAGCAGTGATTAATGAAGGACTTTGCTGTCCACAGTGCCGTCTCACCATCGGATGCTACCTAATGAGTATGATGACAAGCTAAAACAAAGTCACCACAGCCGAAGTCCCACCCGTGTTCCCCGAGACAGATCCGACAATAGCGAACCACGGAAAAGTGCAAGTGAGTTGACCGTTATTTCACAGACTCTAACACAATCTCTTATTTGCTTTTATTATATTTGTCCTTAACTGTATCCTGTGCAATGACTCAGTTTCATCATCATCGTCAAGATCATCATATACGTCTCAGCATAGCTCCCACTGCGTTCTATCTGCAGCATCGAAAGAGGAGAAGCCAGAGGACAAAGACCTGCTCGCAGACCTCCAGGACATCAGTGACAGTGAAAGGAAGACCAGCACAGGAGAATCTTCCATGGGTAATGGATGATATAAACTACACTTTAAGCAACCAGCAGACATGACTATTACACAACAAAGGCGTAGTACTTGGGCGGTTACCACATTACAGTAAATGGCTAAACACTCTAGGGGTGCCTGACTTCTTTGGTTGGACAACTTTAACTTCAGATGTTGGGATGAGGATAATCACTCACTTATGTTAGTCATTACAGCTTTAAACTTTACGAGAAGGGATAAGTGGATCAGAAGCACCGCAGGAATGTACTGGTGCCAACACATAACACCCCCAGTAAGAGGGATGGTAGGGGTGTCACAGATTCGATTCTAAAATAGTTTTTTTCTCTTCTGCGTGTGTTCAAAGGAAAATAAAAAGGACACAGCATAGTTTTTAAGGCAATAGTGCCACTGCTGGAGTTGGAGAAAATGGAGAAAAACAGAACTGGGAAATCCTGCTTCCCTGAAGTCACGATGTGGCAACATTTTGCTTGATACCATGTAGTCGATCCTTTTAAAAGAAGAATTTGAAAATGTAAATGACAGCAGACTCGATAGTCTGACAATAGCATAGCCGTCAGTACTGGGGAAAAAGAGTTTCTATCGAAAATCTAATTGTGACCTTAAAATTGAAAGTCAAATCCAAATCGTGACACCCTTAGAACCGACAACTGTGAGATGATGTGGCAGTTTTCAGTATTGCAGTTGAATTGCTTCGGATTAATTTAAAAAACTGCTCTTGTATCTTATTCACCTTGTCTAGCATCAGGATCAGGCTCTGACGAAGAGGACGACGATGATGAAGACGAGTCTAGCAGCCAGAGTGAGGGTGAAGAAGAAGAAGAAGAAGAAGAAGAAGAAGAAGGGGAGGAAGAGTCTGTTTCAGGCTCAGGAAAGTCTGAGCAGAGTGCAGGTAAGACTGCTCCATGACTTTGACTCATGTCGCTGTGTCATGTGCACATACACAGCATCAAAGGTCTAACACAGCGGCTTCATCTCTTTCAGAGGACGTGAGTGAGGACGAGCAGTCAGATGAAGACTTTGAAGAGGAGAGGGAAAATGGAAATCACATACCTGCAGGTGGGTGACCGTGTGCGATGTCTGTGAAGGTACTTTATTTCCAATTCTAATTTCAGATGTTACTGAACAGTTATTCTCATGATTCAGAATCCTGCATTTCGACTAAATTGTAATTATTTGCTTTAAGTGTTAAACTGGAAATCATTTTAGCTGGAAGAGGCCAGTAGAGAGTGTGCATAAATCACATTTGGGTCACTAAAAGCTTTGTCTGCTGAACATTTGAGAGATATATTTATAATTCTTCTCTTAAAAGTTAATGAAATGTCTTGCCAGGACTCATCTCTGCAGGTTTCTTAAAGACATGATCGGTGAATCTCAGGACTGGAACCTGTTGTCGAGACTAACACCACCGATCTAGTGTTGCACTTAACTCCAGTTGAGGGACTCAAAAGAGATGGATACATTTTTTTTTTTAAAAGGTCAAAATTGAAGCAGCAGAGAGAGCCTGCCTTTTAGTCCCTACTAAAGGACAAGCCCCACAACACTTGATCCTACAGTTCCCACAATACAACTCAATAATGTCTTTCATTAGACCCGCTCAGCTTTCAAACCCTACACCTCCAGTTTGTATTGCCAACTTTCTGTTAAATATGACATAACCTTTAGAGTTGATTCTCGACCTTGTAAATAAAAGATCTTAACATAAGGTCCATTTACTGGCTTTTCCCGGACCTTTAAATAACATCTCACAGTCTTCGTCAGTGGGTGGTGTGTCACCCCTGACCACTTGTTGTCACAGGAACAAAGTTCCATACTTAGGTTAAATGATGATCTCATCGTGACAACTGAGCAAACTCAATCTGCTAATGAAGACCATAAAATGAGATTGAAAGTGGACATTGTTTGGATTTTCTTTTTTTTTGCATTCACATTTTCTTATTCTGGCAAATATTTGACCGATTGCCTCACAGTGCCAGAGTCTCGTTTCGATCATGACTCGGAGGAGAGCGGTGAGGACATGGGGGAAGAGGAGGAGGAGGAGGATGATGATGAAGCAGGTGAGGGGGACCCCACGCCTACGTCTCAAACTCATTCTCGCTCCCCGACCCCCGAAGAGAACTACATCCCAGACTCGCCCCCAATTTCACCTGTGGAGCTGAAGAAGGAGCTGCCCAAATATCTGCCTGCTCTACAGGTCGGTACCAGCTTAACTCAATGTTCATCCAGCTAAGCACAGAGTATTTCTGTATATGTAACCATACAATGCAAGTTAGCAGTATGTCGAGGTCTTTATTTAGAGTATGTCTTGTTTTTTAGGGTTGTCGCAGTGTTGAGGAGTTCCAGTGCTTGAATCGAATAGAGGAGGGAACTTATGGTGTGGTGTACAGAGCCAAAGACAAAAAGACAGGTATGGAAATAAACACGTAGGTCCATATGGTTTTGGGGTTCTCAGGTGTGCTTTATAGGTGAAACAATGAATACGGTCTGATTTTTGCAGATGAAATTGTGGCCTTGAAAAGGTTGAAGATGGAGAAGGAGAAGGAGGGCTTCCCCATCACCTCTCTAAGAGAAATCAATACAATCCTGAAGGCTCAGCACCCAAACATCGTCACAGTCAGGGTAAGAGAACTTGAAAATGACTTATTTAGGCATTAACACTTTTATTGGCTAATGTGTATCCAAGTCAAGTGTTCTAGCTCAATCTAACCCTTGCTTTCCCCCGGTATTAGGAAATAGTTGTTGGGAGTAATATGGACAAGATCTACATCGTGATGAACTATGTAGAACATGACCTGAAGAGTCTGATGGAAACCATGAAGCAGCCCTTCCTGCCAGGTAACGTGAGACATTGTTGAGTGTTCTGTCTTTATTAAAATGGGATTTATGATAGATTTTTCTTTGTTTATTGGTTAACCATTAAATGTCTCTCCTTCGCCTCACAACAGCTCTGTTTAAGCATGACGTTTCTCTTTCAGGTGAAGTAAAGACTCTGATGATTCAGCTGCTTCGAGGTGTCCGACATCTCCACGATAACTGGATTCTCCACCGGGACCTGAAGACGTCCAATCTGCTGCTGAGCCACAAGGGTATCCTCAAGGTATGATAATTCACTGCTTATTTTTTCAATTCACTTCATCATCAGCGGTTGAAGTTGGTTGTTAGGGACTAGTTGGCCTGCTCGATATAATCATATGCTCACACGACCAACTTTTGATTGAAAATGCGAAAAGTACATATCTCTGGGAGTTGATGAATTGCTTTGTGGGAAATGTAGGAAATCACTGTTAAAGCAGATGAGGCAGACTGAGACTGGATATTATAGACAGGCACATTTACATGTTACGGAAAACAGGCTTGTGACATTTTACCAATATTGCTGAACATGTTTTGGAGATTAAGAATATAGCAGATCGTTATAGCAGACAGTGAAGTGTTACTGTATGGGATTTTTTTTTTTTTTTTTGTTCAGTTGAAAAGTTGCAAGAAATGTGCACTCACTTTCACGGATCTTTGTGATTGAGATGAGTGGAATTTATATATGAGAAAATTCACGTTATGATTTTTAAGTCTTCCACCAGTTCCAGCCCTGGAATTACGTCTTGATTTATATATATTTTGGTAGAACACATAAACTCGAAAAAGGCGTTCCTGTAATCCATCTGATGATGCACATCTTAGTCCGAAGCTAGCAGCAATACAGCACAGTTGAACAAACAACACATGATTACTAAAAGTCAATTAGAGCATGAATTTCTGGCATAATGAACAGCCGAGTCCATGTGTAAATAAACCAGGTTTTTACTGTGAATTTTATGCAAGCCGACAATAGAAAATATGAATCACATTGCGTCTTGTAATTTTTCCACATCTTATGGGACTCTCCTGTACCTTGCCACGTTGAGTATATGGTTATTTGATCTCCTATGAAAGGTCAGAGGATCAAGAAATAAGCACCTTTGGAGGAATCGTATTAATGCTGATGCATTGTTCTTGTACTTTTAAAATGATATTTAGTGGTTTGATGTGAGCCAACTGTCTTGTGCTGTAGATTGGCGACTTCGGTTTGGCCCGGGAATACGGTTCCCCGCTGAAGCCCTACACCCCTGTAGTGGTGACCCTGTGGTACCGATCACCAGAGCTGCTGCTTGGAGCGAAGGTGAGAATTCAAGTTCGCACTACTTCCTCACTTCACAAAAAAAAAAACAGATAAAATACTTCTGCAATTACGTTATCTTGATTGATTGGTTTAAATATATGACAGATGGTGTCTTCTCTTGAAATTTGGTTTATAAGACACCAAATACCACTGAAACACTCTTTGAGTTTTACAGTATATGATTTACACAGCCAGACGGCGGCGGTCCAGCAGCCCATCAGAGCACATCCACTTTCACACACGAGAAGACTCCAACGTAGAAGCGTGCCAGGCAGACTGTCTACTTTGTTTCTGCGGACTACCACTGTGTTTGTTCTTCTCTCCGCAGGAGTACTCCACAGCTGTGGACATGTGGTCAGTGGGTTGCATATTTGGTGAGCTCCTCACCCAGAAACCTCTTTTCCCTGGAAAATCTGAAATTGACCAAATTAACAAGGTTTTCAAGGTAAATGCCCTCATTTGCCCTTATAAAATGAAGTAAGTGCTCACCATAAAGGGTAAAGCTCTTCTGTTTACAGCCTTTAAATATTTAGCTTGTCGTCTGTCAGAGTAGGTCAGCATGGAGTTCTGTAGTACCCCACAGGGTGGAGCTGTTGATAGACATTAACCCAGCTGATGAAGTTATTATGAAACTGAGAGGCTCACCATATAGAGATTGTCCATAGTAGGGGAGGTAGCGGCGCTGAGCCATGCCGTGAACGGCCACGAGAGTGTTTTTCCACAGCACAGCAAGGTAAAGTCGTTTACCGTGATGACGTGTTGGAGGGGTGCTATTCACAAACCATTCACCTGCAGCCCTTTTCAGCTCACTGTGGCGGTTACTGTTTGCACTATTCCTCCCTGCAATATTTCAAACTGTTTGGCTTGATGGCGCAGAATATGTCCAAATCTGGTTGATTTAGACCTGTTTTTATTGAACATGAGCAGAGCTAATTAATCTCTGTTAACTTAGTTAACAATAAAGTAAACGGTAAAAGAAGCTCAGAACTCGTGTGAAAGTACAAACAGGAACACAGGAGTGAAATTAAACTCCAAACCACAGAGATTCCGGTAGATGCTCTAAAAGTATAAAGAGGCTTTTAAAAACAGCTTTCTCTGTAGTCTCTAGCACAGACACACATTAGGTCAGCCACTCAGGACGCGGGTAAGACGAGGAGACCGTCATCTTTGGCCGTGGTCTGTCCTGCTACCAGGCAGGACCACAGCAGCACAGCGTGGCTATCCCTTGCATGTCATCAGGGCTTGGCACGGCACGAACCGACCCGGGTCTGTGGAAAAACCCCAATAGTTGGCTGAGTGATTTTCAGTAGATGATCTGCATAAAGCGTGACAGCCGTATGGACTGATGTTGTTCAGGCCTCCCAAGTCATCCTACAGTCTTTACAAGTGATGAATTACAGTATTGAAATGTACTTAGGACTGTTCTGTGTCTGTGGTTGATGAAAACTTTGGCCAAAGTGGGAATATCTCATATCCGTCTCCTTGCACTAACAGTTTGCTGTCTGCTGACTTGTGTGTGCATGTTGTCTGTAGGATCTGGGGTCACCCAGCGAGAAGATCTGGCCCGGCTACAATGAGCTGCCCGCTGTGAAGAAGATGACTTTCACAGAGTATCCCTACAACAACCTGCGAAAGCGCTTTGGAGCGCTGCTCTCAGACCAAGGCTTTGACCTCATGAACAAGTACGAGTCTTGAAGGCTGTTTTATTCCACACACAAAACACAACATTACACCTCACGTGCATGTGACTGCGTAGCTGTGTGCCTTTTGATTTCTCAAAGGTTCATTAGTTTGAATTAGTCTTAATATCCACATAGGCATTGTGTTATTTTCCATCTATTTTTGATAGAACATAGACCAATATCAATTCATTAAATATCAACCACTAATGTCAGTAACAACAGCATGACTCCTTCAGTGGAAATTGCCTTACTTGGATGAACGCATTGCTAACTTGTCAAGTTCTGTTGCTCTTTCCAGCTTTTTTTTATTCAGTCAGTGCATTTCTGGCAAGCTGACTTAAAACATGACAACGGTAGCGGTCTGGTAATTCATCAACATGCCTCCGCAGCAGTCCCGTTCCATCTCCTTGTTCCGTTTCACACACACATACTCACCATGGTGATGCTCCACACTACAGGAACATTTTTCAGAAAACACACATTTAATACGGAAAATCATTTTCACACAGAGAGCGATGGGTTCGTAATTCTTCCTCGCACATTCCGAAGATCAGCATTGTTTAGCAGCTGCACAGAGCTGAGACTCTCAGATCTTTACCCACCCACGGAGCGTTCTGCCTACACCTGTAAATGACAAAACCATACCGCTCCGTTAGCTCACAGCTGCAGAGGACAGTAACAGAGTGTCCACTGGGCTGCTGGAGGGATCACGGTTCAGAGGTCTGGCGCCTGTCCAGCACTGCTGAAACCTTCCAGCTGTCAGAAGACTCACGAGGTGTTTACCCAGGGACAGATTCAAACCGCAGGAGGTCAACGCGTATTGAAGCGCCGTTTGGAAAGCTTCAGACAGAGCAGGATAGTAGAAGTGTAGAGGTGTAGTTTGGCATGTGGATATCACATAGCTGTTTGGAATATCACACCCCCCTGTGTAGGAAAGTGTTAGATCAGGTTCCTCAGGATCCAACCTGAGGAGGGGCTTCAACAGCAAATTGATTTCTGAACTTACTTTATTTACTACTTCAAACTGTGTTTAAAAGCCAGATGAGAGTTTTGGATTTCAATCCTGGGCCTCAAGACCCAGAATACGGCTGGTTTTCTATCCTACTACGTAATTACTTTCCATCAGGGATAAACAGGTCTGTGTGGCTTGAATGAAAACCAGCAGGGCTTTTGGGTCCTGAGGGTCCTCAGGAGGAGTTAAGTTCACAGGTGCAGGAGGAGCCCACATTCTTGGAATTCCAAAACACAAACAATGATTCGGACACAAGTGGAAGATTGTCCCTTTTTTAAATACCAGTATTGTCCCTAATGTGATCCTTCTCATGGATTCTTCGCACATAAAAAGGGACAATTTGTTTAGTAAAATCACTTCAGGCAGGTCTCAAATACACCGACCTTGCTCACATGTGGACGCTTCCAATCAGACAGTTAGGAAGCCAATTATCCCAATTGAGCATTTCCCCTTTATGCTGTGTTGATCCTGCCATATACAATTAGGACTCCTTGCACAAACGCCCTGGCCCATTATGTCAGGGCAGCATTTTGTGTCCAGGTTGTCGGTCTAGATGTAGTTTAGTTAATACAGCGGATCTCACAGTGACTGTATTTTCCAGGGGTCTTAAACCAGGTTACCTCGTTAACAAAAGAAATTAAAAGTGAAGTTTTACAATTTTTAACCATTGCTTTACACACAGAGGTTTACGTATAAAGAATTTAATTCCACACAACAGTCCGAGCTGCCTTGTTACCCGTGCGTCTTCATTGAAATGTCGCTTAAGTGTATCAGCATCTCATATGAACTCGACCATTGACTGTTTTCCCAGATTCCTCACCTACTGCCCCAGTAAGAGGATCTTATCGGACGAGGCGCTCAAGCACGAGTACTTCCGCGAGACGCCGCTGCCCATCGACCCGTCCATGTTCCCCACCTGGCCGGCCAAGAGCGAGCAACAGAGGGTGAAGAGAGGCACCAGTCCCCGTCCACCCGAGGGAGGCCTGGGCTACAGTCACCTGGTAAGGACATTAGGCTCCACTTTCTCCATTACATACAGCTACCAGGCTTTCCAAACGCTGTCTGTGTTAAATAGATTACAGACATACAGGCTTCTGCTTTGTGTCCGGGTATTTCCTCCTTGTGTTTTCCATGATGAGCACCCTTAAGGCCCTAATGTTTTCAGCAGTGGTCCTACCCACCCAGAAGCTTAGAGCTGATAGTGATATTTTGCAATGAAAGTTAGTGTTGATATTTTCTGTCTTACCAACAAATTACACCATTTCATGGCAATCATATTGGTTGTTTATCTTTATATTTTATTCTTGTCGAGGTGGAAAGGCTTGTGAAACAGACCTTCGGACAAGAAAATAACAACTATCATAATAATATTAGTGTACATGTTCATGCATACTTGAGTTGAATACAATCAAAATGTCTCCATTCAGGTTAAAGGTTTTCCAAAGGTAACCAGTGTGGTATTGATTAGTTCTATAATAAATATATAAGAAGTGAAACTGCATGATATCAGAAGAGGGATTAACCATGAGTTAACTTTGTTTCCATAATCTCTGCAGGGCGATGACGACCTAAGAGATACAGGCTTCCACCTGACAACCAGCAACCAGGGAGCGTCTGCAGTCGGTCCAGGATTTAGCCTCAAATTCTGAGCCCAAAACCGCAGGACACCTGGCTGTCTAACCGAGGAAGAGGGAGCAGAGAGTTATGGGATTGGTGGTTCTGTTGGAACTGGACAGCGCCACTGGTTTACAACTGTAAACCAGATCAATTTTTGATCATTACAACTGTTACCAAATAGTCAAGACTGTCTCACAGCAAGACTGGTGGCTCAAACATGTTGAATCCCAGAATTTTCCCTTGACTTTTTGGCTTCTATGTACTTTCAAGCCATTTCACCATTTTAAATGTGGCCATTTTAGCTTTTAAGCAGACACACAACCATACATCTGTTAAAAGTTTAGCTCTCATGTTTGACTTTTGTTTTATTTTCCCTTTTATACTTCATGAGAGAGGACCAGCTTTTATAAATGGTCGGTATTTCCTGGCTGCCTCAGCTACTGTATAATGACGCAGCATTGGCAGTGTTTTCCATCTAGCATTATGTTAGAAATTTACTTAGGACTGTCAGGTCACTTGATGACAGGGGGACGATGTTTTTGCTAGAAATAAAGTTTGAAACTTTGTTTTGTCTGCAGTTTTCGCTATATTTATAAACTCTGTCCAAGCTATGCAAACACAACCGCACACTGCCAGAGAAGAAAAAAAATGAAGGGAAGTCGAGCCTTAAAAAAAAAAAATCCAGCCTTGAACCCAACTTGGTAGTCGCTGTCCAAAAGTGATGTCATTCTTTGCACTGCACACTTTGTCTCAGTACTTTGTTCTTTCAGGGAAAAAGAGGCCCAGACTTCACTCTGCCTTTGTTTTTAAATGGCTTCAGAATTAAACCAATAAATTCTTTGATTTTGAGCCGAAGAAAAATAAACAGTACAGTTTAATTCCCTGCAAGACCACTTGCTGCTTTCACTGGAGCGGGTGCAGAAAAATCCCCTCGTCTTGGGACGTCTAGAGCCAGCACTAAATGGAAATGTTCATTAATCAGTTTTATCTATCCCCTGCCCCCACCGGAGCCCTTCTGCAGATTATTACACCTGATGTGTTGAATAAGCTTGGAAGGAGAGCTGCGAGTGGAACTGACTGCTCCGTCTCTGGAGGCAGACTGCTGGCTTCACTGTGAGGCTAGTAAAGTAAGCTAGACGTCTGAGGTGTTCCATATGCGGTTTAAGGTCCAAATAGTTCCAAAGGCTGTAGACAACATTGCTTATTCTGGCTTTAGTAGCTTAGTTTGGTCGGTGCGTAAATTATTCAAATGGCATGCATCTAAGCAAGGGCTTCTGTAACTTTTTTAGACCCCTGAAAAGAAACACTTCAGGGATGTGGATATTTTGTGGTTGACACTTTCTCTCAGGGACATATAGTGGAGGATTTTGTTTTCACTGTATATGAGAAAATACTCTATGTAATTACTTTTTTAATTAAATCACAGTGATCTCTGATTAATTCCCATTTTGCTGGGGGCGCCCCTGGGTGGCCTTGGACCCCTTGACTGCCTTAGCAGCGAGAGCTTTGAAGAAACCCAGGCTTGATGACTCCGGCGTAGACGTTATTGTTCCAAACAGCTGACAAGGGCTGCAAGGATCTTTCATCACCAAATAAAATGTGAACCGCAGCGTCTGTCATGAACAGCTTTTCACAGTCAGGTAGTATTTTCACAATAATTCTTGTCACGGAACATTTATTATTTGCACATATTAAAACGCATGAACACAGTGACAATCAACGACAGTTGTATGTGGAAGATACAGGAAAGACTGTTTAAAAAAAACAAAACAGAAATATGTGCCCTAGTGAGTGAGGTCTCATTGTGACCGTGTGTGTGGATGCGTCCTGTTCAGTGTGCAGAGGAGATGAAGTGGCCTTCAGAAGCGCACGCGCACTCTCCACGAGTAGTTTGTGAGAACTTTGTCCTTTTTCTTCACAATGCAGGTGTATGTGCCTTCGTTGATGGCGTTGGCCACTATAGTGATGTGGTCGTCTTTCAAGGAGATGTAGTTGGGGTGAGAGAACTCCAGCAGCTCCCCGTCCTTGTACCAGCTGAAACAGAAGTCGGACATTAAGACGGTGTTCAAGTCAAATCATACTGCGGCATCAATGCGGTCAAGTGTGCTGGGTTGGGGGGGGGGGGGGAGTACTCACTATACTTTGCCTTTCTTGGATGCTATTTTCTTCCCACAACGAAACGTGAGCTTCTTGCCCTCGACGACCAGCTTGTGTTTGGTCCTCGGGGGTGTCTGGGTGGGAGCCACGGTGGGGAAAGGGAATTCTGAAGAGGATTTGAGGGGAGACACTTAATGCAATGATGGTGATATCATAATGATCCTGTACATACAACAATCATCTGAGAGCAATGTGCTAGAAAGGCAAGGGAGAATATCCTATATCGCAGTGTGTCTCCTAGTCTGGAGATGCCACAACTTTCCCTCGCAAACACCTCGCCGAAACCCTGATTACAGTCTGCGTTTTTGATGCAAACCTTATCACGTCAAGACACTTAGTACGCCTCTCACAACCCCTAACCTGCCGGCGCCCAGCTGTCTTATCAATGTAATATCTCCCATCTGGTTTCTGACAAACACAACAGGCCGCCTAGTGATCAACTCAAAGTCTGCTTAAAAAACAGTCGCTCTCGTTAATGCCGCAAAAATCCAAATTGACCTTGTGTGTCTCTAACCCTCAAGCCACAGTCTGAAATTCCAGCGGTTTGGAGTCACTCAGGAATTTTCCACAGCCGTACAACGTCTCCCAATCAACAATGAGGAACAGATTACTGCGAGCCAGGAATCGTATCCTCTTGCCTTTCTCCACACTGTCCCTTGTTGCTGACAAAAATCTCACAAAGCCACAACAATCTACGGGCTGTGATGGTTAAGAGGAGCCATTTCCTGTTGTGCAACAGCGGACCTCCACAACTGTGCGTCCCACAGTTAACCTAAAGAGACTTACACTGTCGGATTGCTGATGTGCTGTGTGTACTTGGTGTGGAGACCGCAAACAACAGGTACCCGCTTCGCTGTGTCAGTGTTCTGGGCTAAAACACACATTGCCTCCCTGGGGACGCCGGTATTCTCCAAAGCTAAATGCAAACTCCTGCAGTGGCAAGTGTAATCTCCCTTCAAATCAGATTTTTGTAAAGTCCCATCGCTGCTCTGCATGGCTGGACCTGTTGGCTCCCGTTGCTCCATTGGCAAACAGTTCACAGCAGCTCCTTGCGCTGCTCAATTGAGAGAAAACTTTATTTTTTTTTCTCCCTTGGACGACTGCTGCATCTTACCGTAACAGAAATCACAGCTGGAGGGGCAGTGCTTCTGCATCAGCTTGCGCTTGCTGTCGCAATAGCCTTTCCGAGCCCAGGCCGGGCAGATAAATAACCGGTCCAAACATCCTGGAGGAGAAGGGGAGATGGAGTGAGTAGGAGGATCAGACAACAGCTCTCAGTCAGCAGCAAAAGAATTTGGATCCCCAAACTGCTTTTTGTTCCAATGAAAATGACTCACCATAATACACGCTAATGATGAGTCATGAGTAGTTTATACAATATTCATTAATGCCACGTTGGCTTTCAGCGTCAAACACTGTGGTCTACGTTCTGCTTGACTGTGACCAAAAATGGGTCACAGGATTTGTACCGCTGGTTCCTCACAGGTCTATCTGGATGTAATTCTTCTAAAGCCGGGATCAAACTTTCGAGACGGCCACTGTGTCATACTACAAGTTGGCCCCCTGACCAATCATAGCTTGCCGTCTTTTTCTGACGTGCAGGTGAACGTGAAGGTGGTGCCACAGACCCTCTTCACTGTTCCACCTGACAGCACCAACAACACTATTCCTCCTCCGCTTTGGCATGTTCGACGAGAAGTTGTCAGACTGAGCGGAAATAAGGCAAAAGAGTTGCGGTGCTGATCTCAGATGCTGTGTCAGTTGTCATCCACTATGACAGGCAACTCAGGATAAAAGGAGCAATGCCAGGTGGGTCCATCAGGCCCATCGTGTAGTCTGATCCCAGCATGAGAACTAGATTTGCTGGATTTGTTTAGGTCTTGATGACGTTTTCCATTCATTCAAGATGCTTCAGTGGCTCCTCTTAAAAAAGGTCTACAAGACTAAATAAACACATTTATTTATTGACAACTTTTAGATATCCATATGTGCTGGATGGCCTAAAACGTCAGCATCTACAATTGTGACAACCCGAAAGCAGAACTTTCTCATTTGGGCTCTGGTCGAAGAGTAAGAAACATAAGGAATGTGAACTTACCGTAGAGACGGTGCATACCCCACACCTCATCCTGTGTGATTAGTTTGCGCCCTGTCAGAGTTGCATTCAGGTGCATTATAGCTTTCGGGTCCATGGAGTGCATGAGTCCCAGGACGTGGCCAATTTCATGAGTTGCCACATGGACGAGATCCGTCAGCCAAACCCCTGCAACATAGATACTGTTGATTATTTTCTCTTTCAGTTGCCGTGCACCCCACGAGCTGTCCAGTTCAGCGTCTGCTGCATCCATCACGCTACAGGTTAAATATTAGCACTTTCAACAAAACATGATAAAGACACATGCCTTTCTTCCAGCTAAAGCGCATGTTTCCCAGAATCCAGTATTCGTGGTCGTCAAAGTGGATCTCGCCAGTTGGCGGGAAGAAAGCATGAGCCAATTCTCCTGTGATGCCATCGAAACAATGGTGCAAGTAGGACTGGAGACAGTCAGTGTGGTTGACGGGGTAGAAGCCTGCCAAGACAGAGAGAGACAGACATACCTCAGAGCCGAGGAGGGAAACCCTCGCTTCATTATTTCTGCTCTGTGTAGACTACAGCAGGGGGATGATGGATTACAAAAGACAGAGCTTTTTCTTCAGCCTTCACCCTGCAGGATGACAACCATTCCTCTCACTGTCACTGAGAATTTATGCAGAACCGTGGAGTTTGCACCCAAAGGGACAGATAAAGTATAATTTAGACTGCTTCACCATGGGCTGACATGTATGGAAGTTGTTAAGCTTTTTTTTTTTTTTTTTTTTTCTTCATTTAGAATTATGAATCATGCTGAATATAAGCTTGGTAATATAGTCGCAGTAGTGTGATTTAATACGTTTGGAGGCAAAGACATTTCTGCGATGACAGCACGGGGAGAAAACCAGTAACGACAAAGCAGAAGTCTGGAGCTCGGAGCCAAGGAACATCTGTTGGGGATAGATACAGCCACATGCAGGGCACCCACCAATCTTAATGTCTGCCTCTTGGTCAGCTGGCACCTCTCTGAAGCTGAACGGCGAGACGTCGCTCCACATGCCAAAAGCCTTGGCAATGCCTCGACGCGTGTCACTGGCATTTATCAAGTTTGTAGGGAAGGAGAGCAACCTGCTCAGAAACAACATCATTATGTAGTTAATACTGTCTCTACACACATTCCACTACAGCAGAGGGATCTGCCAAAACACAATGGCTACTGTTCAGACAGACCAGAATTCCCACAAGCACTGCGAGTACAGCTCCATTACTGAGACTTGATATTCTCTTATATCTCGGCTAGGGTGAGACTGATATGGATACTTTTAATAAGAATCAGATATTGATCAGTTGGTAACATCCACTGTCAATATGAAAGACGTGAAGACGTCATTTTTCTCATTATCTACTTTTAATGTCCACTGAAGTTTGTTGGATCACAGAAACGCAGTGATCGACCCTCTCTAGTTTAATCCAATCTCCTAATGGCATCATCTTTTTACAGCTCCAGAAAGAATAAACTGGATTCAAATGTGCTGAAGCCAAGCAATGGCAGCATCGGTGTGAAAGCCCACCACATATTTTCTTTATTCCTCCCTGGCAAATGCAGAAAAGAGAGTTCTGTAAGGCGATCACGGTCTGATGATGCACTTTGAACTTTTGCTGGTCCTACAACTTTCAGTGGACGTCTTGACTGACATGGGTTGGACAAGCTCTTCAGTTTGGGCTGAATGTTTCGACGAAGGCGCAGCTAAACCACACCAACAACTGTCTGATTCCAGGATCTTTACTACTTCAACAGAAAAATATCTGTGCTTGTGTTTTCCTGCCAAAACCAACATCATTCTAGCTCAGGAGGATTTGTTTTTCCTTTTTTCCCCTTTTCTACAACTCTACTTTGCTGTTGTGTTGACAGGAGGAAGAATTGCACATGAATACTTGTATGTTAGCTTGAACTTGTCCCATTTGAGCTGCTCCGGGGTGAGGGTGTAGCGCTTGTTCCTGGAGAGGTGGAGCACTTGTGACCGGGCCTCTTTGCGGATCCCGATGAGCAACACAGTGGTGTAAGCTTCTTCCTTGGACAAAGAAAAACCTTTAGTTAATCACCTCGCACTTTTGACCTTGAGGCATCCAAAACTATCATTGTTTTTTCTCATGGACGATCAGCATGGCTTCAGCTTCCAAAAGAATTAAATGAGATAAATGAATTTGTTGTTACATCAATGTATCTTACAAGCCCCGGAAAGGGTTTGACTTTTTGAAGCTGCAGGCATTAAACTCCATTTGTTATCTCAATTGCTGTTATTTCAGTGTCTTGCATCTGAATATTACGTATTAGATTTTCATGCGAGGGCATTCCATCTCATGGAAATGGGAAGTGGTCAGCAGTAAAAGTGCTTTCCAAACATAAAGTATGATCCTTTTCACAGATAGCTTGGATCTGGTGTATCTTTGGGGATGGGCGACATTGACTCCAAGTAATCTCACCTGGACTCCACACTATTTTTATAGTTTTGAAAGGCTGTCTATGGGTGCTTTGCATTTTAGTGCTTTCATAAATATTGTGTGACTGAAGTGAAGCTGTGGTTTGCCTTGGCTCCGATATTCCATAATAGTGATCGCACCAGTTGATAAAATCTATAACTTTTTATGGAGATGGGTTAAAGTAATAAATCCACTTTCCAGCACTTGAAGCGGGGCCGTGATTCTGATCCAAGGAGCCCATTTTGTGCTCGAGAGCGGGGAGGCCTCCTGTTCCAACTGATACATTTAAGGAGGATTTAAGGAGACAAACGATAAAACCGAAAAAACTGCTGAGTTGTACATTCAACTGCCCATGAGCCCTGAATCTTGATTTCTTCACAAACGGCCACTTCACCTACTTTAACCTGACACGCGTATATAGTGCCAGCAACATACAGGCTGCAGTGAGTGTGTAAAGGCCTCACTATGCTTCAAAATGAGTTCTTGTCGGATTGTCACATAGCGTCAGAAACGTCCTTTCAGAAGTTTGTTTCTGCGTTTTATCGGCAAACTTAAAATATGACAAGCATGCCCAGTTTTACACTCCCTTTGCAGCTATCAAACCTCACTGACTGACAGAAAATGTGCTGATTTTCCTCGTTGGTACGATTCCTCCCGGCTCACCCCGTCTATGACGGCGGGCTTTTTGCCACTTTAAATGTGGCCATTCATTACAGGTATAAACACTCAGATGACAGGCTGTAATAACTACTTAGTCCGAAGCATACCGAGGCCTTAATGGTATATACCAAGTCGTTGTAGTGCCAATTAAGGCAGTAGGTCTCAACAAGGGGTCGCAAAATGACTAACAGGAGAGGAGAGCAAGAAAACACTATTTCTAGTATAGAAAATTTATTTCACTGACTTTTATTAAATCTTTGCTCCCCCCAAAATGTCAAACATAGCATCAGCAAGGAAAATCTGTCTTTGGTTGAACTTTTCACAACCTGTACATTCATTTTCCAGCATTTTCTTTCTTGGGAAAAATACTGAAGATGGAGAGTAAATATCAAAGTCACTCCCTTCACTTTATAATCTACACCCTATCCTGTGGTTCCTGTTCCTGCTTCGCCCAGTCAAGACAAATAGATCCAGCACTTCCTTCATTTCCTTACCAAAATAGTGAAGCAGGGGCTGGCAGTCTGGCAGACTGTCCACACCGCTGTCTTGAATGAACTTGATGACGTCTCTTGCTCTGATGTTAAATATACTGTTTCTGTATTGCATTATATGTACCGGCCATTGTTTTATACAACAGTTGCTTTCCTGACCTCAGCTAACACACTGCAGTCTTGTGCTCAGTGATTTATGAGGTGTTTAATGTAGTAAAGCCAGCGCGGTTCTTTCCGTGTCGTGTCTTGTTATATCCACTGCAAATCTAATCTCACACTTTGGCACAAATAAAGATGAACCATAAACCACGAGGGCCGAAACAAGAGCGCTAGACTAAACCTCGATGCCAGTGGTGAGTGCTGACTCCGAGGGCAAAACATCTGAAGACAAATCCCAGAGGATCCTGGGGGGAGTCTGGAAGAGTTTAACATCAGTCCCGGGGACTGTTACGACACAGATTATGATTTTCGTCCTAGTTACAGACAGACAGATTCTGTATATAACTGTAAATTGAACTTTTACTCAGCGTCCACCTTTGCTCAACAAACTGAACCTGAGAATTAGGTAAAATATTCTGAATATACAGTACAGGTGCAGGTATACAAAGGTTATTGTTAACCTGATAGAAAATGGTGTTAATGTGATAATTTAGAAATACTTTTTGTGATGCATCTACTTATTGAATCATGCAAATAGTCCACTATTTTCAGTATAGGCCTACATAAAAGAAAACACATTAAAAATGTGCTTTGACTGCACTTTGACCCAACTTTATTCCCTAACTGATACATTTATGCTCTAATGTGTCTTTCACTTTTGCCGTAATTCATTCGGGTCACCTACAATGAGCTTATTTAAGGCAGTTATGTAATCCTGAGCAGCAGCCTTCTTGATTGACACATAGTGAGAGTGTGTGGCAAAGGAAATGACAAAGAGCTATCCCTCAGGCTCTGTATCACAGCGGGTGGGTGGCGGTGATAGAAGTCGCGTGGAGGAAAACATTTATCCAATTCACTGAAGACAATAGTGTACAGGGATCCATTCCATAGCCTAACTTAATTATGGTATTCCTCTAACTTCTCCACCTTAACCGAACATTAACTGAACCTGATGCGCATTGCCATGAGTAGGCTGTGACTGAAATTTGCAGGGACAGTGGATCTCTATTAAAAGTCTTTAAAAGTTGGGAATGTCTGCATAATAAACTGAACAAAAAGTATTTGACTAATACTTGGTCTACTTTGAAAAATCCTTTCTACTCTGTTCATCCTGGGATTGTCCTGAAACCTGTCACTCTCTACTGAAACCATACCAAAAAAATGTTATAATTTAATTTTACTGGCTGTCAAATGTACACAGCTTCTACAATACATGAAAATGACGGTTATCAATCTTTATGGACTTGTAGTAAATCCCGGGTATTAAGGATCCACCAAGTATCATTTTATTTCAATATAAATGAAAGTATCACATTTGAGATCACAACTACTGCTGTATTAGTGGAAGACAGTGAATATGAGTTGAACCCTTCTTTTATACAGTCTGTGGTCGAACCATTTACTTAGAAGTTAATTACTGTTTAAAATGAGTGCTGCCTCGTGTAAAACAATGCTGTATGTGCCGAATTGAAAAGTGGGTTATAATAATTAAAAATACTCTAAAGCTCTAGCAGTCCCACTGTGTGGCTTCACAGACACGGAGGGCAAGTGTGAAGCCACAGAATTTCCAACGGAGTTTGGTTTCGTGTTTTTTTTTTTTTTTTTAAAAAACCGTGAAGGAAACAACAACTCGGGCTACTCGCGGGACTTCGCAGTCACAAACCGGACAGCCCGGTGGACTTCAGACATGCATACCTCTGACCTCCAGGAGGGAAACGCCGTGGCTTGCTGCATCCCCGCGAACAGAAGGCTGAGCAGCGCAGCCGCCTGCAGAGGAGCGAAGCCCCGCTCGCCTCTGCGGGAACGTCTGGGAGTCTGACAGCACACCATGGCTGCGATATCACACCTCCGGGAAAAGCAAAACCCGCACGAATAATCCCTCGGCGAAGACCGCACCGGTTTACCATCTATGCCCGTGAACACTAGGGCTTCTCGGCCATTGCACGTTGCGGCAGGGTGCTACTACGCGGGGAGCTTGCGGCGCGGTGTGCGGCAGCGCAGTCCAGCCTGCGGACCGGGTGGTGGGAGCAGTGCAGACTGCATCGGCTCCGCTCGGCTCTCTTCCGCACGGTGCGCCTGCCAGAGGGGCTGGTTTCATATTACTGTAGATGGGGCAGGGGGTCAGTGTCGAGACAACCTAATGAAAACCAAACGCGCTCTGTCCGTCAAACCACTTGTTGCAACCGCTGGAGCTCAGCTAAAGCAGAATCAGATGGATTATTTTGAACATGGTTTTTTTCCTGTTTTCACACAGACACTTTCCTGGCAGGGGAGAAAAACAAAACAGGGCATCAGCGTGGACTGTTAGAGTCTATACTGCCACCCAGGACTCCAAACTAAATCCAACTCAGCATGTTATCACATAAAACATATGTTCACCTAAACAAAAGTGCAGCTGCATTGCATTATAATTTGAACTTTCTTCCAAATAGTTACATTTTTATTGTTTGGAGTTTTGTAAAACGTCAAAACTTTGCATCTCCTTCCACTGTAACTGGCAAGCAACTCGGTTCAGAGAGGACAGTGTGCCATGAAGACTGCAGGAGCCACAGAGAGTGTACAGACTGCTTGCACTGGCATGGGAAAGTTGCTTTAGTTGGCTGCCAGTCGTAGAAGGGACCCTGGGCTGCACTGAAGCTCCTGGTGTACTTTTGCAGAGAAGTCACCTCAGGCCTTGTGCACACCGCCGCCCTCTGCGTGGCCAGTCCTGGTCCACGCTGATGCTGGGAGAAACAGATTCATGGGTGTCCAGAATACTGTATTGCCACTTAAACATCTGCATGTGTCCTTGAGCTGCACTGTGCCTGCTCATCAGCATCTCCTGCCAGTTTCCACTTGGTGAAAGAAACAGACAATCTGCAGATCCATTAAAAGCCCATGTGTGAGCCCAGCTATGACTTTGTTCTCTTTAAATGTCTCTTGTGGGATTTTGTCCTCTTTCCCTTTTTATTTCTGTCTTGTCTTCGCAGAGCTGGGAGGCAGCTGGGGGCCCATAAAGCCCACTGAGACGTTGCAGGTTAGATCAGCCTGTGATGACAAATTGGCATCTTACTTGGACCCACTTAACCATGCACATATGCACTATGATATATGGAGACCAAAATCTTTTTTCATTGTTGAATGTCACTGGAAAGGCTTTCGATTTATATCTTTGATATTTTATGACAATCAGACGGGACTAACTATTTATAAAATTATTTACTTATGTTCAAATTACAGGAAGCCCTTGCTCGTAATAATCTGCTGAGTAACCATTCTAAACCATTTAGGTTTGATATTTAATATCTCGCTATAAATTCAATAATTCGTTTTTTTTTTTTACAGTAGTATTTTTCGTATCGTGCCAAAGTGTTCGTAGGAAAGAAAAAGCGAGTCGGAACCATTGTTCGAGAAGCGGTTTCCCTCGACCTCCGTCCGGCGTTGCACTCTCTGGCGGAGGAAATGGCGCCCGTCAGGTGCAGCGGGGTTTACGGTTGCCAACCAGTCAAGTACCCTCGAAGTTGACGCGTCCAGAGACCCGACCGCCTCTCGCCGCACCGGGCTCCGCGGCCACAGGAGCATGCCTCTGAGCGGGGACGGACCCAGCTGCTGCCGGGAGGTGAAGCCGTGAAGGTAGGAGCCCGCTCCGACATGTCCTCCTCTGCGTCCCCGCACACACACACACACGGCGTTAGCTCCGCGGCTAACCACTTAGCTTTAATCCCATAATCTCAGTTCGCCGGAGGTTGCCGGCCCCTCTCGGCGCCCTTGCGTTGGTGCCAAGTGTCGCTTTCTCCCCGCCGGCGGCAGCGTCTCCGGCGTCGACTGCGGCTGGTCGTTTAAAGGGAGAAGCGCCACGTGTGTCGGCGAGCCTGGCAATCAGCCGCACTCTGTGGTCAGCTCTCGAAGCGCCCGCTTTACCCCAGGCTCAAAGTTTCTGGCGGCGGTGTCTCTGCTGCTGTAACGTCGCAGCACTCGGTCAGTGTCTGTCTCTGCTGTCAGCCAGACCTGACTACACCCCCCCACACGTTGACCTGCGGGCCTGCTCTGATCTGTTAAGTAACAGATCTGCTGCAGCAGCAATGTGTGCCGTGCAGTTAATGCCCATACTTGAAAGTAAGTGTACTTCGTGTAGTAATTTGAACACATCAGACGTGTAGCAGGGAGTCTGCAAGTCCTGGGAAAGTCTTAAAATTGTCTGTGTGATTGTGTAGAAAAAAGAGAATCAAATAACTATATGATCTGTGTATTTCTGTAAGGGAGGCAATACTAAACTGTGAGAATGTGGAATAGGAATATTTTTGTGTATTAGCGCTAGGTGTCTTGATTTAATTTATTATGTGATATGTGATATCAACTGAGTTTCCCCTATTTTACAAAATGGTACAGTATGTGTTAAGGCTGTGGTGTGATATACACTCTCTCAACTGTCTTGTAATTTTGCTGCTATGCTTTTTGCTGCTACAGGAACACCGGACTCTGACATTTGGGAGCATTGCTGGTACTGTAGACCCCTCGCACAGGAATGGCCAAAGAGCAGAATCAAAGCAGGGCAGAAACATTTGTACTGGCTGAGCCCAATGGCCATAATGGCCAGCAGTGGCAGACTGGTTTGAATAACTTGGTCAGTCACTCTCCAGGCGCTAACCACATGTCGAGGATGGCCCGCGTTGCTTCGGATGTGAGGCACAAGTGCGCGGCCTATGTGCTGGCGCTGAGACCGTGGAGCTTCAGTGCCTCGCTCACACCGGTGGCCCTCGGCAGCGCCTTGGCGTACAAGCTGGAGGGCTCTGTGGACTTTGTCGTCCTGATGGTGTGCGCGGTGGCCGTCCTCGTGGTTCACGGGGCAGGCAACCTTGTGAACACCTACTATGACTTCTCCAAAGGGATTGACCACAAGAAGAGCGATGATAGGACTCTCGTGGATGAAATCTTGGCACCGCAGGATGTTGTTATGTTTGGAGCATTGTTGTATTCGTTGGGGTGCTTGTGTGCCACTCTTCTCTACTTCCTGTCTACACTTAGACTGGAGCACCTAGCCCTTATTTACTTCGGGGGACTCTCCAGCTCTTTTTTATACACTGGAGGTGAGTCAAATATTAACTTAAGTCAGTTATCTTTTGTCTCAGCCAGTAAAAGTATACACCCAGACACACATCTCACATTTTTACTGCACGAGGCAACATTGCATGTTAGAGGCTGCCAGCAAACGGTTGGTGTTGCGCAAATAGGAACAAGGTATGATGCCAGGAAAGTGTGCACAGGACGTTCATGTTTACCATTTCGGTGACTATGCTGTGTGTTATTACTGAGGGGCAAAAAATAAACATTGGTAATTAATCTTTCCCTGGACACAGCATTTGCTTTCTCAAGTTGAACCCAAAACAGAAAATTTCTCCCTTACTTTTTGTTGTATCTAGCCATGCAAATAGTTTGGCTTTTATGTGTCAGGGTTTCGAGATATTCACCTCTGTAACATTTTAAAAAGAAGAGTTGACCTTTGCTGCTCAAAGCACTGAAAAGTTGATTGTGAAACACTCAGCAACAGGGTCTCTCTGGTGGCAGATGTTCCTGAGATTGATAATGTGACTAATCTGTGCACATAAAACTGAAACTATTTGCATGGCTAGAAAGTAAGTTAAGAAAACGGTATTTCTTTATATATGGCAGACGCTGTTGTCAGCATCAAGCGCTCACCTTATGTTTAATTTCAGACCCTGCCAGCTGAGGTACAGTCACCTGTTTGTTGGGATTTTGGTGAGCTGGCAGTATTGATTCCTCACTCCCTATGGGTGGAGAAATGTACAGTAAACACCATCCATCAGAAGTCTGAAAAATGACCCTGATGATGTCACCAGGGTTATCTCAGCTCGGCCTTTGTGACGACAAATATGGAACAGAGACTGCATTTACATGACAGGCTGCACAGATGATATTTGATGCATTATGGGAAGTGTAGGTTCCAGTGTTTTTCAAGCTTGACCCATACTGAGGACACGCAATCAGAGCCCTAAGGACCATGTTCATAGTAATAAAGATAACTTTGTTTACCTGTGAGGCTCAGTATAGCACCTGTTTAACCTGTACCAAACACTACAACGGACCTCTCCGATTTGCACATGTGGAACCAGAGTTTGAGTGAAAAACAGATGCTCTACCGCCTGTAGTTTTGGGATTTGATGGCTCTTTGTTTACCAACCACTGATCGAAAGGTTAAATGTGACTTCTGTTTACTCTTCACACAGGCATTGGCCTCAAGTACGTGGCCCTGGGAGACGTGGTAATCCTCATCACCTTCGGCCCGCTGGCAGTCATGTTTTCCCACGCCGTGCAGGTGGGCTACCTGTCAGTGCTGCCTCTGGTGTACGCCGTCCCGCTGGCCCTCAACACAGAAGCCATCCTCCACAGCAACAACACCAGAGACATGGACTCTGACAAGCAGGCGGGCATCGTCACCCTGGCCATCCTCATAGGACCAACGCTGTCCTACGTCCTCTACAACCTCCTGCTGTTCGTCCCCTACGTGCTCTTCTGCATCCTCGCCACACGTTACACCATCAGCATGGCGCTGCCTCTGCTCACACTGCCCATGGCCTTCCCCCTGGAGAAGCAGTTCCGCAGCCGATGCTACGCCAAGATCCCCCAGAAGACGGCCAAGCTCAACCTCCTCATGGGACTTTTCTACGTGTTCGGGATCATTCTGGCACCTCCGGGCAGCTTGCCGCTACTGTGATAAATTAGCTTTGACATTTCAAATTTTGTTGTTTTAATACAGACTAGTTAACGTACCTCTTTGTATTTGTAAGAACCTGAGAATCTGAGGGCTTTCACTGGCTTTAATTTATTGTCTAATTTATATGTTGAACAGAGATTTAGTTAAGCTTCTCCTCTGTGACACTAAAAGCATAATCAGATGTATTTTTTTTTCAGTATTATGCCCACTGTAATGTGTTGGTAAAAGTAAGAAGTGTTGGTGTCATTTTGTAGAGGTAGGCAACGTTTTCATCATATAAGGACAGACAATAAACCTTCAGTTGCCATATTTGTTGTTCTTCTGGACACAACCCATAATACTGATACCTAAAAACACCAATAAACAATTATTCTCATGTTTTCAACATTGTATTCTCTGTAAGGTACAAACTTTTAAATTCTTTATTGTGATTTTTTGGGGGCAGAAGGGCCAAATAGTATTTCATAGGATTATAATAAAACTCACTTATGCTGATGTCCAATGTCTTCATTTTGGATCTAAGCTGGAGTTCACTGTTCTTCAAGGTTAAACAAATATAACATGCAAAGTCAGCTATTTGGTGTTAAATATTGTTTTAATGAACACAAGTTTTCTAATAATTTTGGATTTACATGGTTATAAAGATTTTAAATGCAGAAAAATATTGACCAAGTTTTCATCTGAAATGTGACAAAGTACATAAAGAGATAAAGTAGCAACTTTAACTCGGCAGGTTATGTGGTTCATAAATTGGAAAGTGGACCCTATGAACAAGAACATAATTGTATTTGTGTCTATTATCAAATTGACAATTCAGAATGAGACTTCCTGGTAGCAGACACAATATGTACTCTGCAAAGAAACACCACAGGAATATGATTTTATTTCTATGTGACACTACCTGTGACGAGACACCTAACAATCCACCCCCCTCTTTTCCCTCTTACTTATTTCATTTGATATGAACTGTACTCAAGTGAATAGACAATATACAGTAGCCAATAACGTAAGAGGATATAACATTTATTTTTTTAATGAAAGCATTTAAAAAGTATACATTTACAAAAACTGTATCTGTGTAGCAGGGTATTTGTCAGCAGGGGGCGGTATTGGACAACCATTAAGCCAACATACACAGACCTTTACAGGCTCAGTGTAATTCCTGTTAACTGCACTATTCAATTCAACTGGAAGGTCAAAATCAAAAATCAAAAATCAAAATTTGTATGAATAATAAATCAATTATAATATACATTTCTATTAATTTGATTAGGTTACATACAACAACTGTAGCACAACTTTTCATAAGACCATTTTCATTTATTCTTGTTTTTTTGACTATACTGTCACACACAGTATATATTTGTTTATGTAATCTTGTGATATTTCCTAAAAACTCCCTAAAACTTTAAACACTCGCTGAAGAAAGTTATTGTGAAACAAGAGAGCAGAAAGCACAGAAGCTGTATGTATCATCAGCAAAGGTCACAGTGTGTACTTTTATGTGGAAGTGGAAGTTTGATGTAATATTTTTATGACGTTGCATGCAGTCTTTGCGGTGTGTCCTATTCATTGTCCTTTATTCATATGCACAAACATTTGCCTTTTAACATTAGTCACAGTGTTTGAATAGGTTTAAACTCACTGACACTAATAGAGTTTCATTGAGAAGCTAAGACAAGTGGGGCGGGTGAATTTGAAATTGCCACTCCCATGTTGTAAATATGGTAAATAGTTGATAAAAATTCTAAGAAAAAAGTTAATATCAGCCTTTGTCTGTTTCAAAAGATGTACTATTAATATGATCATATTGTGAAATAAATTGCAGCTATGGCTATTCCATAAAGTACAGTCATTTAGTTGTTTAACAGCGTGACTCCTTGCAGACCTGAATGTAACACTTGGAGTTCATTAAACATGATGAGAAATGAGAAACAGGAGGACACGTATCAGGCCTGAGGCATGAGCCTGCTAAATGGCTGACTGTGGAAACCCCATGGCCACCAGGGGCCACACAGGCTTAATTACACCTGGAGACCTGGAGAAATCTGACATGTTTTTTAAACGCGCACTTTCCGCAAAAGGGAAACTGTACTGAACAGGTTAGGGGTTTTATTTTAAATGATTTGTGTAAATTGTTGTTTTGCACATTTGCACATTGCAAAGTCAATTACAACGTATACTTTGCTGTATTCCTATAGAGTTACACATGTAGTATCCATTTCCTATGGAGCCAAGTCTTAAGTAATCTTGGTTATATTTTAGTACTTATCTTTCAGTAATCATTACTGCAAACATTTATAGTGAGTATACTGCAGAATGACAAAGGAAATCAAACTGTAGTTTCATTTCTAAAGCAAAAACAGATGGGTACTTTTGTTGCATATCTCATGGTTTTTATTATCAATGTAGAAGTGAAATGTAATTGCTCAAGTTATTTATTTAATACTGTTCTGAATCTTGAATTGTTATTTTCAGTAATATGTAATTCAAGTTTTACCAAGCCATCAGCAGGGAGATGTATAAGGATGCACAGAAAAGCAGTAATAGAGTAATTTTAAGGACTTTTTTTTGTAAATATTTTCATGTTTCTAATTATTTCATTTCGTGTTTGCATAGAATTGAAAATCCATATGCAACAAAAATCTACTTCCATTTACCTCTATAACACTGCATTCAATTCAATACAAATAAAAAAAAAAGCGGTGAGAAGACCAAACCGAGTGGACTTCAGGATTTGTTTTGTTTCTTACGAGGAGCACGTGAAGGCAGCATTAGTAGTGACGCAACGCATGGGCGTGTTGTCATGGCTGTGACTGCGAAACGTCCCAGTGTAGTAAATACTTATTTTGTCCTAAAACAAGCCATGTCAGCGTTGGTGGTGGACAGCGACATGGAATTACATTTCACCACAAAGTAAACATACTTGACAAAGGCCCGGTGAGTAGCTGCAACACGAAAGAAGTTGTTTTTTTTTCTCTCTTTCACGCCAGTCAGGATGGCCAAACATGAGTTCGCTAGCTAGCGTCTGCGTTGGAGGAGCTAGTGGTGCGCACAGTCCTGTCTTCTCATGAAGCCACGCAGAATCCACTTCACCGCTTAGACAATTCAATGGTACCCCGACTGGCGTTACGTGTTGTCGTACATGTTGCCGGCTGGTGATACATATGCGTGTGATCCAGCCAGCGACAGCCCTTCACCGCGGTGGAGAGGAAACGTGTCCGGTGAAGTCGCCTGTCAGGAGACATCCATGGGTCAGGATGGTGTTGTGTGATGGTGGGAGATAGGAAGCAGCCCGAGCCGAGGTTTAACGTCAGCTGATACATTTTAGGGACTGACACATTATCTGTAACATGAAAAACTGGTGGTTCAGTGATCGCCGATTGAAGCGATGAGATTCGCCTAACACATTTATTAAAAGTCAGTCCTTTTCTACGTCGCCTAAATGTCCTTCACAGTAACCAAAGTGATTAAATTGGCAGATTTTGAAGGACGTCTGGCGGTGGCTTTGTCTCCGGACAGGAGAACAGGCAGCATCTGGGTTTTTTTCCTTGATTAGCAGGTGAGCTCGCTTGGGTGAGCTGACTGGTGGGGTGTGATGGTTGTTACCCTGAACCTGTCAGCACTGACCGAGCTGTCAGTCTGTACTTCACATTGTGTTCAATGGTAGGATTAGTCTTCTTCACATGACTGAAGCTCAAAAAGACAGAAGTGTGGGAGTACAAGGAGCACACTTAAACCCCTCTTCATCAGTGACAGGAGCACTGGCAGGGTCAGTTGTTTTCTGAGTCTACTCATAACGTGCCGGACCGACATTATGTTAACCCCTTTACAGCTGTCATAGTGATGAAGCAGAGCCCGGCTGCAGCTGCCACACACTGCAGCTGCAGCTGGACATAGTCAGGATTGCTCTCAGCCACACCTACTTGGGAGCACAGTTTCAGTCATCTGCTGTTTCTTTGTCCTGTGGCCCCTTGTTGGCTCCACAAATCTTAATCACATCAAGCTTGAAATCCTCTCCGGCTTGATTTCACACAAATGACGAGAGAAAAGGTTCAGAGAAACAGAGGTGATTAGTTGATTTCAATTGAGAAGAAATGGGGAAAATATTGTGTGGAAATTCTCAAGGTAAGACTTTTTAAACACTTGGGATACTACTGTTTTCATCTCTGTGTTGGAAATGTAAAGGCCGCCTGTGCAAAACCTAGCCTTTAGCAGTATGGGGCCTGTTTTTGTCTGTGTCTGGATTTTAGTGCTTGGTCTCTGAATAAACCTTTCCCCATAAATTCTTGGTACGCATTTGTCTCCAATCCTGTTTCTTTTTAGCAGTTTAAGACTTAAAAGCAAATACCTTATACATAATTTCTCCAGACTCTGTGTACTGAGATATTTTAGGGATATTCTTCCCTTTTTAATACATTTAATGTATACCATAGCTATAGGTGCGAGTTGATAAGGCAGCTTGGGGATTGTAGCAACTTTTTGTTTGCATGAGCATTGCATGAATTGCTAACAGTGTTTCCACATCACTCTTCAAACATGCAGTGTTTTTTTATTTTAAAGGCATTCCTGACTGACAGTCAGGCATGATATTCAAATGTGGAGTTTCACACTAGCTGTCACCACCATACGGTAACAGTTTTCCCAGTATGGTTAGCCGCAGGGCAAAACCAGTATTTTTTTTTTTCTTTTTTGACTGAGGTTGCAGAAAGTAGAATTTGTGACAAAACACCTCTGGCTTTAAATGTATGACAGTACTAGATTTTACAGTAGTTTTAGATCAATGTGATATGAAGTATCATAGACATTCTTTCCTGTAATTTTGTCTATATTATGTCTATCACAATACAGAATAAAATTAATGCTGTGACAGAAAGTTTTATTTATATTGCCCACCCAGTGCTTTGCCTAATGGCCAGTTGACACACGCTGAAGAAGGGAAACTGCAACTTGATAACAGTTTCCCTACCAGGATCTTTCCAGCTGGACTGAGGATTCAGACTAACAGCCTTCTGGCCACAAGCCAGTCCTGTAATAGTTACAAAGATGACAGTTTGAGTTGCAATGTATCGCGCTGTCCTGAGAGAGTCAGCACCTCAGAGTCATCCAGTTTGATATAGACCGAATAAACGTCATTGATCTCTGTGAGAATATTTGGTGCTCATGGCAGCAGTTTGTAAGATGATAGGATCCAGTAAGAATACTGAAACTGTGTAAGTGAAAATGTAAATGAAGAAACATCTTTCCTTCCTCAAAGGTTTATTATTCAGTTTCCTTACATCCTGTTCACTGTTTGACAGATTCATGTTATATACTGTATATAAATCAGGTAAAGGGTGACATGGTGATAGGTTTCAATTCACAAAGTACAGATGGGCTTTAGCCTGAGTGGTATGGGTGGCTTGCTCAATTAATCCAGGCCAGAGTTCACAGGACAGGAACAGAAAAGAGCATTTGACTTGGTTTCGCAGTCCTAACATGTTTGCTGTTCCCTCTAGTCTTTTGTAATATACTAGAGGTTCTTCACAATGCTTGGTTACCTGCCAGAATGACTGGTTGATCACACACCTCCTCGCAGCGTCTAAGCTTTTTATCTTTCCCAGGCTGCGACAAGCCCATATTTTATTAGCCCTCTCAGTCTGATGACTGCCATGTTCATGTGTGTGTGAGTCACTGCCTATTGGAAGAGGAGCTGTGTGAATGAATGCTTCCCTTTCATATGATCTAGACCAACAAGTCTATTACCATGGACAGCAAACAGCTTTGTTTACAAGATGGGAGAGTCGTGTTATAAGCTTCATTATAAGCCTGTGTCTCAACCACTTCCTAAACCCCCATCAAATTCATTGGCCATTCATGTCGTGGCAACACCAGCTGTACATTCATGTGTGTGTGCCAGCATCTACAGAATGGCTTTTTGGCTGGTGTTTTGGACATTATTGTTGATGTCTCCCACAGCTGTGGTCACATTAAAGAGCATTGTTCAAGGCTAGGAAAGCACTGGGAAACACACAATCTTCCTCTCCCCTCCCAGGGGGGCCTGAGGAGACCCTGGGCTGGTATTTCCAGCTCGCGACCGAAATCGTGGCAGGTGCCCATTCATCAAAATCTCCTCCAACCCCGCCCCTTTTCTTTTGCCTGAGCACCCCCCCACCCCCCAACACCTCCCCCCTTCAAAAAAATAACAACACCCAGAACCTCCCCCTGAAACATATTGCCCCTCCCCCCCTCCCCCCCCCCGTCCTGTGCTTGTCTGCTCGTTGGCAGTAGAGCGAATAGTGTCCCCACGGGCTATGAAAGAAAGGGCTGCACATCCTTCTGTGGAGCCTGATGCGCATGTGTTCGTACATGTTGATCCGTAAACACAGTGTGTCGGCGTCACGCGTGTGTTACGGACTCTCACGTCCCCTGTGAAGGAATAGAGCATCAGAGGAGTCCTATGCGGAGCAAAGCCCGTTGGCCTGTTTTTATGCAGGAGCAAGGGAACGTCAACCTGAATGCAGCGCTCGTCTCACAGCCACTCTCCCTGGCCATCCTCCTCGCCTCTCCTCTCCTCTCCTCTCCTGCCCCGTCTTCTCTTCTCCTCTTCCATGGTGGTAATCCTTGCTGACACCACGCACAAAGGACTAAACGCTGGCTGCTCCAGCGGCAGGGCTCTCTCCTCCAGCTCTGATCCTCCACAGCCAGGCTGTTTGCCTGTACAGCAGGACGCTGTTTCTGTAAGGTTGCTTGTGACTGCATATCACATCTCTGGAATACCGGCCTGGCTGCCCTCCTCCTCCTCCTCCTCCTCCTCCTCCTCCTCCGCCCCCTGTATCCCCTCCTCCTCCTCGGCCGGCTCATTCAGTGAACGCATCAGCACAGGGCTTCAGCCCTGAGGAGGCGTTTTTTATCTCGCTGGAAGCTGGTAGGACCACTGGTAGCTTATTTTTTTTCATCATCTGATGCATTTATGTAGCAGGAGATAGGAGCTGCTTCCCTATTTTTTGTCCGTTCTCTCTATTCACCCTACTGCACATCACTATACCAACAGGTAAACCAGCTAAACAGGACATGCTTTATTTATCAAGTGCTGCGGTTTCAGTCTTGTCTATTTGGGTAATGCTAGTGTATATTAAATGCTAGTGAAATCCATGTGATGATGCTGTTCTTCTGGTCAGTTTGGATCTAAATGAATAAATGAGATTGGCATTTCAGAAATGAGATTAGCTATACAGTGTCCTCCTTCCTTAAATGAAATATGGCTGCTTTCTATTTTCATCAGACTGTCACAGTGGACCAATTTGCCGATTTCACTGTTAAGGTAAAATGATCATGTGCAAAGACAACACGCATGCAGCCGGTTTGCGTCCACGGCCATGCCACTATAATTGTGCCACATGTCACTGCAATCTGTAGTAAAGCTAGCAGACGTGCTAAGCAGGCAGGCAGGCATCTGGCTGGCTTGGCTGCTGCTATCACTGTTTGTGTAACAGACTGGTGACGATCAAAAAGGGTTTTAGCCCGTGGATTGTTGATTGCTGTGATTGCCTAATCACAGAAAGTGTAGTGCCCAAGTTAGATGTATTTGAGTTTATTATAAGCAGCTATTACAACATTAGGTACTTGGTACTTAACTATATCATATAGGCAGTAGCTGCGGTGCTGTGAGAATCTGTATCAAAAAGATTTTAATCATATACTGTAAGTGTAGGATTAATTTAAGGACAATTATTGTGTGATTTTCATCTTTTCACTGAATGATCCAATCCAGGCAGACCCTAGGTAAGATTGAATGATTTTTTTTTTTTTTTTTTGGTGAAGTTAGTTCAGATTGGGGTAGAGAGCTTAATCTGCAAGTAGCAACATGTGACTCAGTAGTGACTTTTCAAGTGACGTTTGACTTGATGTCTGAACCGGGACTGATAGAGCCCAGCAGTTTGGATTTCCACTTTCTATCCCGTCTTACAAGACAGTAGTGTCGCAATCACAAGAAATGATCAAAGCTTCTTCACACCACTGATTGTGTGGCATGACAGCCCCATTATTGTACAAAGTAATGTATTTACCTGAAACACAGTCCCTCTTGTAGTATCTGCACTGCTCTTTTGTAAGTTATTTCTTTACCTTGGTCAGATAGTATGTATTTTTTTTTTTCAGATAAGGCATTTTCCAGTCCTTGAGCAACGTCTGTCAGACAAAAAAAACATCAAGCACGCAGAGGAGAAAAAGAACCCCATGTTCCAAAACAAAGAGCAAAGTTCACAGCAAACCAAATACTAAGAATGTGCCGGAAATGGTTCACTCCCCCGTTGGTAGGATGACTGCATCATAGCGCTCAGGGTTTCAGGTGGTCCTGCTGGTTGACCTGGGATGATAGCAGTGCAAGGCTCGTGGTGTCACAGCAAACTGGAATCATACAGCTGCCAACATGTTCAAAAGTGGGCTGAAGATCATGGGGAGTGAGTATGAAAATCTGTTATGATAATCTCAGCAGAGTGTCATCAAACGTACTGTAAGTGTTCTCAGGGAACATGGTTTGCTGTGGTGGAGTTTTTATAAAAAGCTCCAGAGATAAAGTTTGACGCTAGGACAGTTCTGCTGGTATCAAGTTGCTTTTTAAAACTGTTGTTGCGGCCATTTAGATTTGTAAGGATGCTTTTGGACAAAACTGACAAAAAATATTTGAAGATGTCGATGTAGTACATTGTGGATTAGTTTAAATAGTTGTGTGATTGTTTTAATCATACATATGTGATTGACCTGAAATATTTTCCGCAGTATACAGAGCTGGTTTGAGTGAGATTTGGGCAAAGGAAGGTAGGCCAGGCAGAAATCTGACATGGAAAATGGAGAGTATTATTATAATTATTATTCTTATTATTTAGGCCTTTCACCCACCCTGAAGAAATCTTTGTAAATATGTAATTATTCAGGGTCTTTATTGATTTTCCTGAACGTCCTCTGGCCACCAGATGTTTCTGACATGAACCAGTTCCAGCAGGTTTTTACTCATTTCTGATATTAAGGCCGATGAGGCTAAAGTCTTGTGTTGCTTTGCTAAGCATTTAGGTCTTCTGGCAGTGAGATTAAAAAAAGGCAAACAGCGTCTTCTTATTAGACATTAGAGTGAGGATATAAGCCCGTCAGACCACGTGTCACAGGCCATACAGCCCAAGTAGGCCTTTGCTGCTTCACACAGTAGCACATAACTGATGGGCACTGGGTCTGCCAATAATAATATTACTCCTGACTCATTTTCCATTTTGAAGCTGCTCAGTGATTATCATGAGTTTGTGGATCTAGGTCTGCCTGTATGCTGGGTAGAGAATTATAAATATGCTATATCTCCTCAGTGGAACCATCGGTGTCTGTAGATAGTTTTGTAGATGATTCTAAAACATTTTGTTTAATCGCGTCAAACCAACCAGCCACTCCCAGAGAAGACTAACAAGTTCTGTGAGGGAATATTTTTTTCAGTCCTGCTCCCACGGATCCACCGTCTCACTTCCTCTTGCTTTCATGGAGATTCTGATCACATGGGATCCCAATCCCGTTGCAACACTTAATTTGACAGCGCTACACTGCGTTTTACATTGTGTGGCCCTTGGTCACATTTTTACAGTAAATGCGCTGATGTGCTTTACATCACAGAGACAGATTGCTGTAAAGCACATTGTGCACTATACTCTCACCATAGTTCTATTTTTAATTACAGTACATTCATACTGGAGCGTTACAAAAGCACATGTAGTTACTGTTTGCTAATTTTTAAAGTTTTTTAAATTTTTTTGTTTTAATATCATGCCAAGATTTGATTGACGTTCATTGACCCAATCCATGCTCATATCCAGTTAGTACATAATGGTACCATACATTACATTTTTGAATACTAACAGTGACAGTTTCCTCTTCCTCATACAATACATTGCTTTTTAATGATTTCCACCTTTTTTGTTTACAAAATGTAAAATGATATTGCAGTTACATTATCAATGGTATATTGATTTTTAAAACACCATGCATAGCAGCTTCAGTAGCGTAAAACGCCTACTTTATGGCAATAACACAATATTCCAGAGCAATTTTTGAGTATGTGCATTTGTTTATGATGGTGTGTGTTTATTTGTGTTGTGGCCAAACGCCTGTCTGGTTGTTTGTGTGAAGGAGGTTGACGATGCCCTCCCAGATTGGCCCTCAGCAGTGAGTATGACGGAAGCCAGTCCATCTGTTATTGCAGGCACAGAGCTGTGATCCTGCCTGTCTTAGCCCTCTAGTCTATCTACAAACTATCAAATTGAATAATTCCGATTTCAACTTCCTGCAAAGGTTTTTACCAGCTGATTGTGTCCAGGTTACGCTTATTATAAGTCAAATAATATATATTCCTCACTGCTATTTGGCAAGTGGTCACTGATGTAGTAATAAGATTATATTTGGTTTTGAATTTTTACTCAGTACCATTTAAGACAAAATTTGGACTAGTATCTGGATCGGCTGTATCGCTGAGATTTGTTTATTTTTTATTCATGAGTTCTCTGCAAAAACTGGAGTTGTTGTCGCAGATTTAAAAGATTTTAGGTTCAGCATTTCATGCGCTCCAGTTAGTGAGCTAGTAAACAATCAGACAAATTTTGTCATCAAGTCCATTGGCACTGGAATTTGGCCTGCTGGTTGGCTGCTGCAGATAACATTACACACAAGATATGAAAATGCTTAAGTAAACATAGAAATGTAAATACAAAAATTGAAGTTGGAGCGCACACTTTTCAGACCAGAAGTATGTTTGTTTTTTGTCAGTCTACAGCACACTGGATGACTTTGTTTTAGTTTTTTTGTTCTTACAACTGCCCTTTTAAAACTTTATTAACAGTCACCTTTAAAGCTTTGTGAAAGGTTTTGTATGGTATATTTTGCATGTTCTTTCCTTGATAGCTGTTGAGTTGTGATTTTCAATGTTAGTGAGGCTGCTTTACTTTATACATCAGCCGTCCCAAGTTTCGACAAGAGGTAATAGCTTTGTTGGTATGTAGTAATGAGGCACTTCTTATTTTCTGGAAGTGACCATCTGTCAAGACCAAAAAATAACATGCATTGTGATTTAAGAAGATAGTGGTATTTGTGAAAGTGGCATATACTTATTTTACTAAATAAGTTATGTAAGCAAGTGCCTCTTGAAATGCTCCTTTTTCTGGAATGTGCATTAGTAACTGGTGATATTATAGAGGCAAAAGATTAAGCATGCAGTGAAAAGTAGTGTCCTTGCAGATGTTGGATAGGAGCTTGTTGTGTAGGCAGAGTCATCCCCTGAATCCCCCGTGTTGTGTCTACTTGTCAGTACCAGTCCTGGTCTATTTGATAATGATAAGTTATCAGTGTGCTCTGCCTGAATTCTCTCTGGGCAGCAGAGTGGGTGGCGAGGGAGACGGTGGGTATGTGTGGGTAGTGGAACAGTTTTAAATGTAGGTGGTAGGTTAAGTTTTTTTTTCTGTCTGTCTGCAAAACAGTTTCTCAACCCAGAACGCTAGCATGGGGCCTGCTTTACTGCAAAATTTGTAGTAAGGCTTTTCCTTGTATTTGAATTATAGAACAAAATATTCTCCTCCCTGGGTTTAAGTGTTGAGCATTTAAGGTCAGTTGGAGATTTGTCATGATTGTATCCGCTGTTATTGTTAACGTGGCATTTACCTACATCCATTCACACACAGAATGCTGGACCCATGACAGCTCCTCCGTTTGCATGCTGAAATGTTAGATTGTTGGCTGGGATATTAATTCAGTGCATAAAAGAGGCTAAGCTGTCATGTTGGACAGGAAATGGAGAATAAGCAGCCTGCTTTCCCTCCTTTGATCCCTACATCCCATATGTTTTCATGCTTAAGCAGATGCCTTTAATACCAAAATGACATTGTAATCTTGATAAGCATGCAAGTGTAATCTCAGCTGCATTAAAGACATCTGTGCGCCCTACTGTAGATGTTTTAACTAAACCCAGTGGCTAAACTATCAGGCCATATACTGAAAAACATATTTGGTGAAAATTACCAGATAAATGGAGGGCATTTGGCGAGCGTATGGTTATATTCAAACAAATGTGGATAGACTTTAAAACAGCGTTTACATGTTGAAAGTTTCCGGTCTATCTATCAGCACTTATTGATCATTTACCACATTTTTGCTGTTCACACTGTCCAGAGAAAAAGCTTAAGTCTCTTCATCGACCTTCCAATTTAGATTAATGGTGGTTGTAGACAGGGTAGTGTTGGCTTAACACCACCATCTGCTAAGGAACGTGGTTAGATGCACGTGACTCTTTTGACAAATATGGCACTTGACTTCATGGTAAACTCGTTTCTGTGACTTCAGACTATCTCTGCAATTACTTATTTTGTGTTACAATATGGCCAGCTGTATAATAGAGGCGCTTCTGTTGTTGCTCTGTCTGTTAATAACTGTGGAAGTGTAAAGTAATTGATCCATATAATTTGATATATAAATAATGATTTAATTGAGGGTCATAAACGCTACCAACATTAATGGTAATTCCTGGGCTGTTGGCTTCTTAATATTGCTGGAAAGTGGACGTTGGTTGGCATTTTTGTTGGGGGAGAATAATAAACACAGTTAAACAATCACAATGTGCTGTCTGTGGGCTGTTATTTAAAAGCTTTAGTTATATTGTTGGTAGTACCAGTGGACAAATGTAATACACGGTCGTTCAATTTTACAAGCCTGCAACCTCACAGACATGTTTATTTTTATGATTGGACACAAACAGTACTGCAGTAATGTTGAGGAATGCTTTAGATTTGTTTTAAATCTTGTTAATGATTGTAATCGTAATTGTATCATAATTGTAACTGGTGTATAGAATAATATTTGTGATCTGTCCCACGGGATTTATGGATGTGATTGGATGTCTGCTGATGGTCATTCTCCTCAGCAAAAGGTCCTTTCTATATTGCTGACTCAAGCTGCCACATAAACGCTGCTTCCTGCCTGTATTAGTTCTTGTTTCTAGCACCCAGTGGCATTCATTTAAAACAATGGAGTCATCAGGCAAGGGCGTGAATGTGTGAGTTATGGCTATTTTAGGCGTTGACTATTTTAAGTCTTCTTGAGAATACTTTAGGAATTCAGTTCTAGGTTTTTGGGTTAATATTTCTACTGCTGTTGGTAAATGGTTACCACTTCAGATGTTTGCTTGTCAATGTAGAATGGGAGGTCAAACTTTTTGTTCTTAATTCCAGACTCATGTAGAAATAGGGTTTGTCTTGATTGCTTTAGGATGTAGGATACTCAGCTGGCATGTTAGGATTAAGTAATTGAGTGTCATGGTTGAGGTTTGGGATATTAATGAAGCCAATGGACTCCCCTGCTTGTACATAAGTACAAGTGTGTGTGTGTGTGTGTGTGTGTGTCAGGTCAGGGCTTGATTAGCGCAGCAGGGCGTAGCAGTCGTGTCCAGCTGCTCTCTCCAGAAGTGTGCCATGATACACAGCAAGGCCTCCACTGAATGATCCACCAGCAAAGAGAAAAACACTGCTCCGATATTAATGAAACATATGGCATGTTGCTGTATGAGTCCCTCAGCAGCCACTGACAGATACTTAGTGAGACAACACACAGGTTGTTTGATTTCCTTGTTTAAAAGCAGTGGAATGAACCCACAAGTTTCTACAATTTAGCAAGGATCAGCTGTTTGTTAAGTTTAATATTGACCTAATTGATTAAGAAGATGCCACTTTTTAGTGTATTATAATTATTTGGTGAACCCATTTATCAACTTAATTTGTGTTTGCAGTATCATCTTGCTGCTGTATTTTTCCCAGCTTTCATTTAACTTTTGTCTTCTCTCACCTCCAGTGACCCCTGATCTGTTCCCGGAAACACCCCTGGTGCCGTCCCTGCCCGCAATATCGTCGGCACGAGCCAGCTCCGTCCCTCTGAAGCCCCAGAGGCGCAGCAGCAGCGGAAGTGACAGCGCTGCCAGGCCCCGGCCGTTGCGCTCGGCCCCCAGGCCAGCCCCCAGCAGAGGCAGCATGGAGGTGGGCATGCGCGTGGTACGTGGCCTGGACTGGAAATGGGGAAACCAGGATGACGGTGAGGGCCATGTCGGCACTGTGGTGGAGATCGGGCGGCAGGGCAGCACTACCACGCCAGACAAGACCGTGGTGGTGCAGTGGGACAGCGGCACACGGACCAACTACCGCACTGGATACCAGGGTGCCTATGACCTGCTGCTTTATGATAACGCTCAAATCGGTAAGCACTGGGTCAACTAGAGCTTCGAATTTGGACATTTCAGTACTGGTGCAAATATGATAATACCTGAGTTTTGGTATACCTAAATTATACTTTTTTGATATGTTACTTTGTTGTTCACAAATTTTGTCTACATAAACAGACATCATCATCCTTTTTGTTCTGTGTAGAGTTTTACAGCCCTTAAGTCAAATTCAGAATTTCATTTTCAGAACAAATTTTAACACGCTTTTAAAGAAGTGTTTAAAAAAAGGTCTACTCATTCACTTGTTTATCACCTGCGATGGTCTTATGTCTTTGTTGAAAAGCTTGTTCATGTTGCATATTTGTGTCTGTTTGTCATTGTGGTGGCTCACGCAGCCTTTTAAAAACCCCATTTTGTGTAAGCATGATACAGTAAAGACTATCTCTCATCGTCAGCCATCCAGCTCTATTTTGGACTTGAATGACACACACATTAATGGAGGACTCATTAGCATTTTGCTCCATTTAAAGCGACATTTTTCTGCCTCAGAAGCTTGCCCTTCAATTAATGGAGCGAGTGAAGAGGAGGAGAAGAAATGAGGAGCTATGTGGGTGGGGGTATTTTTGTCATGCTGTTTGTGCCTCAGTTCTTCCACATCTCATAACATTAGCTATTGTGATAAGTAACATCGGTAAGGACATGACATATGCCTTGAATGCCTCAGTGACTTGTATATGGGAGACACATACCGGTATACTACTTGCATCTTACTATACATGACATGACATGACAAGTTTCTCAGAATATTTTTTTCTTGGTAACAAAATAGAATAGAAACCTCCAGGCGTATTGACTTTTTAACCCCACTCACTTTTCTTGAAACACCTCTCCTTCCCCTCCAGGTGTGCGCCACTCCAACATCATCTGTGACAGCTGCAAGAAGCACGGCATCATGGGAATGCGATGGAAGTGCAAGGTGTGCTTCGACTATGACCTGTGCACACAGTGTTACATGAACAACAAGCACGACCTGAGCCACGCTTTTGAGCGTTACGAGACGGCACACTCCCAGCCGTGAGTACTATACTGCCAACAATTGATCCTCCATTTAAATTCTAATTATGGTGTCGTCCGTTACAATGTCTCTGTTCGACTAGCTTGCTCTGACCAAATCCAGTTCCACTCAAAGGAGGTAAGACCTTATTAGTGTTGTTTCCTCCAATCAACATTCATTAGTCTGGTGTCTGTCTACACTGGCCTGCAGGTGTTTTACAGCCATTTCATCAAGTTTTTCCACTTTTGTTCATGTCTGCTTATTTTGTTAAGTCTCTGCTGGTTAACTAATACACTGCCTGGCTATGGTCAGGATCTCTTCTCACTTACCTGACCAGATATTATTATCAGGGGTTATTTACAAAACAGTGTACTTTTTGAATGAATAGCTAGCTTAAAGCTACCTACACTCCAATGTCAGCCTATAGTGGGATACAACAACATTGCAGAGAATGGGTTGTTAATATTGAAGCAGAGCAGTTTCAGTTCATCCTAACCCCTCGCTCATGATCGGGGTTTCGGACTCAAATAACCTGTGTTGACCTTTTCACACAACAGGGTTTTCCTGATTCATTGCTTTCTTTTGGGGATTAGGGAATAGAGAAAGCCAAAGCAAGAGTGGTGGAAATGCCTTGATTTGTCTTTCTGGTTTCTATTTCCGTTTTTGAAAATACAACTTTCAACCAACAGCCATGTTTTCTGTGGTTACATTAGGTTTAACTTTATTTCTGTCTGTCGCAGTCAATTCTAGCTAACAGAAAAATTAAAGAAAGGCGCTTCCACCAGCTATAGATTAAGTCTATATATGTGAATGGTAAATAGTGTTTGATATTACAAGCAATTCTTAAAATTGGTGCCATGTTTGTGCCATGATGGTTATTAGTGCTACAAACGAAACTAGATGTAAGAACCTCTTTATCCTCCCACACATTAGCAGCAAGCAAGCAGTTAGATTATTATTAAGTACATGGAGCAGAGATTTTGGTAAGTTTTGCAAAGAGCTGATGTTTCTGTGTGCAAACTTAGACAAACCACACTTGGCCCTGCTGCGGATAAATGAGTTTAGTTTAGTGAGCTGATTCCAAGTGTCCTATGTATTCAGATTTACTGGAGTGAGTTCTCCCTTCAGAATCCACTCTTCTGCATCAGTTCACAGTAAAGCTCCAAACTGCTTCAGGCACTGTCTGATGTCAGCTGGATGGCCTGTTCTCATTTTAACGAGGTGATATGTATGACCCAGATTTCTTCTATAGTTTAGCCTAGTCCAGGTCCAACACTGTTCCATTTATTTCCCTGTGCCTGCTGTCCAATGAATGGTGCTAATAGGGGTGAGACCCATGACTTGTTACTCTTTAACTTCGATCTGATTAAATCTTCAATTTAACTATTAGGTTTGAGTCTGGAAACAAAGATTTGATCCAGTCAGGACGAGCCAAAAGGGAATATTCATTAAAGCCCCCACTGTATGTGTAGGATCCAAAATCCCACAGTATATAATTTCTGACTTTGGCGAATCCTAGTGGTTGTTTCTAAACAACAGCTGCTCATTAAAATGGCTAAATGTATGCAAGCAGGTCAATGACTGAACTGTTACACTCCTGGCTCCAAATCTTGACCTGGTCATGACTTGAATCAAGTGTCCTTGCCATCTCTGTGCTTTTTTTGTTTTCACTTCCTGCTATCATTTTCTATAATCACATCCTCACTAAATATGAAAAAAACTCTTTATTAAGGTCTCATTTTGGATTTAGCTTGGGCCCACAATTGAGTATCCATTTTGACTGTGATGGTTGTGGTGGAAATGGAGCTGCACACCACTTACAGATTTGGGCTTTAAGTGAAACCTGGCCTCTGCCACTGAGTCAAAATAGTGACCTGGCATTCTGACAGTAGGTGGAATCTCATTTCGTCTCCCATCTCAGTTTCTCTTCAGAAGTATTGATTTGTCATTGAGGCCCAAATGTTGTTTGGCTCAGCAGTGTCCTTCATTAAGGTGTTGTTTTTAGGGTGGAACACCTTTTATGTGACCCTCTGCCTTCACTGCACAACCAGTGCTCACTGCCAAGTCAATTTACATTTCATTGAATTGAGGAAAAATGTTTTTAGGGCATGATATTGAGTATAATTTCAGTTTAAGAATACCGTTTAATAAAGTTTTCAACAAATTAAAAAGACGAAAATTAAAAGACATTGTGTTATATTGCACATATTATACCACAGCCAAAAGTGTTTTAAAGTGTTTTAAAATTTCTGTTGTTCTGTCTTATACTGTAGTAATCTTTTTATAATGTATGTGTGTGACATCAAATTGCAGTTACACAGCACATTCAGTGTTTTTTGGTAAGCACAAGCTCATTTGAAATTAATAACTTGAAATGCCAAATGCCAAGTAATTTAAACCCCCTTGAATGTTTCAAATAGATAAAGAATCTGTATAAAACTCACAGGATTAAAGACTATTGTAGGATACCTTGAGATTCAGTGCTACAATTCTTAAATGGATGAATATTGTCTTTCTATACTGGCAACCCTGTAATTAGTTTCACTAATCTCAATGATACTGAGAAAGTGGAGCTCCGTCAAGACGTTTGACTGAGGCACTTCTGAATGGATCAACGCCACTGATAAAACACTGGGCCTCTCTCCATTATGCCTCTTAGGGAGATTATTTTTATAACAATTTGAGTTTCTAATTACAGTCTGAAACATGAATGGTGTATTGATGTCCCTAAGTGGCATAAAAGACTGAGACTCAGCTGAAGTCAGCCAGCCAGCCATATTTCATCAATCATTACTTGTTCTGCTCCACTCACTATTCCAATCATTCCTTTAACCTCTCCAGTGTTTGTCCCATTTGCAATTATACACCACCTGCAGCTGAAATTATAATGAAATTTACGCTTTTATAACACTTATTTTGCTCAAGTATTAAATATTAGTGAACAAATTGTTTTACACAAAATTCTATTGAAATTTAACCTACAGGGTCAACATTTCTTAAAACTTCAGATATTAATGATTAAGAATGATTATTCATGTCTTGTTTAGCTATATCCAAGTTTAGCTAAACATATCCAATATTGTTTTTGACATAGGAATTTCATAATTAATCTACCCTTGTATTTGCATTGGCTGTCATCACATAGTCAGAGTTGAGTTTGCCTGGTAGTGTTGAGGAAATAAGTGAATGTCTGCAGACTTTATATATAAATAAATCAAAAAAGAGATTTTTATCAATATATTTCACAGTTTGCTGCTCATCACATTAACGTGAATTTATCCATTCATAACCTTCAGTCCTTGCCTTCTTTCTTCGTCCTTTTATCAACAACATCTTTGCATAATATCAGTGAAAATGGAGTTGGGATTTTTGCCCAGCAGTGGGACAGAGTGTACATCTGGGAGAACATCACATGGAAGTCACTTCTTTTCTTGTCCGATGAGTGAAATAGAGGAGCACTATACAGTATGGGGTGCCAAACACACAGTACTTCTTTTTTTCCAGACTACACTGACCTATATTGTTACTGACAGCATTTCAAAAGGCTAATTTATTATCTGGCAGTCATGGGACACACTTGATATTTGCCTGGAAAGTCAAATTTAGCTTGGTTTCATAATGAGTGGGACTTGTTGTGCCAGTAGTGATTTATGTGAGGAAACTGGGGTTTGGGTTTAAGATAGCTGAGAGGGACTTCTTTCATGTGGACCCAACATGTGTGAAGGTTTAATGACAATTTAAGCAGGATGGATCTATTTCTAGTTTATAGACATACTGTGCGTAGGCAGAAACTTTATTAATGTCCTGAGGGGACAATGGGAAGTTGTCAACACCATAAACTGCTGCAGTGCGCTGACACCCGAGCTGTACCATCACAAACATGGTGTGAGACCTGAGCAGGATGTACTGTACATGAGTGTTCCATTGTAATTACAACAGATTTAACTGGATTAGTATGGTCAGATGTGCCGATTAGCATGTTACTGTTTGTAACTTCCTAGAAGACATGTATTAGATAACAGGTGTTGGATACTGAGCCAATCAAAGTGCAATAAAATGTGCTGCTCACAAACCATTAGGCTGTGTACCAGTGTTACATTATTTCACTGCTGTGTGCTTCCTTAACACTGATTGGGGCATTTTTTTGTGACAGTGAAATTCAAGATATGAGTTTGATTAAATTATTGTCATAATGCAATTTTTTTGATCCAAATGCTGTTAGGCTACACTGTAGATGGCTGTTCATTGTTCTGAATGGCTCATAGTGTCTTGCATTTGGTTAAGACTCATGTGATTAATAGTACACTGAGACATGTGTGTGCATGCTGACAGTGCCCAGGGCAGCATGTGCGTGTACCATATGTTTATGAGGAGATGGTTGGTATGCAGCTTGTTAATCGGCTCTTCAACACACAAACAACACACACGTAGTTCCAGGGAACCTGTCGGGTCAACTTGATGCCTAATCCTTCCATTACACATCAAGCTACACTGCTCCACCTGGCCTCCTAAATTTTCTGCCCTGTAGTCACATTTAAGGCACATCCGACCCAACTGCCCCACTGTCTGGCAGAGTTTTCCAGTGTCTTTTCTGTCTTCTAGCCATAATTTCCTGGAATTTCCCCCTAAATTTAGTTCTCGTCAACTGACTGGGATTTTTCTATTCATTTCTTGTTGGAATTTCACACTTCTTCCTAATTTCCACTCCCATCACAAAACAAAGTGTATATCAAAAGGCTTTTGGTGCTTTGGTAGGTGAAGTATGGTCTAAAACAAAGTTGTAAGACATGATAAGACAAAGTATAGATTATATTCATAGTTGGGATTTGCATTTTCAGAGTAGTAAAGTTACCACAGTTACATTACAGTAAGTGCTATAAATGCAAACAGGGCTGACATTTTAAACCAGGGCCATCTTACTTTGAGATGAAGGCTCTGAGCCATCATGCCGCCCACCACTAGTATCATCACTCAAATTCATAGCCTCACTTTTCTTTTTTATGTGAATTTTTTTTTCTTGTGAATTTGTGGGAGCTTTTGAATTCTGCAAAACAGCAATAAATCTGTGTATTCCACTGCCTTTATTTCAGACGTTAAAGTTAACCCTTGGCTGACTGTTGACCCAGTCATCGTGTCAGTAGGTGTAGGTCTCTTGTCCTCACCCTGTCTGGGAGCAGGAGTGACATTTGGTCGAGCAGGATTAGAAATCTTGATCCTTTTCTCAGAGTAGCTACACTGAAAAACAACATGTCAACAACACTGAGGTCATGTTTGTTTACCATGAAACAGGGACATCTGTCAGTTTACATCCCATTTACTATTTAAATAATTGTGGGCCAAGTGTTAGGAATAGTATTTTCTCTTAGTGAACATAAACAGTACTACTATTGATAACTTTCAGTCAGTTCTTCAGGTCTGAACTAAATCTGCTTAGTGCCTTTAGGAAATTGGCACAGGTTGCTACCTTTTCTCCATGACCCTTAATACTACGATTTCAGGAAGTCTGTTTCTGTAATCTGCATTGTTTTTAATTAGACTTATCACAGTTGTAACATTTATATCCTGAATTCCTCGAAAAGCTCTAAAAACACAGCAACACCAGATTGAAGCAATGCAAAAAAATGTGTTTATACAGAGCCTATGTACTGTATGTACAGCATTTCTTCTCGTATCTCCATTATATATTTAGATGCCAACATTTATACATGGAAGCACACACATGCTCTATGCTTTGCCCTGAGGTGGCCTGCTTTCTGATAGCTCTGCTGTCCAGGGATTAGGCTCAAAGCTCTGTACGCAGACACACTGTTCTCAGCACAGACCTGCCCAAGCTCAGTCCCATGCTGAGATTTATTGTTGGTTGGCTCTAGGAGCCAAATGTACTGCTGTTTCCTGCAGTAGCACCCAGGAACCTGACAAATCTGGCCAATGATGGGGGATGACATTAGCCAAGGCTAACTTTAAGCAAAAAAAAAAAAGAAAAAGCTCCAGAGCGACCTGTTGGAGCAGCAAAGCCTCTATGAGGCTCCCTGAAGACGACAGCTCTCACAAGACTCTTTCTTTTGATCACACTGGATTTTATATGACTTTGAGTCCATCCAAGAAGCTGTTCGGTTTAAATGGAAGCTGCTGTTTGATCGTGTCAAGAAAGTATGGGAATAGGCAGCTCCTTTGCACCAAGATCTGATCAAATCTTTACCATAAGGTATGTCAGATTCTGAGGATGTGACTGTCTAATGTGAGTGTCTGTGATTGAAGTTGATGTTGTTGGTCACTCTGTGTGATAGTAGAGTGTTGACACTGATATCAGCGGCGATGCATAGGTATCGTCAGTGTGTTTTTGAGTTTAGCTGTTCACAGTCCTGAAATAGGTCATAAGGATTTGTTTCCTATCCTGCTTATCTATTGACGTGACTTACTATGGAATAGACAGCAAGCTAATAAGAAGTCGTCTGTTTGGTGTTGGAGCTGGGAAACTCGTCATATGTATGTTCTTCATGAAAACCTGTAAATTGCACAGGATTAATCTGTTGATCTTATTGGAATTTTTTCATGACAGCACCTTGTCGTTTGATTTATGACCAGATCGATGTGGGCTGTGCAGCACATTTAGCCTAGCCCATGTCCATTGGCCATCAGGGATATTTTTTCCCTTGATGATTTGTATGTCATAAGCTGGAAATATAACAAATTAGTAACATGGCTGACAAATATTTAAAAATTGGCATCCCTATCATGACCAATGTATATTGTAGTAAATGTAATATTATGACACTGCATCTTTTCTGTGTTTTTTCTGGCTTTTGGGGGCTGTATCTATTTTTGCTTGTCACAGATTCAAAGCTGTTGCATGTGGCCCTTTTTCATGCATTACAGGAAATGTTGTGTCTCGGTTATAATATAAAAGCTTGGACAAAGTTTTGTATTAAGGACTTAACAATTTCTTAGATGGTCTGTAAAGCAGTTTGTTCAGCTGTGTCTCCATGCTATTGTTACAGAGTGAGCTTGGCACCGAGGCAGAACCTCCCGCGGATCATCCTCAAAGGAATCTTCCAGGGGGTTAAAGTGGTTCGTGGACCTGACTGGGACTGGGGCAACCAAGACGGTGAGTGGTGGTGTGGGGGGACTGTTCTTAACCACTTACTTGGCGCTGCTAGCTCAGCAGGCCCCCGACCTTCCTGAGCACGAAGCTGTACCTCTTCAAAGTGTTTCACTGTCCACAACCCATAATAACATTCTAACCTCACGTCTCATTAACCCGCGAAATGTCGTGTTAGTATGTGTCTGCGTGCACTTATATTGCCAATGACTCATCTGAGTCTGTGCCGCAGATGTGCTTGTCTGTGTGTGTCTTTACAGAGTCCTTGTTCAGTAACATTTATGTTCTTTGTTTTTCTTTTTCCAGACCCATGTAGTGACATAAACTGAGAAGCCTCTTCACTTAAAACATAGTCTATGTTGCATGAATGTCTGCTGTTTTGTGACATTAAGTGACAAACAGACCACACTGGTTGATGTTTGAAATAGTTTAAACAGTAATTTAAAACAATCTTCTACATCAGTGGGCTAAATTAAAGCCCTTGAATGTTCCCTTTAGGGAAAGTGGGAATGCTAATATGTCTTTATGTTTCCTGGTCTGGGGTCATCGTTGTCTCTTAGAATAGCAACACTCCCTTTTCTGGGCTAGAGCGAATGAGTCAAAATGTCCTTTTGGTGTCTTTGAAATCAACGGCCTGGGGTTTGGTTAAGTCACTCATCAGGCTTTTAAATGGTGTATGCGGTAAGTGCATACAGGAAGCTCTGAGCATGCTCAGAAACCCGGAGCTCACCATGTAGTCTTTTGGGTCACTGGTTTAGTTGGTGTGGTTAAGCACTGAGGCAGCTTGATGACTTTAATGGATTAACAAGGGTTTTCTTACATTAGAAAACTGATGTATAGATCTGAAACCATCTTGTGATACATCATGCCGACTAACTATGTAGATTGGAAATGTCTTTTAATGTTGACTCTTACTTCTTACTTTGATGTTTTTTTCAAGAAAGTGAACTGTGTTTTGTCAGGTGTTTGATAGATGGAAAAACCATTAAGGACTGAACTGGCTCTAGAAATGAGAACTGAATAACTTTGACACTTGGCAGTTTATGTCCCTACAGGGAAAATGTTTCTCACACACCTCTGTGTCTGTCATCTCATTTGTCTCATATGTTTACCTTGGGCTTGTCGAATTTTACTATGGATGATTACACATGCACTCTGTCGTTCACACATTTTTCTCCTCATCAAAACACACCAAAATCCTCTTTCTTTATCTAACGACTTTTCTTTCTTTAATGAGCAGATTTTTCTATCACCTCCTTTGTCTCCCCCCCTTCTCCCACACATTAATGCGTTATCGTTTCATGCACACTTGTGTGTGTTTGTTTGTGTGCATTTATGTATGTGTAGGCGGGGAGGGTAAGGTTGGGAAGGTAGTGGACATTCGCGGCTGGGACACAGAGTCTGGTCGCAGCGTGGCTAGTGTCACCTGGTCTAATGGCACCACCAATGTCTACCGAATGGGACACAAGGGCAAGGTAGACCTCAAATACGTGTCTGACGGCCAAGGAGGCTTCTATTACAAAGACCACCTACCAAAATTAGGTAAGACACACGGTATGCATTCCTTAGTCTTTTTTATTTCTCAGTTGTTTAAGGAATGTCACTGTAAAATTAATCTTAAAGCAGTATGTTTGACAGATCTTGACCTTCATGAAGAATTTGATTGTAGTCTAGCCCTGTATTATTGTAATGTTTGGTGGTATTTTTACATGACATTTTAAAACAATACAAAGATGTATGTAAATACAGAGGTCTGCAGAAAATACAGACATGCTGACTTCAAACCCAAACTATTGTTGGTGTCCATCCAGGAGAGCACGCAGAGCTGCAGCGCCAGGAGAGTGCTGACGGCCACTCTTTTCAGCAGGGAGACAAGGTCAAATGTCTCTTGGAGGTGGACATCCTGCGACAGATGCAGGAGGGCCACGGAGGGTGGAACCCTAAAATGGCAGAGGTATTAAAGCCAGAAAGACAAATCACACATATTAACAATAGAGGTCTTTACATAACTCCCTGTTGACTTCCTCTGTAATGTAGAAGTACAAAGTTGAACTTCCCTTGTTTTCTTTCCAACAAGTTACAATGACCTCTTTGTACTTTGTACATATACTATGCAGTCTTTATGTTTTAGACAAACATTGCCTCACAGTCAATACACACATGCCTTTTGAACCTGGCATACAGAATATTTATGTAAGTGGCTCAGATGGACGTTGGCATGCAACGGAGTGAAAAGAAATAGAGCATCCAACTCTCAAATCACAGCTGCTAAAGGGAACATTAAGGTCACAGTCATGCAGATGGAGACCCAGGGTGAAACAGCCTATTTGTGTTCGCAGTACATTTGCCGGATCGGGACTGTTCACAGAATCACTGACCGAGGAGATGTCAGAGTCCAGTACAGCAACAACATCCGCTGGACTTTCCATCCTGGGGCCCTCACCAAGGTACTGAGTTACCGATACGTTTCTATCAGATCTTACAGTAGGAGTTAACATTTCAGAACATCAATTTAGCCGTCGTATAGTTGGATGATAAATTAGCTAACATTATTTCCGTCTCTCTTTTCTCTAGGTGAACACTTTTGGAGTCGGTGAACTAGTAAGAGTATTGGAGGACATGGAGAGTGTGAAGAGACTGCAGACTGGCCATGGAGAGTGGACAGACAGCATGGCTCCTGTATGCTCATTTAGCCTGAAAATTAATGTAGCCTGATAATCCAAATTCGACTTTCTACTACATGGTACTTCAGCATTAGTCATAAAGGCTGAATTGCTGCCATTATGTGGCAGAGGTGTGGAGAGTTGCTTTGACAAAATCAAAAAAGACGTGTAACTCGACTTTTTCACACTTATGAATTAACTTGGACTCAACATATGATTTATTATTTACTATATGTATTTACTATACTAACTGTTACTAGAAGGGAGACTAACTTGTTTCACCTCTGTATTTTGGTATCTTCAGGTTACTCCCTGTCTGTGTACATGATGTTAACTGTGTCACTTGCTAAAGTAAAGCCTTTATTTGGCAGACAACCTCCTGAATTAAGAGTGACCTACTTCCTGAAAACTTGGGTGTACATCAGGAAGTAATCAAGTTTAGAGTGATTTCCTTGAATGCGGCCTCGTTATTTATCTAAAATTAAAGAGGCGCAGAAATTGGTCCTGTAAATACCATAAATAGCTCCTGGTTGATTAGTTTTTCCACTCTTTATTTCTTTATGTGTCCCTGGTAACCTTCTCCCTTGTTTTTTTACCCTTCTAAAAGGCCCTTTCTCACCCATCCACATCTACCTTACTTGCTGTTTTTTTTCCTAGGTGCTTGGCCAGGTCGGGAAGGTGTTGAAAGTATATGCAGACGGTGATCTACGGGTGGCTTTTGGAGGGCAGACGTGGACGTTCAACCCAGCGTGCCTCTCTGCCCAGCCCATGGAGGTGGACGCCAACCTCATGACGGCCGAGAACCCCAACGAATCTGGAAGTAAGGCCTCTGCCGGGACGATGGGGCTCAACTCTAACACTCCAGCTCCAGCTTTACGTTTTGCCTGCATTCTTTCATCCTCCCCTGCACTCATTCCAGCTCTGTCTCTGCCATGCATGCTTTTAAATACAGGCTACAACTATGGCATTAATGGTCACCGACACAGCCATTTCCTGTCTGTCTGTTTTTCAGCAATGTGTGTCCCGGGTGACATTTCATGAAATGTTCTTCTCTATAGCATGTTGACAGCGAAATGCTTTGGCAACGAAGCAGACACTTGTCATCAAGTCAGATGGTCTCGGCCGTCTCGTAATCCGCATGTGTTCACCTCAGCGGATGGGAGGTCGACAACAGTGTGATGTGTGTTGATGTTGTGAATGAATGTGTGGTCAGATTGCACTGCATGGAGGGACATTTTGACTCATTCCTGTGGTTTCGCATCTTTGTGTCTTTGTACTGACCTCTGGAAGGCTTTGCGACACCTTTTCTGATCCTGTTGTTCACATTAGACTGATTAGGCTAAATTAATCCTTTTTTTCCCTCCCATCTGTCCCCTTTCCTCTCCCTTTCCCCCCTCTCCATCTGCCTATGTCTCTGTTCAGGTACTGTCATCTCAGTGTTGGAGAAGCTGCTTTCTCAGTCTACAGAGCAGGACAATCCCAGCCGACTGGTCATTGAGGCAGCGCACGGCAGTGCCAACAAAGTGCGGGAGTTGGTGCAGAAGTATCCTGACAAGGTTAGTGCAGCACTCCTTCTCTTTGCTGCAGTCCACTGCCCGTTCCAAGAGCTCTTTCCACCAAGACACCAAGACTGGGGGTGGGGAATTTAAGGGCCAGAGTGACTTAGTAAGCCAGATAAGGCAAGGGATACACTATACACTGGCATTTGCTAGTCTGTCCAATGAAGCTAAAGACACTTATGCTGTACTGTCCAAATTTTCACACCACGTCCCACTCCAATATCTCCCAGAACTTTTAAATCTGTGCTATTATGCTACAATGCAGCACCATAACATGGGGCAAACCATTTTCCCACTCTTCCTTGTAGTAAATATAGTATTGTATATGTAGCGCACAAATATGATGCTCTTCTAGCTCTTGGTAACTTCAGTGACTCCCATATTAAAAGATTTACACTCACAATTTACGGTATTTTAACATATAATGAACAGACATATAATGAGAGAAATATGGAAATGGACAAGGATAAACGTGTCTGTTAATAAATTATGAAATTGATTGTTGATTGATTGATTATTGAAGTTTGAGGTTTTTAAGACTTAAGGGAGATTTTAGTAGATCTTGGATGGAGAAGCAGACTCTTTGAAGCAGACTCTTAATGGAAAACGGATCATCAAAAAAAAAAAAAAAGTCTTTACAGAGAAACGTAACACCCCATTTTAGTTTGAACTGCATCACAAATTGAAAAACTTAAAGCTGATTTTATAGTGACAAAAAATCTTTGGTGGTTTGATGTTTGAGCTCCCAAAACGTTGATACTGTAGGCTCTAAAAAACAAATCATGTATGCAGTTTTCTTTCTTTGTTTCTTAAGTGCAGTAGGTAAAATTTGTTTTTGTCATTCATTATGCACTACATGAGATGTTATACATCATTGTTTTTCTCATTCAATTTAGACAGATGGTGCAGTAGTAGGAGTTGGCAGTATAACTGAATGTTAACTTATCTGTTTATGCCTGATATAGTGAATTAAATACCTAACTAATCAAGGTATTTTGTTAATGCAATATGGCCATAAAACAGTCCTGGCAATTGTTTTGAAACTCTGCCAGCAATGGCATTAAACAACCAAAAATATCAGGGGGGTGGATACCTTGGGTAGAAATAGTTATAATCTCTGTCGACAGATAAATCTCTATTGTCTTTCAATATACTGTATGTCCTCATATCAACCGTAGACTGTTCTTAACTGAAACCTTTTGCTAAACTGTGGTCTGGCGGTCATTAAAACACAAATTTAATTTTAAATAAAAATACAAAACCAAAAGATTTTAGTGAAAACCACCATAGTTTCTTATAAAGTGTGCATTTGCTTGAAGTTGATGTCAATTAAGCTAATATTAAGTTGGGTCAGAATACAAAACCTGAACAAAATATGGTTAATGTTCTAAAACCTATATAAATCAGCCATCATTTACACATTATTATTTAATAACAAATTGCTTTGACCTACTGTGGGTTTACATTGTAATACAACAGATATTATAATTGCTTTTACACATTACTTACTCGTATACATCATATAATGTATAATATTGTCTGGGATGTATTTATGATATATTTATCTATTTAAAAGAGTGAGAAAAGTAATAACTTGTTGCACAATTAAATCAAAGTACTACAATTAGTATCAAAGGACCCTGTTATGTTCTTGACTGCATTTCTACTAAGTGATGACTTCACTACTAATAAGGATTATGTGTCAAGTGTATGACGAACGTGGCTGTTGTCCATGCTCAGATTATTTCCAGCCAGTCTGTGTTCAGCTCTGGTAGTGTCCAGGCCATCACCGCCTCTAAAGAATCTTGGACCACGTTTGTGTTCCTGCCAGGTGGATATAAAGAACCAGGGCAAGACTGCACTGCAGGTCGCTGCTCACCAAGGCCACATGGAGGTGGTGAAGGCCCTGCTGCAGGCCAACGGCTCCATCGAGGTCAAGGATGAAGATGGAGACACGGCATTGCACTACACTGCCTTCGGGTGAGGACACACACACACACACAGTTTTCCTGCACGCTCTCTCTCACACACACATACACACACTTGAGTGTGCAAAGGTAACACACAGTGCTCGAGTTCACAACAAGATGCAGCTCTGCTCTTTGTGGCTTTAGACAAACCCGGAGACTGACGGATGTACAGTAGAGCTCTCGCCTGTCTCTTTCCTTGTAATGTGATAATCCATTCACAGAAGTGACAGCATTAAAGTGTTGCCTAATCAGCCAGTTACATCTCCTCCTCTCACCACATTAACACATGCTCAGAAAGTCAGCATTTGATAAAATTTCTTTGGGAATTTCTTGTTGAAAATAACTTTGCTTTACTGGTGGCTCGCAGCAGTGGCACACATTGCAAACAAAATAGCAGGGTTTAAAAATGGTGATATATATTTTTTTATTTAGCAAATTATCCTTTAGCTTTGTGTAGCTCCCAGTAGGTTTTCAGAATAAGCATTAGAGATTGTATATACTGGTTTGAATTAACTTAATTGAAAGCACTGTTTCAAAACGGACAGGATGACAACGGGGATTAATCTGTGTATGTGTGTTTTTCTGTTCACTTTAGTAATCAGGCAGAGATCGCACGGCTGCTGTTGAGCAAGGGGGCAAACGTCAACCTCCTTAACAACTCTATGTGCACGGCGCTCCACATTGCCGTCAACAAGGGCTTCACCGATGTGGTGCGAGTGCTGACCGAACATTCGGCTGACGTCAATCTCCAGGTGAGAGGACTTGACATGCCGCGTACTGCAGACGGTCACCTGCAAACCCCAGTGAAGATTTTAGTGTGTTTAATTTCTTATCATTTCATATAATTTAACTACATTAGGTGTCCTTGATTGATTCTGCTCTGTGGCATAAAGAACAAGTGAAAACCAGCTCTGTGCTAGTGTAGTTTTAGTAGCCGTACAGTGTACTGTTGGCTTTGTAAACATGAAATGATTAGCCAGTCCAGTTCACAGTTTTAAAGTCATGGGTGAATGTGCCTTACTTTGATGACATCTAATCTGTGCTAAAAGAGTCTGAGCTGTGTTTTGATACATTGTTACCAATACGCTATTATAGAAAACTAATATCAAAACATCTGCAAAATTCCTTCTTGAATTACTTGCAAAATAATAGCTGTTTCGGTGATCCACTCATATTCGTATTTGGTCTCAAATATTTGTTATTTTTTAGAAATATTTCTAAGTAAATGGCTCTTACAAACCTTTATCATATCTGGCTCGGCCACTAGTCAGGAGTGATTATAGTTTGAGCTCAGGACTTAGCAAGTAGCCAATGACCAATTGACCACTGAGTGAGTGTCTGGGTAGCCAGTAAGTGAGCTTCTCTGGCAGTGTCAGTCATTTGCTATACACATGTCATAAGCAGCTCACATGTTGCTCTTTCAAGCAGATGTAAACACACAAATTCAAACATTTATGGTATTTGACTGTGACCCTGCTTCACTTCGACCCTCAGCCTCATTAAGGTCTCATTACGTGTCTCTTTGAGGGCATTTTCCAGACGGTCTAACATGCCTGCAACCAGGCCCGGATTTCACTAACAGCATTTTTTTTCTGCTTGAGTAGTGTGGCTACTCAGCTAAAAAACATGGAGTAGCAGCCCAGAGTTTGTTTTTGTTTCTCCCACATTCAATCAGAATCTACTGCAGCATCCATCACACTACTAATATAGACTCTAAATGAGTATACATAAATCTAGATTTCAGGATTACAACAAATTCTAGTGAACAAAATAATGTCATGGTTACAGATTGACACCTTTGTTAATATCAAAAATCATATATCTTATAGATATTATGATATATGATTTAAGTTGCTGTTTGGAAAACAAAGTTGCATTACCTGGCCAACTCTACTAAGACACTGTGATTCATAAAATTGCCGTCATAACAAATTTTTAAAAGTATTTTACATTTTGCTTTCATGACGCTTTAAAGCATTTTTTTCCCCTCAATCAGGATTCATATGGGGACACACCGCTCCATGACGCCATTGCTAAAGATTTCCGCAATATTATCGAGATCCTAGTCCTGGTGCCCAACATCGACTTCACCCAGCAGAACCACAGAGGCTTCAACCTGCTGCACCACGCTGCCCTCAAAGGAAACAAACTGTGAGTAACAATCATATCCAAAACCTTTTCCAGGTGTGCACCAAGTAAATCCAACTGCTTGTAAACAGTGCAAGTCTCTTAAGATGCAAAGTTGAGGAAAAATCCAGTCCATGTACATAAGTGTTAAGTTTTTCTCAGTCCTTGGTATTTTAAATGCATGTGTCCGATGTGGGCACTGGAAACGATGGTTATGGGCGTGTGTGTGAGTGGGAATCTCTCCTGTGTGTTCAAATGAGCACTCAAAGGTCAACTCTCAACTATCCGTTACAGATAGAGAGCTCATCTCCCACACAGCTTCTGCTGCTGTCAGCAGGCTGCAGTCAATATCAGGCAAAAATGCAACAACATTTACTTTTGCACCCGCTTTCCCCACACATCGCCTTGTCCTCCAAATTTTTCCCAAGCTACTATTTAGTGTCATTATTTTTCAGCAGTGCAGAAGCCTTGGATTCATGAGTCAATCACAAAATCCTAACAAACTGAACAGTATACCAGATGTTATTTCCCAAGGAACACCGACTCAGCACTGCTTTCTTGACTTGGCTGTAGGTTGTGTCACTTCTGTTTCACAGCACTTACTGAGAGGGAAAAGGGAAACACTTATTTTGATGAAAATATCAAAGATTTTGACTTTATTCCACCCAAAATGGCTCCATGTATTGTATCCCTCCCAGTGACACCAAAAGAGAGCTGATAAGAGACATCAGCTCAGCAATTTTACTCTAAACCGAGGCCAAACATCAAGGCTGCCTGGCTGACACCTGCCACAAAGGCTCCATTGTCTCCTGACTGTGTTGGTTTTAGGCTGGTTGACACTGGAGGTGCTTAATCACAAGCTGAGCCTCAACGCCACACTGACCAGGCAGGCTGATAGGCAGTGCATAACTAGATATTCTCACAATGATAAGGTAATGATAAGGAACACAACTCTTACGCCTGGCTCCTTTTTGGTGTACCAGTGTCCTCCTCTGTCCATGTTGCATCACATCTTCTCCCACACACCCTAAATAGCCTGGAGATGTAGAGAGAGTGCACCAAAAGTAACTGGTTCTTTTTTTTAGAAGTTCTTAGTAGTACTCTGAATCTGTTCACATTATTTATGCATCAACTCATATTTGAAGTGAGGATCTGAATTGAGTTGTTTCCAGAGCAGTCAGGGTCTTGAAACACATCAAAGTAAGGCAGATCACTGTGCTGAGATCAAGAAAATTTCATTTTTTCCATCTGTTTGAAAAATACGATAGTGAGTGTCCTTACAGGATTGAGCGACTTCTTAGAGTTGATATTTTTCACAGTGCACAAAGTCTGCCTGGCCACGGTGCGGTTCCTGCTTTTTTTGCTCCAAGGCTTTTACAACCTCATATGAACTTTCCTTCCCAAATTACAACAAAACCATGTAATGGAAAATTGGCCCTGGCTCTTTTTAAAGAGGTGCCATGAAGGAAAGGAAGCAACAATGAGAAACGCCAGCATCACCATAAATTTCCTCCCTGAAGCGATGCCACTTCATTCAAGGTTTCACTTGGAGATCCTTTTAGTGTATTTTATGCAAGTTGATGGATCGTTATTTTCAGGCTGTGAGTAGATGACCACAGCCTGGTCCTCTGCAGACTCTCCACCATCTACTTATGCCAGTCTGTCAAGTACTAAACCAGTCAAAAATGGGCTTAAATCAATGCAGTTTTCACCTCCCAATGACCCATATTTCCCCATTACTTTAATAACCAGCCCCCTCCTCGCTCATATTGTATGCACTTTGAAAATTACTGTAAAAATAGTAATCTCAGGACAGCCCTGTACATGAGTGCAATATACGTGTACATATGTAGAAAGAGCTGGAGGAAAAAAACTGTCAGCAAGCAATAACCGCAAGTAAGAGAGGAAAAATAACTGTAGTGGAGGCTGCAGTAGACAGTCATTTAATAAATGTCTGATTTGTTCTGGCAAGGGTCATATGTGCAGTGCTGGGAGTTTAGGCTGCACTGCCCAGCATTCATTTAGCCTGACATCAGCCGCTGCACCAAAAGTGCAAAAGACAGGATTTACAGTGTTCAGGATTAGATTGGTTCACCACTTCATTTATATATCATCAGCAGGCCTACATTATGTTGTCACAGTCTGGGTGCGGAGTGTTTTTGTATGTTTTCATATTTTTTTCTGGTTTAAAATACAAATTGTAATATACAGTTTCAATGTACACATTAGAGTTTATCTCCTGTTTGAACTGAGATTTAATCTTTGTGGCTTAATTCAAAATTCAAAGTATTAATTGGAGTTTATAGTTTTGGATTTTCCTTTTATTTGCTCTTTGATGATCATCCACCTTTTATTTATGACGACCAAAATACAATCTCTGACTAGGATTTTCCCCAGTTTGGTCATTTGGTGATTGCTTTATTGTCCTCAGCTTTGAAAGTAAAGATCATCCGCAAAAGTAGATTTCTTTGTTTGATTGCACTGTTTAGAGTTCCTGTGAGCAGCTGTGGCCCTGTGTTGTTTTTTGTTTTTTTGACAGAAATATGGGAATGTTTTGTTTTGATAAAGTGTGTATTTATTGTGAGGAAATGGAAAAAGAGGGCTAGAGGCCAAGTTCACAAACGGTCCTGGGAAAGACAAGAAACAAGGCAAGCAGCCAGATGTCTTCTGGAGTTTTCAGCCTGACAGAAGAGGCAAATGGATGTACAGGATAGTTAGTCTGTTTACTGTGTTTATTTAAAAGAAAGAATACTTGGCTAGATTTCACCCTCTTTCCTCTTATTTCCCCAAAACTTCTTTGTTTCTCCTCACTTTCACCAGATACTTTTTGTTCTCCAACAGTTTCTTCTGTTCTTCCAGGCCCTCCTCTTCCTACTTTGATCCTTCTTTCTGGAGTCACATTGTGCCTTTTGACAGCACGACGTAAACTGTCTGACACACACCAGATAGATTTTGCAGCATACTCACTCTCATAGCTAATTATACATGGAATCAAAATATTTTATTTGTCTTTCTTTGTTCATTTCCAGAGTCAGAAAATGTGTACTCATCATGGTACATTTCTTCTGCTTTTATCAAGCTCTGGTAAAGAAGCAAGTTACGAACAAGCATGATGCAAACTCCCCAAAAATAACCAAATGATGACTTCAGTCTCCAGAAAAGTCATCACCTGCGTGCCCGGTAGCCGACGCCCTCTAGCTGTTGTGTGTGAAGGCATGTTTGTACAAAACTGCCCCAAAATGTCCGCCCAAGTCTGAATATTCATCAATACACAGGAGGATTAACGATTATGGAAATAATGCAGATAAAAGAGGCATCGTGGGTACAAAAGTGACACAACTCACACAGCTGTGTCTACTTCAGGTCTGCAAGGGAGAGCTCTTTAGCTAACTAGTTGCTCTGGAGACGACGCAAAAGCAGGAACGATATTTCCCTCTGTCAATACTGTCACCACACACACACACACACACACGCACGCGCACGCGCGCACGGAGCTGCATTGCAGGTACTAATGACCTCCAACACACTGTCTTCCCAACAGCCTTCACCCTTAATAATGCACCCGACCACACGTGACAATACATGTAACTCTGCAGCCTGGGCTCTCAGCAGCCCAGCCCTCAGTAATGCTTTTACAGTGTATCAGCAATCTGCTGCTGATGAGCCTGGAAACGTTGCAATTTGTTGTCATGTTAGTTATCATAATCAAAGCTGCATTAAAACTGTCCCTTTTTACACCGATGCAAAAATAATTACTATTATTACAGTACTGGGAGCATGTGTACAGTGTAATACAGAAAAGATAACGCTTTTTCTTTATTAATAAGATTTAATAAGGAGCAGTCTGTCTAATGATGGAAGTCAAAAAGTGAATTGCTGCTAAAATAAAACTGATACCAGTTTCGTCTATCAACATAAGCAACACCAGTGTTTCCAAACAGTGAAATCCAGCAGATGAAAAAGCAGATAAAACTAGCGGAACATCCACAGGCAGGTTGGGTCACGTCGCACCCAAACCTCCATGGTGGCATGCCAGCTTCCTGGGTGCTCACTAAGGCTGTCAGCTCCAATTTCACACGTCATAAAGCATGCTCAGCTACAGAGCAGAGGACGACTCAACGGTGCAGCCCAGCCACTCACTGCAGCATCAGCCCGCAGCACAGATCACAGAAAAAGTTCTAAGAGTTTCGAGAAACTGAAATTCTTCATTTTAGTTAGCCCTCACATTAAAGATAACGGCTGTAATCTGACCAAACTAGATGGATGCCACAGAGGATGGTTAAAGTTTTTGACCTTGAAAGATTTGAGCATTTAACATCCTCAGTTGTGTCAGGCAATCGAGCTGCGAGGTGTTGATTGTGGTGTTTGTGATATTCTGTCCAGCACACTGGTTGAATCCTAAATATGATGGTAAGCTACAAGGATGACAGTGATCCACTATGATTAAAGCAACAATTTACACTTTGGGTTGGAGAGCATTAAAGAAACATCAGGAGGTCAGTTGGCTGTATTTAGTGAGAACTGGCTGCCTGTTGTGCCTCAGTGTTTCCTTGTTAGATTGGCTTGTTAACAGCTCTACAACAGCTGCGTCTCTGTCCAAGCTCATGTCAGCTACACTGTGGCACTGGATAATATGAGCTTCATATTCTGAGATGTTTATGCTTTGTGCACGTTTTATAGTCTGCCGATGCACTGCGTCTGATCAGACTCATGTACGTGATACTAAGCTTAGATCTAGATATGGGTATGAAAGTAGCCTCAACAATAATCCTAGGTAGTTCTTTCTGGTAACGGCAACATTCAGCAGCCTGCAGTTTTTTTTAAATGAGTGATGGTAAGAAGCACTGGGGCAGCTATTGCAGATATAACAGTTCTTCAATTAAGCCATGAGGAGTGTTGTGCATTCTGCCTCATTGAGTTTTGTGTTGTTTGTCCCGGCGGCAGGGCCACAGAGAAGATCCTGGCCCGAGCACGGCAGCTGGTGGACGTCAAGAAGGACGATGGCTTCTCCGCGCTGCATCTGGCCGCCCTCAACAACCACCGCGATGTTGCAGAGATCCTCATCAAGGAGGTGAGCTGAAAACAAGTCCTTTCAACTGTTTTTTTAATACATCTGTTGCAGCACATTATGCAAAGGCCATTTATAAAATACATTTATTTTCAAGTTTGATGAACCGTTTTCTTCCTCTTCCACAGGGACGCTGCGACATCAACATCCGCAACAACCGGAACCAGACGCCGCTGCAGCTTGCGGTGACGCAGGGTCACACCGAGCTGGTGCAGCTGCTTGTGGCCGAGGGCGCCGACGTCAACATGGAGGACGAGGACGGTGACACGGCCATGCACGTGGCCCTCCTCCGCCCGCAGCTGGCCAATGTTATGCTCAGCCCCCCCGTGGGAACCAGCAGCACCGAGGAGGGCAGCGAGGGTTGCTCCTCCACATCGCTCTACTGCAGGGTGAGAACCAAATTCTGTCAAAGCAGTGATAGAATATGACAGAGCTACTTTACTATACTTCATCAAACTGGCTGACGATATGGCTGCCTACACACAAATACAGTAGTATTCATTTTATTTATTTATTCAGGATTCTTAACTGGTATAATACTGTGATTAATGACTCAACTCACAATGGGAAGGAGTTATAATGCGGCTACACTTGTTGAGTGATGCATTACCGTTGAATTTGGGTTATTGTTGGGACTGAATGAGCTGAAGAGAGACTTCAGAGAAGCTTTCAAAAGATGTGAACACAGGAGGAAATAACAGCTAAATAAAGACTGGTGATGGTGTAAATAAAGACTGAAGAGATGGTTACTAAAGAGACAATCCACAAATAAAGGACTTAAGGAAGACTACGTGAAACATTTAAAGAGGAGTAAATATAGGCTCAATGAGGAGTAAACAGACACTTAAAGGCGGGTAAATGGAGACTGAAGGTGGGAAAAAAGGATTAATGCAGTCTTGAGGAGGTAAAAGCAGCCTCTTAGCTGGGTAAATAAAGACTTGAGGGATAAGAACAGACTAAATGTTGAAGCACGGAGGGCATAGTCAATATAAACAGAGGGAAGGAATGTGAAGGTATTTGCTTATAGTTTTGGGGGTTAATCTAGGATAAAGTGGTTAGTTGGCTTTGCCAGGTAAATGATGGGATGAAAGGTACAAGTGAAAAGTCAGGTGGATTGACTTTAAGGAGAGGGTTAACTGAGGAGAAAGGACTTTGCTTTATTGTGTAAACAAGGCCAGAGAGAGGGGTTAACTGAGGAGAAAATAATCAGATGGGATTGCACCAGCAGGCGTTAGACCTACAGTTGGAAAAAAAAAAACCACATGAATTTAAGCTATTAAGTCTCAACATTTAGGATTTTTTTCTATGGAAATAAATAGTCTTTGACTTTAATCTCATATCGCTCATGTGCTTTAAGAGAAAGTGCTGGCAAGAGCCTTAAGACGATAGTGTAGTGAAGGGAAAGAGGAAGTGCTGAAGGGGGGAGAAGTGAAGAGGGCCCACTTAGTGTAGAAATATAGATTTGGCAAAGATGGAGCTCTGGTTAAGATGTCTGTGTAAATGTAGGAGCCTGGTGTAAACACACCATGTCATCCCAGAGGATGTCTTGAACTTGAATAGGTCCACACTCCATTAATCCAAGGAATTTAAAAGAAGCCACGTGGTATTATTCATCCTCCGAGGCACAGAAATTACTGACTGAATCCTCAGGCCCCCCTCTGTAAGTTATTTGAATTAAGCCCTTGTATGAACCTGAAGGATGCATTTGATTATTCACTGGAGTTTAGTAACATTAAACAAGCATTCAGTGAATTTCTGGCCACTGTGGGGCAGCGCAACAAGCTGTAAACACAACACTGACATATCACCATATAAAGTCACTAAGGTGAATGTGTTCGCAACATTCATGTGGAGCTTCAGGTGACCTGGTGAATGTCACTGTCGTTTTAGCTCCATTTCCATCAACTCCTGACGGACATCTCTGGATTCTTTATCTGCTAAATGCTCCACTATGTTCGCCAGCTAGTCGCTAACTTTGTCTGAGTACAGTGAGTGTATCTAAGCTTTTTCACTGAAAACATCCACCTGCTGCTGCTGAAAGCAATGCTGATGAGAGCAGTGAGACTGAATCAAAACAGTAAAGTTATGGGTCATAAAACCAAAACAAAGACCTGAAAGATGCTAAAATATGTTATAGAGCTGAGGGGACATGCAGAACTTCATCACTGCGAGCAACACCTCTCACATTATACATAGTGATCAAACCCATTGTTAAATAACAATACATTGATTAGAACAGCTTTAAACACCTGCTGAAGTCTCCTTCGTGCTTTTCAGAACCAGTTTGATATTCCTCACTAACAGACCTTGACTCCGTGCTTTGCGCAGCTCTTTTTATACAAGCACTTAAAATCATGTTACATCAGTTGGTGCTGATACCATTGCGCCAATTCAGAACGTCCTTTCCAGTCTACATGACCGCAAACACTGCAGCTCCACTCAACATCCTGGGCACCTGCCAAGACACACACACACACACACACACACACACACACACACACACACACACACACACAGCTAGAGTTAAGTGCTCAGAGCTGTTTTGGCTACTGTCAGCAGATGAGTTATTGAGGGACTTATTTAGTGCTGATTAGATTTGGGTTTATGTATCAGCCTTAACTGGATTGCGCTGGTTTTACTACAATTACCTTTTTGTTGATGATTGATCAGCTGTGTCCTTGACTAAGTATTCTCAACTCCTACCATTTCCACAAGATCAGTTCTCCGTCAATCGTTTCCTTATTTAAACTCCAACGTCTTCTCTCTTCTTTTGTCTTTCCTATCCTCTCTTCCCATTATCATCATCATCATCATCATCATGTGTATCCACAGCTGAGTGCTACAGGTCTTCTGGGGAGTACCGAGCTGAGTGTCGGCACAGCTATCGCTTGTTTTCTAGCGCAGGAAGGGGCTGACGTCAACTACGCCAACCACAAGGGCAAGAGTCCCCTGGACCTGGTGGCAGACAGCGCCATGCTGCAGCTCATCAAGAGCTTCTCTGAGAAACACAGGTACATGTCTGTAAAAGCAGCGCTAAAATTCACAATGCCTTTGAATAATATGTAGCATGTGTAATGTTCACACTGTTCTGTTTGAAGCTTTACATGTTAATTAACTATGAATTTAAAAACTGGACAGAAATCAGCTGCTACAAAGAAAGGTGTTGGTGTTTGGGAATCACTAGAGTTTAAAAATGCCCTCGGTGTTGTGCGTCGTTAAAGCTGTTTGTTGTCTGTCAGGTTGCAGCGTCTGCAGGCCATCACATGTGGACAGGGCCTGAACAGCGCCAGCCTGCGGCGGGTCCACACGACGCCCAACACCATGACCAACCTGGTTCTTCCCACACCACCGGGGCCCAGCGAATGCCTCATCTGCTCCGAGCTGGCTCTGCTGGTTCTCTTCTGCCCCTGCCAGCACAGTGTGGCCTGTGAAGGTGGGTGGAGGCTGGAGTTAGAGGAGGGAGCTGTGATGGCCATCGGAGCCTTGTCTTGTTAAATGTTAAATAACTTGGACAAAGTATTTGTACTGTAGATATATTGTTTGTCAAATTGCATTCTATTTGCATCTCTTCTGCATCTCCTTGCTGACGTTGACTTTGTCTGAACAGAGTGTGCTCATCGAATGAAGAAATGCATCAAATGCCAAGTCACAATCACCAAGAAAATTAGACAAGGTAAGAAGAATCCTGTTATTCTTGATATCTAGGATGCGTTATTGGACACGGATATAACAGGAAGTGTTCAGACAAAACAGTACAGGTCTTCTATATATATTCATGTTTGAGACAAAAATATTCCTTTTCCAGCATGTACTGAAGAATAGTGACTTCTTTTATTTCTGGGATTGTTTGTCTTTTAAATACAGCAAACTTTTTAAAATCTAAATTATTACCTGTACTTTCTAAATGGTTTACTGGGTCCATCTTTGTTAAAGCAATTTTTAAATGATTGCATTGCTTTGAAATCTCCCCTCCCACCCCCACCCCCACCCCCAGACCAAACAGAGGTGGACTGCAGCCCCGGCACCGAGAACTCGGAGCAGCACAACCTGCTGGAGCAGCTTCAGTCTCGCTACCGCCAGATGGAGGAGCGGATCACCTGCCCCATCTGCATCGACAACCACATCAAGCTGGTCTTCCAGTGCGGACACGCCTCCTGCATCGACTGCAGCGCCGCGCTCAAGACCTGCCCGATCTGCCGGCAGACCATCCGTGAGCGGATCCAGTTATTCGTCTGAGCTTTTCTGTCCCCTCGGCTCTTAATGATCCAAAGAGGATGTGGGGAGGGGGCTGGAGAGAAGTGGGAGGGGGCAGCTGTTACCTTTGAAGACCCAGTGACCTGTATCTGCCTGTGGCACCCTCCTGCTCAACCCCCAGCCCCATGATCAAATACTCACTAAGCCCATAGGTTGCTTTACTGTAAGACGCTGTGTTACATCGCTGAGAGTCCACTGTTTGTTACATTTTGAGTAGTTTCCCTCTCGAGCAGCGCAGGCAGGAACATGTCGATAACTTTAACTTAATTTTCAGCGTCAGAACTGATGTTCAGCAGAGCCCGACGGGAAGCAGACGAGGCAAAGCTGCGAGGCGATGCTGCCACTTTGAATACTCTAATAAGTAGGCCGGGAGAAAAAGGTCCCCCACCCCTTCTTTTCCTCACTCCCGCCCAGCCTCCAATCTGTCCTATCTTTGCTGCTTTAAGTGGATGTCTGTTACCCATCATCCTCTCTGGCTGTCAGGCCTCCTCTGTTTACAAGGCTGCGCAGAATCAGTCCCCCGTCTTCTCGCCCCTCAGCCTGTCCCGTTATTTATGTTTGCTCTCATTTGTACCAATCTCTTAATAATCAGTGTTAGTCTCTGCAGTGGGAGTTGGTATAACTAAAGGCTCTCTATATAGTCCCCAACCACTCGCTTGTATGCAAGGGGAAATACACACTATATATGCATGAATATATGCATATTGTAAAGCTGAAAATGACGTGTTGTCATGGGTGATTCGTTGTTGTTGTTGTTGTTGTTGTTGTTGTTTTATTTCTCTCTGGTTACATTTGTGGTTTTTAATGTACCGATAAGTACAGATTTTTATTTATGTGTGAAAGGTGGTATTACTTAGTAATGTCTTTTATTTTTTCTTTCAGTTGGTGTTTGCTTGGCAAAGATGTTTTTGTTTCTACTGAAATTCACCCCAAGCCTATGTCCTCTACTCAGGGTATCAAACCATTGAAAGCACTTGTGATATCCATAAAAGGTTAAAGATCCCCGCCCAACCACACACACACACACACACACACACACACACACACACACACACACCATTACATTACAGAGCTACAGTGTATCGGGTCATTTTAGTGGAGGGTCACTGAAAGAAAAGGTCATTAATAACCAGTTATAAAGTTGTGCATTTTGACTCAAAACTACAGAAAAAAAAACACTCAGTTCACATTATCAACCTTCAAAATATCATTCTTATTAGTGAGATGAATGTTGGCAAGAAAGTTTATGCGGCAAAACGGATATTTTCCACCCAGAAAAACCCAAAACAAGAAATGTCCCAGAAGCAGCAGTCAGCTTTATCTCTGTGTTGGATTTTGGACAGATAGAATTGTGTTGGTCTGCCTGTTTGTGTCTGAAGTCTGTGCGTCACCTGACAGAGACGCCAACGAGCACCGGGTTCACCGCTCAGAGGAGGAAACTCGTGTTTTGTGGTTTATCCGCCAGATGTATTGTAAGATATAGAATCAGAAGGGCAAAAACATGACATTGTTGTGTTGCACCTCTATGTCCACGTCTCTCCTCCTAGTCTTGTCATGTCAGAAAACCCCCCACCCCCCTTCTCCTCTGGAGTTCTGGATTGTACATCATCTTCATCCTTTCTAATGTCTTGGTGTGTTTTCTTGAAGGGCTTATGCATATGAGAAAAAAAAATCGTATCTATTTTAATCTTTATTTAATTTTTATTTTCTATAATAGACTTCCAGAGACAGGAGGTTTTTCTTTTTGTCTTCATTAGATCCCAAATTTTGGGAGAGCCAATGTTAAAAGATGTACAATTGAATGTCGGGGAAAAAAATGTAACCTGTCTCACTCTGCCTTTTTTTATGTGTAAAGACAAAAAAAAAAAAAAAAAAAAAAAAAAAAAAGATGTAAGAGAAGAAGCTGGAGAGACTGAGACGTGTTTACCACGAGGTTTACTTTGAGGAAAGAACTTTTACATCAGTGCCAAATCGCATGAGGATGTGCATGGGCATGCACACCCGAATTTATGTAGACGCACTATGCTAAACCCCTCCAAGCTCAAGTGAGGGTTCAATTATTCCAGCAGTGTGAAGTAAACTAAAAGCAAACTTTAAATGTTACAATTTTATTTAGTTCAAAATCAAAAGTATTATCTCGGCACACTCAGTTACTGGTGTTAGAAGTTGAGCTAATGGTGTTAGCCTCCTAACTTTAGCTGTAGTGCTCTGAACCTCATGTTCTCAACGACAAGTGATGCAACACTCACCAAGTCCCATATTGTTTGGAGCTTTTTACAAGTATATATATTTATATTCTGTGAGACATTATGAATCAAGGGACAAGTTTCTTACAGAAATTTCAACATTTTAAGGATTGTTTATTGGTGTTCTAAATTGATGGGTTTACAGGCAAAGGCAATAATGTTTTAGAAAAATGGGGAAGATGTTTGAGTTCTTTTTTTTTTTTCTCCCCCTTGAGGAGGTGGCTGTGAGGGCGGGAAACAATTTATGTATAAAAACACAATTAAAGCAGCAAATGTTACTATTGGTGTTTGTACAGTTCAGCTCTTGGAGTTCTGATGTTGGCCTTACTGTCCATTCCTCCTCTGTTGATGTTTTTTCAGTTGTATTCTGTACAAAAGTATTTTGCAATAAATATGGAACTGTTTTCTAAGGACTTGGTCTTTTGATATATATATATATATATATATATATATTTCAGGATCTTCTGATATGAAATTTGAAATGGTCTCATAAATGAAAAACCGTACTGCAGACAAGTGACAAAAAAATCCTTTATTCAAAAAAATCATAGTCACTGATGACAGTTTAATATCTTTCTAGATTAAGACATTAAGGCAGATAACTACTAAAAAATGGCACAATGGTGAAGATGTTTGGTAGCATCTATCTCACTATTATTAACGTTTGCATTATGATATGTAATATTAGTAATATTTCATGACCCATTTCACATTCACACCCCCCACATGAGATCCTCCTCAGCTCAGGTGAATAGCAGGCGAGCAGGTTGCTTGCTGTAACCCATTTAGGCTGGCCAGTGTCTGCAGCGTCTCCAGTTAAATGCTGCTGTGTGCTGCGTCTTAGTCTTAATTGTGTTACGGCTCAGATGGCTTTGGCATATGACTCAGCGCTTTAGCAGTGACGTCCTCTCTGAGGACAGCATGACAGCTTTGTGTACTAACAACGCCACAACAATCTGCAACAAATGTCTTGTTTTTGCATTCAGTCTAACACTAGTGGGATGTGGTAATATACAGTAAAGAAAGCGGAATTCTGTCAGGACAGTTTGGTGGACTAAAAGTTATTATTTAGCAACTCAAAAACATACAAAACTAAATATTTCTATATTTAAATACTTACATGTGTCCAGTTATTGTTTATATATTAAGAAACAAGTTGCATCACTGACAAAACATCTTTCAGTGTTCAAAATACAGTCCCATATTGCTATATATGTCCTAAATCCTTCTTCAGATGAAAAAATATTTGCACATATTCCAAAAGAGTTACATGTTGTAATTTAATGGTGATAGACATCCAACAAAATCAATACAAATGCTCCTTATATGTTTTCATCTTAACTTTTGAAATATGGCATGAATATGAAACATGAAGTGTCCCGTCACAATCACATGGAACTCTAAAGGGGTAACCTTTTAAAGGCAGATAAAGTGGATGAAATCTATTTTAGTGGTGATACATTTTCCAGAAGAAGAAATACATTTCAAAACTAGGAATAGCCATTAAAAAATGTTAAGGCAACTTTGAAAAATTGGTAAGCCTATATTAACATTTTTCCTTCAAAAATGACATTTACACACACTGAGTTGTTTCAGATCAGTTTGGAATGAAATTGTTAAAACTGTCCTGTTTGGTTTGATAATTTCTTGCTATTTGCTATTTTTCTGTTGAATGAATGTATTCATGCTTTATACTGTTGACAAAATTAAATTTAAATGTACTCACAGTTTACAACCTAATACTCATCCGATAAAAAAAAATAGTATTTACATATCTATATGTTCATTCCTGTCATTATAAAGATTTTTTCTATTTTTATAACCCAATAAGTGCTTTTAATCATTATATTCATACATAATATATAATCTTCTGTCAAATGTCCTCTTGATGTTGTTTTTAATTCTATCTGCTTGGTATATTTGTATATCTGTTCATGTTTATGTCTGTGTTTATTTCTGTTATAAGGAACAACAGGAGGTCATCATAACACATAAAATCTAATCCAACCCCATAAACTCCTCTCCGACACTTCAAATACACGTAACTTTCAAAGCTTCACAAAAGTGTTTTTACAGGTAAGGTGTTCCTATTATATTGTCCACCTCATGTGTGTCAGAGCAGCAGAGCTTGTGTGGACAGGATGCGATGAGAGCACCATCTAGTGGTACATGTAAAATCAAAGTAATGAATAGTGCTTCCTGTTTTGTAACCTCACTAATTATAACCTCGCCGAACAGGAAACCACATTCTCTCAGAAAACACGAATGTCCGTGGAGCTCACCACCTGACTGTGAGCAAGTCATTCTTAAAAGATATATTGTTTTCTAAAGGTTTTTCCATTTTGCAGTTGTTCGCCACCCAATTTTCACCACCACACACGCACACGTTACGATTTACATCCATCCTGTTTTCTTCAGTGGAGTGAATGTGGAGCTGGGAGTCACTTTCAACAGGTAAAGAGAGAAGAGGAACATCAGCGCCTCAGGTATCCTACAGGGGGCGCACTTGCTCAAAGATCAGCCCCACATGTGCTGGCGGCCTCTCCTATCAAGCCACTGACTGATTTTCCCCTCAATGTTTCCTGCATTTACTGCTCTGACACACAGGTCATTCACATCAACACAATGTGTCCCTCTCGTATCCTCTCGTATCTTGCTGGTGTTCTCTGCCGGCTTCACCTCCTTTGTGTTTGCCACTGCCTCCGGTCTTCGTGCTAAGCTAAGCTCACGGGCTGCATGTCTCTCACACAGACACCAGACCTCATCGAACTCTTAAGGGAATAACGGACATATTTTGATGTGTATGAACGCTTCTCGTCCCGGGATGGGATGGGTGAACATAGGCTCACTTTTTTTCTACTTGGTCATAAATTAGCATTTAAGTAAAACTGTCAAACCTTTCCTACAGTGCATTAATGCTTTTTAATTGGTTCCTGACACAACCAGGAAGAGACGAATTACCCACAGGATGTTGAGAGATGTTACAGTTTTATTTAAAGCTTTTCTGGTTACGTTATCTGGTCACTGTTCTCTGTCACTTGTTCCTGTTTTCTTTCTGAGAAAAAAAAAAAACAATGTGGGTGTAAAGATAATAAAGGGGAAATTATGTAGTTCTGAGGTTTTACATGATTCACACCAGATCCTGAATCTTTACTAAGTGTTACTGACTTGTTGTTTCCCAACTTTTGTCTTAATGACATCTGAACAGACTCTGGCTGGTGGTTTGTATTCCAACTAGATGCTGCCTTTGTAGCTTTGACTGGAACATTTTAATTGACAGAATTAAGCTGTTTAAGGGAATAATTTGGCCTCTTAGTCTTAGGCCTGATTGATTTTGGTCTTTTCATATGATTTATCAACAATAAGAAAATGTGTTATGTCACCCTTATTCTTTAAAGGTTCCCTTTGGAGTTTCTGACCTCTAGTAGTGCTATTGAGCTGTTGTAAAGGTCAATATAACTTTTGTTTGTTTAAAAGAAAAAGTCCACAGAGCGTCTTTAGTTGATCTCCGTGAGGAAACTGACCCAGAATGGAGCAACAGAGCAGCATCCGTAAAGATGGTAGAGATTGAAGCAGGATCCCTTGGCGGACACGTTTTCCCATGCTGCCTCAGATTCCAGTTTTAGGTTTTCGGCAAGTTGTACTGGTTGGTTGGCTCAGACATTCAATATGTTTGCACTTTTGCCTGGTTACAGTGAACAACAGGTGCAGTTAGTTTGCATGTTATATTCACTGTTGACCTCAGGAACACATACCTGTGATAACATATTCTGAATTTAAAGTTCACTTTCCTGAGGAGGTCAGTGGGATACGGTTGAAAGCTCTGGAAAGTGAACCTTGAGTTTTGAATATTTTATCACAGGTCGGTGGTAAAAGGCACTGCTTTCATTAAAATGTTTGAGGAAACTCGATACCACACGTAATCTCACTTTACATGAGCTGTTGTAGAACTGGGTTCGTGTTTGGCACCTCAAAATAATTATTTCTCTCTGTCTTCTGGCACATAAGTAAATAAAAAACACATTTAACACTCACTTCATAAATGATCGAGATAATTTTTCTGCCTCTTGAGGCGGTGTAATAATGCCTGTTTCTAGAAAAAAAAAAAAAGAGAATTCAGGACAGCATTTATATCTGGTTAAATCTGGTTAGCATGTGTAAATGTACTGAATGAAAGCTGTAGACAGATCCATTAACCCCTGAGAATCAGATGTTTGTAACAACAAACACCCAGAGTGAGTCCACATTTACTCCTCCAGTGTTATCATTAGACTGTGTAACAAACATCTTTGGAATTTTCTGTTTTAAAAAACCTCAAACATCAGGGCCCTGTGTTGATTATTGCTTGATTATTCATCACACTTTGCTCCTCTTCGTCCCCAGAACATTATACAGTTAGCAGGTTTAGATGTTTTGGTGGAAAATACCATAAGATGCCGGGACTGTTCCGTAGCTTAGGTTTTAGTGAATCGACTCCCCTGCAGCAGGAAGGAACCAGCAATTCAAGATGAGGTGGCTTTGTTTACACTGTCACTAAACACCTGTTGTTCCATCAACAAGTTGCGCTGCATCAGTTGCTTTTCATTGCAAATTTGAGTGAAAAATCACCAGCAGTTAAACAGAGGATTTTTTTTTAAACAACACTTAAGCAGAGGATTTGCTGATGTGGTTTGTGTCATGAAACTGGGTGGTTTGGGTGGAGGGAGACGGTGCTGTTTTGTATTGTTTGTCGTGAATTCACTCCCATGGGGTCCCAGGTTTCATCTTGCAGCCGCTCATCTGATGGAAAAGAGCAGATGTTGATTTTTGAGCATTAGTTTACAAAGTCAGATGAGCCTGATAAAATAACTGACATTAAATAAGACAAAGGGCAGAAGGAGAGGAGGAAGAATCCTCCACCCAAAACCACACAAACAACAGCTTCAAGCCAAATAGTGAGAATTATGTGCATCAATCGTCTATTCCACTGCATTTTTAAGCATTATTACATCATGATAAAGATTTATTAAAATGAAAATGTTCGGTTCATCACTACAACACTTCATTATGCCATTAGTTTTTCTCAAATCGGTCAAATGTCTGCAGGATTGATATGTTTGTGAACATATACAGTACTTATCCCTCACCAATTAGCCTACTGATACTGAGATTTCTGGGAATTTTTAAACTCGTTGTTATTGAGAAACCTTTTTGCTCCTTTAGGTCCCTATTGTCATCAGGGTTATCTTGGATTAGGTTTTGACACTACAAATGAACTGAATAACAGAAAACCTCTAGTACAAACTGTTGGTGTGGAGTCACAATATGTCAGCCTCTGCTGCAATACTAAATTGCAGGCGTGCCCCTTTAACTCTGTGCATGACGGTCATATACTGACTGAAATATACCAAACTATTAGTACAGGCACACAACTAGTAATGTTCTTAGAGTCCCATCCACACCAAAGCAATTTACATTTTTGCCCCATTTTTGTTGTTGAAACATCACAACAACGTACAGCCAACAGGATACATTTTGTGAGAGACAAGAGGTGCATAAATGTCCAAACATGCTAAAAGAATATGTCTTGGACTTTGAGTTAATCTTGACCTTTCTAGACTTGTATCCCTGCTTTGTCTGACTATCGGCACAGGCAATTCTTTGTCACGGGTGGTTAATGATTAACAGTTTAGGGTGCTTTGTTCTACCTTGTATCCCAGTCAGAGTACTGCTACTATAGCAAAAATGTGCAAAAGTTATGGATAATATAAAAGCTTGTGTACATGTTGCCTTTGAAATGATGAGCCTGTAAGCACCTTGTTTTTCTCCCTCTCCCTGCTCCCTCCATCCTCTCAGGCTGGCTGCAGGCACCTGGTTGCTATGATGGGATTCCCACTGATGCAATATCAGCTCAACTCTCTGGGTACATGAGCATAGTCTAATTTAAGCCTGAGGTGTTTTTGCTAACGATACACCAGCAGTTATGAAAAGACAGTGAGGAGGCAGTTTGCAGATCATTTTTATGTGATTCCACAATTGCTAAAACATACATATCACAATTTTTCTTCCACTTAAACTGCTCTAATGTGACAATAAGTCACCTGAACAGCCATGTTCCGATGCATATAGCCTTCTTTTAACTCCCTGCAGACCAACCCCACCTTTGTGCTGCTACTTAACACTTCAAAAGCCCGCCCATGCCACAACTTGCCAACCCCCCCCCCCCCCCCCCCCCCCCCCCCCCCATCCTGCCCTCATTGTAGTCAACCTGCTGTTGCCTCGGCCAAGAGTGCCTCTGTCACTGTGGATTTGTTAAGAAGGTGGTCATTACATTTCCTATAGGAGAATACAGCCCATATGTAGAGGGACTCACAACAGCAGATGGGTAAACTAGATGGGAAGCAGGTTAATTAAGGCCTGATGACATACTGATGATATCAGGGTGTTGCCCTTTCTTCTGAGATTACCAAATTTAAACGGAAATATACTGTGGGGTGTTAAAGTCCAACCTGTTAGATTGTTTGGAAACCATACATCATATCCGATTATGTCCCACAAAGATCCCTTTGCAGGGACATTTTCTCATCCATTTCTTAAAACATACAACACTTTTTTTAAAATTGATTTCCATACATTGTTTTCACCAATCAGTTCAGTTCAGAGTCACCGATCGTCATCCCTGTCGGTTAACTCGTACAAACTTTAGGAGGCAAAAGTTGTCTTGGTTATGTATGCTGCTAAAGCCAGTTTTGCATCTTAGTTTGATTTGAACAAAAGAGGTCAGGAAGAGACCTGAGCCCGACAGAGCAGCCTTGTCTCCTGCAGCTGGTAGAGCATCCGCTCACTGAATGAGTGATGCAAAGTTATTTGCATAGGAAAATACAAGTGGAGTCTGGGTGTAGGGGAGTTGGAGTGTGACCCTACACTGGATGATTCAGTTTCCAAACTGAATTTCAACAACAAATCATGTACACTGATAGTGTACTGTGCCATATAGAGAAATTAGTATTACATGTTGTTTTACAATTGTATTAAATAATAGTGTGACTTCAGCATCTTTTGTGGCTGCTAATGTTAATTTGAGGAGATTGATAAATACAGGCTATGATAAAAGAGTTACTAACAAACACTGGGAAAGCAGGTTCACAAAGACATTTTTATTTCGACTACTACAACAAAACCTGTGGCTCAGTAGCTGCAGCTCTGCTGGGGGACGCACCACCTCGCCCCTCTCACAGAGGCCGACTGATTTGCCTCTGATGCAAATATCAACTGAAGACGTGCTGCAGTGATGACGCAGCTCAGACAGCAGAGAAAATTTGCTTCAGGCAAAGGAGAGAGAGAGGTTTTCAGTGTTAGACAGGGCTTTTCTGTTCACCTGGTGAAACTTCTTACTGAATGCCTCATTATGCCATGGTAGTTTTTCAACCATTATTACCTTAATGATCTCAAATACATCCTACATATGAGTCATGTTAGGAGATCTGTATACTTACTGACATTAAAATAGTAATGTTTGGATCATCTTCACGTCATTTTCAGACAACTGACTGCTGTAATAATACAATTGTTACTTGTTTAACTATTAAAGTGGTACACCCTTTCCTAGTAGATGTATTTTCTGACACGACCTGTGCTGCTCTTTCGATTCTTCTACTTCCCTGAGATCACGTGTCAGCCAATCAGGAAATCTATGTTATTTTGATTTCGAGCCAACAAGAAAATAGATGTTATTGGTTGATCAAAAAACACAACAGGAACAGTTGCCTGTTTTACTTGTACTGATGTCACTTTGTATGAACTGCTTCGTTTTGACAACAGCCTCAGGACGGGTACATTTCTGTTTGTCTAGAAATACTGTTCGACTGTGCAACCGCTTTAAAAACCTCAATCTCTCATTTTTACATGTTTATTTCCAGCGGTGGTGAGTAAACAAGACACAGCATGTAATTAATGCTTCCGGTCTTTGTGCTAAGCTAGGCTAACATGTTGTATGTACTGAACACATGATGAAAGCGATATCTTCTTAAGCAGGGCAAGAACAGGGGTATTTCCCTGAATGTTGGACTGTTCCTTTAAAGTGCGCGGCCTGTCTCAGTACCGGAAGTAAGTGCTGTGGCTGTTACACACCTTCCCTAAAAATAATACATGAAGGACAGTAAGGTTTTGTGAATAGATACGCAGTTCTGATTACTTGTTCTATGATGATAATAACAGTGTGAATGAAGTTCCATAAACACACATGTGCACACACAGCTTCCTTTGAAGTGTGTGTGTGTATGTTGGCGTGGTCTCTGTCTGCGGTCCCCCCCGCCCCCCACCCCACATGAATAGAGCCGGGCCTTGTGCAGTCGACAGCTGTCTCCTTTGAACGCCAGAAGACAAAAAAGCCTTAAATCCAGCGACCTCCCCCTTTCATGTGTTCATCTGATACCGCTCTTCCTCACCTTACTGTCACTCCATTCAGCTCTGCGGCCCGAGGCTGCAGCTCATTACCACACCGTGTTCAACCTCTGGAGCCCGTGGATTCATTCTGAATATTTCCGAGGAACGAAAAAAATAAAGCTTTCAGAGAGAACAAAGTGCAGCTGCGTTGGAAATGAGCAGTGCTTTTGTACCATCAGAATGCTTCTTAGCTGCTGATGTTAAAGGTTGTGGGTTTGGTGCTCTGTAGATTAAAAATTGTCCTCTGATGAAAAAAGATAAACACCAAAGACACAAACTTTAACTCTGACTTATATCCACTCGAAATGTATTATTTGTCTGGTACTCCCGCTTTTCCTTACAAAATGAATCATAAAATGTGGATGTTATGCCAATGATAAAGAACTGTTTGATTAAAGTGTAAACTGTTAGGAATTTTGCAACACTAAAGTAGAATATGAACTAAGGCAGGTCCTGCACTATTACAATACCCATTCTTCTGGTGAAGCCTTATAGAGGACTCCTGGCTCAAAAGATAAGTAATATTTTTGTTTTATTACATTTTCGTCTTCCTTTATTTTCAAGCTCTCATGGTATGTTTTTCTACATGAAGTTGTGTTTAATCAAATAACCAAAAACCAATTAACACACAGAAACACCCCCCCCCCCCCCTCCCCACCTGATGCAGGTGAGATACAACATGCACCAGGAGAAAGTAAGCAAATACAGCATGAGATTCTCCTGGCTAGGCTAGGTAACCTCATAATCAGTGCAACAAGTCATTTATTCTTTCTGTAGCTAATTTTATTAGCCAAATATGTCCAAAAAAAGAAAAAAAGAAAAAAAAGAACTTGATATTATTTTATTTTATCTGACAGTGTTTATTCTTAAGTGTCAAGATTTGTTTAGTTCAAGCACTAGTTTGCTGAGACATCTACTTATGAGTACCTCCGTGACGGAGAAATAACTGGCAGCAAATCCCTAAAAGACAAGTTTTTATTTTGGCTTGGTCTACTAAGTTACACTTAACCAAGTCTTCTCCTCACTATGCCTCCCATATACCTCATGCCCTCTGAGGGAAAAAAAGCCATAGATGAAAGCTAAAAATAGTATATTCGGAAGAATAATGGGGAGTCTTGGTGGTGTGTGTGATAACCCAGGCGGTCAGCCCTCCTTGTGTCCGACTGCCTCCCATTCACTGAGGGTAATTAGAAAATCCTCAGAGCAGGATCTCTGCTTGGCTCTGTGTGTGTGTTTGTGTGTGCGTAAGGAGGCTGAGACCCAACACTGTACCAGGCAAAGGTTTCCACCGAACTGTTCTTGCATAACTCAGTGAGTGATAACAACGGTGCATTCCTCTCAACACACATCACAGCTGCCAACATCTTTGCCTTGGTTTTTCCCAGTTCATGTTCAAATACAGTCTGTCTCCCAGCCCTGGATGATCTGCAGAGTAGGTCCCATTCTGTGCCATTAAAGAGGAGGTAGGAGTTAAGGAGATGTGTTTGAAGATTACCTCTCTGCCTGCTTTGTCTAGAAGAGATGGAGAGGTTGGGTGATCTCCCGGGGCAGAGGTCACGCTCATCAAGAGGTAGGTCAGCTGGGGTTAAAGCCGAAGGTGTTCCCACTACTGTTGAGTGGCTGCACCGTCCAACCTGATGGGAAACAGACTGGAAATAGAGCGTGGACGTTTGACTTGCGAGAAATGCTCAGACAGGGGCTTTGTTGGCAAACACTGCTTATATTTATCCTTAAGAAGCTGGTGTAGTGTGTGCATTTGGAGGCACAGTGAATAGATACTCATGTGAGTGCTTTTGCTAATTTCAAGCTGTGTTTATGCAGCACTGGATGTGTTTTGAGCTCTTTTTGACTGCAGATGTTGACTCAAAGCCTCTTCCTGAATGATCAGAGATTTGAATCTATAAACGCACTGCTATGCACAGTGCACTGGCTATGAAACACCAGCATCACAGCAGGTCAGTGCATACACTCTGCTCGCCAAAACGCCACCTTCACCCTCAACACTTTGTTACCCATCACTGTTCAATGAACAGCTGGTCTCCATGGCACCTGCTCTCCCATAGGCTCTCATGGGACCGTGTTGCACCTAGCTGCTTCTTTCTGATTGGCTGGAAGGACTAGATGAACCTACTAGCCTGGCGTCTGGGGACTGCAATGTTGACAGAGCGGCGCCCAAATCCAGAGGGTGTGTCTGAGGGTTGTAAAACCCTGGCGGAGCTTTGAGAAAGCCGATGTGCTCAGTGTGTTAATGTGTAGCTCTCTTGTAGTGACGGGTCTGTGTAGCATAGACACTCAGCAAATGTTTAGGCCTGTGGACTTTGATACTTATTCCTTCCTGATTCATTCAAAAGAATGAAATCTGCCAATCATTCACTTGCATACCGACCTGTATGAATTCAGAACAGATGCTGAGTCAGTCTGATGTCTGTATTTAGCAGTATTCAGCTTCCACCTTTCTAACTTAACACTTTGTATACAGTAAGTCAAATATTTTGTGACAATAGAAAATACATTACATTGCACTGATGATCTTGACCTACCTGAAGTTGACCTACAGAGGATTAGCACATAGTATTAACACTTTCACCATCTACATGTTTTATACAGTGGGTGCATTTCTGCAAATTCTTCTTCACGTTGAGCTCAGGCCTCGTGAATCATTAGATGTATAGCGACAAAGTTGCACCACATAGTCTAATCAGGGCACCAGAAAACGAGTTTCCTCTAAAATATCCACTCAACAACTTCTTTCATCATTTACCGTTGGTGAACTTGAGGGTTCACAAACAGACACACAAACAGAAACCTCAGATGTAACCAAAGTCATTAACTTGAGCTGCATAGATAAGATATGCAGCACTTTTACATAAGCCAGTCAGTGACACTTTCCTTTTTGAAGAACTTGTCTAAGAAATCAGTGCTTCTCATTCCAGATCAGATGAGGTTCAGGTTGACCATAATAACCAGTAATAAGGAGAATAATCACTAAGAATCGCTGCTTTTCCTACTTTTTAAAATCTCTTTTCTGATATTGTCCTTGAATAATGTTGTCGTTTTGAGTGGGCAGGTTGAAGCTCTTGGTATCTCCCTGCCCACCACACTGCTTAGGTCAGATGTGTATTTTGGCTGTGGCCATCAGCATTACCAAGAACAGTAAATTTCTCTGAGCTATAAATCTCACTTAATTGCAACTTTTCAACATTGCTCAGCAGTAATTGCCTGCCAACGGACAGTGATGAGAAACAATGCTTTCATGACGGTTTTATATGCTGAGGTCCTGCAGAAACACTTATAGCAGCGAAAAGTAGTTTGATAAAAGTATTTGCCTCTTTTTTTTTTGGCCCTTTTTGTAAGGGGACTTTTTGGGGCACATATAATGTTTTTCAATTAAGATATAGCAAGGTAATTATCTTAAACATACAAGACTATCATTGACAGCTTCTACCTACTGTTACACTTGATTTAATGTGGTGTGCAGTTGGGTTGGATATGCGGGGAAATCTGCTGCATTGCTTAAACAAAAACAGAGAAAAGGGATGTTTTACAGTGAAGGTCACTGGAAGATTTGTTCTGATTTATTCTGTTTTCAGTTAAGCAAACGATGCAGGAAGAGCTGGGTAGAGTTCAGGGAAATGTGGTCATATGCTAATTACACAGAGGCATTGCTGTCTATTTGACAATGATTTATTTATTCTTAAAAAGCCACACTTGCATGTTTAACCAGATTCAACTTCGCTCACTGACTTCTGGTCTTCTTTAGTCTGATATAATCTATGTCTTTGTTTTTGTCGTGGCCCTCACCCTGACACACAGAGGAAGTGGATCGGTGCAGTACAGGTGAGGAGTTGGGGGGCGGGGGGGGATGTTTCTGCCTTGGTAACTGGTCCCAGTGGGTCACTTCCTGCCTGCACATTCACCTGAACCCTGCCTCCCCAGAGAGCCTCCACATCACAAACACATCTTGCATCATTAGCAGGGCCTGCTGTTACCCTGCAGCCAGACCCCATGATACACTCTGTGGGAGAGATCAGTCATTACCCAACACACAGTGAACGCACTACACATGTCACGGCTTCATATCAAACACTAAGACAGTAAGATGTAGCTTTACATTAAAGGTTGTAATATTATAAAGGAGAACTGGCAATAACAGAAACAGTAATAATTGCATTAAACTGAGGTCAGACTTATCTTATATCAAAGATATCGCCGATCACCTTAAAATATAATGTCAGCATCAATCTAAAAAGTTGTATGACCCTTAAGAACTCGCTTATCAATCCAGTCCATAGTTTTTGTCTTGTTGTTTGGTAATGCGCATTTCATGTCCCATTGTGGAGATTGCCCTTAAGATTTGTCGTGGCCACCTGGTTCAAGTTTAATAACTTAAAATAAAGGTAAAGTATCAAGCCATTAATAGTGTGTATGCAGTAAATTAAGCTCACAAATACAGCTTTATCCAAGATCTCTCATAAATGTATTGATGTTAAAACGGATGTTAGTGATGTTTAAAGTAATGAAATCCATCATTGGTTACCCCCAGAGCAGCTACAGATGCTGATTCCCTTTAGATATCCTCTACTTTTTTGGCTTCTGACCAAAAGAAAAGTCTACTTAGACCCTTTGCCACTGGTTCCTAGTTGTCCACTTGTTTGTGACCACTTTAATCTTGAAGACAAAGATTGAGGCATAATGATACTCAGTGGCTTCATTTACAGAGCCAGCGTCTAGTGACGCTCAATGAATTTAGGTGGGTTCCCTCTGATGTAGTCACATGTAGCGCTTTTCTCAGGGAATTTACCTGCGTGTCAAATGGAAAAATTTAGTTCCTCTGCCCTGGTTCCTGAATTCCAAAAAAGTCCCTGCTCCAGATGTAGAACTTTCTGATAGTTTGGAAACAATTGGGGCAAAGTTTGAAGGTTTAACCTTGAAGCTGCTACAACAACAGCAGCATTCATTCAGACAGTGAGTACCCCCTGCCAGTAGTATCGATATTAGGACGAGGGGAGGAAATTTCTTGTAATGTTTATTGACTTAGTTCCATGGACTACTCACTCTAGTACCATTTGGTTGAAAAGGGCTAATTGTTGCCTTACTTTCAAAAATGAACAGAATATTCCTGTTACCATTTCAAATGAACAGTAGCTTCAAATGCAGGGAATATAAATCCTACTGGCAAGTGGAAGCAGTAATGTTTTTTCATGCTTGGTAACCATTTAGGCTAAACCTGACACTTTTGCCATGTTTCATATAACACCAATGCTTTTCTAAACCACCTGTGATTCTTATACAAAATGTTTGGCATAAAAACAGTTTACTGGCCTGACCTTGACCTAAATGGAAATGCAATTGTAAAGCTTTCCAGCTAATGTAGTAACTATAAATTCACACACGGTTATTGACAAATGACCCCAATGATTATCAGCTGTATGTACAACTGTGGAGAATGATGTTTCCCTTTTTAAATGACCTCTGCACTGAGGACTCAGACGGCTTGCGCAACGCGCACTAGTGCCATTCAACATTTGTCATGCCCACATGAACGTCCACATAAACTAAAGCATATAGCTCTTCCTCTGAAAATCATTGTCATTCCCTGCATGTTAATGCCTCAGTAAACACATTACACAGCGAACTAATTACACGAGACCAAACAGAACGTCTTTCGGAAGAATCAGGCAGGTGTGTTTGGAGATGGTACGCTATCATAGCACCTCATAATGCCCTCAAACTGAACACACACAAACCCTTCAAAGCTTGACAATGTCACAGTTGGCCGCGAGGCAGGCGAGGCTGACATGCTATTTAAAGTAGGGCACAATGAACGAGGACCTTGAGGTCAGCATTTACGCTCATTTCCTAAACAAACTGCAACGTCTCGACTGTCAATGACTGAAACTTGACCCTGGCGGCAGTTCTGCAGCTGTGTTTGACAGGCAACAGGAGTCAAACTTTAGAGAGCGAGTGTGTGTGTGTCTGTGTGACTGTTTGACTGTTTAAGAAAGAGATGTTGAACGTTGAACCAACAATAACTTTTAAATGATTTTTCTCTCATATATACATACTGTGACATCAACAATGCATCTTGTTTGCCGCCCATTATACAGTGTTCATTACAGTCCCATCATGCACTTCTCCAGCAAGCTTTATGCCTGTGTTTGAAATCGTTAACTATATAGTACACCATTCAGTGTTTCCACCATATTGTTTTGCTCTAGTGAGAATTATTACAACATGTGTACATGTACAACATATTTGCTTGGAAAAGTCCCCAAATAAATATATTTCAACTCAAAAACATGACATATATCACCTATCACAGCCTAATTTGTGACCATAACAGTTTATTTTTTAATTTTTTTATATTTAACATAAGCTTATCACCTCAGCACCAATGGCATCTTCTGGCAGTGATCCCAGGAAGCAGCGAAAACACTCAGCTTGAAACTCAATACAGCAGTTGGCCACGGAAACAAAACCAAGTGAAGCCTAATGCATCAAATATACAAGTTTAGTGGTTCCCTGACAACTCCAGAGTTACCTAACGTAGTCAGCATTGTGTTAACTTGTCTGGTGAGGGCTTGATTGTAATATAATCTATATGTAGAAATCCTTTCACTCCAGCTTTAAGTGGTGACCAAATTAACCACAGTCTTTTTTTTAACTGTTTACATACAAAATTGACGCATGAACCAGTTGGAAATAAGCGACGCACGGTGTCAGAAGGGTGCGTTCGTAAATTAACTCCGGTGGTGTCTGTGGCTCCTCTGATATAATGATATTATTTCCGTTAACCTGCGTTCATTTTAATTTATTAATAGCAAAACCATTAACGCATTAATTTGGCAGCACTAAGCAGCTAGCAACCAGATCCGCCTGGGAACCAGACGGATTTGGGGGGTCATGTTTTATTTGCTCTGGCCGATATGTCTCGCCCCTCTCCTATTCAGACAAATTTCCTCAGTACTGGTATCTGGCAAGCCAATCACAGCTGTTCATCAATGTGATGACTGACAGAGAGGAGTGCCGTTGAGGCATCTTCATAAATAACCTAGACGTTTTTTTGTGGAACGTTTCACGGCCGGCTACAGCGGCAGTATTAAACAGACTGGAAGGTAAATTTTCTCTAAAAGAAGAACAAACAACTGCGCTTAAACTTCATGTTGATAAAAAATATGTGTTTGCCGTACTTCTGACAGGACTACCGCATGACAAGATGGCGTTTCGTTGCTCTGATTAGTAGTAGCAACAGTTTTACATGGATAATTCCCTTTCCTATTCAATGTCCTTAGTCAGAGAAGGTAACACATAGTGGTGACCTGTGACCTCCAGTTAGGACAGGATTACAGAATTAATCAAGCATCTTATCTCTGATAAACCATGGGATTTCACTGCTGCTTCCCACTTAAGTTGTATTTTCTTTAATATGAGTGAATGAGTCCCACGCCGTGTTTTTGTCAATCAGCCAATATGGCGACAGAGAGGGCATAACTTGGAACATGGGCCCTGTGTCTGGACTCAAAAACGAGGACATCATGGGTACATGAACTCCTGGCACCTCCTCTGTTTTATGGATTATGTCTATAAGAGAAGAATCACAAATTATGAGATACTCTCTTATTGCATGTGCCAAGTTTTCCTCTTCCACACATAAAAATATTTTGCGATATTTGGGCTATTTGTTCGATATTGTTTTTTTTTAATTCACATATTTTTTTGTGAACAACTGTCAAAAAGGAAGAAAAAAGAAAGAAAAAAGGAACCACCTCCCCAACCCCTACCCACCTGCATGCCTAAACTCAGCCAGGAGTCTTACTGACGTCAAGAATACATAGCATATCAAAACACCAACATTGTAAGATTAGAAGCTAACCACTATAGCAATTCTTAACTGGAAGTAAAAATGTAATATTTTTTTTTTTATTTGCCTGACTAGAATTGTCTTTAGCACTGTTAACCAGAATGTCAAGTAGAGTTTGGATGTTTCCTACTCAAAGCTCATTTTATTTTTCTGCTGCAGTAATTCAGTAATAAGACTAGTTGCCAGTGATGATATTTTCCTTATTTAAATATGACCAGTCTTTCCCAACATGAACCAACTCGTTTTAGTTCCTAATCTGCACATAACCATTTTAATTTAAATTTCCATTATAATGCATCAACATTGAAGGAATAATTCATTGAGTAATGTGAACAGTGATATTTTGTAAAATATGAACATTGCATCTAGCAGCAACACCTCTCACATATATGAATATATTTCACACAGTATGAGACGTTATTATTAATAAACATATGTACGTTTAGGTGGGTTTTGATGGACTCTGTATATTACTCCATTTATTTCTTTGCTTGTCACTGATGGCAGACGGATCACAGCGGCAGTTTGTTTCTAAACCAGGAGATGAGCCAAACAGGTGTGTTGTGGAATAAGATGCAGTAATAATTGGTGTGCCTCACTCCGCTTCTCTATGGCAACTGCCCCATTGGAGATTATGGGATACGGCCGCACCATCCACACACACCATCCTGCCCTAAATCCTTTGGGGCCAATTACCCGCGGCTGGTGGCAGGCCACAAGTCAGAGCACGGCTGTGGCTGCTAGACCGCTTGTGTGCACGCTGCTCCCTTGGTGATTCTCTGGCTTTGTGAAAAGAAATGACGCTTTCTTCTCACAACCAGACAAAGAGAAAAATTCAATAGACAGTTTTAAATATTGTGATGAAGAAACACCTAAAAATGAATGATTCTATATTTTCTTTATCTACAGTGAGGTGGAGAGGGGGCTTTGCTGCCTCTGTAGTGAGGCAGACAGGGAGCTAATTGGCGAGAGACTTGGTAGAAATCAGTGGTTGAGTGCTGATCAGTGTAATGAGGGGTCTTTAAACATCACACCTGGGCTAAATCCTCCAATTTCCTGTAAGACAATGTAAATCTCTGTAATTATCCCAGAATCACCTGAGCAGAAGGGCAGAAAAGGGAGACAGGTGGATAAAAGAACAGAAAAGACTGAACAGACAGATGCTGCATATTGAGTGATAAGGCCTCTAATTTGGGAAAACCTATGAGAACAGCAGCCATTGATGGCTTCACATTATCTGTATGACCATTCAGAGACCATGGAAAGATCATTATTCATTATTCATTACTGATGAATATGTTATACACACAGGATATTGTTCAAGATCAGTTTCATGTGCTGTCTGGTTTACAGTACAAGGTATCTATTTACTACAATAAAAACAAAGTATCAGCATACAGCGTCATCAATGTGGTGTTAGTTATCAGTTACACTGTACATTTACTTGTTTAGTAAATATATATCTATTTGAGTCCTGCATACATATAATGTTCTGACTAACAGTTGTTATGCTAGTGGACTGAATATATGACATGTATTATCCTTAGTGTGTGTATGAGGAACCAAAATATTCCCTAAATTATACCAAAGAGGCAGAAGTTGATACTCCAAAACAATAGCATGCCATAGGAGCGGATCAAAAACTCGATCACTTGTACTCATTGAAATGACTGTGTATTGGTACTGTAATGGTAATGGTTACCTCATAAAGATCTGAGGACTGAAGTGATTTTGAAAGAAACACACTGATTTGAAAAGTCTGACTATGTTACTGTACAACAACAGTAGCGTAACTTTGACAAAATCAGGTGAAATGAGGTAATAGGTAATGATGTGACATAATGATTAATTGTCATCCCTTCACATCCTGATGGTCATATAATGGCACAGTGTTCCTTGAACAAGTATTACGTCAAAGTTAAATGATTAATTCACAGTTGTTGGATATTTTAAGAGCAAACAGCACTCAGACTTAGACTCTCTTGTGTTTTAAAAAGACTTAGTGTGTCCTCCAAGGTCACTTCTTGTGTGTATTGTGATCCTCAGTTGACTAAGCGCCATAAAAACTACATCATGGCTTCAGTTGAAGGCCTGAGGGAAGATACACATCCAGCTTTACTAGTCACCTTGGATTCTGAATGCAGATTAGTGTAGGTCTACATGGAAATGTTCTGCAACAGCATATGTGTAAAGATAAAACAAATATGAGTCATTGCTTTCTTTTTCTTAGTTGGAAAGCTGTGACATGGATCCAGACTGTGCTACACGTCTGCTGTTACATTACTGTAAAGACAAATGCATATGTATAAACGCAGCTGTTCAGTCGCTTTTTAACTCGGTGAAAGATGTTAACAGTTTCACGGTGAGCAAGGTTTTACCTGTCACAGGTTTGCCCCACCTCATCTTTTAATCCCCGGGATATCTGGTCCTGAAGGTACATCCAGTCCACAGACCCATTCAGGATTACAGCGTATCAGTTAAGACATAAAACCAAGAGCCGAAGCTGTGGGAGGTGAGTCACGGAAAAGTCCATCATAAATCACAGGCCAAATTGCAAACTGGGGAAGAAAAAGTATCCCTGCTAACACAGGCAAGTTTAAAAAAAAACTTGTGTGGGTAATTTAAGAATTTGTGGACTGAATTAATAAGGGAATATGGGAAAATTAATAAAGGGCAACAAACGCCGTTGGCACAAGCGTTCAGTCAACCGGATGTTTAAAGAACACAACAAAGAAGACATTCACAAAACCCTCCACAACCCCGAAGCTTAGTTTCTGTGGACTGAATGACATTGTCAGTATTGTCAAAGTTTTCACTGCGAAACAGTCAGTTATCCTGCAAAATACATTTAAGGGATCTCAAGCACAACGTGAAATAAAAGGGATTCAAGGGTTCAAGGGATCCATAATCCACAGTGTGAAGGCTGGATGCAAGCCAAGACTAATGACATGAGGGTGAGAGGTTATACTACATCAAGACCACAAACTATTAATTCAAGAGCACAAATTACTAAATTGTGCGCACAAGTTATTTTCTCCCTCCTCCATGACACCTCCTGGGCTCTGTAAATTTAGGGGGATGCGCCTTGGAGCAAGTTTGAAGTTTGAGCAAGTGTACGCGAGCAGATGTATTTGCTTCTGTGTGTTTGTGTTTGCAGTCTGAGGCTGCTCGGGCAGTGCTTCTGATGGATGTCCTTACATCCTGCCTTGCGTGACCGGCCGGCCAGATAGCCATCAGTACCCAAATAAGTTCAGGCCAGGCCCCTGCGCTTCACTCCAAACCTCATTTGGTATGCAAATGCAAAGCCTAAACAAAGCAAACCTTTCAGAGCAGAGCAATTTACTAACTGCTCCCTTTGAAGAGCCTCCGCTTCACTCAAAAAGCTAACAGGTTACATTTAATGCTTAATCATAGACTTTCTGTCACTATTCACGAGTCTAAGTCTGGTGGTCTGTTAAAGTAGTAAAGTATAGTTTACTACAACTCAATTAATTAAAGTATAGTTTTTTGCAAGTAGCATTTTAATTGACACTGTAGGCTTACATATACCTTAAACATGAAAAGTAAGGATGTTTTTTTTTCATTTTCTGATTTTTTGGGACACTGTGCTACAGTCTGGATGAGGAAAGATAACACAGCCTGAATCAGCTCATTATCCACAGGACAGTTTGAACTGAAGCTCAACACAGAGCTTTATTGTAATAACTATCTTTTAAAGGTAAAACTATTTGATTGGTGGAAGATGAGTGACTTTATTGGAGTTTGGGTCAGTATTTCACAGACTGCTGTTTGTTTTACGACCTCCAGATTCAAACAATCGCCCCTTTTCCCATCTTTGCCAACGTAGTTCAGCAGCAACCCGTGCCACGCCCCTGCTGAAACAGGATACGGCTTTGGCATTGTGCTCATTGTTGAGAGACTAATCCCGACAATTACACCTCGAGACCGAAAGTGGCGGCCTTGCCCAGCATCCAGCCAAGCCCTGTCCAGGCTTTGGATTAGGCCCCTGTTTGGCCCCGGGGGCCGAGAGTCCCACCAGCGCCCTTGTCACTGCTCCCCCATCTCCCACTACTCAAACTGACCCCAAACTGCTGGTGTGTCTTTCTCAAGTTTTAACTCACCTGCACTTTGTTCACCTGCCGCTCTCGCTGTAACCCAGCCGGGTTATTGTTAGGACAGAAAAGGTGTGTGGACACAAAGAGAGGCAGAGGGAAGGCAGGAGAGCAAAGGGCAGGTATTTCAGGTTATGGCGGGCTTATACAGCTGAGAAGTAGGTAAAGGTTTACACATGTGATAATACCTCACAGATACATGCTTTTGAATACTTGGCCCCCACAGAGTGTCGGCCCCATGATTTATTTTCTGTGCTTGGACAGGATGGGTGTGTTCGACAGTTGAGGATGATGGTGGTTTAGCTGTTGTCTGTGTTGTAATAGGAACAGAGGAGGTTGTTCCCACAGAAGCCTGAGCTGACATCATAAAAAACACACAACAAGGTACCTGGGGGCTGATGGGGAGGGCGGAGGTGAGCGAACCGGTGAGGTGGGAGTCGGAGGGTGGGAGGGGTTCGGAGGGGTTTGGAGGGGGGGTTTTCGTCTCAACCACCATTGGCTGAAGACAGCGCGGGGGACACACCTGTGAACGCCAGAGGCTAAGGAGATTGGCTGCGACCTGAAAATTACACCTGTGGGGGGAAAGGGGAGGAGGGGGGTCAGGCTACATGTAAACCAAGCCCTTTACAAATTCAGTCTCTGTCTTCTTGAGGAGCTTAACTGCGAACACCGCCGACGAGAGCTCCTGGAAAAAAACAAGTTCTGCCCGGGCAACAGGAAGAGAGCTGATGCGCTTCAAACTGGTTGGTTTTGTTCCGGGGGTTTGGCCTTTCGTCCGACTCTACGGCTGCATCTACCTGAAAGGGACGGCTTTTCTTTTCTTCCTAACCGCCACTCCAGAGGTCGACTGTCCTTCAGCAGGAGCAGGAAAGAGGAAGACCAGCCAACCGGGCGTCAAGAGCCCTCATACAATGATGCCTCTTGTCTTGGGTTTCTGGCTCGGTGACCACACCTGGGAAAGACTGGGTAAATTCACAAATGTGATCCCTTCTTTGTCTTCATTCTTCTTCTTTAAGACTTGAGCTGTCGTCATAACCTGTTGCTCAGCGACAGTAAGGCTAAAACTTTATGGACATTTGTTCGTCGGCTAAGATCAGGAAATGTGCGGCGAACAAATTAGGTCGTCGTACGAAGCCCTCCGCGATTGTGTGCTGATATAGGAGGGTCTAGGTAGTTTCGATGGGAAGCGAAAATAATGCGTATCGAATTCCAGCTCCTTTTAACCAGAGAGAAAGAAGAGGAAACAATAGAAGCCAACGCTCATTCCTAAACTGGATAGACCAGTTGGGGCAGGTAAAGGCAAACTGCCAGACTTGTCAAAGGATACGGAGACAGAGGCTGACTTCTTCTTTTAGAGCGTTAAAATGCGCTTTACAAGGAGACATGCAGGGTATGAAACAGCTTTAAAGATTAATGATCCTATAGTAATACCTTTATTACTTTAACATTAGTTTAACAATATGTTAAAGTGTTAATTCATATGAGTTCAAAACTCATTTGGCAACTTTTCTCTACAACCTGTTGAACTGTAGAGCCTCGGTTATCTCAAAAGATAACCTGCCTGTTTCAGGTGCTTTTTTAAAAAAAAAAAAAAAAAAAAGGAAGTCTGATGAAGTGGATGTGTGTCGGACGTAAAATGTCTGCTCATCCGTTTTCCTCGCCTCTGAGGTTTGGCTGCATGTTAAGAAACACAGCAGAGTTGGACTTATCGGAGCAGAGAATTTACACTAGATAGAGTTATACATTATTAAGTTTTCGAGGCTGCTCTTGAGATATTTTTAAGCAGACGAGGACTGTTGCAGTCTGGGAAGGAGAAGGGAAAATGGAGGGAAAATGTCGACCGTGTACTGTACAGCGGCGACTGCAGAGCTAGGTGGAAGATTGTGATTGGTGGAAAGAGAAACATTTGTTCATTTCTTTCATACACCTGAATAGCTGCAAGTCACATGAGTGCTAGTCACTCTGCTAGTATATGGCAACAGGGCGGGAAGTGAAGAGTAGAATTTCAACAGAACAGCGAGATTTAATGACTGGGAGGCCAGGCGAAATGGTGGACTGATTTTATGTTGTTTGTTCGTGTTTGAGTCTCAGGTTTGAAATGAAAGGGGACTGCAGGTCTTATCACCTCATAGGGTGAGAGGTTAAGTTAAAGCTGCGGTTTGATTGAGCTGATAGGGTGAATGACACTGCATTATGGGCCTGGGCCATTTAAAAAAGCTAATGCTGTTTATCCTTTTCATTAAGAAGCCATGATGATTAGGTGATATGATAGATATTTTGATATATATGATATATTTTCTTTTTACAGCTTTAAATTAAAAAAAAAATATTTCCTCTTTTTGGCATTTATCAATATCTAATCCACTTTTACAGATGTAATGTTACAATTTGTGCCTCCAGGGAGATGAATATGAAATTATTCATAGCAATAAGAATAATTTTACTTTTGTTTTAAATTCCTTTAAAATCCAGATTTTACTTTTTTACCGTTTTTGAATAGTCAGAACATAAATGCAAAAGGCACCCATCAGTAAGGGGCAGGGGCGGATTGGTAGCTTAAATTAAAATAGAAGTACCGAGAAGAAAGGGAAAAGTTCAGTCCCTTTTCATAATCAAATTTGTTGAATATTTTAGTGAAATATTCAAAACAGAGAGGAGAAAGGACGCTGAGCAAGAGGGAGGAGCTACTTGCTCTAAAATAACAAATGTAAATGTAGTCCATCACTAAGTATACTTTCGGAAACACAACCAAGTAGCTGCAGTGGCACATGGTTGATAAGCAGTATCATGGCCTAAATATCACAGTTACCAGGCTGCTCCTCAGTAGTCTGAAGGCCCAATTAGGTGGCGCTGAGATAAGGTCCGGAGTTAAATAAGGTTTTGGGTTTCCCTGCCATTGTTTTCTCACAAAGACAGCAACTATTGATTAAGGGCCAGGCCAGTTTACCTATCGGGTTGTTGACTTGACGGCGGAGTCACATTCCACCACAGAGGGCAGAGTTACCTGATCACGCCTCACTTCCAACAGGCTAAAAGCGTGGGCAGCACCATGTTCAACAATGGGAATCATTCTGCAGTATATTACCATGAGAGGAGCAGAAGAGGAAGTATTTGGACTAATGAAGGACAAATTGAGACCAAGTCAGTTGGACTTATGGGTTGGTTAGATATTGCGAAAAGGTAACAAAAGACATGCTTTACTTTGATCAGACACTGTTATTTTCACTGCTTGTTTCTACCAGCTAGAATTTTCTGGGCTAATCTTTTTTCACTCTTTCACTTTTTCTCTCTCCATCTTTTCTTCCTCAGAGGGCCTGCAGCACTGGTTTATAATGCTGATGATTAACTAAATAGAGTCTGGGAGAGCAGGTCTGCTTGGCTTTCTCATTTCATGGGGCCTGACTGACCGGGAGGAAGACGGAGCATTCTCAGGCAGCGGGCTGGAAATTCAAGATCTTTTTTCTCTTTCTTTTTCAGCCCCCTCCCTCCAAACGTACTCACTTTACTTTGGTTTTGTTACATTCTTTCCTTGGGGTACCTTTCATGACGGTAAGGTTACAGGTGCATTCTCCATTTTCCTTCTCCACCTTCTTTCCCTGAACTTTTCCCTCCCTTATACTCTCTTTTCTTTCTCTCTCCTTCTCCCTCCCCCTCTCTCTTGTGCTCTACTTTTGCATTGCTTGCAGGATGACTGGAAACCTGTTCTTTCTTAAAGCGCACAATAATGTCTATTATTTTCATTTGGGTTTTTGTTCTGAGGGAAAAATGTAGTCACTTTTGTTAAAGATTTTCAGAAGAGAGGGCTAAATCTCATAGGGGAACTCTCCATTATTAACCTACATGTTAATCAACAAACTATATTGTATATCTAATGCAACTAAATATACAGTATAATGGCTTTTTTGGGTAACTGGATAAAACGCTTATTTAATGTTTAATTTTGAGAATAATAACGTACATTAAAATGTCAGTATGGGGTGTGAGGTTTTCACGCGGTGTACCTGTGAATGATCCACGTTATTCAGTAAACGAGGGTTGTTTCAGTGACCTTCTGCACACACAGCGTTGGCTCAGGTCGAGCCGAGCAGCATTCCATCAGCCTTTCATCACTCAGCAAACACAAAGACAACGGCCACCGATGGAAAACATAAAAAAAATTGGCTTTACACCCTTCCATTCTATAAAAAATCTGATGAAACGGACTTGACAACACCACTTTAATAGAGATAGTATGTTGCAACAGAAACAACACTGGTAACTATATGCTGAGATCTGATGTGAAACTGAAACAACTCCCGGTGGCAAATTTGAGTGCATGTGCGCGACTTGCGGCGTTTGAAATTACTAACTGCCGTGCATTGTGTGAAAAAAGCGGTCCTTCCAACCTTGCCGTGCCATAGATTTAGACTAGTCGGAACAGGTTTGGGCAATCATTAACAACTTCTGTGGCCCAGTCTTCTGTGACAGCGAGTTTAAGCTGAAAACCCCAACCACAACAAGGGCTCAGCCATTATACTACAGAAAGGAGGTCTCCAAATATGGACTTCCCCACTCCTATTTACAGTGCTATTTCTGGGTGATACATGGCTCAGTTTTAGAAACAACTTTGCCACCATAAAACACCATATATTAACCTGATTAGTGGAAATAAAAAGCTGTATACTTTAGTGTATGTTTTGTGTCGAATACTCACTTATTTTATGCTTTCACACTAATTTACTCTAATCATTTAAGGCTGAGTTCCCCTTTTTTCTCTTAGACAAAAGGTATTTGAGGTGAGGTGTACTGCTCACACCCAAATCTGCTTCAGTAGATGTCACATTGATTCGTTTAACTGGTGCTGAAATCACATTATGCTCTACAAACAGACATCCAAACCTTTGTAATAGTAAGTCTTTACACTTTTATTTAGAAATGAAATGTTTAGATGATTATCTCCATCTTACGAGGCAGCATTGGATATCATCACTTTCTCTAATACTGCCTGGTAATGATGATGATAGTCATCTGCGGACTGCAACCAGACAAACCACTTTAGCAGCGTTAGCAGCAACGTGCCCCTGGCCTGGGCCCTGGATCTGCTCAAATACTTGAGCAGCAACCGAAATGGCTCTCAGGATCCATCTTACCTGACAGTGCTGGATTGTACAACTGTTGTTCTAACACTGTCTGGTAACGATGTTTTCTGGGTGACTCTGTGGTCTCCACTGTGACTATGGGATAGTCAAATGTTAAATCCAAAAATGTTGAAATCTTTAAGACTTCTTTGATGTCGTCTTCAAGGGTAATAAGCAGGGTTGCCTCTGTATTGTGAAGTAGCATGGCTGTGGAAAATATTTGTGAAGTGTATCGGGCTCTCTGAAGTTAATTCCAAGAAAAGGTTAGCAGTGTTTACCATAAACTTATCTTTATAGATGCCCCAGGCTGTATGCAGTCAAAAAAAAAAAAAAAAAAAGGGCAGCATAGATGATGTACTGTGTTGACAGAAAGGACATTAGCTTGTGTAAAAATACATGAACATGTCGAAAACAGTTTCACATGACTATTGCGGAAGAATTCCTGTGGGAAATGAGAAAGAGTGGATCTTTTATGCAGTAATGGTGCCAAAGGTCAGCGTTTATGGTTTTTACATACTTCCCTGTCTTTTTTTTTTTTACTTTTATGGCAACCCCACCCCACCCAAGTTAAAGAATAGCAGTCAGTTGACGGTTCCACCGGTCCGGCAGGACCTTATTTCCTTGTTCCCTCCCCTGAACAGCGTTTGTCTTTGTGCTGTGTGGCAGTGATTGGTCCAACTAGCCTTACCTGCGTGGCACATCCTGAAACTGACACATGAGCTCACCTGAAAGTGCTTTACTGGTAAAAAAAAAAAAAAAAAAAAACGGAGCAGGAGACGCTGTGGCCTCCTCCCAGCTTTACAAGCCCTTATCCACAAAAAAGCAATCAAATGATACCTTAAGTAGACACAAAATGGAGTCTCTACAACAAAAATGTACTTAATGGATAGAATGTAAGACCTACTGGTTTCTTGCACAATGTTGAACAATTTTCACCAGTGTCTGGACTAAAATGTGAATTTAATGGGTAAAGCCTTCAAACAGACATGAGAAACAAAGGCAAATAATAGACATGGAGCAAGCAGAAAGCTAGTGTTTGTTTAAGGAGGGAGAATTACCCCGCAAATATTGAGCCGCACCTTTATTTGCCCACCCAGCTCCATTATCCAAGCCACAGAAACATGAAATTGCTCTTTTTTTCCCTCCAGTTGTCCCTTTTCTTTGTGCTGGTGTCCCCTATTTGTTTAATAACATAATAATGTAGATAGAGAGGAACAGAAATAGTTTGCCAAGCTTACTTTGCTTCTTTCCCTGGCCTGTTTACTCATGGCTTTCTCTGCATGCTTGGCCAATTTAAATGTACAAATGGATCCAAGTACAGTGTAGCGTGTTGCAACAAAAGAGGAACTGCTCATTTCAACCTGTTTCTGCTGCACTGTTCTGTTTCCTCCAGCTCTCTCCTTCCTCTGTGCACAGGTGAAAGCTCAGACGTCATCCTTCCAGCCTGTTGATAGGCGTCTTACCAGACATGGTTAGATGTAATTATTGGTGTCTAATACTGTCTGGTAATGCCGTCCATTAAATGGCATTACCTTCTGCTCTCTCACTTCCCCCCTCTCTCACTCTCATGCACCTGACATGCAGTGTATTGACAAAGGGCAGTCCAGGGAAGCTCATCATCATATTTATAGTAGTGGCAGATGGGGCTGAATGATGATGACTATGGAACTATGATCCTCGCACTGGAAGATTGATTGATTTGTTGGGGTTTCTTCCATGTGACTTGAGTCAGAGTTTCTCCAATGAGCAGCAATCCAGGAGAAGACCGTTCTGCTTACTTAACAGGCTTTCTTGACGATTTCTGCACTGTAAATTAGTTTCTAGCAGGAATGTTAATGTGAATGCCGTTTAAAAAAAAAAGTATTCTAGAAAATGCTGTGACTTATCTGTTGAAAAGATCTGCTTTCTTCCTCTTACCGCAATAACTGAATTCCTTCTGGGGACTTGGCTTTTCTCCAGGTACAGTAGAACAAAGCACACAGTTCTTGAGACTTGATTATCTATGACACACTCTTAACATGAAGTTAACTGTATTTACTGTGATTAATGTACAAGAAAAGATCAAATAAAATGGGATAAAAATGGAATTGTCTCTCTGGATCATTTTCTTGTTCTAAACACCTTTTCAGATGAGTTTTTTATTTTATTTACAACTTATTCACATCTCCTGTGTGCGGTCCCTGTGTAGCAGTTTCTCTGGTCATTGTGAACTCTTCCCTCGGCCAGACCGGAATGCCGAGCTAGAGTCAGGTGTGGATCAGGTTTCCACTGAACAGAGCTTCTTTTTAAATGCCTCAATTTACCCATGAGGTCCCCCCATCAGCTAAGCCCTTATTGTGTCCCAGTCTATGGCAGCACACAGTAGGCTGGCTTGATAAACCCAGAAGCACAAGGCGTGTTTTCACTGCCAGGTCCTGGGCGACTTACAGTAGGCTGCCTTTGCCCATTGAAATCCATACACACAGTCTATATGGTCACCGGTTACATTTACAGACTTTTTGTGAGCACTAAACTCCCCCTGTCTCTCACAGCAACACACACACACACACACACACACACACACACACACACACACACACACACAGACACAGACACAGCCGATAGGGTGGCTATGGTGTTTAATTGGGCCTGTTAGCTCAGAGGTTCGGTTGAATGGTTAAACGCAGTTGTGATTTTATCAGTTGGAACACTAACACAAAAACCATTTAGCCGTTTAACATAACAGGGCCCCAGGCCTCATTGATCTCCTGTGCTGGGGAGGCTCACATTCAAGACTCCCAGATATATCACATCCCTTACAGCAATATCCCAGATATTCTGATGCTTGTTTATTTCTTTTGTATTAGACAAATGTTCAGTAAAATCTGTCCTTCGGCTACGTGAAAGTTTGCTTATTAGCACTGTTAGTGTGTTTCATGCTGGAACAAACTGTTTTCTACACAATGTAAGCTGTGTGGAGTAAAATAGGCCTCAGGCAAACTGTAAAAATGAAGTTAAATTTCTACCTGCAGTTGAAGCAGTCTGTTTTCTCCTTCCTGGTATACTATTGTTTTTAAATCATCACAAACTGAAAATGGTTTCCCGTAACAGTTAAAGCCAATTTAATCATTAATCTCTGTCCAGCATTTACAGCAGATCACATTTCACAGGATTGTGATCAAAAGAAACAAAATGGCACCTATTTAAAAGAAACTACAATGCAGAGAAACACAATTTTGCCGAATCATTCTGTGTGTAGGCCTCTATAATGTACTATCATGAATATCTGTGTTTAAATGAGTTTTACAGTTATTAGTTAGTTAGTACAGTGTTATTAGGCCAAACAACAGGTCGGCAGCCATCTTGAATGTATATATGACATGTGGAAAGAGCATCAAAATTCAGACTCTACGATTTAACTGGGGGAAAATGTTGTTTTATATAGTATAGTTTGTACTTCTAAGTACAGTTCTGAAATGTACTTACTTATAGAATCTGTGATAAAAAAATGTTTTAAAAAGAAATCCCAATCTATGGCTTGTTTTATTCAACTAACATTAGTGAAAGGTTAAGCATTTATGGTTGTTAGGATGGACAGTTTTTTTTCTACATTGACAGTGCAGATCAACATCAGTGTAAATGTATCCTAAAAAACAGCATTGGAAATTATATTTATTAATAAAAGAAATCTGACTTAAGATCAGTGATGGAGGAAGTATTGAGAGTACACTGTTACAAGTTAAAGTACTGCACTAAAAATGTTGCTTAAATAAAAGTACAAAAGTATTTTTACAGGAAAATGTATTTATTGATCGCTCTTCTTGAGCTCAAAGTGACACCTTCAAATGTCATGCTTTGTCCGACTGACAATCCAGGCCTTAAAATTTAAGACAAGGAAAAGCAGCAAATTGTCATGAATCAACTAACTGATTAATTGTAATGTTTTTCATCTGTTTTGTATGTCAAATCTTGATTTATAAAGTAACTAATCAACTATACAACTGTCAAAGAATTGTAGTCGAGTAAAAAGTACAATATTTCTCTCTGAAATGTAGTGACGTAGAAGTAGAAGTGTTATTAAAAGGAAATACTCAAGTAAAGTACATGTCCTCAAATTTGTACTTAATGTACTTAGTTACATTTCTCCACTGCTTATCATATGTTCTGAAATGGCACCTTCCCTAAAGTATTTCATACAACCCTAAAAAGTAATTTCTAAATCCTCTGTGGGTATCGGTTGGTTCCTAAGTTATTGTTTACTTTGTAATGTAAAAGTACGATTTTATGTTGCAGCAAAAAATGACCCTAAAGTTAAAACATGTGTCTGTAAAATTGAAAAAATAACCACTTCAAAAACTGTTACTGTACAGTAACAGGAGGTAACTTGGTGACGTCACACCACTGAATCACATTCCTGACTGGCAGAGAGCCTGTAGAGGATTCCTGCGCCGGTCTGTGCATGCTTTGGTGCAGTCAGACCAGATTCCTGCACTACTGCCGGCTGTGGATGAGGACGCCGGGTTCACTTAGCTGAGGTTGGCCACTTGGGTGGAACACAACCACAACAGAGGTTCAACGGCTGTGACATACCTACAAGTTGTCTGACGTACAGTTAAAGTGAGGGGGTGTCACACACTCGTGTATGCCGGGAACTCCTTTAACAGTTAGTCAAAGATGAGTGGAATTCATTTTATGTCGGGGCAGAAGCATTTCCAGATTAAAGTTAGATGTTATTCATTACCGTGGGAACATTTTGCACTGCATCATAACTATGACCAGTTTACAGCCGCAGAGCAGCGCCCGCATAGGACCATCTTCAGTTCTGAGGCCTCAAGGTATCTTGAAGAACCACTGCAATCTGTGTCCAGTGCTACCAAAACGCTAAATCACTTTACTGTTTGGAAAATGGTTTCACATTAGAGCCTCAATGTCAAGACACAGTACACATATTAAAAAATTCATGTACAAATATTCTGTCCCTAAGAAACGGAATCTATCTAGCAATTGTCGGATTATTATTACAGCAGCTTCTTTATTACTTTCAGCGCAAACGAGAAGGCCTGCTCTCAAACATGTGGCTCCTGAACACCAAAAATATTTTTATATAGTCCACCCACTACCCATATTCTTAGAACAAGTGGTATGATGTGGTGTTATGTTTACTGAAAATGTAAATTAAAATAAATCCATCAAGGTTTTTCATGTAAAACCAGTTGCTTATTATATTCTACTTTTCTCTTACACGCTCTTATAGTATGTGAATCGTGTATGCAGCTCTTTTCTGATATTTCAGAAGAGCATTAAAGGCAACATAATGGTAACTGTAAGAGTGGCTCAGTCAACGTTTGGTTGCAAGATAAAGCTGACAGATAAAGAAAATGAAAGCCTGTGGAGTTGGCAAGCCAATGTGACGGATAACGAAATTGCTTTTACTTTTGCACTCACCCAGAAAACGTCTGGTTCTCCAGATGGCAGTCCGCCTCTGCTGCGAGACTGGTGCTTCTCTTTAGATCTCCTCTTGTTTTTCTCCCATCCTCAAAGAAAGAAAAAACACTTTAATGTTACCTGCACTGCACGTGAAGTATGTAGTTGTACATGATGTGCTCAGACATTTGACCAGCCATGACACCTTCCTGCCAACACTGAAACTGGGACCTTTCAGCATCTGAACTCAGGGTCTGGAATTGCATTTGCAAAAAACAATAGTGAACGTAGCAACAAGGATTTACCAATGGCCACCTTTTGTGCCCTTGGTGTGTGTGTGTGTGTGTGTGTGTGTGTGTGTTGTTGTTGTTGTTGTTGTTGTGAAAGACAAAGTGCAGTGGTGTTGCTGTCCAGATGAACCAGAGCTCAGGAGCAGCACGGCTCCAGTAACTCGCTGCTGTCGGCCCAAACAATCAGCATTTCTTCTGCTCCCTGGCGTCGGTCGGCGGCCCACAGCAGAGGACGGCTCACGGAGGACGGCAGGGACACTCGTGCCTCCTGCCGGACGGGACCGGGTGAGTGAGCGGGTGACCTGTCGCTCCACGTGGAGGCTCCGCGACACGACGCGTGGAGCGAAAAGCTGGAGGTGAAACTGTCCGCCGGGGCGCTAGCCTAGCCTAGCTCCGCCTCGTCCGTGGTAAACCGCGGCCTGTGCGGGGTTTGACTCCTCAAAATGTGTATTTATTCAAGTTTTTTTTTTTTTTAAATGATCAGTTCGATAATGTGTTTCCCTGCTTTACTGGCGCTAATGTTCGCCTGGTTGGTTGTTGCTGGTTATCCGGCGGAGCTAACACAAGCCTGTCATCGTGCAGTTGGTGTTGGGGTTTTTTGGGTTTTCACGTCATGTGCTCCTCACGACACAGAGGCAGGACCTGGGCTCAGATACTCCAAAACCACCCTGTAACGTGTAGCTCATTCACCGCAGCTGATCGCAGTGCCGGTGGATGCCAAAACAAAAACCAGACGAGTCCCGTCAGAGGACGTTCAGCCTGCTGGCAAACTGTGTGTGTGTGTGTGTGTGTGTGTGTCAGCTCCGTGTTGACATGAAGACTGGCAGGTCCAGTCACTGAAGCCTCCCTAATGCACACAAACAAACCCAGGGACGGTGCGTGGCAGGCCTGCCAGTAAATGTCCTGATATGCTCCTGATCTCATTGTGAACAGGTCTCTCAGGCTTCATGACTGCTGGTAAATTTCCATAGTAGCTGGGAGGACTCACCTCAGGCAGCTTCCTCTGGTGCATGATCACATGAGCTCATGTGATTTATGTCTAGTACAAGTAAGATAAGTTTCTGTATTTTCATTTCTGTTTTAAATTGTGACACAGTGATACAGTATATTACTGCTGCGTATGTCCCATTAATTAACTTTATCTAAATATTCTGCCAGATAAGCACTGGCCAAGGACAGTTTCAGCAGTTTCAATACATAGCCTATTTGTGTCGGTGGTACTGCCTTCTTTCCCAACTCTTTACTGATATGTTGATGGATTTTGCCTGACCGGCTTCTAAAGCACTGACCGGTTGAAGCATCAGGCCTTTCCTCTTTAGTTGGTGTGTTTCAAGGCTTTGTACACCTGGAGCATCTCTTCCTCCACCAACTTTCTGTCACATTCTTGCCAAAGGCTGTTGCCCGTGAGTCATTTTCCACTTCAACATCATGTGGTATTCCTCCTGTGTCTGCTCATAGCTGTAGAGGGTGTAACCAACATACTGAATGACGTTAATCCAGGAGGCTGCCATCTATACGCATCCTGTCCAGAAAAGAAGCACTGTGCATGTTTCTCTGCAGTTAGAGGGACCACGGAGGCTCAGCCGGGTGGGACTGAGCCTCCATCCATCACCTTATGATGATAATGTAAAATACCGAGGCTGCATTGAGTACATCTTTATGTAAGAGCCATATCAGTGATTTTTACATTATGTTTATCACATAAACCACATCTTTTCCATCTTTTTGGAGTTATAAGCATAATACTCATCTGACTTATTAACATATAAAGGCAATAATGACACCACATGTATTTAAAATGATTATTTTTACATATCTGTCTCAAAACAACTGTTTATCTAAGGACAAACATTTGCTTATGGCATGTAGATTTTCCCATGTTAGAGTCAATGTCTTTGTGTCTCCATCTTGCATTTGTCACCAGTGGGATTAAATGAATACAGACCCCGGGAACAAAATGTCGCCCCCTCCCACTACAGCAGCCCCCTCTGTTTTACTGGTGTAATTCTGTAAGGAAATCATGAATAGCGGGAGAGAGAGAGAGAAAGAGAGAGAGAGAGAGAGACGCTATTGAGACAAGCCTTTCTTTGCATCGTAACTTAACTCCATTCCTTCCACTATAACACCTTGACAAGGAGAATCCCTCCAAATAATGGGTTGTGGAGGGACACCATTGCTGCAGGCTGCATCCCTGTAATTGCTGAGCACTTCCTGGTACGGGAGGCAGTTGAGATGACATGGGAATGGGCGAGTCTCCAAAGACACACACACACACTGTAGGCTGTCACCGCCCCGAGACAGACAGGCACACATGCTTCTTATCTAATGATATTTGTTTTCATATAACTGAATATATACAGTGTTATAGAACACATCTCCCTGTTTGTCAAAACTCATGCACATTTTCACCCACCAAGCTTTGCAGTGATGTAGTCTGTTTCAAGTGTGTGGTTTGTTTGGAGTGAACAGTAGAAGAACTGGGTTGTTAGCATGAGCAGTGGTAGCTGCCATGGGTGAACAGGCAACGAGGAAAGAACCACCTGCAGAACCTCAAACCTCATTTACATAAAGACAAAGAAAGGAAAACGAAAGGGAAAGTGCCATACTGTTCCACTGAAAGATAGAGATCACATCAAAATAAGAATTAACATTTGAATTGTCAAATATGTGATACAAATAAGGGAACGTACAGATAACCACACAAAATACACAACACACATATTCTCATATATGAATACACACACACACACACGCACTCAGCCACTTGGCAGATGGTGAACCATGAGGTCGACAGGGCTGTAAAACAAGCCTGTTCTCTTTGTTCACCTACGCAGCACTTTGCACAGTGTGTCTATCAGATGGCGGCTCTTTATCAAGGTGTGGCTGACACTGGCTCCACACAAAGCTCTGTTAAACAGGAATATAGTAGGCCCCGCTTCTAATAACCGGGGTGCTGTGGCTGGACTCGCATCATTGCCAAGCAGCTCTCTCTTATCGCTGCCATTTTGCACTCAGACACCTAAATGGGACATTTACAGCCGCGTGTGTGTAAATGACTGAACTCACAAGACTGTGTGGTGACTATTGCTTTGTTCTTGTAAATCTAGCCATGCGTGAATTGTGTAACACATACTATGGGGTGGGATGACACCTACTGTAGAGTTTGTATTTCTTTCTTGGTATAAACTCTGAAGGAAAAGTTGACTTTTTGTTAAAGAACATATCACCCAGTTACAAGCAAACCAGAGACTTTGATTCAAAGTCACATGGACTCCCAAGCAGCTTGTTTATTGGATATCTTTTGGTAACCTGTCATCCCATCAGGTTAGAGACTTTGGTAAAAGGAGAGTCAAACCAAATCCGACTCGAAGCATGTACTTCTGTGGTCTTGACAACAATTAAGAGACAGCTTATATTTATATTTTATTCTGCTCAATCATGAAGCTTGTTAAGCTGTCAACATCAGTCTCTCCCTTGCATTTAACACCTTTGCACATAAACCGCTGCAGTTTCGGGGCTGTTCCCCATTTCACTGGGGACTCAGTTCAGTTCTCGTCTCGCATAACACTGCAGAGTTTGACTGATCTGCTCTAAATATGTTCTAAAAGCTCTAAATAGGCTCTGTTAGGTGTAAATGCGCGCTTAAACTACATAGGTGTTAGGTGTATGTGTCACTCCTGGTTACCCTCCTGTATGTGTAATTATACGGTTGCATGGATGCTGGGTCTGAGAGGCACCCACCCCTGTCAATTATCAAACTGTTGGGAGGAAAAAGGAGATTATGCATAATTGCCTACTGTGGCTGGGCCTGGGTGTCTCCTCCTGAGTCAAATCACTGAGACAGAAAGGTGATAAGTGGATTTGCCATGCAGACAAATGCTACGTTGCTCAACTGCTTACCTGCCTCTGGATTTGGAAGTAGACTATATAATTAATGATAACGTCTGCCATAAAAATAATGATTCTATTAATGTCTGGAGGTTTGTGTCTGATGTCTAATCAGGTTATCTTACTTAAGTTTTTTTGTTTTTCAAAAGTTTTGAAGGTGGAATGAATTTTGATGTTTTACACTAATTAATTCATTATTTCATCCCCTACCACACAAAGTGTATGTCACGAGCCAGTAGAAAATATTATTTTACCTTTTGTGTCAGGATATAATACCCCGCAAAAAACTGGCAAATCCGTTTTGACTGACACTCTGCTCTTATGTTACCATAGGGTTCACACAACAAGGGCTTACAGGCAATTAATATTGAATGAGGCTAAACTTGGAGGTGGGTGTGGGATACACAGTCTTGAGTAGTGAGTTTTGGGCTTGAGCTGCTGTTGTTGTAAGGTTCAGTCTACAAGAGGCAACTGTTGCTAAGGGTCCCATTACCCGAGTAACCGGTGATTGTTTACATTGGTCTAGTGGGTGCTGCTCGCAGCGTGACAGACTGGCTGATTTCAGAGGGCTAAACTGCTGACAGACCATGTGATTTCACCTCTGCCGAGTCCGTCCCTCAGTCTGTGGGTTTGCTTTTTGTCTGGACCTTGCAGTTGGACTACAAGGTTGAATGCACATGGCAGAAGAGGAACAGGCTGAGTAGGTTTCTTTGGAGTCTGGCTGTCCATGTGTGTGAGGCTGGAGTTTCAGGTAAAGCCCCTTCGCTTCTAAATGTAGCTACAATAAGGTCATAGTTCAGCTCCTGTCTTCTAATATAAAACACCACATTTATAATGACATGGGACATTTTCTTGACTTGACTTGTTTTTTTTTCTCTCAAATCTTTAAATTTCCCTGGTTTGCCAAATGTTTTATTACATTTGAACTATACTGACAAAAAAAAAAACAAGGCTAAAAATTTAAAGCCAGCTAGCAGGTACCAGCAACCCCTAGAGGCTGAAATGTTCGTCAAACCAAACAATTCTAAAGGCCAAAATACGCCGCCGCTGAACGGTGTGTGTCAGAACAGCCGACCTTTATTTTCTATGTACGACCCCACACCAGCATCGGCTACACAACAGTGTGTCCTACTTCCAGCCTCACCGCCCGTGAAAGAACAGATTTTTTTTAGAAAAAAAGCTGTTTTGTACTTCAATACAATGTTGGTCCAACTACAGACATTATTTCCTAGTTTGTTGCTTGCTTTTCACTGTAGTAACTATTTCACCTGTATCTATATCTAAAAGGCAAAACAAATAAATAAACTCCACTTGCTCCCTGCTTGTACATCCCAACTCCCGTGGCAGCTCGTGTTCCCTCTGCTCACTGCTTGCTGTCGCTGTCTCTCCTGTGCGTAGAACAATGGATGAGGAGTTGACGGCCTGCAGCGCCATGCATCCCATTGATGCTAGGGGCGGGACTTGATGTGCACCATACGATGCGCAGCGGCGGCAGCGTGTTCTCCACTTAAGAGTTTTATCAGTAATGAGCCGCAACATGTAAAGTTTGTTCTGATGGTGGTGCTAGAGGAAAGTTTATGAGGTCATTCAATTACAATGGGACTATAAAGGTGACATTTCAAGGGACCACTGTTCTGGAAACTACAAATATCCATAGGCCAAAGTGATGGTCATGTGCTAAGTTTATACTAGTTCAGTTAGACAAAAGGTCAAGAGTCGCCAAAATTATTAGGAATCAACCACTGAATACTATGACTACCATGACCATTAATATCCAGTAATCTGGCCAGTAGTCAAAATATATTTTTTCCTGTGAAACAAACAGTTTAACAGACTGACAGCTTGACCGATCTGCTATATTTAGGCCTTGACATCAGTAGGGTGGAAATAATGTGTGACCAGCTGGTTAGAATTTAATAATCAACACCCACAGGCTGGACTTTGGCACATTGCGAATATACAGTGACACAAAAAGAGAATATCAACATGCTGAGATTCAGCAGGTATGTTTAGTTTGTCAGCATGCTAACATTTGCTTATCAGTACAGCAGAGGATGTTGGTATGTAATTCCGTACCAGTGTTGTCAAAACATTTTTGTGCCAATTAACGGACTAGATGTTGAGATATTTAGGTGAAAACTATGGCCTGAGATGGCACCAGAGGAAAGTAAGGGGAACACCAAAGTCATTAGGATTCATCCTGTGGGGACCATGAATGCCTGTAAAACATTTCAGTGCAACTCATCCAATAGTTGTTGAGATACTTCAGTATAAACCAAAATAGTGGAACAACCGACTGAGAGACTGTAGTCATCCGTAGAGCTACAATGTTGTTGTGGCTTGGGAAAATACTCTCTTGTGACCGCACCAAACATCCACAGTACTATTAATGAATGGTAAAGTTATTCTCTTCTTTTCCTCTCATACTCCACCAGCTCCTCAGTGAACTCACCAACAGTCTGTGCCAGCACGAGGTCATGTCATCTGAGAGCTGGGTGGAGCCCTGCAGTGAGGGCCATGCAGAGGACACCGGACTGGAGAAGCAGCAAGGGGAAGAAGCAGAGAAGGAGGAAGTGGAGGTTCCCTGCAGGGACAACCAGCCTGCAGGAAGCCTGAGGCAGGAGGAGCCAGGAGGAGAACGGCCTTCGTCACCTGACAATAGTGGCATGCAGGAAGTGACATCAGAAGGTGGACTGGAGCAGGTCCAGAGGGAGGAGACGCAGACTCGGGAGAAGAGAGAGAGGTTTACCCACATGGCTGTCAACCAGGAAAGCCGGGACAGAGGGTCAGGTGTGTGGAGGAAGAAAGTGGGACATCAAGCGTGATATAATTAGTTTCCATATGTTGATCCTTTATTGCAACATAACAAAATACACCAGACTACCTCTCAGAAATGCTTTTGGTTTGTGAACAAGGAAGGCCCCTCAGATCCTCTGGTTGCTCTCTCTTAGCCGTTCCACAAAGCAGAACTAAAACACAAAATGTTACGCTCCAAGCTGCTGGAACAGCTGAGGGGAGCTGACAATATTGATATTTTTAAACGTAAGCTAAAAATCTATTTAGTATGGCTTTTATGTAGTGTTTAATCATTTTATGGTTTTATTATATATACTTATTTTCTTTATTGTCATCATCATGTACTTATTTTATTGGTATTATTTTATTATATTTTCCGTGTTCATTATTATCTATTTTCAACATCCTATGTTTTTTCAATCACTTGTAAAGCACTTTAAATTGCATTTGTTTATTTGAAAGGTGCTATATAAATAACGTTTGATTGGTTGATTAAATACAATAAAGCACATTTCAGTGTATCATCAACACAATTTACATTAGAGCTTATGTGCATGATTTCTGTGTGTTTATATGTGTGTGTTTGCTGGTTTGTATGTAAACGTATCAGGTGCCTGCCTGGTGGAGCGATACCTGCCGAGGTCCTTCACGTCCACCTGCTCCTACTCAGAGAGGGACAGGGAGCGGCAGGTAGAGGAGCCCCGGGGATCGGGGACTTTCTATTTCTTTGGAGGATCCAATGGGGCTGAAATGTAAGTGGAGAAATATGAAATTAAAGGACATGAAGGGGTATCAATAAGGATATGGATTTGAGGTGTTTCAAAAATGTGATTACACCGTAAGTGAAGTTGTCCAATTTCAAAATAAAAAGCTTTATCTAGGTGATGACTTCTAATAACAGATTTGCTTTCATGTTAGTGGAAAAAAATAATTTACTTGCTGCTTATTTTGTTTTAGGCCCCTTATCCGTTGAACCCTAGTTTGAAATGTGACCCCTGACCTCTGGATTGTTGTGATTAAAGCAGAAGTGCAACTGATTTCCTCTGGGACTTTTCCTTTAGAGTGAGCAGTTACTGTGAGAGCAGAGGATGGAAGAGGATTTACAACAAGCACAGGGAGGATTTCAAACTCAAGTGGTGTGAGACCAAATCACCAGCAAACTACTCTAACTTCAGGGAAGGTTCAGTACTGTATTAATCACAGGACATAATCTGAATGATGTATTTAACAATAAACTCTATGCATTTGCCACAGTGTTTACTAAGAAAATTGGACATCTGTATCTCCACAATATGACTCTTGTGTTTCATTTATTGTTTCGTTTCTGTAGAAAAGAGGTTTATAGCCTTCCATTCACAAGAAAAAAAAACATGAATGTTGTGTATGAATGAATGTGTTGTTACCAGGTGAACAGTTGGTGTACCAGATTCCCAGCAACAAGGTGCTCACCACTAAGATCGGCCTCCTCAGCAGCCTGCGGGAGTACGAGCGAGTCAGCAGCAAAGTCAACCACGGTCGAGGCCTGAGGTGGTTTGGACAGCTGTATTCCTGCTGTCTTTGTCTGCTATTCATTTCTTATCCAGACATGCTGTGTGTATTAAAAGCAGACGGATAGAACAGTCCATTTCCTTAACAGAATTTAGAGTTGTGTCACAAATCTCCTAGCAACCATCTGGTACCATCATGAAGGATTAATAGAGGCCCGGCTCTGCAAATACTGATTGAATGACATATCAGCCTGTGATACTATTTAATAAACACAGAGAAATTGCATCATCAGAAATCAGGCCTCCCATCAGAATCACACAACCTTGGCATTGAGCATTATGGGTGGCAATTATATAAAGTATTTCAGTGGTTAATTTTTAATCGCAAATAAATACAGTTAAAAGATTTTTAAGTAATGGGTGAAATGTGTGGTGAATACAAATAAGTCTCAAACATAAAAGAATCACCAGATGTGAAAAAGAAAAAAAATAGCAGACAAAACAAACAAACCTGCTCCCACTTCCTTATCTTACCCTTTGTTATGTTTAGTTCATACTTGCCACATGTCATGTTTCAAGGTAAAGGAGTTAAAGGTACCCTGAAGTGCACGTGTAAAAACACAACACAGTTAGAGGCCAAAACCTCACCATGACATTTAAACATGCACCCATGTTTGAATGTCATGCGTGTGTACTAGGACAATTTATTGTATTGAAATGACTGCTAAGTTCTGCCGAACACTGAAAATGGCAATATATCTGAATTTTGAACTACTTATGATTACTTACTTTGTTTAGCTTAAACGAAAGAAGAAAAAAAACACGTAAAAACACAGATATGGCCCTTGATGGTTTTGTAGTTTATTTTAACTTTCTCATATTAGATTTTCAATATTTTTTTCTAATGCTGCCTTGCTGAGGACACACAGCCATTCATTTGGGCCTCCACCTTGTTTGTGTTGTACTTCACAGGAGGCTGAAAATGGAAGAGTTTATTCCCACTACCTTCCGCATGGATGTGAAGGAAGAGAGGGAGGCTTTCTTTGCCCAGCAGGAGGGTAAAAAGCACCAAACATCTCTCTTAAATTAACCTGTATCCTGATGCAAAAGCAACACAACACTGGTTCAACTGGATTTGTGTTTAGATAGCCATCTCCAGGTTAGAAAAACACTAATCAAACTTGACCTGTTGTGCATCTAACAATGACAAGAAACTGAATAGTTTGTGCTTGGCAGTGCTAGGACAACAGTTGCCTTGGTGATTGTTTAATCAAGAGGTTGAGGACGTTGGAAAATAATGCACTTCACCTCCCATAAGGCCCTGATAAAATCACCAGGGGAACATGCTGTTGCCATAGAGATGAGTCAGCAGAGGGCAGGGCTGAGACGCAAACACAAGGAGAAACGCTCAACAGGATCTGGATGTAGAGCTGCTGCAGCACTGGACAGGACTGAATACATTCAATATTAAAACTGAAAAACTTTTTTTCTTAATTTTAAGCCCTGGAGATGAAACGATCCACTGGTTTCTGTATTGTTTGTAGTACTGCAGACACACAGCACTATGATAACTGGTGCACAGGATGTGGCAAACATGGTTATCATTAAGTAAACAGGAGAAAGACACAGACAGCTGGTTTAGATCTCTGGGTGACGGATAAATCTGTGGAAAAGAAGACGAGAAAATATGAGAACCGATCAGAACACAGTTATGGGAGAATAAAAAAAATGGTGTCTGAAATCTCTCCTTCATTCACTGTTTTCCACACAGTAAACACTGAATATTTTACTCTGTAGTTGTAAAATTATTTTTTTTCAGCACCTATAACTCATTATTATTTTACACCATAACTGACAGTTGTAGTGTCACATAATGTCAGTGGTGTAATATTAGTATTCAGACTAGTAGACAGTAGAATAGCCCCTATCAGAGTTACATTATAATGTAGGCTTATTATTCCTGATGCACCCACATGTAAACAGCATCTTAATGTTGTAGCTGTTTGAGGCCAAGTTAAATATAACTACTTTATATACTCTTGGGTAGTTTGATTGATAGCAGTGCATCATACTTTATAAACTGATCATTTGCTTTGAATGTTCACATTCAAAGTAACTACAGCTATCATGTAGTGTAATGTAGTGGAGCAGTATAAATTAATAACTCAAGTAAAGTACAAGTTACATAGAACTGCCTACAGTAATTGAGTAAATGTGCTTTCTACTACTGCATAATGATAATTTGCACATCCAGCAAAGGTGAAGAATTGCCTTGTAGGATTTTTGAGATCACCATTTTTACACTTTTCGATTTAAAAACTCAAACAATATGGCGGAAAGTACATATGTGTGTGTGTACTAAATAGTGAATATGGAATGATTTCAGACACAGTTTAAATAGATTTTAATAGACTAAAGAAGGTAACAGAATAACAGAACAGAATGAAAGAGTTTAACATACTGTACGACTTAATGCAATTTATAAAACAATATAAACACCGCAGAACACATAGAACAGTATAGACCTGAGAAGTCTCATTCACAACATTTCTAAACAGAGTAAGACTTTATATTTCATACCTGTGTATGTCATAAGTTTGTTGATTTACCTGATGTTACGACTGTCACCAGGTGTGAGCAACAATGAGAGTCACATGTGGATCTGTAAGCCCACGGGTCTGAACCAGGGCAGAGGGATCTTTCTGCTGAAGAGTCAGGAGGACGTAGCCGCCTTCAGACTGAAGCTGCAGCACACGGAGGCCAACAAGAAGATGCACCACCGCCAGCCTCAGGCTCGCATTGTCCAACAGTAGGTGGACACGCGTAACTATTGGGTTTTTAAAATGAATATCATGACACATTTTATGACTCCAAAACGGCAACTTTCATGGAAGTAGGAAAATACCCCGCTGACTTCTGCCTGATGAGCATGAGTTTGAGGTTTTCAGTAGGTTGGAGAGGTTTTACAGACTCATAGAGAGCCATTTAATCCTTCAGTTGTTATAAACATAAATACACAAATACAAGGGTAAACTACAGTCCTTGAAATTAGCAAGTGATAAGGTACCATAAATGCAACATTGGCATACTTAACGCTGGTAAACTCTAGTATATATTAAGACAATTTTGTGTAGGCAGTTGTCTCCTGTACTTGACAACATTACAAATGAAGTTTTCCATAGAAACGTTGACTGAGCTGTTGAAATTGTCTTGAACACAAACTGACATTTCACCCCCAGTTACATCCAGAGGCCGCTGCTCCTGAAGGGGAAAAAGTTTGATGTGCGCTCTTACCTTCTTATCGCCTGCACTGCACCTTACATGGTCTTCTTTCGCCATGGATATGTGCGACTGACCTGCGACCTCTATGACCCCAGCTCCAACAACCTCTCTGCCCACCTGACCAATCAGGTACACCTTAATAATGTACAGACTCAAAGTTTAAAGGATTAGTTCACAAGTCTGTCTTAATACGATAGTCAGGGGCCCATATAAACATTGAACCAGGATTTTCCCTCTTGAAAAATTGTGAACCAAAAATTCCCTCACAGGTTTTAGATTATCGACGGTGATGCTACAGTAGATTGAGTGGCTATTTGTAAATCAGGAAGTTATAGAAAAATCACCATGATACATCCTATAAAAATAGATAGGAAATAAGTCATGCCAGTGGTGGTTCTAATGAGGCCTTGATTTCATGGCACAATCAATTCATTGACATATATATACAGTGACAAACCAGCCATGTATGGCCTTTGTGTTACTGCCAGGAAAACTAATTATTTGCACTGAAAAACTAAACAATTCCCGCCCACTGCTTGTTCGATCGAATTCTTTATATTTTGAGCAGACATATTTGCAACCATAGAGGTTACCAGTAAACAATTACCAGTAAAGAGAACTGAGAGTGAACAAGCAGTTCTTTTTGTTTCTTTTAGTACAGTACAGTATTTTATTTGTTTGTATTTGTTCTGAGTTAATTTTTGGAGTTTAAGGGCAGATTCTGATGCTCAGGGTTTGACTTAAAAATGACAAAATCATTCATGATAATAGTGGAGAGATATTTGCGTCTCATCCTTCTTTACATTACTTATGTCCATTATATCCAGAGAGGTTGAATAGATGAAGTGTTAGCTGCGGGACTGCTGTTTTCTCTCTGCTTCATGTGTCTCTGGTCCCCCTGCTGTCCGCCTCCAGTACATGCAGAAGAAGAACCCTCTGTACAGCCAGCTGAAGGAGGACACTGTGTGGTCCATGGAGAGCTTCAACACCTACGTCAACGACAGGTTTCGAGTTGCCAAGGGTCTGCCCAGGGACTGGGTGCTGGGCGCCTTCGCAGTGAGTGCCGCTGTGTGTTGTAGCTCTCGGGGACCAATTACCTTTATAATGATGGTTGTTGGTGCTTGCAGCTAATTGTGATTGTGGTTAGGCTTGGATGATCTCACCCCTGTCTAAGGATACATCATGTCATTACTAAAATGAAATATCACATGTGCTGTTTGGTGGTTGTTTTTATCTGTAGTGCCTCACAGTAAAACAAACACATTTTTATCATTGGTTGCACCTAAAAATTAAACATCAAACCCTGACAGTGACACACACTGAAGTTTATACAACAGACCACAATGTAGCTGTTTAACAGAAACCTGGTATTGTATCACCTGAGTATTTTTGTTTGTGCTTGGAGATGAAAAATGTGGGATTTAGTCTTGTTGGAGCTTAAATCATATAAAGGGCTAAAAGTCAGGATATCTCGGCCTCTGCTGCTTTGATTTTTTTCATTCTTTTTAAAAGCTGTCTCATGCAATTCCCTCAGCTACAGCATAGCTTAGTATTTTCTTAAATTGGTCTTACTTTTCTGTCAGGTAATGTGTTAGCTGGTAAGATAGTTGGATATAGTATTTTTTATTGACTTTAATAAGAGTTTTAGCTCCTTAGAGCTTGTTGTTTTATTTTTCCAGCCCACAGATTCGTCTCTCATCAGCAATTTTTTTTTCTTTCTGTGTACTGTCTAATAAACCCACCGTACGCTACCTGCCCAGCAGCACCAAACAGCAGACAGTTAACTATATTCAGGTGGCCACACGCCTCCAAATGAATAAAAACATTGCTCCATGACTGCTGGATATATAGCTGAGCAGTTGTTTGCCTCCAAAAATGGCTGCTGGAGGCAGTGCTATATTGTTGAAGCCTATCGAACGATGGATTGACTGACTGCTTGTCTCTTCCCTTCCATGGCTCAGAAGCGCATGCAGCAGATCATGACGCAGTGTTTCTTTGCAGTCAAGTCCAAGCTGGACCGCCGTCTGGGCTTCTTCGACCTGATTGGCTGCGACTTCATGGTCGACGAGGACTTCAAGGTGGGTGACACGTTGATGAATGTCTGAACGGTGGTCAGCGTTAAAGTGTATTAATGTGCATGTTTTTGGACTTATCGTGTCTTCATGTGGCCCTAACAGGTGTGGCTGTTGGAGATGAACTGTAATCCAGCTCTCCATACGAACTGTGAAGTGCTGAAGGAGGTGATACCAAGCGCTGTTGTGGAGACTCTGGGTGAGCTCACGCTATTATGTCGGGGTTTCTTTCTGGTTCAGTAGATGTTTATAAAGCAAATTGAACGCCACGCTCAAACAAAACTGTTCACATCTGTTCACTGCTCACATCGTTTCACTGTACACATGGTACAGTCATGGCTCCCTTTAAAAGATTTCTAATTTGTTTTTTCAACAAGCCGACATGTGATACCAACCTTCATGCAGTTTTTATCTGCTCTAACTCTTTGTGCTCTTCTTTAGATTTAACTCTGGAGGTCTTCAGCAAGTGTCGTCTCAGGCAGACGATTCTGCCTTTAGTCAGTCAGAGGGAGTTTGTGTTGCTCTACAGCGGCGTTTTGCCTCCTGATTCAGTGCTGGCCTGCAGCAAGAGCAACACAGACAGTGAATTTAACCAGAAAAGCACCAAAAAGACAGAACCCAGAACATGGAAGTCAGAGATGGGGGGCAAAACCGTGCCCTCAGCATCTCCTGATAATTCTGTGATTGTCTCAGCGAGGGGTGAAGGAAGGGGTAGTTCAAAGTCCGGCGAACATCCCACCACCTCCACCGCCACCTCACCTCTCCATCAAAGCTCTCCGCCTGTGCCGCAACCTTCACATCAGACTGTCAGGAATAAGAACCCGAGGCCTCGGGTCGAACTCAAGCTGAGCAAATGTACTCTGCAACATCATTTGAAGGCTGCAGATGACGCAAAGCACTCCAAGACTCAGAGTAAGACGAGGGTCATCATGTCGCTGTCATCGCCAGCGCTGTGTGAAGGGATCTCCGTCCGCGGCTCCCCCGAGACAACAACACCACTGCCCCCTCACGCTGGACCTCCTGTGTGTGAGAACAAGCGTGAAAGAGGAGAGGAGCCCGATGGAGAAGAGCTCAAAGAGGACACAAAGAGCTTAGTTTGTGAGACGAAAGAGGAACTGTGACGCATTATATGCAAACAGCTGGGATCTAAGGAGCTTTGTTTAAAAAAAGATCCACATTTTGGACATCTGGTGCTGTTTTACTGTAAGAGAAATGCAAATAAATGTGACAATAAAGAATCTATTTATCACTTCAATAATGATAACTGGGTTAATTGTGCTCTTGGTTTATAAGGAAAATGTCACTGAAATGAATATGTCACCTGCGATTCCAAGTTTTTTATCCAATAATAGAAGACTTGTTTACTGTAAATCAAAATTAGTCATCTTACATCAAGTTGTGCCCTGTTGTAAGCCAGAAACACTCAGACATGATTGTGTACAAACCCTCCCACCACCTTACTGTAATTCTAACCAGGAACATCAACACAAGGCTCCACTTTACAGTTGTTGTGTCTTCTTGTTTTGACTGCAACCATTTACTTCTCTGTTTCATAACTTATAATTATCACACTTGCCCATCCATATTCAGGCTCCGTGCATGTAAACACAGGCGGGCCTGGTCCCATCTTTCCCAACAGGATGCTTGCTTCATCCACATGCTTCCGAACAAGGAGGCTGAGAGCACCAGAGAGTCTGACCTGCCAATATGAAGAGGCGTAATATCTGTAGGAACTGCATTTTTCTCCTTACAAATGTAAGCTTGACTTTGAATGATAATGGAACCGTCAGCAGGTTCCCAGTGTGAGTTCAGAGTGTTAAAAAAAAAAAAAAAAACCGAGGAAGCTGCTCAGTTCACTGCAGACAGCCAACTGACAGGAAGGAAGGAGCAACTACGACACTGCAACTTCTTGACACTTTTATCTTCAATTCCTCTTCAAAGGCTTCAACACCTTTCGTTCTCGAGGTTCTATGGAAAAATACTCTACGTGCTGGTAAAAAGGGGGAACTAGAGCTTAGCAGGCACCCACCCTCCTCCCTCCTCTTCGCCAGCGCACAATATCCTCTTTTGGACCCAACCAGCCCCCGTTTTTATTTCTCGTTATCTCTTTGGTTTTAGTGTGACAAACACACGCACACACAAACAGTGGGGATGATTGTCCGGGCAGATGGTGCTCAGTGTGTGGACTAGAAGCTGAGACAAGGTGTGGAAGGACAGAGTCTTGGTGCGTCATGGGATGCTGCAGTGTGACCCAGAGGCATACTGGAGTGGACGAGGTGGGCCCTGATGAGATCGAGCTCCTGGAACTCTCTGGAGACAATTTAGGGTAAGACACAAACACAAGTTGAAAGCTGAGAACTGTTCAAAAATAGAAAAGTACTGGTGGGGAATTTACACAAGTATGACTGTATGTACTTTGATCCTGGAAATAAATATTACATTGGAAATAAGAGCTACAGGGATACCAGCATTACCTCATCCAAAATGTGAATTAAGTGATCTTTGTAGTGTTTATCTTCACAGCTTTAGCGAGAGTGCCTTTTAGGTTTGTTTAAATGTGGTTTTGTGTGTCGGCGAGTTCTGGAGGAGGAAGCAGTGACATTCTGTGAAGTGAAAACAGCGAGGTTGAACGGCTTCTCGTTCAACCTATGTGGTTTTCTTTGGCATGTCATGCATCACATTTTAGAGGTGAAAATGTGAAACAGGCAGTAGTAGCCTACTGCATAAACTTTTTCAAAACTGCAGAGGATTCAGTGATACCATCTCCAGGATGTAGATAAGCTCAAAGCTAGTTTAGAGGATGTGCTTTTACACAGGAAACTTCCAGGTGATGTAGTGAAGAAAAGGTTCAATTATAAACTCTTTAACTATGATGGAAACACCTGCAGAACAACAGCTTACATCCATATGATTTCCAGTCATCAGCACCCAGCAGAACAACAAGGCAGGAGAACTAATTGGCTCCTATTTACTCAACATGAACTTGGGGACTCGGTGATGCTGCACTGATGTGATTAGCAGATTACTATAAGACAATGGCTGAAGCATGGAGGGGTTTAATACAGAGTCGGGGCAGGACAAATCCCCCCTCGTTCTAAAGCTTGGGGATTATCAGAGGCTAATCACAACAGTAGCTACCCGTCCTTATGTGTGGCTGTTTAATGATTACTACTTATGGTCGCAGGTCACTCCTGTTTGTATTTTCCAACGGAGACCGTTAGAAAGATGCACACTCACCTAAAGATATACACTCAATAAAAAATGTGTGCTGAGATACAAATGTACACACAAATGAATACTGTCCATAAATAGTGATTACTTACATATAGTGAAGTGTAACCTATGAGAAATACATAAGAAATAATGCAGGAAATTAGGCAATATGTGAGCAGATCCACATCGATCAAAAAGTGAATTTGGAACGGGACTGCTAATTGTACATGTTTGAATGTTTATTTTTTCATTATTTTAATTATTTAATGTTTATTTTTATAGGTACAAGTATATAGCATGGAGTATACTAATGTACGAAATTGAGACCAAACGTATGCCTGTAATGGACAAAGGCTACAAAATATGGTGGTAAAGGGTCAGCGGGTGGGTCTGTCTCTGCTCTGATGACTGTAATCTGATTATGTCTGGCTGCTGCTGGGCTGCAGGGGGTGGGGGTCAAGGCAAGTCATTGTGATATGTCCTCTTGCTCCTCAATCTTTATTCATTTTCAGTTTCAGGTTAGACCCTCCGGTCTGCCTGACTGACATACGTGAATCAAACAGAACAGACACTTCCATCCACACTGTAGAGAAAGGACCAGAAACTGAGCTCACATCAGTGATACAATGAGGCCACGGAGCTAACCACTGAGCCACTGTGATCTCTGCATCGACTGCTGCTATGTGCTACATGTCTGATGACGTGTTGATGTGTGTTTCTTCAGGGTGTGGAGTCTCGGAGAAACCAGGCTGCAGCTGTCAGTGAGAAACAGCAGAGATGAGCAGCAGCAGCAGCCGCCGCCGCCGCCACCGCCACCGCGCTACCCTTCAATACGACACCTAGAACAAGAGGTCACTATGAGCGTGATGTTTGTGTGCGTGTCTGTGTCTGTGTGTTATGTAGGACAGTGACAAAGACACAAGTGACACACTTGGGCAACCACTTTAACACTTTTTGGTGCTCGGGCAGAGTGTGGCGAGATGTTCCTCACATGAATAGCAACAGTTTCCTTTCTGCGCTGTTGAATGGTTGGTGTGATTCAAACTTTACAGGAAATAAAGGAGGGAGGAAACACTGCCACACAAACATGGGTTTCAGATTTCTTATCCACTATAGAAACCTCTACAACAACACAACACAGTTCTCGTGCATTTGTTCCTAGAAGAACAGACACTGTTTTCATTTTAGATATCAAATTCCCTTGAATTGTGCAACATTTTCCAAAAACAACAATGTCTAGAGTCTTTCAACAGAGAAACAGACTCTAATTTGCCGTGTAATGCATGACTCATCACTTTGTGAAACATTTGGCCACATATAAATACAATACTGATTGTGCCAGTGATATGAGAGGGCCTGTGTAAGAAATATCTGCATTATGCACAATCCTTATTTCTTAACTAAGATCCGCAACATACATGATTTATTACTACTTAGGCAAAATGGCCACCCACTAGAAAAGGAATTATAGACATTATAATCAATAGATATGGGCTGATGCAGTGTTGTGTCTGTAGGTGGTGCTCTGGGGCAGGAGCAGAGACGAGCTGCACCACAGGATTTACTCCCAGCAGCCAATCAGGGACTGGGAGGGCCAACCTGCCCATGTGTATGGAGAGATCATCCACTCCTCCCTGGTGTCTCTCTACAACAGATACACACAGGTAACATGGCACTGCATGTGGGAGTCAGCTGGGAGTTATGAGGTGTGCATCCATCAACACATTGTCCTAGAGGGGCATATTCTAAAAAATCATATTTTTTTGTAGGTTGTAATAGTGCCCTAGTTGTTGGATTCCATACAGTACCCCGAAACTGATTAAAAGACTTCTGTCTTCTGTCTGCCAAGCAACAGCCTACAGATCAGGAGTCAGTGCTGCACTGTATTTGCTTGTTTGGTGTTGAGTCTTTGTCACTCAACTTTTTTTTTGTCCCCTACAGGAAACCAGTGAACACTTCCTGGTGTTGTTCTCCTTCCACCTGCTGATCCTCTCCCTGGACCACACTCGACAAGACTTCATTTATAAGGTATTCTTTGTGCATTTTACTTGAAAGGAAATTTGAAATAGTGGACAAGTTAAATACCTATGTAATTATCATCCTTTTTTTTTTTGTTTGTATACAGCAGTTTTCAGCAAAATAATCATAATCATTGATAAAAGCCACTGTACTCTACCAGCCCAGCTCCAAACAGCAGACAGAAAAAAGTTAACAACTAGCTGGTGAACATAGTGGAGCATTAAGCAGCTTAAAGGACAGATATTTTTCTCAGGAGTTGCTGAAGGCAAATAATTAAACTAAAAGCTGAGAGAATATTGGACATAAAGTTGTCAGGTAGACACTCAAAATGAACGCTAATGTTGCTCTGTAGCTGCTGGATGTTTAAACTGTTGCCTAACACGTTTGCCATAACACTTTTTAAAGTGATGATAAATCAATGTGATGTTGACATGTTGTTCTGCTGCCCCCAAGTGGCAAAAAACAAATCAATGAATGCAGCTTTAAGTCTTTATTTAAATATGAGTAAATGAATTTTAATGAAGCAAAGGTGTTTCATAAAGTATTCCCCGGGTTCATTGATTTGGTGGATTTTTATTGTCTGCTTCAGCAAAAGCCAAAAAGAAATCTTATGAAACTGTTTTATTTTTCCCCCCACAGACAATGTGTTATGCATCTTGTTGGAGGAAGCTGAAGCACAATAACAGACATTTTTTTTTCTTTTCTTAAACTTTGTCTTCTCTCATCTCGCAGGGCTTCCTTCCCCTTTCTGGACTTTCCTTGCGAGCCGTCTCCGGGGACGCTGACACCTCACATTCACCACACATGTTTGAGATCAGCAGTGAGTCAGTGTAAATTACCAGGTTTAAAACTAAGACATGGAAACACAGTGTACAGCACTGAGCATCATTCACTCCGTCCCTTCTTTCATCCAGGTCTAATGATGGACTCCAAGGTCTTCATATGTGCCAGTGCTGCAGAGTTACAGAAATGGATGCAGCACATAGAAAACAGAAGACACAAGTCAATGGAACAACCCATGAGTCCCTCCCAGTGCGCTCTTTCCTATCTAGTAATGACTAATTGCTGTACATCTGGTTACAACTGTACATGAAAAAGCAGTCTGGTTAAGTTGTAAGTAATACACTGATCACATACATTATTTCCTCCCCAGTTACCCTGTAATGAGCACTGGAAAAGAGAAGAACTGAGAAAGTACTTACTACAAGCTCCGATACGACAGTGGGAGGGCTCGCCGATACAGCACATGGGTGAGCCGGGATGCATATCTATGGTCCATATCATCCACACACACAGACAGGTAATACATACTCTATCACACTGTATTAATAGTCTGCGTTATAATATCAGTTCTTTGGTAGTTTGACATTGAGTCAAGGCCCTCATCTATAGAAAACCAGCGATGATTTGTGTGAAATTATTTTTTCATATATTCTCATCATGATAACAATCTTGCCTTTAAAAAATGTTTTTCCTGGAACCACGTTTCCTTATGTTTTGTACTGAAACAATAAGATTAACTGTCCTCTCATGATGTCACCAAAACAAGCTTGTTTGGTTAAAAATTACAAAATAAATGTTTTGTATGAGCCAACGATGGAGCGATGGAGGTGTCATCGTACTAACCATATCTACCACATGATGCCAGAATAACTGCCACTTTAGAGAATACTTCTGCTTTTTGTCAGAGTAGCTGAAAATCAAGACCACATTTCCTGACGTGGATAAACACGTGGCTCTGTTTGCCCCGGTTTGCCCCCCCTCTTTTTTTTGCCAAACATTTATCAGACAGGTTGTAAACAGTTAACCAGTTTATCCAACACCCGAAATGTTGGTAATAAGCCCTCATTGCACAGGAAATCCGTTACTGTTTGCATTTCTTTCTCCTCCAAATAATTTTTGCTAACCTGGGAGTTAGTTCACAAACTGTATGATCGTCTGACTTCTTGTGTTTCTTGCCTTTACTTGCCATTACTAATAGGAATGTTGGACAAAATTACAAAAATAAGACAAAAGTTAACAAAATATTGTAAGTGTCCATATGATATTATAGAGAATGTTATTTCAAGTGTCACAGTATTTTGGTGTCTGTATCGGACTGCTTATACAGCATTGTTGGCTTTGTTCTTGCAGGGACTCCAAGAAAGACTGATGGTTCTCTTCCCTCAAGACGTCCTGCTACTGTCAGTTGACAACAAGCGTTTGAATATAAGATATGAGGTAGTGAAAAATGACTCTATGAGAAAAACCCCATTATAATACCTCCTCAACCACTGTGGCATAACTACGTGTCCCGGTAATCTTTACTCAGCGCTTGTTGTTTTGACACATGACATGTAGCATGGGTGGAACTTTCTGTAATTCACAACTGCCGCCTACAACATCACGCGTTTCAGTCAGCAGCTAAAATGTGGTTCTTACTGTTAAATTGTGGTAGAATTTTATATATCTCTTTTTTTTCCTCTGTCATCTCTAACAGGGCAGGTTGCCCCGACAAGGCATCAAAGCAGTGGAGAGGTCAGCCCTGCCTGGACGGCTGCAGTTTGAGCTGATAGGTATATTGTAACACATGTGACACACATGTAATCAATAGTTCTTTACCTAAATGTATCATTGGATTATAGCAAAACTAATTACACTGAGGAATACAGTCATTTCATATGATTGCTGTTATGTTTTAGGTGAGCTGGTGGAGCCCCTGCTAGTCTCTTGTACCTGCCAGGAGGATTACTGGAACTGGATCTTTCAATTACAACAGGTAATGTTGTGATTTTGTCCTTTAGTTTTTAGAGGTCAGGGGAAGTAAAACTATCTAGCATTTCACATGAAAAAAGCAAAGATCTAAAGCTGCTATATTTGATCCATTTTTGTACTGACAGCGCAGCAAATGACTCTGCAGTTTCCCTCTTCTTTACAGAGTGTTTCAGTGTCTGTCAGCAGATTGTTTTGGTTTTTCTCGTCCACAACTTTCCTGTTTGATTGAGTCACATTGCAAATCTAAAAACCTACTGCACGCTACACGCCCAGCACCACATGACCAACAAAGTTAGCGACTAACTGGTGAACATAGTGGAGCATTGAGCAGCTAAAGAACCACATATTTCCTGCATGAGTTGTTGGAGACCAAAACAGAGCTAAAAAGAGTATGAATATCATCACTCCACATAAATGCTAATGTTGCTCCAAATCTGCAGTTTGTTTTTGCTGCCCAAACGAAGCCTAAAAAAAAAAGTTTTAGTCAATTTACTACATATCTTTCCACCACTGCAGACTATTTTCTAATGAATGCTGCAGTGTTTGACAGCTCTGCATGCAATTTCCCCATCTTCTGGGCAGACGCTGGTTGTAGTTTCATATTAAAATCGGCTTGTACAAACTTGTTTGAGATCAAAGGCATACTCTACTACATACATACTTTATTTTTGTCAGTTCTGCTCCGTGGTCGTTCTAAGGTAATGCAGCTGGAGGCCCAGATTATTTGGAAAATCCTTGAGATTGTATAGCAGATGCAACATGTTATGGTCATTTGGATTTAAGAAAAAAACACTTATAACTAACCAACTAACTTATAGCCCCTTTAAAGACAGTCATGGTTGACATGGGATGGATATCATCCCATGTTTCGAACTTTTCAAACTTTTGAAACGTTGAAACTTGAGTTTCAAAAGGGCAAATCTTTATTTTGAAACTTTTGCACTCCTATTGCAGAGCGTTCTTTTATGAGGCACCAAACCGAACAAAAGACGAGCAAATATTGCGAGAGGACACAGTGATACATGCGCGAAAGAATTGGCGTTCAGCGCGCAAGAGAGACCGAGTTACCACACGTCAGAGATTAAATTTGTGTTAAGTGTGTGAGAGAAACCAAGTTACCTCAATCTATCTCTCTCTCAATCGCTCTCCTTTGCTAAATAGCAATTATTTATTATTAATCTCTCTTCAATCTTTAATTTAAATCTTGCAAAACCTTTTTTTATTAGATTTTAAGCTTTCAAGCACTTTGTTTCAACCTTTGAAAGCTTTTTTTTTTTGGAGTTTCGAAACATGGCATGATATTCCACCCCCTTATGTTTGCAAGAAATATGTATGTGTGCTAATCAAGGTGCGTCTATTACAGTAAATGTGAAGCAACTTTGCATCAACAAGATTTTCTGTTTGACCTACAGCCAGACAGAAGCAGCCATGTTACTGTGAGTCACGCTCCACCTCCTCCAATCATGCCAAAGCTGCAGAGGAGCAGGAAGGAGTCCCAGGAGCGGATGATAACAGCCGACCAATGTCACATCAATGGACGCAGCTGACTCATCAGACTGAAATAAGCTTGAAAATTCCCTGTAATTACAAATCTAAAATAACACGTATAGATAGTGTGTACATATTACTTTCATGTCTAATTGTGCCACAAAATGGAGATACAGCAGTGAAGAAGTGTTCCCACCCTGATATATTTGGGTGATTTCATCACTCTGAGGGACTGAGATGATACTTATAGTTCTCTTTCATGTGGGGACAAACAGAAACAAGGTCATGACCCAGTTTAATGACCACAGCTGAAGAAATTTTAGATGTAGAGATGGTAGAGCTGTAAAGTTTACTAAAGAAAATAGAACTGAAGAAACTGTACATATTTAGCTTTGAAGTCTTTACCATAAAATACATAATGTTTGACTTTTTCACAATAAACTGTTTAAAAACTCCAGAAGAGTCATTTATTCAAGGAAACATAAAATGGAAGTATCTGTATTTATATCAATGGTTAAACATTTACAGTAGTAAACATCCAGTGTATTACAGTAATTATATTTATTGGGGTATTAGAAATTAATCAAACTGAAAAGTTAACAGTTATGTCATGTAATAATATTTGTCGAATCTTTGTTCATATAAATTACAGTCATAAAAGTAAATTAACCATTTTCTATTCTTTATACATGAGGCCAGTAAAGTACATTTACATCAGAATCTCCTTAGAGAACAACCAGCTAGAGGAGTATAAATACACATGCTGCAACAGCAACCACTTAAATTACAGCTAACAACGCAGATATTCGGGAAAAAAGGGTTATAAACATTTCATGTGCCAATGGAAAAGTTTACATTTGAATGTTGATTATAGTGGTTCATTAACAACAGGCCTCAGCTCAGTTACACTGCGCTTTTGGTCATTTGGGGATTTATACACTTAATGAGGGGAACGATGTGGATGACGTAGGCCTAAATGTATTTCAGTGCTTAGTGTATGACAGTTTTGATCCTGTATGATTAGTGTAATACAATAATATTTTATTCAACTGGGGCTAGTCAAAGTTTTAAAATTAGTTTATGTGAAGCTAAACTTGCACATTCACAACACAGATGGTCAATGTAAATACATCCCAATGTGAATTTGGTACATTTACATTTCCTGGTTTTTAAAGGACAAGGCTGGTGTTCTTTTATATTTGTCTCACTGTCAACAAATATGATGAAAAGACCAAAACCAACAATGTCCAACATGCCCTCCCAGTCTGTGGTACTCAGTCGGAAGCCCAATTCGTTCCTACTCAAGACATCAATCTTTAAAAATGAGCCATATATATATTTATATAAATTTCATTATTAAAACAAGGTAATTCATTCCTTAAAACAGCTGGGCACTGCAGTTTTCAGCAAACGTTACTTTAGTAAGTAGTGCATTTGTTGGGGACTATTTTCAGCTGCAGATTACAGTCAGTATATTCGTCACTAGGACAGTGTATGTGGGATCAAATCAAAGTAGACTACAGTGTGTGTTCATAATAATGAAGGAACATGTCAGTGTGGCTCACTGATGTGTTTTTAATAATGATCAATGGAACTTTAAGGCACAGAGGAATACGCTCTCAGGGTTTGATATACATATTTGTCAGCAAGATATATTCACTGTTGGTTTTGGTCTGTTTATGGGCTTTGATGACAATAATAAAAATATAGAATATAGTCAGTCTAATCCTTTAGTCTGTCCTTCATTTATGTTACAGTAAAAACTGAAGATCATCTCTAAATAAAAATGTAACCATCATTCTGCAGTTGCCTTGTCCGGCCAACCATCAGAGTTCACGCAGTCTAAATTGTTACTACAGACCATTTACACTACATACAGGGAGGGTGCAACAATCCACATCTTTTAACTCATGGGTGGAAATGAACTGTTGCACACTGATGCTCTGTAGTGTATCAGATAATGGATGGACTAAAACACAAAAAAACACATCAGGCTTTAATTTCTTCTACACGTGGAGTACACAACAGAGCAACTTCTCATCTGCCTTCCGAAATTAAAACAGCACTCAATGTGAACAAAGACAAAAGATAAAAGGCCTCTGATGTGTCCTAATGCAGCTCAGCAACAGGATCTGCCTCCAGCGATTTTCTGATGCTGAGATATTACATGAATGAATCTCCTGCACCTCACTGAGCTCAGATTGCATAAGACAGATTCTGGCCACATGAGACATGACAGAAGAAAAATGTGACAAACTTTGAGTTAGTCTTGTTCTACTGAGAAATGTCCAAATTTACCTTTGAGTATGTTTACATTTACTACCTGTGCTGGTAAATGTGCATGCATGTATATCACATTTACCATAGAGATGCTTGACAGGGTTTAAAATGGTAATAAAATGCAGTTCACAGAAAGCATGCATAATGTAATTGCTCCTACGAAGTTTAGAAAAACTTCAGTGTGGCAAAAATGTCCCAATGTGAACTTTGGACTCTTATTGTGTAAAAGCATTTAAATCTAAAAACGTGAAAGAGCATTAAAAGCTTTAATTTCATGCTTGAGGAAAATGCTGACACACAGTTTAGCATCCATGCGAAGAAAAGGCAAAAGTCTCAGCTTGTTTTATCAGCTGCGTACTACATGTAGGTCCCACATCCATCTAAAATTAAAACAATCCAGAAGCTTAGAAATGCACCTTTGACACACGACGTGGTCGCAGTAAAAGCAGCTAGTCTTCCCCCTCCAGTTTCTGTGTGACACATTTGATGCGGATATTCTCTCGGAGGTTGCGAAGGCGTGCGCTGCGACTTGTGATTTCCTCCACGTAGGTTTTGGGGAACCAGCCCCGTTCCCCGTCAGACAGCCTGATGCCTTCCACCCAGCCTGGGGAAAGACAACATCCCTTAGACATCAAACAAACCACAGCACACCTACTGTTTGTTTAAGCTCGGACAGACAGTGAGACACACAAACCTAGCTTTTTATGGCCGCAAGTTATGTTCATTTAGGTGCAGGTTGAAGTTGGAATGCAGTTTATCTGAAGGGGGACTTTATCCACATTCTTACCATCACTTGTAATGGTCTTAGCATGAAGAATGTCGGCCTTTTCCAGTGTTAACTCATCGTGTTCTTGGGCCTGATAGCTTTTGATGCACTGAACCTGGGATATATCTAAAGGGGAAAGAAAAGTCAAAAAGATGAATGAGAAGATTAAAAGGTTTATGTACACTGATTCATAGTGCACCTAAAGCTCTCCACTGACCATCCGTCTCGCTGGCTTGCTCGATGTCTTCGAGCGGATCAGATGGAAACATCGCAGTGATCCATCTCTGCTTCCCGCTCCTTGGTAGACACATAAAAAGGGTGGTGAGAGCACCGTCTGCTAAAGCATCCAGTTTGGACTGAAGCAAACTTACTGTTGACCCTGCATTGACAAAGTGTTGTCACTCACTCAGTGTGTGATTTGAGCAGGATCTGGTGTTTGAGCTGCTGGCCTTCACACAGCTGCAGGTGGAAGATGAAGCCTGAGATGCCCTGCAGCTTCTGACTGAGATCCTTCACTTTCAGCTCTCCTATCTTGGCGTGTACGAACACCATGAACTTCCATGTGCTGCAAAAAGGATGTGGTTTTATTATGAAGATCACCAGCAGACTGTTCATGTCACATGTCGTTCATAGTAACAACTGGCCGATGAATCTTTAAAGCCTCTATGTGTCGAATGTGTATGTGGTTGTAGTATCTTTCAAATTATTCTGATGGTATATGTTTAAGTTTTCAGAAAAAATAGATAATTGGTTAAAACTGGTGCAGTCTGTGTTGTTTTTTTAGACCATTAATCTGGTGGTGGTGTGTGTTGCTGTCAGCTACTGATTTTTCGAAATGTTTAAATCCTACACATTGTTAGTTCAAAGAAGGATAAGTTTTATCTTCAAGGAATATTTTAGGAAATACATTTTCAATACGTTTTAAATGTAAGACTAAATACTACTCTCACGACTGTACACAAAATCTTTCCCAAAATGTCGAACTATTCCTTTATGACAGTACTCACATGCCATATGTACACCGAACGAGTAATGGCTGCAAAGAGATGTTTTCCTACAGAAAAAAAACATTTTTGTACAGCCAAAGCTAAAACTGTATGAGGCTTCGTCAGTCTGAGTCAGCAAAATGAAGTTGGTGTCATCCACAGAAATTCCCTCTTTGTGGATCCCCTAGACAGTGTTTACTTAATGAGCTGTGGTAGAAAGATACTAGACCCACTACTTTTGGACTACATGGACTACTTTGGCCCCCCCTTACAAAAAAGAGAAAATAATAATGGATTCAGTATGCACAATTTTATTCCTGGCAATATGAATATGGAGAAATCTTTGAAACACATGCATGTTGCAAAATAAGATTTACAGAAAATATAACTGAATGGAATAAATAAATCCAATAATCCAAATAACTAAACAAAATTTTGAAGACCCTCTTCTAAGGGGTTTGGGAGTGTGCTAAAGAGGGGCCTGGTGTCCTGGCCCTGCTGCCACGATGGAAATATCCGCTTGATTTTGCTAACTCAGAACACAGAAGCTCACATTAGCTCCGGCTAAACTTTGGTATGCATTTTTTGCATAAAACAAGAACTGTGTTGTTGCGTTAAGAATGGACTACTGCAGAGGGACAGATAAGGAATGATTACAGCGGGATCCTTTACTCTTTCAACATGCATATATGGCATGTGAGCATTGTATTCAGATAGATTTGAAAACTATCCTAACTTACATTCAACACATTTTCAAAATGTTCCTCGTCGCACATCATCAATCAGTGCAATATTTTAGTTCTTGGTCTCTTTGTATCGACGGCATATCACTCACTCCTTCCTCCTGGACAGCAGGAGACAGTCATTGAACAGGTGGAGGTACACAGGCTTGGTGGGTAACTTGAGCTTTGATCCAGAAATAGTCATCGTCTGAGTGTCCACTTCCAGGAGCTCGCCGTGTTTCACCAGCCAGCGGGACTGCGAGATCAGAGGAAAGATCTACAAAGAAAGCAAATAAGTTGCTGGATACAGTGAGCGACACAGTGTTTTTCTTTGCAAAATGATTACAAGTTAATCCTGTGCAAAATAACAATAGGAACAATTCACAAAGACTTCAGTCACCTTTCCCTCAAAATGTATTTTCTTATTGAGGTGAATAAGTTCCTCCATCCTCTTCATTGACTGCACACTGGAGTTACATTCTTTGATGATCTAAGGAGACACATACAAACATGGTTATTACTGTTGTGTCTCCTCGGTGGTAATGCTGGTTCTCATCCAACTGGCTATTAGGGATGATAATCACCACCTTTTTTAGCTCATTGAAAGCTTTCGTGGCAGTGTCCTCATCCCGGGAGCCCGGTGTTGTCCTCTTTAAAATATTCTGAAAAATAAAGACTTTTTATAAAGACGTGCCAAACAGGAAACAATACTCTTGTTTCGCACTGCTGCGGGAAAAAAACCTGCTGTGGCAAATTGCTTAGCCGGTCCAAATATTACCCCATTTACAGTTCCACATAATTGGGTTTCAAGTGCGAACATGAATTCTGCAGTGAATGTTTAATCGTGTACCTCCACCAGCATTTTAAGCCGCGTGATCCTCTGAAACGGGAGGATTAGAAAAGAGGTCAGCGGAAGCCTTTGGCAGACCGGGGCCTCCTCCAAACGAGCCAGGATGCCGGGGAAACGGGGGTTCTCGTGCCTGAGAGGACAAGATGAGTACATTTAGAGAAATACTTTAATGACTTTTAGTCAAAGTGGGTGTAAATTCCAGCACACTTTTCAACCTGAGAAAAAAATGTTCAGCTTTCTCTAGATGAACCATCTGCAAGTTAAGTCTTGCAGGTGTAAAATAACACCTGAACACCCTTAGAGGAAATTATGGACATTCAGCATGAAACAATTGGACTTTATGCACTACAGTCAGGAGTGTGCACAGAGAGATATAAGCTGCATACTGTACGTACATGTATATGTTCAGAGCTCTAACAGATGATTTATTATACATACATGGAAAGTAGTTACTCACAGCAAACGCTGGTATGTCTGCTCCTGGTAAGCCTGGTTGGTTACATAAGGTAAATAAACCCTTCGGAGAGCCGGGCAGTGTTCCAGGACGATGTCGCACACATCAAAACGCAGAATGTCTTCCTCCAGCCTGTGCTCCAGGTCCTGAAGAAACCTGCAGGCGACGAGGGAGCAGAAAATACACTCAGAGAAGGAGACACGATAACTGAGGGGTCAAAACAAAGACTTGCAGGCGACAGAGGCATATCAGCAGCATAGTACTTCACCTCTCACTGACATCTTTGACTTCCGGCAGCTTGGAGAAGAGCCATTGCTTATCCTGAGCCCCAAGACACTCGGCGAGCTCCTGAGACAACATGAAGTGGTCCACTGCGATCGTCAAACTACGGATGTACGACGCCTCAGACGTCACCAGCTCAAACTTTGCCTGAGTTGAGGGAGACACAAGATGTCAGCCAGCCAGCCAGCCCAGCCTTCTACAGCACATCACCACGTCACATCACGTTTCATTCACCTCCTGCAACTTCCTCTCCTCGTTGCTGAAGTTGTCGAGCTGGCCGCTGGTTCGAACATCGGGGATGTCCTGCCACAGCGCAAAGGCAGATCCTCGTGATGAGCGAAAGGAGCTGGATGGAGACAGGTTGGAAGGAGACGGGGTCCCGTCTGACCCCTCGTCCCTGAGCCCCTCTTCCTCTGTGCCGGGCTCCTTCCCTTGCTGCCTCTGGATCTCTCTGTTGATGGCGACGTCGCTGTATTCCTGGTATAGAATCGCTGAAGGGAATATTGAACGTAAATATGGATTTTAATATAAAATTGCAAGCCTTGATTCAATTAGTTAAATAAACAGTTCAGGGAAACTTACAGCTAGGCAAAAACCGTGATAAGCGATTTGAACTAGCAACAGTTGGAAGTGTGCCCAAGTCCTCCTCTATGGATTTCTTTCGCATTCTGTGAAGAAAATGTGAACTGACATCAGCACATATCCTTTAATCTTTGTAGTTTTTGTGTTGAGAAATTTTAAACAAGTATTCACCCGAGTTTTGTGCTCCACCGATGCAAAGGCATGCCGTTGTCATTGCTGGGCAGCAGAGTAGGTGCAGGTCCAACAGGACTGTGGGGGGCGCTATCACTAGAACCTCCTGAGCCGCGGTGCTTAGAGTTGGACTTATCTAAAGAGGACAAAAACAGACGGTGCAGATGTGAGGTCCAGGGAAGTCGCATGAGACCTCCAGTAATAAAGGTTCTGTTAAAGGCCAGCTTCTGGACATCCTCAGCTGTTTAAGGCTTTTTGCTCAAGGAGAAGGCACCTGAACTTGTTTTTTTTTTTTTTTTTTTTATCACTGTTTGTATTGTTTCTGGACTACCTCTCAATGAAATGTTACCATGATGTTAGTTCTGCTGTCTACTCACAGTCCTGGTTGGGGCTGAGGCTGTTTGAGCTGTGTCTGTCCCGGGAGGCGACCCGTGCAGACAGCGACTTGCCCAGCTTCAAGGTGAAGGAGTTCTTCCTTTGCGACAGCTGCAGTCTAGATATCAGTTCTGAAGCTGAGAAGCGCCGCCGCTCTTGATCCCCTTGGCGGCTGCGTGACAAAAAGCTCCCCCCTGTGGCACTTGACATCTCTACAGTCCCGCTGTCCTCCCCCACCCCTGGCATTGAGTCCTCTATTATCTGCAGTGGTTCTGAAGGGAGATTGAAAATATCATCATGACTGAGGTTGGGGAGATCTGCAAGACCGTCTGTGGATGAAGTACTAGAAATGGCCTCCAGGGAAGATAATCCACTGAGGTCCTCCTCCAGGAAAGATGCAAAAGGTCCTGGGAAGATATAGTCTGCCTCCAGGATTGGGCTGCTGAGAGATTCATCACTCGGGCTGTCTGGGGAATAAACCTGCATCTTTCGCCCTGGAAACGAGAAAACAACTTTATTAGATTAAGCGGAAGCAAGTAAGGAGTTTCTAAAGCCTAAAAAGCTGCACACTCACGGATAGACTTCTCTTTCAGCGAGCCCTGTGACGTCCTCCTCTGCGGCTGGCGGGAGTCTGGGCTCGGAAAGCCAGGAACTTCAGGTGAGGATGGGGAGCAAGGTAACTGACATTCCCAGGAGTCTCTGTTTGTGTAAAGAGAGGACAGGGGGAGCGACAGAGGGAGGCTGAGAGCAGCGTGGAGAGGACGACATACTGTTGTGACAGTACGAGGTTTTCCAGTCTGCTCCTGCGAAGAGGTCGTGATGCCGTTATGGCATTCAAGGTCACTGTCACCCGCAGGGGTATGACAGTTCAAATACGTTGTTTCATGCTCATTGTTTGTCCTGTGGCAGCCGTTCTGCATGTCATTCAGTTCATTTAGTGTGTGTCTGAAGCCATTCAGGGGCAGGGAGTGTGCTGTGCATTGTGCGTCTGGAATAACAGTCGTCCTCGGAGAGCCAAGACCGTTTAGTTTGGGAGTCACTGGTGATTGTAGCTCAATAAAAGCCAGCGTTTCCTGCTGGCACACAGCGACATGCTTGTGGTGGCACGGGTGGAGGAGAGGCCTGTCCTCCTGGGCCTCGCTCAGAGCCTGGGACTCTCCTGAGCCAGGGATCCACATGCTGGGACTCTCTCTTCTGCAGTGAAAAGCGTGAAGGTGGGGTTGGAAATCAGGAAAAGGTGAGAATCCATACCCAGGGAGCATGGCTGAATGAACACATGGGAGCTGCGAAAAGAGAGAGGGAAAAGAAGTATTTCATATATTTCACTAAAAACACTGTTGTCTATAAGCTTTTCTCAGGCTGCTACTACTGCAGTAGAAACACCAACAGCAAATCAAAAAAATCTGGCTTACACATTGCTTGAGTTACACACTTACAACAAGTCCACATGATATTTATTATATTATATATATATATATTTATTATTTGTTTATTAATGCCAAATTTAAAAGGGCAAATTTAGGAAATCAATTTAAATTTTTTTTTTTTTATGTATGAATTTATTACTTAATTGTAATGTATGTAAGTTATTGGTGTAAGTGTGTGTGGGTGGGGTTAGGGGGTTTGTGTGTGGAGGGGGTACGCACAATTAAAACTAAAACAGACAAAGGATAATGAATTGAAGAGTATGTCCCCTGACCTTAACATTAAACTTGAATATGTTAATCGAGTCACAATTTCATTCTTTTCATTTTCACAAAAGAAAAATACATTTGTACAGTCCCTTATCAAACTGGAAAAACATAGGATTATTCACACTTCAGGCTTCATATTAAAGATATTTTTTACATAGTTGGAGCAAAAATCCAGGTAGGAATGCATTTAAGATCTGCTCACTTCAACCACCTGTGCAGGCGAGAAAAATGGGCTCAAATTATGATGAACCGTAAGCAGTGCTGTGCAAGTTTTGTAAACAGCTGTGGATGTTTTGTTGATGGAGTTGGTAGAGGAATGAATCTCTGAAATGGCTTCTGTACATTTTTTGGGATTCATGCAGCCTCATTTAAGATGTTTACCACACACACACACACACACTGAGAAGGAACTCCTGGAATTAGCTACATGGACCCTGAAACTACTGACACGTGCAGGATGTTTCCCAGTCAAACCAAGTCTTCACACACACACACACACACACACACACACAAGTGTACCTTCATGGACACACACTCACACTTAAGTCTGGTGTAGTGTGTCTCCTGAGCTGTGTCTTCCTGCTTTAATTAAAGACCTCTCTAAACATGGCATTCAGCCCCTGTACTTAACATCCACACACACACACACACACACACACACACACACACACACACACACACACAGCAACACACATAGCAACACACCAGCTGCAGACAGGATACCACAACAGACACACAGAGGGAGAGAGCACATCCTCAGCACTCTCACCTTTCACCTGAGATCTGCACTCATCCATCACTCTGGTTGCAGGTCTACCTTTCTGTCAGCCCGCGGTAGCCAGCAGGTCCCGTGTCTGACTGAATATTTACAGTGCGTTAAATCCCAGCAGCGGGTCCTAAACGTGAGCTCTCCCGGGCAGGCTGTTAAAACACACACTTGTGGAGCGCCTTCTCTTGTTCTCCTCCTGCTTCCTGGGCAGGAAATCCTCAACTTCTGACTTAAACACCAGGTAAAAGGAGCTGCACAGATGCTGAGGTACAACACACACAGCCTCGTACGCATGCACAGAGGTACGTAGGAGGTTTTTCAGAGCCACAATCAAAAGAAGCAACTCAAAATGAGTTACTGTAGACCATTTTTCTGTGTTTTATCAATAAAAAAGTATATTAAGGTCAAGCAGCAAAAACATTTAAATTTGTTCTCCCAGGTCTTAAACCTCTGTGTTTATGTGAAGCAGGAGGCTCTTTACTGCTTATCGATGAGCCTTACCAGCATAGCCTAAATAAATACTCTCAGAGTTGATTTCCTGTCAGTTGTTAACTGTGTTTTTGAATATTGTTTGGCAAAAGGCAAATATAAACCTAAATGTTTTTGTTCTTTAAGTCATGCGTCTCAGCCATGTGGCTTTATTTTAGTGAACAAGGTGAGGTATAAAGCATTAACTTAGCAATAGGTGAGAAGAACATTAGCTGAGAAGAGTTGCTGATGTAACCCAGACAGTGCCGTACAGTGTTAGTGTTAGTGTGCACGAAAAAGAAACATACTCTTCTCTGCAAACATCTATACCTTTGTGTTGCATTGCGGGAAAGTATTATCTACCAAAACTACACTTAAAATATCGAGTGATTTTAGTCTGCACGCTGGCATTTGTAAGCACACTTCAGTTTGTAATTTTTCCTGCTATGTACTCTGAAAACACAGAAATAGTGTCCTGTATAGTGTGTTATTTGGGGGCACACAGAAGGACACATTGTAAAAATGTTAATCGTTAACGTCTTTATCTCTTTTATCTATTTATTGACTACCACACACACACTGCAGGCTCTGTGTCATGGATAGTTCTAGGAAATGATACCCTCCAATAATGCATTTTTTTTGTAATTTAGAGTTTAATTATCATACTGACATACTGTAAATCTTTATGAGATACGTGTATTTTACATTAAAGTAAGTAGTATCACATTAAACTGTACACCTGTAATTTACATGAGCATAGGTATGTCTCTTATGAGGATAAAAGCGTAAATTAATGCTTTTCCTGAAAGTATAACTTTGTTTACAGTGGTGTTTGTTTGCCTGGAGAATCACAGACTGGAAATCATAGTTTACCTTCCTTTTTAGTGAGCGCACATGTGCTGTGCGCTGTGAATATGAGGCTGTTGAAAAGCCACACCTGTTCTTGTGGCAGTGGTAGGCAGCCCAGTCAATCCTATCTCTCTCTCTGTTTCTCTATTACGCTGACACACATGCGTGTGCATGCATGTATGCACGCACAAACACAGGTGCACACACACACACACACACACACACACGGTAGTGCAGGCACAAATGGTTACCTGTTCCCTGCTGCAGACAAAGGCAGCCTTTATCTGTGTGCCTGGGCCAGGCTGCCCAGAGCACAGGACACCTGAGAGGGTGTGGGAACTGCTTATTCTGATCCACTCATATAGTGCAGCCACTGAGCCATATAAACACATCTAGACCCCTGCTGCATAATGACACAAACGTATTGGTGTCTGGATGTGACTATTGGCTGGTTATAGGGTAATCCTGCTGTAGATATACAACATTAACCAAACTTTACTCACCTCTGTCATGAGATTGTCTATGAGATTAAATATGAATTATTTCTTAGTCTGCAGTGTATTGTCTAGAAAACTGTGTTTCGGTTTCCATGATCATCTCATCTTTCAGTACCATCCTAATGAATGAATGTTCACATAATCTTCCACCAACAGCCAAGTCGTCATAAATCAACATACTCTTTGTAGAAAATTAGTTATCTGCTCATTTGATCAAGAAACCTCAAAGATCCAAAAAACTGACAATAAGCCTCACCGCCACATATATCAAAACATGAAAGCATCTGATTACTTGTACTGCACATTCCTCACGTTGATACAATTATATCAGGCTATTAAAATTTCAATTCCAAAGACGTGTAATTTCCCTTGTCATAGCAGGGTGTTATTTGTGACTGTTATGGACTTTGCAGCCAGTGTTTCCCCCTGTAATTTCACTAGGCTGCTCTAAGACGCCATGTCTGCATACAGCACTTAATGAATGGCACTCTGGCATGCCTCTAATGCCAGCAGCCATACGAAGAGCATTTTTAATTGTGATATTTCTCATCTTGAAGGCCTCACAATAATCCTTTAATGGAGTGTATCGCATAAATATGAGCATAAATCCATTGCTGATTCAGCTTTGTGACGGAGCCAAATGTTGTGTAATTGCATAATTAAAGTTTGTTTGATGTTTGCCAGGGGGGAGATGAGGGTGTTAAAACAAATGGATTCACCGTTGGAGCTGTTTGCGGTTCACAAATGTGAAGAAATACATTTCTACACTGTTTACTTTTCTAATGTCAGGGAGTGTGACATAACCCTGTTTTAAAGTGGCAGTATGGAAGACACTTAATATTTCAAGATGGAAAATTACCATAATACATCTGAAATATAAACTTCGCCTAAACTGCAGATAGCCCGCTTTAAAAAATGTCCTCTATATTTTTCTTATTGTCAACAAATATCATGAAAGAGACTCCAAGCAACAATGGGTTGATCCAACTATGAACATGAGTACTGTTTATTTTAAGTCATTCCAACATACAGCATCCTGCTACTGTAAATACTCTGTAGTAATACTGCTGTAGAGATCTGTGTTAATCCGCAGCTGAAAATAGTCCCCCGAAAAAGCAAAGTTACTCCTGTTCTAGTTAAATTTGCTAAACACTACAATGCCCAGCTCTTTCATGAAATAATTGACTCTTTTTTAAAAAAAAATGAAACTATATATTTGTGATACCTTTTTAAATATTTCTTATTATTCTTATTTCATGTCTTCAGTAGGAACCACTGTGCTTTGGGCTCAGTGGCACAGACAGGGTAGTGAAGTCAGAGAGCATTGAGAGATGGAGAAGTATATAAAAAAATATATAGAATATCTCCAGCCTTATTGTTTAATCATGCCAAACCGTGAATACATGTATTTCCACTGCAGCCTCACAGATGCCACAGAAAATGGGACTAACCAGACCTGAACTAAGATTCAAATCTGGTGATGCTGCTTTTTGTTACTTTGGTCCTGCTCTCTGGAACACACTACCTGAAGTTTGCTGATCTGAAGACTGTATTTTCAGGCTTTACCAGGAAGGAGACGCTGTTAAAATGTACTTCCCATCCTTTTGAGTGACATGGAGCAAAAATTCCTGTTTGAGTTTCGAGACATTTCCAACCTTCCTACTTACTAATGCTGCTCAACTATGGATGTTGCTACAACAAGGTGACCCCGATGCAATACAGGCCAGCTTTTAAGTCTAAAAGGTCAACATCAAATGCCAAAGTAGTTAGCATGGTGCTATACAGAATAAGTAATCTGGTTCCACACCGAGCCGATCAGAGCAGGATTAAGAAGGTGGGACATTGTCTTCCTGTGTAAGGGAAAAAAAAGCTGCACCGATGGAAAACATCATCAGAAAAATTGCTATAATTGCTGCTGTGCCAAGAATGGATGGGACCGCAGCTGAACAAGTTGTTGTGAGTAAAATTAAACAAATAACAAATTCTTAAATCTGATTGTCGTGAAAAATAATAAGTGTACTGCTCCGAGGAACTCAGAGCTGTGGAAAATATGCCAGTTGCTACTGATCGGTTGACCAAAAACAAAACAAATAGCGCCCCATATGAAAACAGAGCACATGTGCATGATGTCAGGCTAAATGTATGAACAAGACATTTTAATCAGTTACAGACACTGTATGCTTAGCTGTGTTGTTGTAGTACCTGCTTATCAAAGATGGAAGCCTCTACAAATCATATTGGTGGGTCGTTATTTTATCTAACACAGATCAGACTTTGTGGAACTCTTCTTGGGAAAATCCTGCCATCTGTCCCTTCCCCCACACACAGTTTCTCTCGATGAGCGTAAGTCTGGTGTATTTGGTCAGACAGACTGGAGTGTCCTCACAGTGTGGTGTGACCAGCTCATGTGTGTGTGTGAGATCGCAGTTTAACTTGGTCACATTAGACCACTAATTGCCAAGCAGTAGACTAAAGAGCCCAGCATTGTCTGTCGAGAGAAGACATGACATCACTCAGCATCACTTCTAGGGAAACCACCCTCCCGGGCAAAACCTGTTTTTGTAACATTTTCGGTTAATGCTGGCAACAAGTTTAAAACAGGAATTGCAAAGTTTAAACAATGTGTGTCATGAAGTTATGTTTTTTAAGTTATTGGTGTATCTTAATATTCTCTTGTGTTTACTGAACGGTTGAGCAGGCTGTTGTGGAACTAAAATAACTTTAAAATACAAGCCTCAAATCTTCACCACATCTTTTGCAGACTTGTGTGCAGATTTTCCATCCAATTATTTTGATGCGAATGATGACGTGTTGACATAAAAACAACTAAGGGCAACTGGGAACTTGTTGATAAAATTCAGACATTGTGCAATAAGTTAGTTTGAGGTCGGCAAGTTTTTGTCAATAAAAGGTTAGGCTTTGGGTATTCGGAAACTGTTTCTCCCCTTGTGATTAGATGATTGTTAGTTGAACCAATGGTAATAAAGTTACAGTTTTTCCATATCAGTTCTTGAAATGCTTTCCATTTCTTCTTGTGGATGTTTAATTGATTGATTATGAAGTGATTTGCTTCGTCCAAACTGATGGCAATGCATGCACTGTAACACGCAACATTTCAAATGTACACCTAAAATAGCTGGATGGAAAACCAGACAGTTATTTTCTTGGTATCTTACCAGCCTTCATCTAAATCACTCAATCAAAACAAACTCCTCAGCAAGAATCGAAATTCCAATCAGAGAAAGCACACCAGATGTCAAGGCTGCCCTTTTTTTGTAAGATCATAGGCCTGAATGGTGTGAGAATGTTTGAGTGAATTCAGGTCAGGGAGTTTCTTGGTATTCGTTCCTCTTCTAGCCTCCACCCACTGAGACAGGTGAGCACCCCAGAGGCTATGTTTACACATGGTGTGGGTCCTCCTAATCCTCCTCTACAGCCTCAGGCAACTTACCCACGACCTTCTGAGACCACTATGAAGATGCACACTGACAACCCGGCTTACAATCACACAAAGTTATGACACACACAAGGCGCACCTGAATGTGAGTGTGTTTGAGACGCAATCTGTGATTGAAAGTGACAAGACCTGGAGAGGCCTTCCCTGACCTTGTCTCACCCAGCGTTATTTCCGCTAACAGAAACGGACAAACAGCAATCTTTCATTTGAAAAGCCTGAAAAAATGGCGACCATCTCGCATGTAAACGCCAAGACTTTTGGACCTTTAACCTCCCCTCCCCCATCTCTACTCTGCCACCATAACAACTGCAGTCATATAAGCTGACACACAAGAGACATACAGCCAGGATAGTAAAGACACAAAGGAGCTATTGACAAACTTATGGAAATAACCCAGTCTAATTATGGTGCTTTGTCATAAGTCACAAAAGCTACCAAGTTGATGCCGAGCCAAGGATCCAACACGCAGTAAATCCAGAAAATCTCATAATCAGTACCTTCTGACAGACTACGGTTATCTGTGTGTGAGCAGAGATTCTAAGAAAAGGAGTGCTGATTTAGGATGTTTTGGCAGGTTAAATGGTCATATGAAAAGTTTTGTTCAACACATTAGGAATCCATTTTAGAAAAAAGATATCTTGCTATCTTATCTTGTTCCTGGGTCAGTAATATATAACTCCATTTTATCTTTTTACAATGTCTCCAATAACAGATATCTCACTGTGGAATAAAAGCAATGAGCCAGTATGTAATGTGTCATTTCATTATCCATTAATCTGTGTATTTAAAAAAAAAGGTTTTTACAGTAACTCTTTTGTTTAGTCCATAAAATAGTTAAAAATACCCATCCCAATATCCAAGAGCCCAGGGTGACATCGTAATATGTCCACTTTTGTCTGACCAACAGTACAATTTTAATTAAATTAACAATGATACTAAGCAGACATAAATCAGCAAATCCTCATATTTGAGAAGCTGGAATGAGCGAACATTGATATTTTCTATATTCTTTCCTGGTCAATAAATTACATAAAAAAGCCAAAACCACCATTGAATTGATCCTAAAAAGTCTGTGTAATCGTCTGTGTATCCAAAGCCTGATATACCTTCTTCCACTGTGCCATAGAGCTCCAATGTTGTCCAAAAACTATTAAAAACACATCACTGAGCCACACTGGCTGACATGTTTCCTTTATTACCAGGAACCTGGGCACTGTAGATTGTTTTGACTCAACCCCACATACACCATCCTGCTGCTGTGAATACTCACTAGAGCATCAAATATGTATTACTCCACAGCTGAAAATAGTCCCCAACAAATGCACTGTTTACTCCTGTTTGAGTAACGTTTGCAAAAAACTACAGTGCCCAGCTGTTTTAGTGAATGACTTAGCCTCTTGAATCTATATATTGAACTGTTTTTAAAGATTTACGTCTTCAGTAGGAAGTTGGTTTTGGTCTTTTCATGGGACTTGTTGACAATAAGAAAATATATAACAGCACCAACCTCATCTTTTAAATTTTTTAGTCGTTTGTAAATTGAAAAAGCAAATCCTTACCCTTTAATCCACTCTCAAAGGTACTGGTGATGAGTTTTCTGTTGAACGACCAATCAATATCAGCACTAGAAGCTATGTAGTAACTGAGTTAACGTATCTGCTGTAGTTTCATTTCAGGTTTTATCTTTTCTGGTTTAAAATCATTGAAAAGGAGCAAATAGGGTTTGCTGTACTCAAACTGTCAATCCGAGCACTTTGATTCCAATCTGATCCTTCGCCACTGAGCTCTCAAGAGGCTGACCTACTTTACAACAAATTGCTGATGCATCTCTTGCATTCATCTGCTACTGTGTTCACTCGCACTCTCTTCATCTCTGTTTTCGAGCTATCTGCTCCACTTTTTCCCAGCTGAGCACCAGCAGTTTTTTCCTCACCCCCACCCCTTTTACCCTACTTCTTGCTTTTATTATCTGGACAGGTATGGACAAGCATTCTGCCGTGCTGCTTGTTGTTTTGAAATGTGATCGGGTAAAAGTGGAACGCACCTTTTAATGAGCTGACCATCCAGAAACGGTTCCACTTTAGCCCTGAGCTAAAGCTATAAACTATTCAGACAACCAAACTCTGAATACCAGCAGTGTCATCGGGATTAAAGCGATTAATTGAAAGCGAGCTAAACGCCCTTGAAGAACCTGGAAAAGAAAAGAAGAGTTGCCACTGTTGTACTTGGAAGCAACACCTGGTTTGTGTGTTTTCAGAATAGCAGAGAGGCCCAAAAACCAAAGCTTTGAAAACCTAGAAAATGCAAATGCCTTCTGCGCCAGAAACTTATTATCTCTCATGAGTACAAATGTGAAACACACCGCATCGTATTGGTTAAGTCACAATGTGAAATAACCTGAGGGCTACAGTGCTAGACAGGTGTGCAGCCGAGGCAGCGCTCGGCACACATTGCCTCTGGGCTTGAGTTCTACCCTTCATGTATGGGCCAAATATTCTCTGACACACAGATTAACTAATAAATGACAGAGCCTCTGCACTGCTGCCTAAAAACGGTTTGTGCTTTCAAGCAGATCTCCGGTTGTCTAAGAAAAGCAGCTTTTCTACTTACAAGTCAAAGCCATCACATTACTGTATTATTATTAAGTGAATGCGCAGGTTTTTAACTCAGTAGGTGGTCCGTTTAATTGTCCAGGTTTGAAGACAAGTTCATGTCCAACTTCAGAGGCACCCAACCCCCAGATGAGACCCTCTGACACACAGACACTCCTTTCCACATTCCCTGGATGACTCGGCAAGCTCATTCCTCTGAAAGTGACCGCTACACCGGGGCAGGAGACAAACAAAGAAACTCAACTATACACGTGCAGGAGCAAGGACTGCTATTATGGGCTATTAAGGCCGCTGCTATTTAGGCCATGAGTCAAAAGGCTAGGAAAGTGACAGAGCCTCCTCAAAATAACAGTGCCACTGATGTTTTAAGGGCAGGTTGTTTTCAGGCAATGATGCCTAATGATTTTAGCCTACTTTTAGGAAAAACAAGTCAGTGGAAAACCCAGAGCAGAGACAGTGACGTTCAAGATAGCAGCTGAGTGTACACGTGAACGTAAACACCGTAAAGAGCACAGGTAGCACTTGCATGGAGGGTGAGGTGTGGCATCCTGGATCTCTTCCCCACAGCATTCACACACACACACTCAGACAGCCACCGTCTGAGTGGCAGGTGATGGGGCAGGTGCTCTCCAGACATAAAGTTGTGGGGGGAGGGAGGGGCATGATCTGAGTTATAAATCTGTGAGTGATTTGAGCAGGCATGCAGAGGGAAATTAAATGCACAGCATTGTGCTTACAGGCTAGAAATTCAATCCCAGCTAAAAGAAATCAGTCATCCTAAATCTCCCCTTTTTCCAAAGTAATGGCTAGTCAAAAAACAATGTTGTTATCAGAAGTCTGCCATCATTCAGGGGATCTCCAGCCTGTTATAAAGTGCAGTAAAAAAGTTCAAGGTCCTGATTTATGCTTTGTTCTGGTACATGTCTGCCCAACGTGCAGGTGGTGCGTTCGAGTCAGACATACCGTAGTAAATCAGATAATCCAGAAAACACCCACAGCTATCTGTTTGTGCTCCAGCCAAAATAATGCACCTCCAGAATATCGACACACGCAGACACACACACAGCAGCAGCAGTCAACTCACATGACAATACACTTAGTCATCGGGACAGCAGACAGAAAGGGCAGCCATCACCTCAGCCAGCCCCCTCACTGATGGAGTTTGGAAGATGTTGAGAAGAAATCTGGAAAGTGGTGTTTCACAAGTGGGTCACAAGAATAAAGAAGGGAGCAGCTTCTATAGAATCAAACATCATAACCTTGCATCTTTGTTTATCCCTCATGAAGCAGTGTAAACAACCAGACGAAGGCTCCATATGATTGAACAATACATGCTGAATACATGCATTTACACACACACACATTTCCACGTACACTCCTCAGCTAACAACCCGAGTCTCCCTCTTCGCCTGACGCTACGAGAAAGCAGAGAAGGTGTTTGAGTCTTATGCTAAAACGTCCCACGAAGGAGAACGGGGAAGAGTGCCTGAGCTGCAGTGCCAAGTTTCACCCATTTACAGTTTTTAACAACCCCTCATCCAACATACTCGAGACATGCACTTACCTGCCCCGCTCTGCAACAAACCATTGCTGCACTGTAACCATTACATTCAAAGCCCAACTCACTCTGCACTGCCTAGGGAGCTGCTGGAAACATTATAGATGCAAGCAGCGACTTCTTCCAAGAGAATAAATGAATAATGAAGCTAATGATCACACTGGCAGGAGTTATGCATCTGCTTTCGCTGGATGTTTGGCTGTCTGCAACTTTTGTTGTTTATTTTGTAGTTGTTGTTTGTTTTGTTTTTTTGCTGTCAAATTTCCACTGCAAGGCACATGCATATATTGAAATATTTCATTTAAATGGCCGGTTTTGCCAGCAGAGACAATATCCAGTCCTTTTCAGAACACATATGCTGTCAGATAAATGCAGTGCACCTGACAAGCTGCACAGCAGTACTTCCTCCCTGCACTACACAAAGCAGAGTCTGCACTCTCAGGCAAATAGCTCAGCTCAACTTTCACTCTCTTTCTCCAACTTGGAGCAAAAAGGCATTGACAAGAACACGGAACGTGAACGTCTTTTTCTCTGCTTTGTTCATTTTTGTGTGAAAGACTTATTGCTGCTGTTTGTCAGTACTCTACCTCATTGGTGTTAGCAGCTTAGTGTGTGTGCTGGACGGTGGCCAGCAGCAGTGTGTGAATCCAGGCCATCCCAGGGTCAGTCTGAGCCACTCTGCTATCCATTGCTGCCTTGCGTTCCTCCCGGCTTCTTTTCTCCCTTCGTGTCCCTCCGCTTCTTCTTCTTTTTCTTTTTCTTTTTTAAACACAGCTCAGACTTTTCAAATCCGTGCTCCTCCGCCTGGCTCTTCTCCTTCTTCTTCTTGTTCTGCGCCTCCCCGGGAAAACAAAAACAGGTTGAAAAACAGCCACCACTTGCTGCTCTCAGAGCTACTTACAATGCAGATCCCCTCTCTAAGCTCTCTCTTCCCTCTCGCTCCTTTCCCCTCCCTCTCTCTCTCTGCTACTGTTAGGGAAGAGCTCTCTCATTTTCTCTCTTTCTCCTCCCCCTCTCTTGCCCTTCCTCTAATTCTAATAGTTATTTAGTGTCTGATTTCAGCACCTGCTTTGAGAGAAAGAGACAGGGAGAGGAAATAGCAGACAGACTTGGAGAGAAAAATGTCGCTGGAGTGTGTACGAGTAAAAATGTACTTCATCAGCAGAAGTCGGTGTATTGTGTATGTTCATGTACTGTGTTGAATGTGTGAGGTGTGCATTTACACATTAAAATTTTAAAACAAGCACAACTCATTGCATGCAAAAGGGCAGATTTGCATGTTTGTCTTTGTGTATGTACTTGCAGCACTGTGTGTGCAGATCCATTGCTAGAGATGCCTGTGTGTGTGTGTGTGTTTGCCTGCATACAGCTTTCACTAAACTGTGAGTTGGTGGCAGAAAGAAGCTGCTACAGCATGCTTGAACTATTTAATCTCTTTCAGTGCTCGTCGCTTGCTGCTGTATCAACCATGTTCACTAATCAAACATGAAAAGAATGGTGGTGGGTGGTGGTGATGGTGGTGGCGGGGGGCTAGGTCACCTTGGGAGCCTAGTTTACTCAGAAGTGGCGGACGTCTAAGTGTCCCCCCCTTTTGTTTGAAGAAAACGGGTTGCTAAAGCCTTGAGAGTTGTTTGTGATTTTCTTTTTGTATCACTATTGTCACTGAGAATTCTTTTTTTTAAAAGTTGCAATACTGAGGGTTCCCCAGTAGCTATAAGGTGCAGCAATCAATATTTTAGATTAATAATATATCAAATGACTGTATAATGCCACGTGGCAGCGTGTTGTTTGCTGCATCGTTACATTGTGGCTAATTTGGATCTTTGCTTTGCAGACCGTGCATGCAAGCGTCTCCTTCAACGCTCCAGCAGTCGGTGAATGAGCCAGCCGGTGTCCACAGCGCATACCTGTGCTCGCTGACATGTACTAACTTACTCTTCCTGCAGGCCATGGCAGAGGAACGCACAGCAATCATAACAATCAGAAGATGAATGTGGCCACGAAAGAGGAAAGGGAGGGAGAAAGTTGAGTTGATATAACAAAAAAATAAGGATGACAAAGGTGAAGTAAGAGAAACAGAGGGAAGGGAAAGGGGTGAGGAGAGGGTGAGGAGGCAGAGGAGGAGAAGAGGAGATAAAATAAAAGTCAGGAGTTGCCCAAGGCCACAGCCATTGGGGGAGTTTGTGAGGGGAGGAGGGAGAGGAAGAGAAAAATCATCAACGAACACCTGTCTGTTTCTGACTCCTAATAAATCAGCGTCTTCTTTATCTGTCTGCAGGTCTCTGCTGTTTGGAGGGGGTTACATCCTCTGAGAGGGGTGGGGGTGGGGGGAGAAAGTGGAGAAGGTAGATGGAAAGGCACGATAACATTACAGTTCATCCCTACAGCACAGTGAGAACAGTATCTCTCAGCTGACACATCAGCATTTCAGAATCCCACGCTGAGGAGGCATTTGCATTCATCAAACTAGATTTATTTTGCTCTAAAAGGTCTTAAATGCAAAACAGCTCACACACAAAATATTTCCTATTTCGAAGTACTACTTCACTCCTGTTTACAGTGTCGTACAGCAGTAACTCTCAGAAATCCTCCTTGTGAATCTCTGCAGAGCATTCAAGTAGAAAAGACGGACATGCTCAGCATCCACGTACAGTAAACATGTACAGAATATGTGAAGATGTTTTCAGATGTTCTTCATCATAGTGAAGACGGCAGATAATCTATGCAATAATAACAGCTCACAATCAAAGCCTTTTAACTGTATCAGCTGATGGTAAAAGGTAGGTGCACTTGAGGTTGAAAGACATAGGTATTTACTAGGCAGAGGGAGTCTAATAAAGTTGTGAACTGGGAGTTGTTGGTTCGAGATGGATCTTTCCCCACTGTCAATTTCGGAATTTTAAATATTTTTGTTTGTTTTAATAATATCCTCAGTGTTTCTCAATAGAAACACAAAAGTGCCCTGGACAACGTAAGGATACTGTAGGTTTATGTTACAGCAATCAGTTTTAATTCTCAAAAACTCAAAAGCGAGTGAATTCATTTAAGCTGCAGATTGTGTATTCTGCTCATTGAGATCGGTGAATGAATATTTCTTACCGAAATGTACCTTGGGAGTGGACTCCTCTATTTAATTTTGGATGTACAGTATTTTTAACTAAAAGATAATTTTTTAAGCATAGTTAATTATCTTTTGTACTGATGATTTAACCAGGAGAGTTTCTATGCAGAAAATGAGCCAGACCCGGAACGCTCCTCCCACTTCATAACTTGTAAGACGTTGCATTATAGGAAATGTAGGATCCAGCTTTTTGAAGTTTGACCCACACTAGGACTTAAGCAGAATATCTCAGCTTTTCCTGTCGTGTGTAATACTAAATCAATCAGAGTGCCCCTTTAAAGAGTAACTAAAAGGACCAGTACGTAGGATTTAGTGGCATCTAGCGGTGAGGTTGCAGATCGCAACCAACTGAATACCCCTCTCTTCACCCCTCCCAACTAGCGTGTAGGAGAACCTATAGTGGCTGACACGAAAACACAATAGGCCCTATCAAGAGCCAGCGTTTGGTTTGTCCATTCTGGGCTACCGTAGGAACATGGCGATGCAACATGTCGGCTCCGTGGGAGAGGACCCGCTCCGTATGTAGATATTCTAAGCTAATGAAAACACAACAATTCTTGTTTTCAGGTGATAATACACTAATGAAAAGATACATAAGAATAGTATATTCCATTTCTGCCGATAAATTCCCCTATATCCTACACATTGGTCCTTTAACAGCAGCGTTTCACCACCCTCTCTGGTTGAAAGTTCCTCCTCTGACCACACCCAGCTCCACTGATGGGTGTGGTTGTGTGTGTAGTCAGAAGTGTGCTCTGTTGCACCTGCAACCACACCCAACAGCGATGTCACAGGGTCCTGGAGTACACCTCTACATCACTGCATCGAGGTAGGAACTTAAACCTCTGGAGGTCAGCAAAAATAAGATTTTTTTCGGGGGGATTAAGGTACTATTTAATGGTATTAAAAACATTTGACATCAATTTAATACTGGTGGGTTTTGGGCCAGCTGGGTCTGCCGCACACTGGCGCAGGAGTCAGATCTGTGTGAAACAGTCTGACAGCATTAACAAACCATGCAGCAACTTGAGTTAGCTGGTCGAAATGTAACTAATTACTGGAATGGATGTGGCTTTATTGTAGATATTGTGCTTGTTACTTTGAGAGTGTTGCATTTTGGCCAAGAGGCTATTGAGTGCCTCAATACATTTCACTGTTCATTTTTATATATTTACAATTACATTTCTGCCAAGACAAAAAAAAAAAAAAAATACAAAATTTTACTCGATCCAACAGAGAAACATCAGACTGGGATAACCAGGCAATGAAAGTACTGATTTTTTTTCAGAGCTGGGCAATGTAATAGAGGCAAAAAACTGTGAGCAGGCTTAAAGCAAATTGGGGGCAGCACATCAGTAAACTATATTAATCAGTGTTTTTGTATTTCAGGGAAGGGACCAGTTGCTGAAGGGTCAGTTGGGATCCTTTTTTTAGATAAAAAACAGATTTCCGAACATTTGAAATGTCATTTGAACAGGCCTAGAATGAATATAATTCAGTGTGCCAGATTGACAATGTGGGTAAACTGAGTTTTAGGTGAGTTTAGCCTCCATTACACACCTGCTGATCATAATATATGTGCGGCAGTATGCACATTAGTAAAATGAAAACAAGATCCCAGTCCAAAGATAGGATTCCACTCAGGGAAAAAGTTCACTCATGTTATCCCAGACGTGAAGGAGTGTCTTTTATTCTTCCAATATCCCTCCTGTTCTCCCCTCAAACCACTCATTTTCCACCCTGGAATCCTAACTCATGTTTCCAAAGGACGCGTCGCTTGCTTCAGGGGAGGCAGTGCAGTTGGGTTTGGACAGAGAAGGAATGGGGAAGGAGCAGAGAGACAGAGGAGAGAATTAGTTCTGTCAGACTGAGTGCTGTACGAGATATGAAGAGGTAAATAAAGCTGACACAGGCTATCCTTGTTGCAACATGCTACTGAATGACACCTGGCTGATACTGTATTATATTCTTGTGGCACAAACTGGCTATGAAAGTAACACTGACAATAAAACCAACTGTTTCAATTCCTATGAGTTAAAAAAGACAACTGGAAAATATGTTGATTTTGTGTTGTAATGTTCATGACTAGTAGGTCTAGGCCAATACACTGACAACAGCTCTGACATGATTATACCCTGTAACCATAATTCCCGGCATGTTCCAAGGCCCCTGTCCCACCTTTGGGCCCCTGTCTTCTACAGACATTTTGTTGACTTGCGTACTTAATTTATCACGTATATCAATTGATACTATCTGGTGAATTCTGCAGTACTAATGTCATTTTAGGTACAAACTTGAGTTAATTTCAATTTGATCAGTTCAAGCTCATTTACTTACTTGCTGTGTAGCACTCACCTGCCTCATCCAGCAACATTCACTACATGAGACACACGACAATAGCATGGGTCAGAACACAGGGACACACACACACACACAGACAAGGATGAAAATTCACTATGGGACGGTATTCTTCATGAGCAAAAGGTGAATGTACAGGCTGTGATCCTCAGGTGCAGAATATGTCACATGTTGTATTTAAACCGCTTACTGTTAACTTTCTGTTCCTTTTATTCCACTGAAATCATCTCTGTCATTCTTATAAGTTACACATCAACAGCAGTGTTGATAGAGAAAATAATAAGCCATGCTGACAGACATCAGCCAACAAGGTCTATGGATGTAATCAAATTCATCTGACACCGATGTATTTGGCTCAGATCCCACACAGATTACCTTTAATGATCATGTTGCGTGCAGTGTAGCGAGTTTATAGCGGCTACTCGAGCCGCAGGTGCTTTGAAAATGCTATGTGGAGGCGTGTGCATGGGTGGGTGAGCTTTTAAAAGCCTTTAAAATCTGGAATTTATTTATGAGAATCAACAGTCTCAGTGACAGGTTTAACACTGTATGTAACCTGTGAACTCCGCCGGTGCATTGTAGCATTGATCACTTGTGTGGAAGCACAGGGACAACAACATACTGCAGAACATCAAACATTTAGAATATGATTCTGATATTTAGGTCAAATACCATAAAAATAATGTGGAAATAAGTCAGTATTTAATTTAATTTAATTTTTGGTGCTTTGAGCAGAACAAACAAATATGTTGGTGGCAGCAGATATTTTAGAGGCAGATAACTGAAAACGTCAACTTAAATGCTCCCAGAGTCTAAACTTGCTCTTGCCTAAAATATTTATTTACAAAACTATAGTATCAGGTTGTATGAATGAGTGTGTGTTGCACAGTATTGTGTGTGTGTGTGTGTGTGTGTGTGTGTGTGTCCCATGTTCTACTGACCTGGGCTGGAGGTGCCTGGGGTGGCGGGGGCGGCCCCTCGGCCTCGACTCACCAACAGAGCCTCCTGGTTTTCGGCCAGAGCCTGCTTGGCCAGGTAGCGCTCCCTCTTGATCTTCAGCTCCAGGGATTCGGGGACATCGGGTACGATCCAGTCGATGGCTCGCAGCACGAAGAACACCACATGCTGGAGGGTCGAGAGCACAACTAGTTGGACGTCACATGTTAAGAATTTCCTCCAGAGCTCTTAGCCATTTGGACATCTCACTGAATTATCTCCATGACAACTGAGCAAACTCCACCCACTGATGAAGACCACAAGATGTGGCTGAAAACTTCTAAGTGGACCTTGAGTAAAAACTTTTTCGCCAAACATGTTTAGTCCAGTTTCCCCTCTCTGCTCCACCTTAGAATTTCCTCCTCGGCCCTGACATGATGTTTCATGACTTTTCTAATGATCTCTCATCATTCTGTGATATCCCCTGAGATGTTTTACTAATTTCAAACTTTTCCTGTCTGTAATATAACCTCCATTTCCATTAAATTCAATAATTTGTATAATAATTTCCATTATTTTTTGGAATTCCATGACAGTTCAAAACCCTGATACATTCTCTAAATATTAATCCTATTTCTCTCCTTAGTGATTAATCCTTTCCTTTACCAGCACTTTGACACATTTGTTTAGTGATCACTACAAAATTGCACAGTAAAAAAGTTAGGGTTAGGGTTAGGGGTTTACCGTCAAGAAACCCCATGAGAAGACCAAAACCAACATTGAATTGCCATTGCCATGATCCTAATAACAAGTATTGTCTGTGTAGCCAAAGCCTGATACAGTTTATTCCTCTGTGCCATAGAATTCCATTGTTGTCCAGAAACACATCCATGAGCTACTAGTCCCTCATAAATCTACAGTGTAGCAAACAGTGAGGCACAGCCGCTCCCTTCATACCTCAAAAGCAATGATAAAACCAAGTCTGATGGCAAGAAGCTCCCAGTAGAACAGGGTGTAGTTTCCATTGTTGTCTCTGTATGCTTTATATCTAAAAAATAAATAAATAAGACAGAGTTACTGCAGAACATACAGTGTAATGGTTGGTGTTCATGATATGCAGCAGTAGCAATTGAGAACAAACTGAACAATGTGTTAAACACAAGTAATACTACCCTCTGTTGGTCAAGTCTGTGATCTGAAGTCAGCTTTTAAAACTGAAATTGTGAAACATTTTAAGGATTTTGCCAAAATGACCTGAAATTAAACATATTTGAGAGGCAAAACATGGAATATTAAGCCAAAGAGTGTTTTGCCACTCTTAGATTACTTGCATTCAGACAATCCGCAGACAGTGTACCTGCACATGGGGTACTCAGTGTAGTTAAGTGGGGCGTAAGCCAAGGTGAAGTTGACGTATCCTTTCAGATCATTATCGAACCTGTACTGGTAGAGCAGGCGGGGTAAGAAATCTGATGTGAAGGCTATAAGGAAAGCCTGCGGACGGCAAAGAGAAGAACAACAAAAGGTAATGCTGTAGGAAAGAGGTTAGTATCCAGTCTGGAGTGTTTATTCCATGTTCAATCCCCTCACATTGGCAATGACGGACAAGTGCGACAGGGCTTCCAGTATGTTGAACCAGACACCGATGTTCTGGGCGCGCTCGGCCACCGGCCGGCGGTACTCGCACACAAACTTGTGGGCGTCCAGACGGATTTCCACCCAGTTGTTGAGGAGGGCGAAGAGCGGAGCGAGGGGGAACGCTGCCACGAAGATGGTGATGAACCCAAACTGGAGCACTGCAGCACAATGAGTCATTTAGAATTTGTGCAATGAAAGACAGCAGACAATTTAAACTTCTGGCATTATTCCTTTTCACATATATTTATCATACTGTATGTTATTGTTCATGCGTCAATCTTGCGACATCATGTCCTTTAGACACAGTTGAGGATACTTGCCCATCTCCAGGTACTCTTCGAACAGGCCTTCAAACTCCACCAGCTGGTAGTCTGCCTCCCAGCACCGAGGCTCATGGGATGCCTTATCGCCCATCACCTTGGCCAAATTTCTCTTCTGGTTCCAGGCCTTCACCTTACTATCAGAGCAGAGAGGCAGTTTTTAACATGATATCTACAAAACAACAGCAGGTAGAGACTCTGATGTTTTATTTGATTCTACTTCAATATGTATATTTTTTACATTTGTCATTTTTCATTTCATTTTCACACAAACATTTACATAGTTTTCATTATTATTGTCTCTACTGTTGTCATTTTGTACATTCTGAGTACAACTATATATACCTAGATGTTATGTTACGTCAATAACTGAGCTTAATGTCAGTGTTGATGATTTACCACAAGCATGTTTCTCATTTCTTCAAAGCTGGATTCATTTGGAGCTGTTGTCAGAGAACAAGCAACAAGTCCCTTAGGCTCAAACCTTCACAAGCAGTTGCAGATGGTTCTACTGTGGCATTGCAACTGGCATCTGAGTAGTTCATTCCTGCTCTGATGTAGCACAAATCTGCCTCAAACAAATCAGTACGATACGTCCACTTTCACCCAATGTCACAAAGAGCACACACACAAGGGAAATCACACCATATCATCAGTTTTTCCGAGTGGTTTCCATTCTGCTGCCAGTTTCTTATTATATGGTCATGTCAGGACTGATGTTCCATTTCATGGGCCAGTAGCTTCACCAATCACCCCAATAGGTCACTTTTGTAGGCCCCTACACGATGACGGTAACTCTGAAATGAGGGAAATGCTGCATTACAGTGCCACTAGTGAACTCCCTAGCCCTTATTCTGCCCAACTGTCTGGTCTGTTATCTCGCTGGAGACACACACACACACAAACATGCACACACACACACACTGTGCCAGTGCTGCAGAGGTACAGCAATGAGCTTTACTGCACCAAACAAATGGAGCTGCGATCAGGATGCAGAGCAGTCTAATGCAACACAATGACAATGTCATGCTGGTAAAAAAAGAAAATCTATTTAATTATATAGTATTAGATTTGTTTTTTGAAGGCTAGGTATGAATTCAAGCTGATTAATATTTGTCATTTTCTACAATTTGTATTGACCAAATTGTGAACTCCTGTTGGGTTGAGAAAACCTCTTGTTGAAGAGACTTATAAGCTCCATGAGGAGACAGGTTTGATAAAAGGCTGATACCCTTTGATGCTGGTTACTTAAAGCAGGAAAACGTAATCATGTTGGATTTGATTTTCAGTAAAATAACAGATGTCTGATCTCTCAGAAAAGCCAAACTGGTATATCGGTCTTGTGGACAGAGAACATACGGGATAATGAACTCCTGAATGTTGTTGATGAGCTGCTTCCCCACCATGATGATGAAGAGTTGTTCAGCCAGTTCAATGAGGCAGCCCCCGGGACCACACTGCAAGAGAGTGTGAAGACACACAGAAACAAACAGATATGACGCAGTGGAGCATCACGTTTTTTACATGCTAGAATAAAAATTCAATAGCATTGATCTGGAATATTTTCTCCCTTTGACATTTATTGGTAAGTTTTAGACTCACATCTTCATTTCTCATCCCAAACAAAGTCCCATAGTTGGTGGGGTAACCGACAAACCTACCAACACAGAGAAGGAAGACAGTTAAAACTGTATTTGGCACAACATGTTCAACATTTTTCAATTGTTTCTGTGTGTCTCACCTTCCTTTAAAGAAAGCCACGTAGAAGGGGGACGAGTAGAAGTTGACAAACTGGAAGATGAACACCTTGAAGATGAAGGCGTTGTCATACTGGGTTTGTGTCCTGTGCATCTCTGCAACAATGAAGACATGGACGCGCAGTGTTAAAGACACTAAACCCTCTGTAATCATTTCACTGTTCCACTTTGTTTTCTCTTCCAGATACGTTTAACAGGGGGTTTGCTTTAATTTCAAATTGTTATAAAATTATTCTTATGATATCTAATGTCCATCAGGTTTTGCTTTGTTTTTAGTGCTAATTTGCATGTCAGCAAGTGTTAACATGCTGAACTGAGCGTGTTACCATGACAACCATGACTATCCTGTTTAGCTGTAAACTAACTAGATCAAATTTAACTAAAGTAACAGTACCATGTAAGACATGAAAACTCATCAAAGAAACACAGGAGGTCATGAAATGTTACTAGAAATCAGCTGATGACGCCCAAATTCAACAGTTTGTCGAGGTTCACTGAGCTGATGCTGTTTACGAGTGTCTCCGTGAGTTTAGACTGAGGCTAAGGATAGTTTCCTGTTTCTGCAACCTAAATCCTGGAAATGTTTTCACAGGTTTCTTCATGATCTAGCTACTGTACAAGACACACCTGGAATACACTGATTGAAAGATGCTTAAACCTGCGACAAGAGAGACGCTCCTGTGTTACCTGCAGTGTCTTTCATCATCAGCTCTTTGAAGAGTCTCAGCTTTTCGTTAGGGGGGATCCAGTGAGAGGCTGATATCAATATATGGCACTGAGGTTTGAGGTGTTGGAGAGCAGTATTGATTCTTACCCCATTTAGTGAGCTGCTCGGCTAATGCAGTGTACACCCGGCCCATTAGCAGGATAAGACCCAGATTCACAATACTGCTGGAGATGTTGGCTATGGTCCCTGCCTGCGGAGAAGATCACACACGTATGAATGTAAAGTATAGAGCACGCACACAAACCCACGCACTCGCCGGGCAGCTGATATACCTCGGTACGCAGGACGGGGCTCCCGGTGTGGAACATCATCATGCTGATGATACCACGGCACATGACCACAGTCACCAGGAAGATCATCACCACACACAGCTGAGATGGAAGACACAAGGATATTGGGTCATTTGTGTAGGAAAACGGCAAAGAAATGTGCTGAACTTAGACCCCCTTAGTCAAGCAGTTCTTCATGAGGTTTAGGAGGTAGGCTCCATTTATACAGGTTTTCCCGCCATTGCAGCGACATATTATGTGGCACACCAGCACAGCTCAATGGAGTGCAGCCATTATCATCTACACCACTCCCCAGAGATGGCTTATTCTTTTACAGTAAAAAAAGAAAGCTACCTGGCTGGAAAGGCTTCAATCTGCGTCACTCTTCTTAGTTTGTTTTCTAGATCAGTGATTGTGGCTATTAATTTACGTGTTGGTGCCATGGCAGCATTTTCAGTTTTCCAACATCATCATTGTCAGAAGAAGGGTGGGGAAAACTGATCCTCAGATCACTGTCCAAAAACAAGTCAATCCTGAGGCTGAGCACACGGTGTATAGCTGAAGTGATCAGATCATATCCAGTCCTTCAGGCAAATGACCTGGATTCATTATTAAAAACAGGGTTCAGTTACGACTGCAGAATTGAGTGGAATAGCCCCCAGGTGTAAACCCCACCTCTCTTTCTCTCCAGGATCACAAAAGTAAAAGACTCTTCACTGAAACCAAGTATAATGAGAATGACTGTAGGACTGTAATAACAATAATCAAACTGCACTGCATTCATCAGATTAGAAGTCAACATTGATTAGTGACATTGACTAATGTCAGACTTAAATATGGCTGATACCAGCAAACCACTATATTGATCCATCCATGCAATAAAATCAAAAAATGGAAGGAGAGGAAAGAATGTTCTGTTACACCATGGGTACTTAATTTACAGTTATGCTAAATTAACATACCTGAAATTCAAAAGCAGCACAACATCTGCCTTCAAAACACTTTTAAACAGTGTCTCACCATCATAATGATGACCATGGAGCCTGTGAACATACGCGACAACCTGGTCTTCTCAGGGAAGTAGGGCTCTTTGACCCCAGTCACTGGGTTTTGCTCCATAGTCGGGGCCATGGCTGCAAACTCTGGCCGAGGACGCTCCTGAGGGAACAGGTGACATGACATCAGCATCAATGGATAACACTCTTTGCTGGTGTCTGCTGGTGACCTGCAGACTTCAGGTCTAGGAACCCCCGGCTCTGTGAAACAATGGGTATAGAAAGTGATGCACCCCATACCTGAAGTTTCCCAGTGTGAGGTCTGCAGATGGAGTCTGTTGGGATTTCTAGCCCCCTAATCATGACATACCTAGGAACCATAAAGTATAAACCAAACTAAAAGCAAGCAAGAAAGGAAGGATTGTGAGACCTCTTCTTCATGGAAGTCCATGCAGTCCCAGTGATGGGCCAGGGTGGCCATCTTTCGCTTCCAGTACTCCAAGAAGGTTACAGCCCAGAAGGACATGAACACACTGAAGAGGACTGTACCTGGGTGGTCAAATAAGTAGCCCAACTGCAATGAAAGAAAGGCACAGTACACTTTGAAACAAACACCAACTATACGTTTATTTGCATTATAATTAGAAACTGGGTTGTTTCTCAGTGAAAAGATTTGACAGATTATTACCTTGGCCATGGTGCAGATGTCCGACATGTTCCAGGCCTTGCATGTATTACAGAGAGGACACATCAGGTAACTAGCTCCACTGTTACAGATTTCTTTACTGTAGACAGACACGTAGATACAGATTAGTTACAACTGAGAAAACACGTTTTAAAACTTTCAAACCAGGACTGCTTTTAAGATTTTGACGTATCAGGTGATACGAGCAGATTTGACGACAGAAACAACCTCCCTCGTTACTTTACAGCGGCATGGATTTTCTGTCACTGATACCAACAGGATGCCATACGAACAGAATGGTAAACACAAAGCAATTGGTAAAGCAATGTCAGGGTACAAACACTTTAAGGTACACTTCCTCTGAAAGAGAAGTTATTCCACAGTGCTGTGTAGGTAGAGCAGAGCCCACTGGGGTGATACATAATGTATAATAAATTGGGCACAGACATACCCCCTGTGGATTGTATAATTATGGGGTTTGTTTTTAAGTAGAACCGACTGTGCTTTGATGCTTTGGTATATTTGTATCTTAAACTTTGCTTGCTTAACATAATTTGGGAGGAAGTGTGTAAGTAGAGTTTTCATTTCTATGCAATTCTGGTGTCCTTTAAAGGAACGGTTCAACATTTTGGGATATACGCTACTTTGCTTTCTTTCAGAGAATAAGATTAGACTGATACTAATCTCTTGTCTGTGCATTGTACGTAGTACTCTAAAATCACACACTGCTTGTGTTTTTTTTTTACATCCCACAAGAGACAATTAAAGGATGACACATTAATGGCACAGTGGATTTCCCTTCATTTCCCAAGATTGTCTTAGATCAGTTGTTTTTAAGACATTGTCATTAAGCGACCGGACTGAGAGCGAGTGAAATCAGACCACAAACAAACACCTGGTGAGGTATGATGCGCTTACTTATTCTGTGGCACAACCATTTAATTATTATCTGTGACATGATGAAACGTAAAGTTACATAGTCTCACTTAAATGTTTATTCTGAAAAATCAGATTAAAACTCCTTTAAGATTGGACCAATATAACTTGATACATCAACTAAATAGTACGCTCACATGCACTACAACGCTTGCTCTCCCCAGCTCTTTGTGTATTGTATACCTGTTGTTAATGCTACACTCTACATTGCGCCTTCTCATTTATTTGGTGTTATGCAACTAAACATGTATTTGCTGCGCAGTGTGTGGACTCACGCTGGTGCGTTGGTACCCATGGACATGACTCCAGACACAAAGACCAGGGTTCCAACTATTGCCGCTGGCAGCAGCCAGGCTGTGTAGAAACCTGCAGAGACATAAAATTTCATTAGGCTGCAGCTCTCGGCTGATGCAGGGTGGGCGTGCAATTACGCTGGTGCACTGCTGTTTAATGCTGGGACACCCTTGATGATGAAGTCAGGTTGGCGTTTCAGAAGAGGATGATAGTTTTATTGTCTCAAGCTTTTCCTTAGATTTTCTGTTGATACAGTTGTGTATGCTACACGCTCTCTTTGTTTTGTTGTAATGAATTATACTTCCCATGCCAAATACCCACATCTGGTGTTTGTTTTAAAAATAAATGAAAAATCAACAACTCTTCAGGCAGATAGATCTAACAGTACAAGCTTCCCTGGCTACAGGCTGGATTACTGTGTTATACAGCATGGTACATGTATAAAAAATGTAATAGTTTCAGAAAATATTAACACCTGGTATTTATGAGTGAAGTACCTAATATGTGTGAATAAAAATGTATATTTACCCAGCCAAGCAAAATAGAGTGCAATCTTTTCCCCAAAGTACTCCCTGATGTGGTCCAGTGGTTGGTACTTGTACCATTTGCACCAGCGGGCCCAGTAGTGGTAAAGAATCTGCCTCTGGTTCAATTCATCGGGACGAATCTCATACTTAGGAAGCTGAAAGGGGCCCTGTCAAAAAAGGAAATACATAAGTTGAGTAGAGAGGGAAAATGGCACAAGTTTTATATCAGATCACATAAATAATATCTAACCTCGTGCAGGGGGAAAGCTGCTGTGTACACGCCCTCATTCACCAGTCTGTCCACACCGACCTCAGCCCTCTTCCTTTTGCCGTACACCGTCGTGGCAAGAACCTCATACACCTGAAATAAAACCCAAAACCTCACTGCATGAGAGAATACTTTTAATGAGTACATGTACTGTAGAGGAATTCCTCTCACTCACAACACGGTGTCTCTGTGTATTAGTGAAGTAGCTTTCATGGTCGTCACAGCCAAGGAACCTGTAGAAGAGAGACATTCATTCAGCCAAATACACTTTTATGTTAAGCGATCCTATAATTTACCACCATTAGTTGACTTACCTGTTCATCTTTGACTTGCGAAAGGCACATGTATAATAGTCCAGCGGCCTGTTTGGTACCAACTCCGTCATTACGGTAGGTATGCATAGTCTTCTTAGTACCCGAGCAGATGTGTTCAAGTCTAGGTTTTGCTGTGCCTGGAAGCCAAACACACATTCATTCATTCAATGTTTTATCATCCCCGTCTTAGTAAAGTTTCAGTCCTTAAAATTTGAGTTAATTAAAAGTTTAAGTTTAAATTAAAAGTTAACTATGGCGCAGAAATGCTCAACTCATTGGCTTTTGTCCTCCACATCAGATCCAGCCCCTGCATGCATTTTTTCCTGTGAATACCGTGTGTGTGTGTACATATTTGAATTCCGCTCAGGAGAGGCAAACAATAAAACCTGGGGTTTGATGTAATAAGTCTTCTACAGCCATGCATGAAATTTTTGACCTGATGATGGTGACAGATGAAAAGCTAAGGAATCACCAAAGTGAATACAGTTGACATGAATATACATACATACAATACACGAATATGTAGACATTTCACTCAAAGCCAAAAACGTCAATGTCATGGTGAAAGGTCAAGGGATCACTAAAGTCAGCAGGATACATCGTCTGAGAACTTTCAATGTCTGTACAAACTTTGTTTGGCAGTTCATCTTTTAGATGTTAAGATATTTCACAGGAAAAGTCAAAACTTTGGCCAGCTGGCTGCACTTGATGAAAAGTCAGAGGATCACTAACCTGCAATGGAGCTCTCACACAGAGTTCCTCAGCGTAATACACCAGCACATCCCAAGGAGCACTAAGTTTCAGAAAATGTACTGTTTTCTTCTCATTCGCTGTTTCCTCCTAAAGACAAGAGAGGCAACATGTAGAAGTTGTTAATAGGTCAACTAAAATAATGAAGAGATTTAAAATGTATTGATAAGATGAATAGTCTGATCTACAGCACCTTTTCCATGAGCAATCCAGCACTCTCCAGATTTTGAACGAACTTCTCCCTCCACTGTGCCAGCTGTGCCTTCCTACGTTCAGACCTGCTGTTCTCCTCAGCGGGCACGCCTTCCCCCTCCTCACCGGTGACCTGGCTCTTCCCCTTCCCCCTCCGTTTCCTCCGCGAGCGAACTTCCCACACCAGTACAAAGTCTAAACCCAGGTCAACCACAAAGGTCCAAAAAGGTTAAATGAAGGACTGACTCGGCCACCCATCAGTGAGCCTGTGACATCTAACACAGTGCGAGCCGCTGATGCTGCCTACCTATTTTGGTTCTTCCATCTCTGAAGTAATTCCCCAGCTGTGGAGCTGGCTGGTTGCTTCTTGTATTACAATGAATATAAATGGGATCATCACCATCCACATCTTCAGCAGCAGCTGCAGCCGATAGCTAAAAGCATCCAAGCAGTTCAGTTATTATCTAAATGTGTTAATTAAAAACAAGCAAGAGCGACAGGGAAGAAGAGACTATTTTCTTCTCACTTTTCTTTGTTCTGTATGTAGACAGTTAATTTCCTTTTGATGAGGTTTGTCCATAAAATCCTGTGCTATTACACAGCATCATAAAAGCCTCCACTTTGCAATAATGAGTCCAAAGATAAGATGTAAAATGACCACTGGGCTTTTTTTCCTATATGATTGAGAAGAATCTTTCAGTGGCGTAGAGTCATGTTTCACCACAAGACATGTTTGAGTTTCCCAGTGATATACAGCACCACACACCATATTACACTACTGTGGACATCAGATCCACTGCCACCGTGTGAATGTGCAGTTATTTTCGGTATATATGTCTATGTGACTCATACGACTATACGAGGGGAAAACATTCTGCACCATCATAGGGGAAAAAGTAAAACCGTGCTTACATATCTTGGCGGGATGAAGGTCCCGTTCTGAACACTCCCATAGCTGTCTGTGGTTTGTGCTGCACCCGCATAGTCCAGATCCAAGAGGACTTCTCTGTCCCCCTTCAGCAGCTCGGAGCCCTTCCTCAACATGATGAGTATGACTGCAGGTCTTGTGACTATACATATAGATATACTGAGCATTCACATGAAAATGTACGGCAGAGGAAATCAGTGCTTATCACTGAAGTAATTCACAGATGATAACTACAGACATGCCTTAAAGAAAGAGAAAATTGGATGATACTGTACCTTCTCTGTGGGGAAAATTAGGCTGCTGCTAAAGTGTGGATCTGCAGCATTATGTGCTTCCCTTGTCCGCTCCCTCTTCTCTATCTCTGCATCCGTCAAGCTCCTCTGCTCCACCACTAGATAGTGGTGGAATACCGTAATGGACCTAGCATGCAGGCAGCAGTTGGTGCTTTGCTGCATTTCAGCAGAGAAAATGTACATCAGGACAGTGCACATCCCCACCTCATAAATAATGTAAGAGCCAGTCAGGGGCAGATAATAGGAGAATAAACTCAAAGCTCTCTAACACTCTCATTATGCAGGATAAAACATGTGTGGGGGGACTCTCCTCTTTGATGTTAATGGGTATTCCCTCATCCATACAAGCTGGTTCGCACATTTCATTTAATTGGTTTTGAAATGTACACACGCAATTAACATAAGTGCATCATCACAGGCACAAGACTGAGGCTGTGAACGCCTTCAAATGCTGTTGGCCAATACTCAAAGATCCTTTAATTTGATAACCTTCACATCAGCACTATAGGTGACATAATCCTTTTCTCCAACACCCCTCCTCCTTTTCAAAACAGAGCTGGATGTAAAAAACAGAGGATGAAGTATGATAGGTAGAGAAGAGGAAACGGGAGGACGCAGGAATGTGTAAGACTAACAGAGAGTGAGGAATTAAAATTGCATGGGTAAGTGAAAAAGAGCAGAGTGAATGAGGGAACACTCAGCATGGTTTAAACACCAGTAACATTTAATGATTAGAAACACTGCGCTGTGTGCTGTGTGCTGTCTGGACAATCAAAGACCAGAGTCAGCTGCAAAACAGCTCTGGATTCTCCAACTATAACCCATCATGGAACTGATTTTTCCAGTCTGGACACCTGTGCATGAATGAAACATTCATCTCAATCAATCTACAGTTTCAAACGAGACTCACTGTAGACTTTTGAATTATTGAAATATGGAATACGAGAATATGAAAACATTCTTGGGTGGGCAAATAAATTCTATAAACACAAACATATTATTTCTCTGTCAATATTTCTCTATCATAAAAAAGCCCCCCCCCCCCCCCCCCCCATTTTACACATGATGTCATCAGTGATATCTCAGAGTGGGATTTTTAATGGAATGCCTGTGTTACAACTACAGTTTGAAAGCTGTGGGCAGGGAGGGTCTAATGAAAGATGCATCGAGTCTCTGCTACTTTGATTTTGACCATGCTAAAATACTAAGTCTCTTACAGGTCCCCACAGTAAATATTCGGGGCACTAATAATAAAGTCTGATACTCCACCTTTTTTCCTGGCCAAAGCTTTGAGAGTGGCTAAATCATCAGTATGCTGTTCATTAGAAAACAACACTTTGGACTGAATACTGGCTTTGGTTAAATTGTCTTTGAGAAGTTCCTCCGGTTTTAACGCCACAGTTAATGTTTCCTTTGGACCTCCCGAAGGGACACAACCATGCTATTTGACATATCATCCATCTCATTGATCTGACGGTGTTTCTCCTCTTTGACTTGATTTTTCAACCTCTTGCTGAGTCATTCTGTGAATTCACTTTCCATTGATGATGACTCTGCTGCATGTTCCTACTTAGAGTAGGCCTGGCACTGTTTTCTGTGAGTACTGACTTACTGAAATGAATTTCAAACCAGATTTCTGGTGACATCATCCTGCTCTTCACTCTTCTTGGGAAGTGCTCAGTTCCCTGGATGCTTGTGAACTTTCTTTTCTAGTCTCGTCTTGGGGTCTCCACAGACCTGAAACTGTATCCTCCTCCCTTCCTGTCTAAAGCTCTTGAAACTCTGTCAACCATCAACCATTATCGCAGCTCTCCTTAAAATAAGGAGTCAAAAACACTTTCCTATAATCCTCTTTGAATCCTCCGTATTGTTGTGTGTAGACAAAACAATAAAGACAGGGAGAAGAGCTAATGACTCATCGAAACCATGGTAACAGCAAAAGTACACCCAGGGTGACATTATTGTGCTGCTAAAATAATAAAAACCTATCTGAACAAGACCAGTGGTAACTTGTTACCCTAGCAACAACAACAAAAAAAAAATCAATAATAGCAGAGGTGTGAACATGAACCGCTCTATGCTGTGTTGTATGTTAACTCAACTGTCTTTGGTTGGTTTCCATACTTTAAATTTCAACCTCGGCAGTATTTGTAAGGTATCCAAAATCAAAACTATATGGTCATAGACAAAGAAGACAGCAGCTGAGGCATATTTGACTTTGCTTCACCACAATTATCAACAAAAAGACAGGCAGTGGATCAAATAAGAAATTCATTTCAGGATTTTCCATACTGCAAAACAAAATGTGAATCTTGTCAACAAGCCCTTAAGCAAGGCACTCTCCAACTTTAATGCTGTGGTGGAGCTACTCACTGGAGAACAGCTGTGGAGGACAGAGGTGGTGCTGGGTAGCTGCAACTGGGAACATATAAAAACATAACAGGGTGGTTCTGAAAAAGCACATGGTGCTCAGTAACTGCCCCTTTGAGAAATACACTACATGGCCATAAGTATGTAGACACTTGATAAGTGATTAGAAGGGGATGCCACCCCTCCACCTCCTAGTAGCAGAGGGAGAACAGTCAGGCACCAAACTGGACAAAAGCCTACTGCTGATTTATGATTTTTGATTATCTCATTCCAAAACTATAGGTATTAATATGTGATTATCAGCCCATTAGGAAGACTTTCTGCAAAAAGAAAACAATTTCATGGAACTGGCTTTGTGCTACGAAGTAACTATCATGTTGAAACAGGAAAAGGCCTCCCCACACTGTTGCCTGAAATATGATTGTAGGCTGCAGCTTTAGATTTCCCTTAACTGGAGCCCTGTCCAAACCATGAAAAACAGCCCCAGAGCAACAATTCACAAAGTACTTTTGGTCATATGGTTTGAAAGCTAAAAATAAGTCTCTACAAAAGGTTATGTTTGTTATTTATTACTTACATGATATGTACAATACCATAGACAGACCACATTAATGTTAACAGGTTTAAAGAGGAACTTCACACATGACCTCTGCTGGTGACTGGGAGGAACTGCAACATTGAAAAACCATCTCAAACACAATCCCTATACATCAATGGAAGACAATGGGTCATTTGCTCTTTTTGGTATAAAACAAGCAGAACTGATTCAAAATGGCAGCACGTCAGGCGTTTCAATTTTAAAACAGTGATGTCAGCTGAAAAGAGCTTTAAAAGCAGGTGATTACTAAGTCATATTCTACAATGGTGAATTTAGAAAAAAACAGTATACAAGGGAGACTAGTTTTTGTAGCTGTGTAAAAGTGCTGTTTAACACACAACTACTCTCTTACCTTCCGTCCCTGCCTTAACATGACTCTCCTTATGTTTTCAACACACAGCATTTCTCTGGTTTAAACTATAACAGCACTGTCAAAATGTGGAAGGCTAAGACACTGATACACATAGCACACATGTATCACCACAGGAGCCGGGGTTTCATTTCAGTTTATTCAGTTACACTGTCCAATCACAAAGGTTTATTTGTACATTCATTACCATTATGACCAGTAGAAAACAATCTGCACATGCACGTCTTAATGTGTACAGTATGTTATATTCCATTAGTGCTATATTTACAATTCAATAAAACTGCTAAACATAATACAAATATTACATGCAGTATACATTTATGAACAAAATCAAGAAGCGCTTTTTCACGATGCAACACTTAAAAGATGTCATCCATCATTGGCCAGCAATGTCCCGCATTACAAACACTGCTCAAAAAAAGACTAACTTGAACTCCTCTTTATATACACTTCAAAGGCCACAAATCTAAGCGGTTACTTTTTTTATCAATAATCCAACAAACATTTCAAGTACGTCCAACTACTGCAGCTGTACTCCTGGTCGAAAAAGTCTTTCAGTAATACAGTAAGGGAGAGGATCCCAACTGCACAGCCTCACACATTTTGGGACGCACTGAATTATTAAAAAGGACTTTTACATAAAACCTTATCCAACATTTAATATTACTTTCCAGCGTTCTCTCTGTGTGTAAAATAACTGCTTACTGCTGCATGGAACATGGAAGGAACCAAAATAGAAAAAAGGGAGTTAAAAAATATTGAATTAGACAAAACAGCAGAAATAAAATTAAAAAAAAAAAAAAAAAAAAAAAGTGAGAGTCTTGAGAGTTTGGATGTGAAGTACCTTTTTCACCTGAGAATAGATTTCTTTGTAGGACAGCAGAAGATAAGTGAGACCAAGTGGCACTTAGAAAGGCTTAAAGCACTGATTAATGCTGACATGAAAGTAACAGAGTGTGACAGAAAACATTCATAAGTGACATATGTGAAGGGCTGGGTGTCATTTGAAGGTTTCTGATACGGATGCCTACTCAATGAGAACTTTCGTTATTTAATCACATTTACAAAATGACAACAAGAAAGCATTCTGTGCCAACATTCAATACAGACACCACAATGTTTGTACTCAGAGAGTACTGAGGTTCGATACATACACCCTACATACAGCTCATATTTTGACTTGTCTTTCAAAAGAAACCAGAACTACAACATAAACTAAAGATGATTGTTTAATTGTTCCAAAACCAAATTTTGCAGTGTAAGGCAACACCAAAAAAGAAAAAGTGCTTAATTTACTTCTAACGAATAGGTCATTTCATCCAGTTCAGTCATTGTCATTGCAAGAGAAACCTCACACTTATAATTCCTATTTCTTCTCCACATAAAGTTTTAGTATTGGATATTACAGGCTATTTAAAAGCGTTAATCTGGTAAGAACAGATGCTACACAAATTGAACAGCAATTCAAGGGATTTTACAGCCCTCAAACATTGTCCTACACCTTTGAATGATGGCTAGTGCAGAAAGGCATGTTTTAATTTAGCGGAGTGGCCAGATCTTACTGTACGGTACAGTACAACCAACCATGAGTGCAAAATAAAAATGATGTTCAGTAAAGGACTCTTCACACAGATGGTAATTCTTACCCACACTAAAGGGGATGTACACATCTGCTAATATAGACACAAAAGTCAGTACCATTAAAATGTCACCACTCAATTGAATAATTTAGTAACAATTGTTCCCACTTACTCTAAAATGGAAATAAAACAGCACGTTATGATATTAACACAAAACCACAACTGGTACCGTTAAAAAAAGACTAACAATGTGCAAGTCTGCATGGAAGCCTCCACTCATCTCTACAGAGTGGAGAAAAAGGCAAAGTCTGTTGGATTTCCTGATAGGTTTTTCATCTGAATGACGACATTTAAACTGGTAAAGCAATATCTCAGATATACGACAAAGGCATGAGCATGTCATGAAACAGTGCAAGTGTTAAATATCCAGGTATCCTTCATATTAAGATTCTCATTATCTCAAGATAATATGCAATGTGAACGTGACAATAATTTAGTGTGGAACTGAATATCAGACACATAGACAACCGTCAGCCGATACTGTACAGCACTGTACATTTGCTCTATAATTGTACCACAATTACGTTTCAGTAGAACATTTTGTAAATGTAACTAAGCAAGGATTGGCTTTTATCTTCACACAGCTGTGTGATTTGTGCTAGCAGAGAGCGTTACTGTTTTTTTTTTTGTGCAAGGCAAGGAGGGTGAACTTTTCCACATCGCAAACAAGCAGCAACTGCTGCATTCATATATGGCTTTCTTGATGTATATCACAAGGAGCATCCAGATTGGTTAAAAAATCTTTAATAATATTATAATATATTAATAATAATTATCTTACTTCACTGTGCAGGGAAGCTACTGGTAATGGATCCTTGTCTTCCTCCCCACTCAGCTTCCTCAATGTACTAAATATGTGTTTTATCATTTTCAGTCCTGTCTGCATGTCAAAGTCAAGGCTTTGGAGACGAAATCTGTACATCAGTGTTAATTTTAAGGAAAATTCTCTTCTGAAGAAAAAAATCTTTTACATTTACTTTGTGGAGAAAAGAAATTTGCAACTCAGCAGGATATATTTGAAGGCACGATGTATTGAAGATCGGTTTCAAAGTCTTTCCAATGACACAACTACTATTTGTGCGTTGTACATTTGTCCACCATCATTTCCCACAGAGCTTTTTCCTTATGGAGAGTACAACATATCACATCATGTGACCAAACTTTTACTTGATTCAGCATATTTGTTCTGCATTGCAGCTATTTCTAAAATGACCTCTAATAAAGGAATAATGGCTAACAATGTACTACCAGGATTGGTTTTAATTCTGTTAAAGGTTTGTTTTATTCATTTCATTTCTAGTGAGAATGTCTTACGTGTTGCTTCATTGCGATGTGATATGCCATATGTATTGCTACTTCTGCAGGACGTTTCTCTGATAGACATTTCATCAGTGAATCAGAGGTGTATCACAAGCTAACGCTGTAGTACAACACCCAATAACCACGTCTGATTGGTTTATCTCAGTCGTCCAGCTCAGGACTCTGAGCGGTGACACAGACCGTAATGCCAGAGTTAAATCCATCAATCCTGAAACTATATCAGACTGTTAAACTATCGGTCTGTCTCAGTGGCTACCCACAGGTAAGTGTATGCATGCATGTGTGTGTCCGTCAGCACCAGGGTTCACGCTGGGCTCTGCCTCGGGCCAGGCTGTCTGCCCTCTGCCAGGCACTATTCATCAGGGCGAGGGCCTCCCCACAACGCTTCTGCACAGACGGATCCCACACGTCTCTGTGGGGAAGGTCAACCTGAGTATAGAGAGGATGCACAAGGTTCAAACACATGGACGGCCAGTGGCAGTATTTAGATTTAAGATCATGAATGTTGATGTTTTGGCGCTGCAAATATTTCAATATTACTTATGTTTTTCCTTAAACCACTGATAATGACAAATGTATCTTCCCACCTGGAAAATGTCCTTCCATGTGTTGTCTAACACCTCCAGCAGTCGATCTCGCTCTTCACAGCCGCTGAAGTACAAGACCCATGGAGGAAGGAACTGAGTGCGATCTGCTGCAAACTCCTACAGAGAGAGTAAGTGGGAAAAAAGCCAAGAGTCAAGGCTTACATTTAAGGTCCGCAAGAGAATCATGCCAGTACCATACACTGCAATACTGGTAAATATGGCGCACTGTCTCATTAATTGTTTACACCTTGAGATGCATCAAAATAGAAATCAAAATAGAATTACTGCTATAAAACAAATTTCGTCTTGCTCGGTCTGTGTGGGTGTATGTGTGTGTGAGAGTTTATATAAACCATCAGGTCTCAAAAATCTGAAGAGACATCAGATCCTTTAGCTAAATGCTATTAATACCTTATAGTTTCTGTGGTATACACACAAACTGTGTGGTATACACACAAACTGCAGCATGATGTACGATGTGTGTCTTGTATGCTTGAGGGCTGGGCCTATTTAGACTGTAAACATTTTATTTACATTAAGATACAAGGGAGGAGCCGCTGCTTTCTTTTGTTGTAAAATCACTTTCAATAATTCAGCACTTAGGATGCAAAGAAAACATGATATTTTTAATGTTAATACACAGGCATACCCTGAGTAAAAGCACATTCCTAAAAACTCAGGAGAACTTGTCATCAGTTTAATGCCATAGTTGGATATATCAAACAGGGTGGCATATAGATCACATGAATAAATAATTAAACTTTAATATAAAACCACACAGTATATTGGACTAACACCAAGAGGAGGTAAACAGATGGCCACTCACAATGACACAGTACTCCTTGTTGGCCTCCACGCTGACAGCAGTGACATCACAGATGTCAGCGCTGCCCAGTGAACGGAAGAAGCTGGTCTGACAGTCCTGATGACAGGTTAGCAGCTTCCTGTCTGTCATCACCAGGCAACATGGGATACATGGAGTGGGGGCCACACCCTGAGGGATGACCTGCAGGTAGGGTGGTTGAAGTATAATCATACTTTGCTTATGCAAACCGGTCTTACAGTACATTAATCCAAGAGAAATTGTACAAACATAATACTGGACGCCTCTTGCAAACAAGTAACATCAGCAGCTGTCTTAAAGTATTTTGGGGAAGAAACATTGTGTACAGCCAGCACAGTGCATGCCCACAGGGCCATTTGTCAAGGAGCCTTTATGCATAGTCACTTCTTGGAAACCAATCCAACTTAACTGATGAGTTCCCCCACTTACTGTGAATTCAAATTAAACTCAACAATGTGTGGTTTCACAATGAGTGCAAAAACAAGTGTTCTGTTCTAATTCAGCCTGTTTAAATTATCTTTGAGGTACACACAACAGTACATGTACATAGTGGAATCATTTTAGTTTGAAGATATTTTAATGGACTTTGTAAACCATGTGTGTACTAATAAACAAACAGACTCTGAGACACCCATTACTCCCCCCTGCACGTTGAGATACATGCAATATTATAAATGTAAAACAAACGTTTTCTAAAAACATGTGTATGCACTATACAACTCCTTACCCCTTTGGAGACGGACTGACAGAGCAGCTGCATCCACTCAGCCATATCCTGCTCAGTGTTGGCACTAAGCTCCAGTGGGGGCCGCTCCGTCAGGATGACTTGGAAGGCGTGGGGACGCTCTGTGCTGTTTGAGCGACGGCAGCCTCCACAGTGCTCTCCTCTGTTAAGAAATTAGGGGGAACACAGAGCATGAAAATATAGTATAATACAGTATAATCCAGTCTAATACACCTTTTTCATACATTCTGACATGTCACAGTTGGAAAAGCCAAGGAGTAAATTATAAAATGAGTGACGGCTGAATTCCATTTAACTGCTTCAGTTTCAGGGTCCTTGGCTCACTATCACACAGTCTTGGCTTACTGGGACAATTGGGTAAAACAGAGCCATCATTAATGTTATTATCAATAACTGTGCCTTTCCTAGTATGACAAGTCAAAATGTCTGCTAACAAAGAATCTTTCAGCCAGTCAACACTTACCCCATAGTGACTGACTGCAGAGGTGTCACATCAGTTCTTTCTGCATACATGTAGAGAATCCCATTGCTGCAAGAAAACAGAAAAACTATTTATATTCACCTAATAAGACAATTAACATTACATTACACTCAAAACTCAAGATAGTTTTTCAGGATTACAATATGTTAGATGTCAGTCTTAAATGCAATACATAAAATGGAAAGTGACATGAATGCTTATCAGTGTATTTGTGAAGTAAAGAGACCTTCCCACTAGAGGTCTTCACGGGTCCACCCGAACCCTAGGACCTGTTCATGTTCGGATCCACGTTTTGTATGGTCAATCGGGTCCAGGTCAGGTCCCGTTATATTGCCGCGGGTCCCAGGTATGTTTAACATTATGTGTGATACACGAGTGGATCCAAGATGACGGTGTGTGTGTGTGTGTGTGTGTGTGTGTGTATGTGTATGTTGTAACTTGCAAAAATATAACATCAGGATGAGAAGTCAAAGTTGCTCTATAACAAAATTAAGGGAGAAGGCTACTAATGTTACATTAGGTAAGACACCAAGTTTTGTTTTGACAACTTGTAAATTAACGTTAACTTGTTATTAGCAATCAGCTTTAAAATCGGTGCCAATCGGGTGTGTGTTTCCCAGCCGGATTCGGATCCAGCATTTCTCAGTTCTGCTTGGGTCCAGGTCCAGGCTTTTAAATAATAGACGGGTCTGGTTTGGTTCCAGGTATTACATTTCTGGGTCTTTTATGGTTTGGGCATGAATTTTTTTAACTTGAACTTGAAAATATAGAACATGGGAAGGTTAGGTCTGGAAACGTAGTATGGAATCCAGCCAATGTATATTTAATGGAAGATACCATCTGAAGGGTTGATCTGTACGACATGCCCATACCTGAGGACGAGGTAGCAGCTTTTCCATAGCTCTTTGCCCAGGTAGGTGCTTCCAGCTCGGTACTGCAGAGTCCCCTCTTTGGTGCTGGAATGTGCTCCAGACCTTGATGGGCCACCCTGGGGTGACAAAATCATGTCCATAGGATCCTCCCAGTGGACCAGTGAATACAGTTGGATAGACACTTCAGATACCTGGAGGAACAGGCAAGCATTAGTTTACCACTGCTTCAAGTTTCTAATACGAAGTTAGGAATACTGTGAACCTAAAAAAAAAAAACCTGGTCAAGGGGTTACAAGTCAAGATTTTGTAATTTTGTTTTATGATTAATGGTAGATTAGTTAGCTGAATTACCTGTAATAAAGAGCTACTATAGCATATGTGAAGTTTAACATCCTCTTTACCTCACATTGAGATTCCTGGGAGACAAATTTGGTGAGAGACAGTTTTTCCATGGTAGCATCAGTCAGAACAGAGGGGTAAGGAGGCTCACGACAGCCCTTCACCATGGCTGACTTGAGAACAGACAAGAACCAGCTGCAAGTGAGGAAGGATGGATTGGATAAGGTCAGAGAGATTAACAATTATCCATATCAATATTCCTGACACATAAGACCTCACATATACACATGGGTAGTAGAGATTGTGGAGGTGTGCATGCTGGCTCTTTGCCCAGGACGATAGGAAATTAATGTTCGATGCTTTAAATAGTTCAGTATGGAGTCAAGAAACATGTGGCAGAGATACACAGGTACTCACAGAGTCAGAGAAGCATCAGCTGTGTCCAAAAGGAATTTTCTACGTCTGTTGGTGCAAACCACCATCACTGTCTGTTGGTCAAGGCCCACCTAAAAGAAAACAGCACCACTTATATATCAGATGCCAAACAAACTTTGTGCTCCACTACCCCAGCTACCACATATCATGAACATCACTTGGACCATGTAGACTGCAGATTTAACTTACTGAAAGATAGTCCAGCTCATTATAAGAAACAGCATCTTCCACTGTGTAGGGCTTCTCTGCTGCACCTGTGGAGGAAAACGAAAAGTACAGCCAAGGCATGCAGCGAGCACATGTTAATATAACATATTTTAGGCCTACTGAATAACCTTATTTAAATTTGTTCCCCACTTCCTAGAACATATCGTATATCTCATGGGACAATTACAAAAGTAGAAATTTCATTCCCTAAATTTTAGGAAATTAAGAGATCAATGATTGTTTCTCCTGTGTAAAAAATGTATTGTGACTCCAAATACCGATAGCGGTATGTCCCAACTCACGTTCCATCTCTTATCACCAAATAAAGCCAATGTATGCTGTGTTTTAGCCACTTACCCTTCCTAAGCAGATAGATGTAACAGTCAGTCAGCAGCAGGTAAAGGGGCTGCAGGTCCCCCTCCATATGGCCTGTACTCATTCTCATCATCTAGAAACACAAAGATAAATTCTGTCAAGTGTCGGGAACCTCCATATTCATCTCTCTCAAACTCTTCTGTTCAATAGCGATGGATTCTGACAACTGGATAGCAAACTGTAGCACAGTGTTGCTACAAATACAGCAGATAACAGACTATATAGATGATTATTTTGTAGACATACAGTCCATCAGCAGCTATTTTTTTTATTATTATTTATCACAAACCAGTGCAATCTTTATTCACTTGATACCTGAAATAATTTTAGAATTTAATGTGAAATTGTAATATCTGCATTTTTTATTTTTGTTTGTAATTAGGTGCAAAGTGTGAATATTTTTCCCCCAAAGTCAAACAATAACAAAACTTGTTTAAAGACATTTGAAAGAGGATTACTTTTCAGGAAAATCAAATGAGTTTTTTTTTTCATGAAATCACTGCAGTACCTTACTTCTCTAAATTTGATAATCCAGTTGTTAATGTTAACAGTTAATTAAAACAAATACTTAGCACATGCATTCACATTTTCTCCAACATATGTATCTTCTTTAAAAATGAATAAAGAATATTGAGAATAATGACCTTGAAGAGCTGCTCCTCATTCTCTCTGAATACATGAATCATGAGAAGAAGCAAGTGATTGTTGTCCACCCTAAAATATGAACAATGAAGAACATTAGACACACTTTCAATACAAACATTACCACAACAAACAACTCATTTTGTAGAAACTCCTTACTTAAACTCGGCAGGATGAGAATTTTCAGAGGGACTAAGATCTTCTGCTTCCTCAGTAAATGTATTCTTGTCCGTTTCCTCTCCTTTTGTGTCTTCCTCCACGATCTTCATGTCTAACTCCTGTCCTACTGGCGCTTTTGCCTCTCCTTCATCTTCAAGGCCACCTGAAAGAGTCTGTGACTGGCTATGCTTTGTAGAGTCATAGTGGCCACCACCCGTGGGAGTAGAGTCTGGACTGTTGGGGGTAAAGCAGCATAAGTCTGCAGGCGCAGGGGAGGCCTGCAGGAACTTTGGGCTTGTGGCCAGAGGGGAGAGACCCGTCTCCCCTGGGGCTCGGTCAGGTGGCTCACCCCCTGAGTCCTCTCGAAAGGGCTGCTGCGAGGGGGGCTCTGGACCCTGCTCACATCCTTTATTGTTTTTTTCCTCTGGGTGCTCCCAGGCCTCCTCCCTATCCAGAGCCCCGTTGAGCTGGTCCATGACATCACGGAGTGGTTGGCCCACAGTATCCATGGAGGTGTCCGTCATCTCTGGGAGGCGCAGGAGGCCCTCTACTCCGTTCTCATCTCCTTCCTCCACAACCTCTGATCCCACCCTGCTTCTCCTCATCTCCGCTTCAACATCCAGCTGAATTGCAGTGTAGTATAATGAATCCACATCATCCGAGGCCAGGAGGTTGTTGTCCATTTCCATGTGCTCGGAGGACACAGAGTTATGGATGCTGCTGCTGGAATCTGTGGAGCCCTTCCCTCGTCGCTTCTTGGCTGGTTTCCTTCGTCTGGCCATCCTGGAAGACCAGAGTGGTTAGCAATGGTTCCTCCGTTCTAATATAATTTGATTAACTGTGCAGATAGAATGTGAGCCCACAAGTCAGAAATCGGAACTGTAGTTACTGTACCTGATGACCTCCAGCTCATTGCTGGTGTTCTCCGCATCATCTCCAGTGGTGGTGGTGTTGTGGCGACTGGCCATATGAACTGGCGTGACGTCGGCTGAGGTGTTGGTGTCCGAGTCCTCGTTGAAGGGGTTGTGTCTGGACGTGGGGCTGTGTGGAGAATGATGAGCTGCTGCCTTCACATTGACAGTGCCGGCAGAGAGGACAACTGTGTCGCTGATGACTGTCTGGGGATCAGAGCCACTGGATCGCGGGCAGCTGGCCTGGTCGGTCAGGTCTCCCTCTACCATGAAAACCAAACACCAAAAGTTAATATGAAAATAGCAGTCACCCACATTTAGTTCTATATAGATTTAAGAAATACAGAGATTTTTTGGCACTGTCTCGTCGGTAAGTTGAATGATAAACATAGAAATTAAAAAGTTTTAACAATGAATTTAGTAGTTAAGTAGAGTTGCTTCTATTCATACACATTCTGGTTTTGGTTAATGTTTTCATCACCAATGGTAAGTTGACCAACGAGACAATTTCACAAAAACTTCTGTATTTCTTCATCAGTGTCTCACACAAATGTTAGGAGCTGCAGTGTTCTTTGTAGTTCTTTGGCAGGGTCAGAAAGGCACAAAACGCAACACGGAAGACATCAAGTAGGTACACAGGCAGCAGCTTTCCTTGCAGTGGTACAGGCCTAAGTCAAGCATTACTTCTGCAGCTAGTGGGTCATACTAAAGACATTTAAATATAATTTGCAAATCAGCATTTTTTGTACTTATTTGGATTCATCTTGGATTTCTTGTTCAAATTTAAATTTATACCGTGAAATGAATAGACAGCCATGAGACAACAGACACAGACATGTGCATATTCCACGTGCCTACAGCAGCTTACTGCAAACAGATGTTGTACTAATTCACAGAAATTTGCATTCTATGACCTTTAGCAACTCTGCTGGTTGTAACCTAACAACACAGTTGAGCTGAACCTAGACCAGTGCCACATATCACACAGGAAGAAGAAGACAATACAAAAAAACAATACACTAGACAAACAGATAACACAGTGTAATGGAGACGGACTGGACGAGGTGAGTACCAGTTACATCAGGCGTTTATCTTGCTGTAGTAAATAAAAAGGCAGTAAGCATTAGGATCATTCCCAAGATGAGTAACACATGCAAAACATGAAAGATAACAGTCCCCAGTACCCACCCAACACTGTATTCCCCAGTGAACCAAAGCGCTGCACTCACACAGTAATCATATTTGTATGCCACATAACTTAATTTACATTACTTTATATATAAAAACAAAACAAAAAAATTAACAATCATGAGCCACACAACTTTAGTTCAAACTCAGGTGCTTTCCAACCTAATCCGTTCCCAAAAGTCGAAGCACTTTTTCCCAGCTCCCTTTGACCATGCTTGTTTTGGTGTCCTCTGATCAGCAGTCTTTTGCACCAGCTAGCTGTATTTTACAAACATGTCTAATTACTGGCTAGAGGACCCAGCATGCATTAAGCACAAACTTTGGGACGGCCATGCGAGTTAGGAGGGAGGGAGGGAGGGAAAGGCAGGGAGGAGAGGGGTTGACCAATGTCCCACCTTCCCAGTCTGCACTTGGCAATGACTGCAACACGGGGAAGATGTCACCGAAATCATAATCTAAAAAAAGGAGGGATAACATTCAACGTTAGAGAGAGATGGAGAAGAGATTGAGACAATGGCACTGAAATAAAAAAAAAAAAAACATGACATATGGTATAAGAAATAACAGAATAGATGGGGAAAAAGTAAACCAATGGAAACTAAAACACGGAAACTGACTCAGTACTTTGTGGAGAGTGATGGGGAAATCATTCACTGAGTGCTGCAATCACACCAGTGAGAAATTCTGTAACTGTCAGCCTCTGCACACCAAGTGATCCATTTGATAAAATGCACTTTGGTTTCTGTGACTCACAAGAGCCTGCAAGGATCAAACCAACTTACGCTTCAACATGCCATTAGCTTGACATCACTGTATGAGTTTGCACCAAAGCAAAAAGTGCACTTGCATTTGCCTGATCAAATTGTAAACCCCAAAATAAAATAAAAGGTGCCATTCAGCAAGAGAGTCACATCACAATTTGTCCATACAATAACAAGTGTGCAGATTAGAGCCATTTCAAGACACAGCTGCCCATATAAGACAGGGACACTCACTGGCCAATAATGATTCAGTATAAGTGAAAATTAGTGTGTGAATGTGAACAATTATTTGGTCGAACCGGTGATTGACTGTCACTAAGCTCCCACAGTGACAAACCTGTAATCTCTCCTCTCTTATTAGCAAAGAGCAGTGTGAAGAACATTCAGCTAGCAACTTCTCATTTTTAGCCAATGATTTCACCGGTCCAAAATTAAACTTGGCAGTTGTCAGGTGTGTGTTCTCTCTGCAAGACGGGGATTGTACTCCACAAGAGGAATGAGTGTTTCAGTAGTCTAAACAACTCCAACAGAGTGTCATGTCAATTTCAGGAGTCATTCTCCCAGTTTAACTGTTATTTATGTCAAATCAATAATTTTACTTCATCATCTTTGAATCAGTTTTGAATCTGGAGAATCAGTGTTTGGATCAAGTAGCTCCTGAAAAATAAGGTGTGCCAAATTAAGAAGGCTACTCAGGTTATTTCAATATATTACATACATCTTTAATCAACATTTAGGAAAATATAAGTATCAGATTGGACACTGTATTGGCAGATATTAAAGGATTTGGACTTCAGGAAATCCCTACTGCTTACCTTCACTGGAGGGGGCTATGGCACTGTCATCCCACTCCAGGTTGGTGGAGGTGAGGGAGGTGAAGGAGTGCAGGGACAAGCTGTCTGAGCTGGGCAGCCTTTCCTCAAAGTCCAGCAGGTTATGGGGTTTGTAGTATTCTGGCATGTAAGGGGCCACATCCAGATAGGGCACATCCTGAATCCAGAGGACCCAACAGAAACGTTACAGACATAATGCTAACATTTAGGAGCTGAATTTCTATTGATACTGTAATGAATTATGTGCTAACCAGCTCCAGATCAAAGCGAATGAACTCCAGGCCGGACACCAGCGTGAGGAACAGCGTGAGGTGGTCATGACTGCAGACCAGTGCGTTCCTAGCGAGAGGAAAATAAGTTAGCTTCACGTGAGTGACAGACATTTATTTACCACATAAATACAATAATATATCAATTTGTTCCCCAGCATAAAAACAGAAAGTAATTCCTGAAATGTAATATAACTTCATGGCATCAATTTGTGAACTCAGGATCTTGATTCCTTTAGAATTGTCAAGGTTAGGGTTACTGGATGACTTACTTGAAATAATACTTCTGCAGTAATCCTTGGTTCTCCTGGAAGAGGCGCAGATAGCTCTCTAAAGAGCTCTCACTCAATGCCAGGTATAACCATGCACGACCTACACAGAGAAGAGAAGAGGTCTTTTCTATGCATATAACTCACTGAATGATGAATGATGCCTTACCCTACAAGTACTGTACATGTGAGTGTGATTGACTGTGTGAGAGAGATGTCTCACTTCGACCAAGGTTGGTTGCAATGTGCTGAAGCTCATCGATCTGACGGACAGCCTCTCTCCTGGTGAAGTGAAGGACCAGGACCCAGTAGCCTGAGGAGATGTCCTGTAGCCTGCAATGTGGAAAACAGTCAATAACATCACATACATGAGACCAAAAGGGGCAAGGGGAGCAGAGTGATGGCACAATAAATCTAACAGTAACATTCTATGAAGTATCCACACCTAGGTCAATTATTTGTAGCTTGAGTCTAAAAGCTTTCAAAATTGCCCGAAAAAGCGTGTTCCAGTTAACACGGAGGGACATGAAGCTTGTACATATGCTGAAAATGCAAGAATAATAGGATTTCTATCAGGACTTTTTGCATGACGAACATAAACTAATCAGATTACTATTCGCACTATGCACCTTTCCTCTTTCAGTGAGCAATTTACTTTCAGTAAGCCTCTTACCCATACAACAGAGCATGGTCCAGGTGCTCGCAGAGGCGCTGCAGGACCCGGTCATGATTACGGATGGCTGGAGTTTCATCTTCACAGGCTGCAAAGTAACTCTGCAACTGTAGAGGGACAAAGTTTCACTGCTGTTTGTTTGTAAATTCCAGTTACATAGTTGCTACTATTAATCTTTTAAGAACTGATTGTATTTGAAAAGTTATCACAAAGGACAGACTTTTAAAATGCTACCTATTAAAATATTCCTTTTTTAAACAGTTACGGTGGATTCATTAGAACTGGCTGGCTTAGGGAAAAGGATCTGGAGAGGAAGGTTTATACCATCTCTACGGAGTACCGATTCACGTCAAATCAATCAGTGCCAAATTTCGGTACCTCAGAGAGCGCATCTGGGTGATAGAGTAGGCTAAACTAGAGTATAACTGGCCTTTTCACTGTCTTGGTCGACGTTAGCTTTACTGGCGTTAGCCAACACTCAGCCACAGGCTGGCTCCGAAATTCCTTCCAACAATTTAGTACACTAACAGTATGTGGGATTTTTTAGTATGTCTGAAACATTAGTATGAAACCAATAGAGAAAGAAGGTACCGGTACTGATTTCCAGGTATTGGTATTAGCCGGGTACACGGCTACTTCTACTAGGCCATTATCCTCGACTGTTCAGCCCATCTAGCACGTTGAATCACTCTCGGAGGAAGCTGGTGTAAGAGCTTTCAAAAGCATGCAAAACTCGAACTTATGAAATTGCTTTCATGCAAACAAGCAAAGGAATGGAGTTACTTTTTTGGCGGTAATGAATTTCTAACCTGATGAATGAAATGTGAAATGAAAGACATGTAATTATACTCTTGCACACTGCATTGGTATTCACATCAATATAAGGTGAACACTGATGATCCCCAAGGTTTAGGACAGTACAGCAGGACGACGATCCTACAGTGCAACATAAATTCAAAACAACCAAGGAAGTTAGTGGAGAGCAGAGGAATTTTTGACCTAAATCCAACTGAACATGTGTCTTACTGCTGTTATCGGAAGGCAAGAAACCTGTGAAACAAACAGTAAGTGACGCTGACTGCAGCACAGGTCTGACAGAGCATCACCAGGGAAGATACCAGAGTCAAATCAGACAGAATCCAAGAAAGTGGTTGCAGAATCGTCTCAGATTTTGTCAAAGTTTGTCTTTGCCTGTAAAACTTTTTTTTCTATTTAAATGTTGGCCCCTTTTTTTAACACTCTCAAAAACATCTTATCTGGGAAGCCATGTTTGGGCATTAATATCTTGAAGGCTATTATTCCTACCCTCACCAAACTTTGTAGGATGGAAGACAAACATTTTGTCAGTATGACTGAATCATTAAAGGTTTGTATTGCATTGATTTTCAAAAAGTCATAGATTTGGTAAAAATTGCTGTAATTCATAAACAAGAGAGGTACTGAGGGTATTATAAACAATTATTTTGCACCCATATGGTATCAATCATAATTTTAATTTCAAATAAAATCTTTTATTAACTTTATGCCAATATCTAAGGTCTGTACCACTAATGGACATGAAGATATTAAGAATAAAACAAGGCATGGCAGCATATTCTGTTCATTTTCATAGGATCCAAAATGCTATGTGGGGTAGCTAGTAGGACCATGAAAATGTATGTGGAAATAGCTTAATGTATGGTCATATAGTGTACAAAGTGCCAATATCCTTTCACGTTCCCTTCATAGATAAATACACATAGTTAAAAGCATTGTTATAACTCTAGGAAAAACATCCATAATGAAGAAGCTGGGTCTTTCCTTATTATTTCTACTTATGTGTGTCCCAGCCTCTGAAGTAAACTGGAGTAAAGAAACACATGTTTTCTGTAGGCTCATTTTAGTATCGGTCATTAAGGCAAGCTGTATTCTTTACTATCAGGGCGTCATTAGAGAGAAAGGCACATACACATCGAACCTTTTATGTGGAAACACATTTCGACACTCCCACTGGAGCTTGAGAGGGCCATTAAGGATACCACTTACTTTATCCAGGACCTTACCGGAGACACAACTCCCATCTCAAATGTCCTCTCTTCCAATAAACATACTGAAAACATGTTTATCCTTTATGTCTTACAATTCCTATGACACATGAATTCAATAATTACGGAGTACCCTCAATATCACTCCAAATCTAGGGCTCATAAAAAAATTGAATGGCATGCAGTACAACTTTTTTAATAATTTTAGCAAACAGAAAACATTTGTCTTCCATCCTAAAAAGTTTGGTGAGGCTAGGCAAAAGACTTCCCAGACGAAGCGTTTTTGAGGCTATAGAAATGAAATAATATCAAGGAAATATTTTACAGGCCTTGGTTTTGGAACCCATTCATGATATAGACTCATTATTCATTATAAGACTGAGCTGCAACAAGTTTATCTCGTTTGACCCAGAAGGACCCACCAGGCAGCTGAAAGGTACCATTTGTTCGTGCAGGTGAAGTTAAGTGTGTGTCACTGTGGTCCACCATCCCTGCAGTGACCTGAAAAACCCTCTTGAAAGAAATGAGTACTGAAAGCCTGCGGCATGGCGAACCCAAGTGTAAGTCGGCCCTTCAGCTTTGAAGAGTGTGACCCAAAGACAGGGAATTTGTATCCTGTGACTATTTTCACATGACTAAGCAATGTTTGTGCGAGGTAAACACTGTACACTTTCTTGGAGGCTTGAGGCATACCGTTTCATAAGCACTTTCACGGTCCTTATGCAGCCATTCCAACTAAAGAGATACACAGGGTTATTGGACTAAAAACATATTGGACTGATAATGGGAAATAACTGAGAAAGAGACAAATGAGCAAGCCCGTGCAAAATAAAAACTCAAATGCACATGGTTCTGGAAAGTGAAGGTACAAACATGCAGGCGAGAGGAGGGAGATGCAATGCTGTCTGTCAGGTTATGAGACAGGTAGTTTCACAACATGAGGCACAGCTTGAACAAAAAAAAAAATCTAAAAAGGTATTTCCTAACTTAAGTAGAAATCAGGTGCAAAGACCCAGTGGTTAACCCTTGTGTTGCCAATGCGTGTCCGCGGTCCGGTTGCAGGCGTGTGTGTGTGTGTGTTTACAACACACATGCGGCAGTGAGCAAACACAGGGGCTTGGTGCCAGGATTGTTCTCCGAGGTCAAAAAGGAAAAACGACACCACAACAACCAAAAGCTGGAAAGCTTAAAAGGGTGAATTGTGAAACGGTTATCTGAGTGGGTCTGGACGAGGCCTTTCCATGACAGCGAGCTGGTAATGTCCCCCCCCCCCCCGACTTCAAAGTTGCCCTCCTAGGCAGACAAAAGACGACCTAACGCCGGCGACGGCACAGCCGGCGTGTGAAGATGCCCGACCGCTGTGACTGTGTCAAAGTGTGACCGGACCCGCCGGGCAGCGCTTACCTTCTTCACAGACAGCGAGATGTTCTCCAGTATGCGGTCCTTTACTTTCAGTTGATCCATCGCTGGTGTGTGGGCCGCCCACAGCGGACTGTCAGCTGACTCCCGAGGCAGAGGGGCTTGTTGTGCTAAAGCTATCTGCCAGCTATCATTATCTCGCCCCTCCGGAGCAGATGGCTGCCAAACTGAACGACGCGGCTGTGTCTGTCAGCTGCACACGGCGGATTTGACGAGCGACCCTAGTTCAAAAGCATCGCGGTAACACCGGAGCAGCAGGAGGAGCAGGAGGAGGAGGAGGAGGAGGACAGGCCAACCTCCGGCCAGACGAGTAACGTTAACGTTTGCCTAGCTCCGGTTAGCTGTCGCCGCTTGACTTTCCTCTAACGCCGGACTCAGGCGGGCAACTCTCAGTCCGACCGCGGGTAACTTTTAACTGAATTTACGTGTCTGACGGCCTCCGTGTCGTCGCCGTGGTTGGCTGCCGGGGGACTCCTGTAAGTTACCGGTGCAGTCACCGGGAGTCGCGGCCGCTCCGGTTACTGAGCCCCGACCCGACGGTTCAGGCTGGGTGACGTCACCGGCAGCCTCCGCCGGGGGGGGGGCGGAGGACCGAGAGGCGCTCAAAAGTTTGACGATTGTCTTTGCGCCAAAATACATCACATCGTAAAACGTGCCTTGGCTTTGAATCCCCTGAAGTAACTCTTGACTTCGGGTCGTGTGCAAGGGTCACACGTTTTAACTTTGTCATGAATACGTCTGAGTCTTGAATTGGTTTGAACACAAATCTCATTCACTGACTGGGCGAATAACGCGGAGGAAGCTTCAAGCACCGGTTATAGAAGTTGGACCTTTCATTGACACTGCATGATGGATAAGACCAGTGGCAACTGATCGACAGTTTATCAAAATTCGTAAAAGGTTTGACTCAAGTCATGTGCCATAAGATATGCACGTTTCACCTTTTTCAAATCAGCTGCAGATTAAAATGATCGTTTTTGTCAACAGAGTTTAGCGTGACTACGACGTCGCTTGCAGGACAGTATGTCACAATGTTTGTCAGTCACAGCGTGTATCATTATGAAGTTAAAACACATCTGTTAGGTCCAGGAGACAGATTCCAATGCAGTGTGGAAATCACAGAGCACAATTATGTGGTGTCACAAAAAGGACAGGACTTTCTACAGAGTGGAATGTCAATATTTTATTGTTAAGATGACTCCAACTTTTTTGGAAACCTGTTTTTAAGTCTTATCAAAAACAAATGGACAGTTGGCATATTCAGTGCATGTAGTTACCACAATAACTTTTCCTGATTGAGAAAATGTGGGTCAAATTTCAATATGGATTTCTTTCATGTTCCAAGGCAAGTGCTCTACTTCATAGATACTTTTATCATATGTAAAGCAACTTTATACAAACGCTGACTGACTTCAGGACATTTACAGGCCTTTGAGTGATTTCAAAGTACAAAAAATAAAAAAATAAACAAAAAAAAAACCCTGAACCACTGCATTACAGTCAGCACCCCTTTTGTCCTCCAGACCCCAATAACCGAACAGAAACTGTATTTTTACGAAGGACTGCAGTCCAAGTCCCTGTGTGAAGATTCAAGCCATCAAGACATTCAATATCAACTCTTCACATCACAAGTTGTTATCCCTTCCACGCTGCTTCTCTTCATTAGTCTGACTTCTCCTTCTCTTTCATGTGCAGGAACACTATGCTGAAGACAAAGAGTCCTGCCATCATGGAGAAGACACTGGCGTAGTATGGGTAGGCTGAGGGGATGAAGCGCTCATACTGAGTGTGCTGCAGGGGACGCACGGATACCTGGGATAAAGAAATAATAGTAAAAGTTAGATTAGAGCACGGTTGTTAAATGCATTATACAGTAACAGGTACCTCATTAGATATTGTGAAGGAATTTTCCTTCTTGTATATTAAACTTCCCTCTTGTAGGTTAAAGGTAACTTAAGACAGGGCTTCATAGGTCAGGTCAACTGCCTGTCTCTGTTTGCCTGTCTCACTCTGTGTGCCTGACAAAGCCGAGTTGGCTCTGGCATCTGGTAAACCAAGGTCTGCTAGATATCTTCTGTTTTCAGGGTTAGACGCAACAGGCTGGAGCCTGGTTGTTGACGCTGGATAAGAGAGACTGTAGAGAGGCTATGCTGTTGCTAGGACAGCAATGGTTGACGTCTTTCCTTGTTTGGATCTAATATCCAATAGAGTCATCACACATGTCAGACTGAGTTAGGAATAACCCTATTTGGATATAGCGGAACTTCTCAGTTCTGGGGAAGGTTAAATACTGAGCTTCAGGACACCATCTTCAGATTTGGGTAGCAGTACGCTGTGATTCACACGTGGTGTTTCCCTTTTCTCCTCGATCGAGCTTCAATAAATATTCCTGTGTAAGACATCCCGGTCTCCTGAAACTTCTTGTTAGAGTGAACCAGCTCTAAGATTTCCATCACAGATATTGCAGACATTTTTTTTTTTTACATCTATTTTTATTCATTAACAACGGTAAATAGATTCTATATTATTTAATCTCTAGTTCTTCTGTCCTTACACTTGTCACTTTCCATGCATGGAGGTCTCTGTACAACAACCATACCACTATTTTGAAGTGAAGTAAACCTTCTGATTAACTTGCCTGAGTGGATGAGTAGAGGTGTGTGTATCCCAGCCGGTTGTAGTCCACCTTGAACTGGAAGACTCCGTACACATCAGGCAGCTTGAACTGAACGCTATATTTACCTCCTAGAAGAGAGACAACGAAGCATGTATAGTGGATAAGTTTAGGTTGTAAGCATTAATAAAAATGAATTAATTTATTCTGTATTTGTTTTATAACCACAGCAACATACCATTTTTCTTGAGATAAGTCCTGACGAAGGGATCGATCCTCACAAACTCAAGCTGAATATCATCTCCGTCAAAGGGAATCCAGCGGCCCTCGGACAACATCTCAATGACAATGCTGTACTCCTGCGTGGGAAAGTTTCACATTGATTAAGATAAAAGCATGAAAACACACAGCACCCTACGTAACATTTTCAGGGGGATGATTGTTCACACGTGTTGCTGAAACTTCAGACTCACCACAAGGTCGGTGATCGTGTACGCTGCAGGGGGAGTGGTCTCTCCAACCGGATGATGGGTGACAGCCCCCACCCTGAGGACTCCGGCCTCCTTGAACACCCAGCGAGACAGAGCCTCGGCCAGCTCCATGTTCCCTGTCCGCTCGTGCCTGACAAAGACCGTGGCAAGAAGAGGAGTACGTCAACCTCAGGAGACCAAAAACTGGACAATACTGAAGTTGTAATAGGATCCGTGAGACAGAAAGAGGAGGAACAGTGAAGACTACCTCTGGGAGCCCGGCGTGGCCTTCTGCACAGCAGAGTTAAAGAAGGCATCACTGAAGAACTCCAGGGAGCCGCTGAAAACCACTCTGGCGTTGTTTCTGGCCTGAAGGCCGGCAATCAGCAGGGTGTTCTTGCCGACAGCATGGGGGTACTGGAAAGAAAAAAAAAACAATTATTGTTAGTCAGAAATAAAGAAAATGGTGTTTTGTGTTGTTCATTCTATTGTTAGCTCTGAATATAAATTTCTTTGTAATTAATAATTGACGCAACTGTTCAGTGGTCTTACCTGAGAGATGGGTCTGTCTGGGAAAAAGGAGTAGGAAGTAGAAGAGCCAGTAAGGATGTCCAGGACAAGAGGGTTTTCTGGGTCTGCCACCATGCTGGAAAGGGAGGTGGCATGTTAGTCAAATACTGAACTTTAGGGTTGAGAAGTGTGATAATATGCTTTTAAATCGTGTGCTTACCCAACACCCTTGAACAGAACAGGTTTATTGGTGGGTTTGCCGACAATAGTTGGCGCTTTCAGCAGGTTCTCTGGATCCGCGACAATCAGGGTGTGCTGGAGACAAGAAGGATCACTTGTAAATAACACCGTGGAGGGTCAGTTCTAAAGGCTGGGTTTGTCAAACACACTGGATGGGCCTGCTGTCTGAACAGAATTCTGTTTACCTCTCCAGGGTCAGACACGTCATAGTTGTGGTGGTCGATGACAGCGGTCTTTTCCTCATCAAACTCGATGCCACACTCACTGCCAAGCTCCCTCAGAGGGTCACCTGTGTAACAGGGGAAATAGCATTAATATAAGACAATTGTATGGTACTACTTTATATAATATCACATCAAAAGCTTCTGGAAATCGACTGACCAATATCTGAGCTGGCAGCAACCAGGACGTTGCCTCCACCATCAATGAAGGATGTAATAGTCTCCACATTTATATTTCCTCCAAAGTCTGCAGATGACCAAAAATAAAGGACTGTTGAAAAGATCCGTTCAACAAGGCAAACACAATCCATGAAATGGTTAACTGAATTAAAAAGTGTGAGATTTACCCTCAACCGATGGTGAAAAGATGATTAAATGGTCATACAGGAACTGGCCATATTTGATCAGAGATAGGGAGGGATCGTCAGACGTCTTGAACGTGATGTCAAAGCCACGATCTGAAAAGGAGAGATACAGTTTTCAGTGCCACTGAAGCATTGACACACTTGTCATGCATTTTTGCAGTAACTCGAACAAAGTGGCGGTGGAAACCTCTATACTTCAACTCCCAGGCTCAGCCACGTCATGGATAATAAAACGGAGTAATAGCTCCTGTCAGTGTTTACAAGGGTCATCTTAAACTAGTATTCTGCGACTCTCCTACAGCAAGCGAATCATAAAGTCAGGATATCATGTTAACAAACTTATGTGTATTCAAATTAAGATATTTTAATGCAGCCTCGATCAGATGCATGGGGCATTATTGCATGTTAGGTTGAAGATGCGTGCAAAACAGATGAAAAACTATGAAGATTAGGCTATATCAAATTGTTAACCATTTCGTGCACTAGAAGGATGCCGAAATCATGATTGGCCCCTTGTCGATTCAGTGCAGTGTAAGTAAACATTACGAAGCACGAAAACTACCATTATTTGGTTAAAAATACATTAAATTGCATGAGGCGTGAATGGGCTTTGGCGAGACACGGTGAACACAATGAAGCTAAGATGACGCTAGCAGCCTCGCTGCGTTGCACACAGCTCAAGTCTAAAGGCTCAAGACCCACAAGGTCTGTGTCCCCTGCCGGAGACCCGATGCAACACGAGGGGGGCTATAACAGGACAGAGGAGGGCATTTATGGATGAAAAAAGCACGAATCTCGTACTGACCTGCCAGACTGCGGAAGAAGATTGAATGGGTGTCTCTGATGTTGAGGTTGTCCAGCAGAACCAACGTTTTGCCGTCGGCCACAGCGCAGTGCAACACGGAGGCTAACGACAGGATTAAGAAGACATGGTTGTCCAAAAGTCTCAACCTCCTCTGGGTCATCATTCCGGCCCGTTTTTTGGACGATGCTAAAGAACCGGGCCGGTTCGTCTGCGTGACTGCTGTCAACGACGCCATTTTGCTGCAGAAGTCGACGTCAGCGTTAGCAGTCGACTTAACTTCGACCCCGAGATGCAGCCAATCACAGAGAGGAACGCGTCGCACTCCGCCAATGGGATGAAGGCTTTATTATAAGACTGACAACCACGGAAGAACACAGGTCTGGGGACTGAAATTAAAATATCCAATATATTTATTGAATAATTTATACATTTTATTAACTTATGTATCTGGAACGCACCTTTCCAAACTCCATGATATCGCATGAGCAAAGTAAACTTTGAGGAAACAAGCAACAAAAACAGCACAACATAAGGCTGGTCAGATTGTGTGATGATTCTTTATTGGTCATATGATGACTTCCAGTAAGTCTAAGCAATGTTACTATAATAATGTTAATATAAACAGAAAAATAATGACATAAAACCATTGATGACAGTGAACTGTCTTCATACCAATATAACCAGTTTACTGCAATACCAGAAAAAAAGCTGTCATGGTATCAATGTGAAACGGAGAATTGTTGACCAGTTTGTCATCACCACGCATATTTCTTAATATCTTTTGTCAGAGGTATTAAGACTTTAGGACACATAACAAATATACAAATATCATACATGCACAGCATTTACAATGTTTGCCAGTGCATGAATACATGACTTCCCACTTCTGGGAAAAGGAGGGGGGGAATAATTATCCCACAGATAAATCTTTCATACCTCCACATGACCATGTAGATAATCTCTGTATAATGTGCTTTTCATGAAAATACTTCAACTAAGTACAATAAAATATTTTGACTGCTTAAGCAAAATGTACATATCTCATCAGAGAGAAATGGAAAAATAACACAGGTCTTTCTTTAAGTTATATTAGGTACGACAAAATTGTGATCGAAACATTTTATACAAAGGATTATGCATATACCTGTATTTCAGTCTAAAAATAAACAAACTATACAAAGTAGTATAACCATTTCTGAAAGAATTCTCAATATTTACCAAATCATTGGATCTCACCTCGTTTCCTGGAATTAGGGCTGCAAAAAACATGATTTATGACCACCAATCCTAAGATAAACTTGTTTAAAAAGTGTTTCATGTTATGAACCCAGTTTAGATTTAGTTTTAACACTGTGGCATGTTGAAACTCTGAGGCCTCATCAACTCACTTCATTTCTTGTATTTCCTTCTCATGTATAAATTAGATTTCTGCTACAAACAACATTTTACACTCTTCACAGATCTGCCCCACTATGCCTGGCTCTCACATTCCATCTCCTCTTCTTTCTCCTCTTCTACCTCGGCTGCAGCTTCATCTTTTCCCTCAGTGTGGAGCTCAGTGGGGGTTCCCACCTCTCCATCCTCTCTCTCCTCCTCGTGAATCACCCCTCCCGACTCTTCTTCTTGTGTCTCCCCCTCCATCCCTCCTTCTGCCTCTCCCTCTCCATCCCCGGCACGGAAGATCAGCTCTCCCTCCTGGATGACCTGTTCAGCTGAGGGTTGCCATGTTGTGGCAGAATCCCCCTCAGCTGTAGTGGTCGTGGTGTACTGGTAGAAGTCGGAATCTGCCTGAAACATGACCAAAGCTTGAGCTGTGTGGATGCGTACGTGCTGGGCTAGGGAGCTGGCGTCCAAGAATTTATCACCACATGAATCACAAGCGTACAAGATCTGGGTGTTGGGGTCTGTGAACAGAAGAAGAGTTGACAAACAAAGTAAGCCTTTCACATTTCTCAGTCTGTGTTCTCTTTAAAGGTCTGACAACTTCTCTGTCTTTCAGTGATCTGGCTTTGAATGAATACAACACAACAGTATATAATATCATACATACATTTGACAGCATTTTGCAATTTATCACAGCAACTGCAGTTGTGAATGAATTGTGAATGAAAGTTGTGGCCCCCTCATGCTACAAATAATTAAATTTAGAATAGAACAAAACAAAATATTGAATAAAATTAAATAATATATAGGCTTACAGTTGTTTATATACATACATACATACATACATATACACGTACACATTCAGGAAATAATTCTGTAGTTCATTTGTATGAATTAGCGCCTGGGGGAATATAAACAGCAGCATCAAGATAGTGTTGACAAGATGGTCTTTATCTTCACATTAAAAGTTCGACATCTGGGAAACACTTTGATTGTGTTTGAGCACCAAGGGTCATTGATGTAAACAAATTTTTAAGCCAGCATGAATGAGAAGTCCTTAAAATGCTCAAATAAAATTTAAATTTTAACATCTGCAATTCCATGACAACTGGTAAAACTCAGCTGATGAAAATCCTGTGATATCACTGAAAGCTCCAGAATAGCTATTAAAAACATACCTTGTGATGAGGTTGTTGTCTCAACATCATGTCACTTTTAAATTTCCATCAAACTTGTTATCATGTTGTAATGCAGCAGTGCAGCCACAAACATTATTTTGTTTAATGAATTTGGTACTGGCATTATTTCCGCTTCAGCGTGTAGTTCAATGATTTTCAGTTGAGAATCACGGACGTCATTTTCTTATAAAGCATGTGTTTAAGGCTTTATAGGCAGGTTCTAGCATTTGTTTGCTTTGGATTAAGTCAAGATTTTGGCAGTGGTTCTACTCTGTGACATTCATTGATTAAAAACAAAAAAATTGTAAATGGTAAAGATATTTATAATTTGCCTATTAAAAATAGTGTTTTCAATAGGCAATAAAAATAAATTTTGTCCTTAAGTTGTTTCTGAAAAAATGTGTTAGTAGTTGATGTTGAATACTGTGATAATTCAACCACCACATCAGTTCTGCCCAAATCCAGATGATGGCTCGGTATGGACTATAATGTTTTTTTTTTTTTATAATTAACCATACTGTTATGTTCTAAGTGCCATTCCTGACACAATTGTTTGTATGTTTTTCTAATGATATGATACTATTAAAATACAGATGCTTGAGTTTTCTGTATAGTGAGTTCCTAGCAGTCTTACCTGCTTCTTGCACTTTCTCTACTGCCTTGGTGATTTCAGCTTTCAAAGCCTCCGTCTCATCTGCAGACACTGAAGCAGCCACTGGAACTACTGTAAACAGACACATGACAAAAGATAAACAAACTCTCATCAATGCCCTTCATCCTTATGCTCCTTTTAATCTGCACAAGTTCAGGGTGCTATCTGCAGCATTAGTCCCAGTCCTAGCCAACGATATTGACATTTTCCCTAAAAATCACTGAAATTTGCCGTGAAGATGCTGTCTGACCTGTCAGCTGAGCTACAGCACTGGCTGCCAGGGCCTCGGTTGCCAGGGTGACGATGTCCTCTGTGGTGACGGTAACTATGTTGATCTCGCTGTCAGAGGTGGATGCCCCTGCGCACCCGTCGGCCCCCTCGTCTGCGCTGCCCCCGGCTACCACCAGCCGCTTCATGCCGGCCTTGCCGTGGTGGACGGTCTTCACGTGGGAGCGCAGATTGTCCACCCGGTTGAACCCTCTGCCGCATTTATCGCACAGGAAAGGTTTCTCCCCTGACAGAGCAGGACACAGAGAGAGTGAAATAGTTACAGAGACTTAACTGCTCAACAGGATAAAGGCTGTCTCCCTATTCCGGCCATCACCGTGAAGCCCCATAATTATTTGACACTAATTTTGTCCTTACCTGTGTGAATGATAATGTGCTTCGACAGGTCTCCGACATTAACAAATGCCTTGTTGCACATCTGACACTTGTGCGGCCGGACATTGTCGTGATGCCGAATGTGATTGGCCAGTTGACTGGACTGCACAAACCTGTCCAGAGAGAGACATAAGATACATATGCAGATGCAGATGGTCTGTGATTCCCACTATTTACTTTGCAAGGTAAACCAGTAGCTAATGTTATCTGTTCTGTCTTCACATATTTTTCAAATCTCCTTGTTGGATCATCTCGGGTTATATTCCCATGGTACAAGTGAGTGTGAAAAAAGGGCACTCTGTTACAGCACTGACTTATCTGCTTGCTGACCTTTTGCCACAGCGATCACACACATAGGGTTTCTCTCCAGTGTGCTGGCGGACGTGAGCAATGAGTGAGCTGGCCTGGGTGAAGGCCTTGCCACAGATCATACAGACACACGGCTTCTCTCCTGTAAAACATGAATTACAGTCTCACCATGGTGGGATGTAGACGAATGAATGAATGATGACGTAGAGTATGTGTTGCCTTAACGTTCTATTGCCTGAATGTCATGGGAGCACCTGTGTGGATGCGTTCATGCCGCTGCAATGCTCCAGGGTCACTGAAAGCTCTCTGACAGTGCATACAGATGTACGGTTTCTCCCCACTGTGAACTCGCAGGTGTCTCTTCAGATTTCCTAAAAAGCAGATATCATCACACAAAGGTAAGGCCAAATGCCTCAAAGCGACGACAAAGCTACAGAAGTCAGCTTCCTTTAAGCAGCTAGAATTGTGTTTGCACCACATAAAATGGTCTTTCTTTCGTTCAGTGAAAACGTCAACCTCAGCACATTTCTTACAAGTTAAGATTACTGTAACAGAAGAAATCACAAGTTAAGAAAACAGTCCATACTGTCTTCTTACCTGAAGTGGTGAACTGTTTGCCACATTCCTTGCACTTCAGAGGCCCATCTGTGATATGAATTTTTAAGTGAGCCTTCAGGTTTCCCAGCTAAAGAAATCACAAAATCAGTGAAGTTAATACACTCGATATATATATATATATATATATATACACACACATAAACACTATCTATATATACAAATATTATCTTTATATCACATTTGTTAAATATGATTTGTAAAGAAAAGTGATGCAATTATGGCTGCTGTTTTTCCACAGAACTTTCACAAACTTGTTGTCACCTGGTTGAAGCGTTTGTCACAGTGTGGACACTTGTTGCCCTTCTCTGTGTCGTGCGTCTCGAGGTGTCGCATCTTGGCTGTGGGGTCAGAGAATGACTTCTCGCAGTAGTCGCAGTGGTACGGCTTTTCGCCACTGTGCACCAGCTGGTGGCGCTTCAGGTTGCCGGATGTGGTGAACAGCTTGCCGCATACTTCGCAGCTGTACCGGGCCTCGCCCGTGTGGCGTTTGCGGTGCAGGTTGAGCAGGCTGATCTGGCGGTAGCTCTTTCCACAGGTCGAGCAGCAGTACGGCTTCAGAGGGCTAGGGGGCCACAAGAGCTCAACTTAAGACACAAACATGACAGAGCTCAGTAGGCAGGTGTCAGTAAAAAGGAGCGCAGGTAACGTAAAACGCTTGGGATTCACCTGTGTGTTTTCTCATGGGCTTTGCAGGCTGCAGGGTCAGAGAAAGCCTTGTTGCAATCCCGACAGCTGAACGGCTTCTCTCCTGTGTGAATACGCATGTGTCTCTTGAAATTACCAGTGTGGGTGAATTTCTTCCCACAGTCCTGGAGAGAAGAAAATATATCATGAAGAGTTAGCTGACAAAACCTTTTAATGCAAATATTTCAATGCAACTGTAACCAACATATGCATTTTGCAAAACTCCCTACATCACTAAGATTTGCATAAAAGCTCCCAGCATCAGCTATATTTCCAGGTTTGATGCAGATATATTTGCTTTAATATCCTGTAGCAAAAGGTTAAAATTAATCTCCACACACAAGCTGAGAACAGCATTAAGTCTGACAAAATGTAAACATCAAAGAAAAGAAATTACAGATTTGTAAATGTACTTAGTTTCTTTATTCTTCCCTCCTTCACCCAAACTGATATTTCTCACCTCACATTTGTGTGTCACAGAGCTGTAAGGCTTTGACTCAGACCGGCTGCTCATAGACGCTGACTGACTTTGTCTGCCGTCTCCCTCACTGCTCGAATCCACTTCTCCCACCTCCTGGCCAACCTCATCGTCCTCATCTCCAGCCTCTTCATCATCAGCTTCCCCGTCGCCAGTCTCTGCAGAGTCGTCCTCCTGTTCTCCAGCCACTTCTGCCGGCAATGCCACCTTCTTAACAATTTTTGGCTTTGATGTGTCCTCATCCTCTGAGTCATTGTCTGCGGGGGCGACAACAGAGAACTCTTGAAAATGACATAATGTCTGGAATGTCTGCAGGTTTCAGAAAGCCTCTTTTAAAACTATAACCCTGTCACTGATACCTGGAATAAGAAAAAAAACACTAAAACAAAATAAACACTGGAATACTTGTACTAGCTCTGCTGAAAAATCCTGAATCAGATGTCTTTTTTAAAGATGTAAAAAATGTCTCTTTCTTTGTGAGGAATATGTTACTTTATGATGATACTCAACAAATCCCATAACCAGTGGAAAGCTTAGAGGGGAGGGCTGTTGCTCGGGCTGAGAGAGCGGAGCAAACCAGCTCATTCTGCTCACCAGGTGGGAAGTTTCGTCGAGGAGGTTTTCTGATTCTTCTCCCCCGAGAGCTCATGTAGGATGATCTGCTGGCAGATTTCAACTGTGATTCTATAAGCAAATAGAAAACACATCGTAGTTTATTAAAAGATCAACACTGACACACTGACACTGTAATGCATCACGTGGACTTTCAACTTCAACACCTGACTTGTAAACATTAAGATACATATAAATATGCACTTACTGGGCGTGTAGTCAGCGTCAGAGGGGTCGTCCTGGAATCCAGGCACATCTTGTGCCGCACTCTCTTCCTCCGTCTTCACAGATATCTTCTTCTGAGCAGAAAGCGGGGTGGCTTTGGGGGGTCTTCCTCGGCCTGAGTGGGTTCTGGTGGGGCTGGGCTGACAAACATCCTGCTGTGTTTCGGGATGAATGTCTTCCTTTAAATTTTCCTGATTTTGTGGTGGTTCTTTATCTTCTGTGGGGATGCTAGGAGGACTCTCCTCTGCTTGTGATGTCACTTCTGCAAGCTCGTTCTCCGCTTCCTCCCTCTGCTCTCCTTCACCTGGTTTTTCTTCTGGTTTGTTGAAGAAAAAATGGAAACGTTTTTTAACAGAATATGGTGGACAATTACTGTATATCAGGTTCCATATTTCATACTCGGACTGCACTGTAGAATTTAATTAAAATAATGAATTTGAAGTTTAGATCAATAGTTTAGCATAAACAGCAACAACCATTCTATAAAGGAAGGACCAAATGTTAATTTTGATAAAACAGGTATTATTAGCTCAATATAACAACAGTCAATTAATATGAATGCCTGAACAATAGTTTAACATTTAAAGCTCATTATTTCTTTATAATACAGGTCAAGAATGCTATCTCTAATGACTGCTACCAACTATGGAGGGAGTAGAAATACCTCTTTGTCACTAGCAAGTTAAGGTTAAGGTTAAGGTTAAACACATTAGACTGCTAAATTAATTCAACACAGAATACGTATGTTGTTAACCTCATCCACCCCTTTTTACACCAGCAACAAATGATTAACCTGGTTCAGCACTTGTAAAATTGAGGGCACAGATGATTAAATTTAGGACAGTTACTTCAAATTATTATACGTATTATATTTACTGCAGCCCTACATAGAAAAAGCCGACAAGCTATGTGAAGACTGGACTCACCAACAGAGAAATCCAGTGTTATGAGGGACGGAGCTGGATTTGCCATTGACTGGTACGCAGAACAGGCATTTACAATTTCTTGCATCTGTAGGAAGTTAGCGACAGCCAGCACGTCTTCTACATTCTGTGGACTTAAACTCAGCTTGGCTGTGTACATAAACTCCAGGACCTGACCCAAACCTGCAACGATAATCAACAAAACAACAGGTCTGGTTATACAGCAGTGCAGGTGGGGTATATTTACTATTACTAAGTAAAGCACTGTGATAGTATGCAAAGTCAGAGCACTGGCAAGATGAAAATAACAAAACTTGTTGAATACATCATGTGAAAGTATGCAGAAACATGTGTCCACAGGCTGACGGGAACCCACCAGCTGCATTGCTGATGTCCAGATGCACCACATCTTTCTGGTCCAGGAAGAGGGTGCGGAAGTAGACGCTGCAGGCCGCCAGCACGGCTTTGTGGGCCTTGAAGTCCACCCCGTCCACAACAAAGGTGCAGTCACACAGGAGGCCCTGCTTGCGCTGGCGGTTAAGCTGCTCCAGGACCTTCCCACTGTGCCATGGGAACTCCATCGTCCTGGAAGCTCGTGCAGGACGGAGGAGGCTGGCAGGCCGGCAGAGGCTCTGTGGACCGCTGACAAACAAGAAGTCGCATGTGGGACATTAGGAAAGGCTCAAAAGGCTGACATTCAGCTGGGCTGGTAAATCAGTTTGCCTTTACACTGGCATGGCATTCATTGGCCTTTTATTAAACACTACCAGATCGATCAGTGTTGTTCACCTTTGATATGAATGTGTCTCCTGCCAGTGCACAGTAAAGCAATCTAATTTGACTAATAATTCAGATGACCAGAGCAACAATTAGCATGTGAGATGTGAACAAAATACAGACTATCTGTAAAAAATAAAGAAAAAGAGCAGCATCAGCCTTTAAAAAAAAAACATGTCACTCCAACATTCATAGAGTTTGACAGTATGAAAACAGTAGTATGGAACTTTTATGAATGGATGCTTATCTTTAATATTCTTTTATTATTGTAAAAATGTATTATATGTCATCAATCATCTTTGTTTGCTCAAAAATAACAGCTGTCCGATTTCTCACTATCCTCATTTCAAACACTCATGGATGTAGATATCATCAGGCTCCTTTCCTACAGAGACAAAGTTTCAAACCACAACTGTGTCTCAGCAACGAAAAATGAGTCATTCAAAATGTATCTGGCTTATATAAAGCTAACTTAACCACTAGTGGCGAAACGAACCACAACGACGACAGAATTTAGCTTCATCGGATGTCCTGATGGCGATGCAACTGCACACACAACACCGGAACTTCAGACCGCAGTGAAAACATTTTGTGACATCTGGGACATTCAGCGTCTCTAAAAGTCTGACAGCTCGGTTTGACAGTGCAATACATCGATTACAATTCCTCCATCCTTGTAGCTTTGTTATCAGGGATTAATTTAGCGTGCCTTGACGGGCGAGCAGTGGAGGGACAAGATGGCGGAGCGGCGCGTCGGGCCCGTCTTCGCCCGCCGCTGCTTCCACAGCGCGCCCGCTCTCCGCGCCCGGTGCGAGCGCCATTTTGGCCGAAACTGACTCCTGGTTTACCTCCTTGTCCTCGCTCCTTCGCTCCGGGTTCGAGCCGCCGGAGCGGGCGGTGTCGCGGGGGGCCGCTTGGCTCGGTTAGGGAAAAAAACAAACCCAATCGAGTTTTTCGGTGATCGATCCTGCCGCGCTCGCTCCGTCCACCGCCATCTTCCTCTCTCTGATCGATTGATAGGGACCGGCCGGATGTGTCCCGGGAGCACGCGCAGTGCGAGACACGTGCCGTGCCGAGGACGACCGCGTGGCGGCGCGACAGGCTCGAGCTGACAGACTACTGATAATAAAGTTATAAACATAATAAAGTTATAAAGATAATAAAGTTATAAAGATAATACAGTTCTGACGCCACAACCACCGGCAGCAGCACATAGGATGTTATTAAACTGATTTACACATACGGCCTGTATGTTGTAAATGATGGCAAACTCACACAAAACTCATCTTTTTAGGCCGTCTTCCAGCACCGAGTCGACTAAATTGAATTATGAATTATGTGAGCTCCATTAAGTATAATGATACAGAGTCACATCCAAAGCATTCTTCAAGGGAACATTAAAAAAACCTACATTTCAAGGGTACTCACAGTACAATATAAATCATGATGTAATGTGTTTTTAATCATGTGGCCTTCCTCAGAGAGAGAATCACACCAGAACGGGAAGGCCACAGCCTGGCTCTTGCATGGTGGAATAAATTATAGCCAGATAACAAAGGCATCTAAATTGTTTTGCTTGAAAAGCGCCTTTGAAATTCTTTTCTCATGGAAGCAGGACAGGTGCCTCATAAATGCCAACACACACAAAAGACTGACTAGAAGCTCCTTCTATCTATTAAGTGAATGTTATTCTGTCTGCGAATGATTTTAAAAGGAGTTTGTCGAGTCATGTTCACTGCTTATATTTGTCTTATTTGTATCTTTATGTGGATACATGGTGAAGAAAACAATGGTGTCGGGTCAATCATACTTTCAACATTGATTATTAATTTCTCAGCATGTTTCATAAATAAAGTGATAAAAACAGTAATACTTGTGAAAATTCTCGTTCTGTTTTAAAACATACATGTTGGACAGGATTAAATACTGAGACTCCAGGCCCATACCTTTATTGAATTCAATTTGTCATGCCATGCATCAATGAAAAGTCTTACACTTTGCCAGATGTGTATTGTCAAAGTAGGATCCTTTTATTCACACAAATAGTAATATACAATAAATTATTATTAACGTGGCAACCATCAATTTCAGAGGTGAGTCTTGATTTTTAGAACTGTGTTAGAGGACAGTAGTAGAGTAGTGAACTGATCAGTTAATTTCTTTGTGTCTGTGTGCGTGTGTGTGTGTGTCTGTGTTTCCAAATGCGGCACATGTCCGAGCCCCTGTGTCTCCATAATGTTATGTGCAGGTATGACCTATTGCTTCTTTGTAGGGTGAGCCAACTCAGACTATAAATGAGCAGCAACAGGCATTGTTGCAGTCATGGATGGAGGACGTGGCGTGTTTTATAGAGCGCAGCGCCAACTCTCGGAGTGTTTAACGTAGAATGGTTTAAGTGAAGACAGGAAATACAGGAAGTTAAAAACACAAAAAGTGAGAGGTTTGTGATGAGAAGGTGGGTCTCTTATTTAGATCTTAATCTCGGTGCGGAAGGTCTGTACGAGCTCGTGTTTGGCCGGGTTTCGCCGTGCCTTGACTGTTAGGGTCCCCTCGGTGCCCAGTGATGACGTCACTGAGGTGGGGTCCACATCCTCAGGTAGTTGGCACTTGTGTGTGAAAGTGTTCATCACCGAACCATCCTGGGCCAGCTGTCAAAGATAGAATATTAAAAAGACTTTATGTACTGTGACTGAAGATGGATGCTGTGATAAATGGTTCATCTGCTCCCATTTAGACACCCATTGCAACCTGCTTATTAAGACCACAGACCCCAGTTTAAGGTCACCCACCTTTTCTGCATGAACTTCAATCTGGTTGTTGGATGTGGTGACGATGACATCTTCGGGGGAGAAGTCTCGCACGTCAACTGTGAACTGGTACGAATCCCCAAGAGCCTTGATATTTCCAGCTCCACCTGAACCCACAACACAGTGAGAAATTAAGTCAGACCACAGGAGTAAACAGGAGCATATCTTTCTTATCAAATAATATCTATTGCCAGTGTGGTGGAGTAAATACAGAGCAACAGAATTATCTGCAGGTGAACATGTGAAATTATCGATCACTTTCAGATTGGCAGCACAGCAGACTAACATTTCATAAAACTGCTTTTTTTTGTAACTTTTGTTTATGAAAACATTATCTCATCTGCATTTATAGATTTTGGACACTAGGGGACAGTGGAATAATCCGACAAAAGTCCCTTTTCACACATGCACTGCAACCCTGAATTTATCTAGACATTGCCCGGAGGAACTGTACGTGAGAACACAAAAGTCCATTAAACAGACTTAATCCTGCCAGCTCCCTAGTACAAAGTCTGTGTAATGTCCAATACAGCCCATGTGTGAATAGAGCAGGTCATTGTCTGGAGAATTCACAGCGAGCGAGTGGGCATGTTGATGACTTCCAGCAGTCAGCACCTCTCATCCACAGCCGCTGTATTTTACATCTGCGGCTACGCTGGATAAACACAGCCAGCTAAGCTCCGTTGTTTGACTGGGCCTGAGCGCTCCCATAATTAATCTTAAAATAAAAGTTTTATTTCAGGTGAAAATCTTAAAAAATGCCTAATCACAACCAGAGCATGAACATTTTACATCACGCCTTGCCTCCTGCACCCCTCGCCTAAAGAGTATTTCCAGTAGGTGAGAGCACGTCTGACACGGACGATCTCCTGTTGTGTCCTACATGTGTGAAGATGGACATACTGTACAGCATTAACACCCCATAAAGAAGTTAATGGTGAATGTGTTGTTGTGAAAAAAACATTCACGCTGTTTTTGGTCTCCATTAACTTCTGAGGAAGATACTGGGGTTGATAGCTCACTAGATGATCGACCTTCTTCCCCGGCGAGTTGCTAACTTTGTCTGTCTTCTGTTTGGTGCTGGGCAGGTAGTGTACATATTTATCAGAGCCATTTCTAAAAGAAAAAAAACAGCTGTCTGCTGCTGCTTAGTTGATGAGGAAACCAAAACAATGAGCTAAAAGAGGCCCCAAAATTAAAAAAAAAAAATATTGATAAGTGCAGCTTTAAAGATCCATATGGGAAAACAAATTCATGGCTGCAGTGAACAGTAACAGGATACAGTAGAGAGACGTGATAATCATGCAGTCTGAGGGATTTTCAGTGACGACTGTGATTCTGGGCTCAGTGAGGAAATACGTAGTAGCACATGACCTCACACACACATCACCAGACTGGAAATGTGTGTGCGTGCGATATTATCTCCGACTACACATGGTCAGTCTGATTGTGTGACATCCTTCCAACTGTGCGTGTGTATGTATTTGGTGTGTACACCGGTCACCGGGTAACCATCTGGTCATTCCTTATGCAGGCGTCATTCCAGATACTCAGTGTGTGAAGTCACACTGCTGGCACTCAGTCCAGCATTCCCCGGCCTGCTTGCATGCGTGCATATGTGTGTGTGTGGGTGTGCGTGTGTGCTTTGCTTTCCCATTAGCTGCGCCCACCCTCAGGTTCCTGTGCTGCACCTATGGGATACCAACCATGGTTCCAAAACAATTCTGCTCTGTGCCTGACACACGGACCACATGGACTCTGACTCCATTTAAAGTTCAGATGTCACACATTCACATGTCTGTGTGCGCCAGGGATGAACTGATACAGAACAGTTCACACAGGCTCCACACATTACTCAGCTAGAAGATGAACCAGCACTGTAAGGTGAAATGTCTCCCCACCTTAATGTGTATTTTAAACACACAAATGCCTGGAAAAAACCTTGAATAGAAAGCCGAACAGTGCCTTGATTTCTGCAAAAATACAGCTCTAACCTAGATTGTGTTCTCTCGTGCACATCTATATTTTTCCATCTTGTGTGTCAACACACATCAACCACACCAGAGTCTTTTCCTTTTGAACTCAGTCCTGCCTGATGTCTCCTTCCCCTGAACTGTCACCTCGTACATGTTTTAGTACCACTTTATGGAGAAAAACACCACACTTTAAACAAATCCCTTCCAAGCACAGCACATAAATCTACTTTACAGTCAAAGCTGTCACTTCAACCTGCTGTTGCTAATATTTTTAGACCACTTTTGTATACAAAATGAGTTACAGAGACCAGAAATTGCTTCCAACTTACTGGAAAACCCCAAGGCGTCACTCCCGGGCCTCATGAAGGAGCCAAAGTCCTCAGTGAACAGTCCCCGGCTCTTCTCCATGTATGGTTTACCAGAGGACGAGGATGAGGATGAAGTCTGGTGGAAACTACGCTCCGATCGATAGGCAGAGGAGTTGGTCACACTCATGGATGGCTGAGAGTGCTGGGTAAGGCAGAGGAGGAGAGTAAAGGGAGGGAAGAGGGAGGCGGGGAGACTTCTTCTTGTGGCCGCTTTGGGAGTCTTCCAGAGACTTAAATGTAGGAAATAATACACTCAGTAATACTCTTCTGGCTTCCTTTCTTCTCTTTTCTTTCTTTTTATTTTTTTCTTGCTTGTGTTAGGTAAGATCACTTATTTTCACTCTCCTGCAGCCACTCACCCATGGCCCTTATATACTGTATGGTCCAATGCGTGATTGGGCGGTGCGGACGTGTGTCACAGCTCATTGGGAAAGGGTAATAGTGTTCTATATTTATCATGAGACTCAAAGAGCGATGGAGAGAAGGGTCTGTGGTCGGAAAAGTTCTGGGCGTTGAAGGCCTGGAGGTTAAGAGCAGGAGAGAGAAGGGATTTGGTGAGAAAGAGTGCAGGGGAGGGGGGGGAGGTTGGTGGGGGAACAGTTGTCATTACAGACACACTATCCCTGAAATAGCTTCCCTCGCCTCCCTTTAATTCTCTCTGCACTCCAATCTGCCTGTTTCTTCTGCTTTCTTAATATTCAGTGCCATGCCTTTGTCCTGAAATTGGATCCTCACATGGTTCAGCCATTTAATGTCATAGCATCCAATGTCTCACAGCATGGTTTCACCTCATTATAGAGATGTTTTCAGGCCCCGTTTTCAACTGAAAGCCCACTTCAAGACATCTATTTATTAAATGAATGTATTAAACATTAGCACAAATGATTTGAAAATGCAGTTTACTCCCGCTGAGCTGGATGGAGACTGGAAAGTGAAGTGAAAAGTGAAAAAGGGGCCTCGCCTCTTATCTCAGAGGATAAGTTGAGAGCAAAACAAAGATGGAAAGAATGTGCTTGAAAACAAAGCCGTCGGCGGTAGCAGGGGACTTAGTAGTGACATTGCTTTGTGGCTATTAATATCTGCATGGAGAGCAGCCCATCATGATTAGAAAACATTCAATGCTCTCCTCTCTGGTCAGTGCTGCTGACAGCTAATCTATTAGGATCCATTTATGGGCTCATTGACGTTACGCATTTGACTTCTGCTTTGTCTTTTCATTCGGTTGCCTATGATTTCCAGGTGAACTGTATATGACACATTCAACACATGACTGATTTATTGACTGACCCCCTGCCACCTCAGTCCCGGACATCAAATATCTGCCATCAGTCATCCTGAAATTGAAATTCAAGGCCGTCCGCTGTTGAAATAAAACACACAAGGGTTGCCGTCTTTTGTTTTGAAGCCATATTTGAAAGGTTACCCAGCACAACAAATGACACCACACAGTGATCTGTGCTTCCAGTATTATCAGTACAGGGCTCAGAGCCCCCTGCTGAAGGTCTAAATCCAGCCCAGCAACTCACCACCTCCCTTCAAGGGAGTACACCGAGCCTCCTGCCCTCCCTAGTAACAGCAGTAATACTGTTGGTTTGTTCTGGCCTTTTATTATAAATTAGATAATGACCAGGCAGCGTTTTACGCTTCTGATGGAGTTCATCGAGTCATCAAGACCAGAGCTAGTGGTAGTCTGCAAAATGTGTTATTAAATGCCAATGATGTCTGTCATTTCAATCCACGAGCCTCTTATACACGGTCAATAATGTCTTTTTTTTTCTAATGTAAAGCTGACGAATCACAAAAAAATAATCCTGTAGGCAGCTGGTGTTGGTATCAAACCCTCAATTAGTGCTCTATTCATCAAGAGCCCTGCCTGACCAGGCTGCTATTCTGGAGAAATTATGAAAGCGGGGTGTGTGTAGGATAGCTCCAGTGGGGAGGGATGGGTGAGATTAAAAGAGCTGGACAAAGATGAGAGGGTGTCAGATGGAGCGGTGATAAGACAGATACACTGATAATGGAGAGATGAATAAACAGAGAGAAAAGAATGGGAGGGGTTGGAAAACACAGCACACACAACAGTGATTTTGTGCTTTTAGCCTGCTGCATTCAAGACACCCAGAAACTGGGACATTTCTGTGTCCTGCATGACAAACAGAACACCATTGTCACAGTCTGAATTGATGGAGTTAAAGTTTGGAATATGAAGCATGATGGGCCACCTATGAAATCCAGTCGGTACAGTTAAATGCATTTGAAGGAGCTGTATGTGAGTTTCAGAAAGTCCTCGTTTTTAGTGACACCGGTGATTTCATAGTGATTCCTGTCTAGCCAGACAGGAATCACTATGAAACTTTTTTTTTGTGTGAGTGTGTTTATGTGGACTTTGTGTTGGACTCTTTGTTTTGGAGGGTGCCGGTTGCTACACAACAGGTCACAAATCGCTTTTTAGAATCAAAGTTGCTAGGAAAGTCAAGAAAGTGGACAACACTGCACACTTCTGATGCTGCAGGAGAGCTGAAGAGAGGCAAGGCACTCGGGAGCGAGCATTACGTCACATCCCTTTGGATTTCCCCACAAAAACCATCCCGTGTCCTTTACATAGAAATCAGTCCACAGACTGACAGACACAACCAAGAAAGTCGGGGAAGGTCTAACGTTTTAAGTAATGTTACAATCCGTTCACACATTGGCAATAAATGAATACAAAAAGGTACATACCGTACCTTTAAATGAACAGATGATGGAATTTTTCTGAATAATATTATGTAGTTGAAATTATACTTTTCATACACTTATACAAGTCTGGAATTGCTGATTAATTAAAATCATGAATAATCCTGTAAAGTTGTTTTCAAAGATGAGTGATAACTTGAAGGTTGCCTTTTGAGAACATCTGAAGGAGTTGAATTATTTTACATAAATAAACAGAACAATTTCCCAACACATAAAGACAAAAAGATGTCTCCCTGATATAAGAAATTATATAATCTAGATATATTATAGAGAACCGAAAAACTGTGGAATTGGCTGGTTCATATCCTCACACATTTATGCAATTTTGTTAGTACACATAAACACTGTTCGTGTTTTTCTTGTGAGGTTACCAACCAGGATAAATGTTTATCCTGTGATTAAGTTTAGTGCCAATTTATTTAAAAAAAAAAGACATAGAAACACGAGAATCACCAATAAATAAATAATAAAATATTGCTAATAATAACTTCAGGGAGCAGGCCAGTAACACGGGAATTATAAGAGTGACAAACAAGAATGACAACAGAGTGGGAGGTAGAAATGAATCTGTTCCAGTTGTCAGTAATCCATGTTGTCTCATCAGTGACATTGAGTGACCTCTATACACACACGCACACACACACACACACACACCTCTCCTGTGCTTTAGTGTGTGCTTCAGCTGTTACATAATGTTGTAGACAGAGAGACAAATCCCACAATAATAGACTGAAGTTGAGCTGCAAGGTCATGTCCCTCCTACTAATTTTCATAAACACATGATCAGCTTTATAAGCAGAGGTAGTTATACGTATTCATGAATAACAAGCCACTAAGACTGGCGGCTCCATTCACTCCCTTCAGTGACCTTCATATGGAAATTCTCCTCTCTTGAAAAACATATTTTTAAAACATGAATGCATATAATTTCATGTTAATATATACTATTATTACTGTTATTCTGCCATAAATTAATAATATGAATGTTGTGAATTTACTGGAGTAAAATACACATAAAATTTGATTTTAACTGAAATTCTTTAAATTACACTATAACAATACTAATATTTACATTTAATCTGAATTTAAGTGCTTCACTCTACTTTACAACAAAAAAATAACACATGACTGCTCTATATTAATCCAATAATAGACAAACCAAGCAAATGGAAATTGAATTTCTGATTTTATTCAATTTCACATAGTATGTTATTGAAAATGACTAAGATGATGATGACTTTTGTATCATGTATGCTGTCAGTCTAGTCATTTAGCCTGCTTCTGCTGAAAAATGGGGTTGATGAGAGCGGAGTTTGTGGTTGGAAAACCAAAACCATGAACTTAAAGCGGCTAAAAAGCTCTGTATAGCTGAAGGGAACTACAACCCTTCTCACATTACACATAACCATTTGATCCATAGTTAATATAAGTAATATTTTAGTGCAGCTTCAACACATAACATTTTATACTTGCAATGTCAAGTAAAATGTGATGTCTGCTCTGTATGGAAAATGACTGATTCTTTTGAATGAAAAAAGGACATTTAACTTTGCTTTAAACCTATTAACATATTCATATTAAGTTTTGGGATTTAGAAACTGCGTTACATAATTTGATTTGCCTGAGGACAAAATTCTTAGGCAACATTGATTGTTTATGAGAGTAAAGTAACCTCCTGTCTGGCTCGGTGGGCTGTTCCCATGGAAACAAGTTTTTACACTGAAAGAGCAGTCTGTATGTGTGTACATTTCTATGATGTATATGTGTGAGTGTGTGTGTGTGTGTGTGTGTGACTGACGCTCACAGCCTGCAGATTTCAAATCTCTATAATAACACAAGTGCTAATGAAAAGCCTAAAGGGGACACAGAACTGAGAAAAATAAACATTAACTAAGGGCTATTTTAAAGTCTGTGTGTTTGTGTGTGTGTGTGTGTGTGTGTGTGTGTGTGTTTTCCAAGATCTGAACAATGATTAGCTTGACATTGAGCAGACCGCTTGAATTCAGATACAAAACCTTAATTTGTGTCGGACATTTAGAGGATTCAAGTGTCTTTGAAACCAATCACTGACATAAGGAAGGTCATAACAATGACATATAATCAGCAAGGGGAAGACCCTATTATAACCATTAATAGTGCTCTTATGGTAATGATGGAAGACAAATAATCATAATAAAACTTTTAATTCACCAACTCCTTTCTAAAAAAAAAATGTAATTATTCTACAAATGTGTATTTTTTTAGTTATCTGTGCCTCATGACTTGGTTTAAAGACAACCCTTAAATTTAAGGTTTTATGTTGTGAAGTATGAAAGGAAACACCTCTATTATAAACTGAAATTAAATTGCAAGGTTCTGGTGTAGATATATCTCCAACTGATCTCATCTATTTTTATTTGAATGTTTTTCCTGTCCTAAATCCCTTTTTGTATTGCTATATTTTCCTTCAAAGCTTCCTGTAATCTCTGCTAGTAGAGAAGGTATTACAAACTGTAGGTAAATACCTACCTGACCTTGGAAATTGTAGTTTGACAATATATATCTATTATATATTTACCATAAAGATAAACTATTAGTTGTTACAGCTCATGTTTACATTCATGGGATTACACTAGGCTGGAACAGGTATAATGGGATTAATTATTTCCTGCAGTACGGTTGATAATATCACCAAAAATCTATTAAAAAGCTGAGTAGCATGAAAATGTCTCTTATACCCGCATTTCTGCAGTCAAGACAGATGAAAGGCATTTACCAATGTTCCTCCAAAGAGTTAATATTAGCTACCCTCTCAACCATGACTGCTCCATCACTATGCTAATACGGTAACAGAGGTCAGTGGTGGTACCAACACACCTGTACGCTACACACACACACACACATAACCATATGGAGAGATGCAACTCGAAGGTAAGTTTACCTGTCTTCTGTCTGTATTTTGCAGTAGCCACAGCAATAACAGCCTGCATCAGTGCATTCATCTTTTTTATTTTTATCATTGAGCCTCAGTGTTTGTTTGAGACCGTTTAGACACAATAACACAAACATTTCAAGACAAAATGAAGAGTCTGGAGGAGGCTCCCGGGAGTGAAACCGAGAGAGAGAACAACAACTGGGAGCGAGAAAATCTATCAGAGACATCTCATAATAGGAGTCTGCTCCTTGCCGATCCATGGAAACCATGTCAACGGACTCGTGCAATTGTCAAAGGTTAGACTGAAGTAGAAAATCATTAGAATGAATCATTAGAATGTGATCAATAGTGACCCGATCAATACATCAGAGAGTAGCTATTTTGAAGTCAGTCTGCATCATGCACATGATTTCATACAAGAACTTGAGCTTTGTTTGACCTTAATAATAAAATAATAAAATATCTATTTCGTTAATATTCATTATCCTGTTAATTGTCCTCCATTTGGTCAGTGTTTTATTATTATCCGTATCCTTATTATTACTATTTGCATTTGATTACTACATAAACTTAACAACCCGTAGCCTGGGGCTTAGTATAACCCTAACCTTTAAAGAACCTTGTGAGGCTTTGGTTCTAGGTTCTTCCTTGTGTTTCTGATCTATTTCACAAACCAAGTTCAGCACATACATAATTTAAAAAAGGCAATAGTGGAACCAAATATGTCATCTTTATGCATGGTTTGGTGGGGGAGTGAAGTAAGCAGTAGCGGGACAGACATAATGGAAGAAGTCTGGTGCTGATATTGTTATTGATTTTCTTTCACGCTAAATCCATTTCTGCCAGATGATGACAAATCTTCTGGTCCATTGTTTAATTTCTAATCTTTGACTTCAGCTCCCTCTAAATGGCCCAAATACTAATGAAGGCCTGGATGTCTTTGTTTGTCCAACAAGTGTTCTCCATTGTTCTTATTTTTTTAAAGTCCCTGGAATTTGCACACTTGCCTGAGCAGTGACGAAATTTAGTTCCAGGAACTTCCCCAGACTGGCAGAATACTGGAAACCAAAGCAGAACTTGCCAGAATGGCTACATGTTTTGATATGTTAAAGTCCTGCAGTTGAAAAGGGCTGTGAGAGGGGTAGGGATGGGTTGGTTAGCCGCTGTCCTCTTTGTGTTCTTACAGACACTCTCCATAACCTTCAGACACAAATTCAACTTTAGGAAGGCTTACCCACATGTGTGTGTCCATAGAGTGGCTGTTGAAGCTGAGGTGTTGTTTGGGAACAGTCTGCGGGATGCAGTGGTATGGCTACGCTGCTCTAGGCATTTTGACCGCCATCCTCAGCTTCCTCATGGACCTCAGTGTTACAAAGCTGCTGAGAGGTAGACACACACACACACACACACACACACACACACACACACACACACATGCCCACCCATTGATTTACACAATCTGAGCGAGCCAAGGAACCTGGTTATTAATGTTTCTCTCTCACTCCACTTGTAGCTCACCAGTGGCTTTATATGAAGCTGGAGGGCAACAGTCTGCTGCAGTTCTTCTGCTGGACTCTTTACCCAGCATGCCTCTGTGCTGTCGCATCATCGTTCTCCCACAACATCTGTCCCTTCTCCACAGGTTTGTCAGATTATAGATTTTAGTTTTGAAGTCATTTTGCCAAGGATCAGCTTCCTCTGAATGCATGATACCTAATGATTTAAAGTAAAAGCACAGGATTGTTAACAGGAACGTACGACTTTGCAGAATTTACTTGACTGGCTACTGAATACTTCAACTAATGAATATTACTAGTTAGCAACAAACTAGCTGCTAAAGAGCCAGATATTTCCCTCAGGAGTTGGTGGAGACCAAATCAGAGCTAAAATGATAAATGAATACTGGACTCACTTTTGTCAGCTGGACACAAACACGACTCCAAATGAATACTAATGTTACTGAAGGTGTAAACTGGCAACTGTTTGTTAACAAGTTCATAAGTAACTATCTCGCACGGCTTTGTAAGGCTACATTATAATTTGATAGCACATTATGGGATACAGTATTGTCAAGTTGGTTTTCATCTTCGGTGCCACACAGGTATTTTTGAAAAACACGAGGAGAAGAACAGAGACATACTGTACATGTGTTTCTTGATCTCTCCTTGCTTTCTTTAAGAGACACCTTTCTTTCCTGTCTAAAGCAAATGGCATTGAGAAAAAGCCAGGTGTATCTTTAAAATTCAGTGAGTGGTAAAGGGAGATGTACAGCATGAAAAGTCATCTATGATTTTATCTGTCTCACAGAAAATCTTAAAAGCATGACATTTTTGCAGGGCACCGGGATCTCTGTGCTGTTCTTTTTCTGAATGTTGGTGCGTGCCTTTGAAGGCAGTGCAGGAGAACGCTTGGTGCAATATGAATGAAGAGACTCACTCTTTCTGCCCTGAGCACCCTGTCCATTATGGGACATAACCAACCTTCCTCCCAGAGTCAGCTTTATGTTCATGTTTATGGCCTCTGTCCCTAAAAGTATCTGTACAAGCCACTGCTTTATAGCCTAGTGGTGACACTGGTCTCTTACTGGCAAAGAAAAAAGCTTTAACATGACTCTTTAAAGGGGAAATTGTTTGATTTATGTGACCAAGTTCCTCAAAGAAGCATCCTCAAGCCTGAAAATATGATGTGTGTTTATGACAACATAACTTTACCAATCACAAACTAAATCATGCTTCATTCTGTCTGTTTGTGCTGACTGCTGAGATCCCACAGTCCTTGCCATCCTCTTACCCCCATTTAATTATTCTGAAATCATTCTTGTGTTGCTTTTTTTGAACTTCTTGATTGCTTTAGCACCTTTCAAAACTCTTATCCTGCTTCATTTCTCCTCAGGCTCGGGGATACCAGAGGTGAGAACCATGTTGGCCGGAATTGAAATGCCTCATTACTTGTCTCTCACTAATATGTTTACCAAGTTCCTGGGCCTTATCTGTACACTGGCAGCCGGCAGCACTGTTTTCCTGGGAAAAGTGGTGAGCAACATCTCAGTGTATCATGTTTGTCAGGCAAACTATGCTGCTTTGTTAAGAGTTACGAAGACAATTTTCTTTATTTGTCTAAGGGTCCGTTTGTGCATCTTTCTACCATGGTTGGAGCCTATCTGAGCAACCTTTGCACTCTTACACAAGCCAAAAAGAAGGTAAAACCACAGTACACTAATTCAAAGGTAGTGAAGGGTTTACCCACTTTACCCACATTTCTAGTTGTACAATGACTGAAAACATAATACCTCTGTTATAAATCTTAAAGCTCTTCTATCAATATCTTTTTACATCAACAATGGATCAAATGACTAGAAGTAGCCCAGAAACCAGAGAAACAGCCTTGTAAAAGTATTGGAAGGTGTAAAACAACATGAATAAAACTTACTTACTTTCTATAGAATATAAATGTCTGCAAAGCAGCGTATTACTTCTCTTTTAGGAAAAAGCAGCTGGAGAAATGCTGGTTGTTGCTGCTGCAGTCGGGGTAGCCAGCTGCTTCGGGGCTCCTGTCAGCGGTGAGAGAGCCAAAAAAGGCTCAGCATTAAGAATCCATGATTTTTATGTATCTGCCCACACTATATAGTTGTGTGAGTGTGTGTGTGTGTGTGTGTGTGTATATATATCACACTCGTCATTTGCAGCTTCACATATTTGCGCTTCCCTTTTATCTTCCCTCACACCTCTGCACCTCTATCATTTTTATGTGCATCCTTTTCTCTCACCTCTTCCTCTTTTGATCCTCTCTCTGCCGAATATTTTGATCCTCTCACCTGACTGTTTATTTCATTTTTGCAACCTTTTTGGGGGTTCCGCACCTATGGTTCAAACTGTCTAATAAATTCAAAATATCATTATTATAATTTACATAAAACATTAGACCATCTATAAACTATCAAATGTATGTTATATAAGGGACTTCCTCACACTCATCTCCATGTTTTTCTGTCATTCCTTTGTCTTTCCCCCCTCCTCTCTGCTCCGGTAGGTGTGTTGTTCAGTGTGGAAGTGATGTGCTCTCACTTTGCCCTGCGGCATTACTGCCCATGTTTCTTCTCAGCCGCCTGTGGGGCCTTGACCTTCCGCCTGTTCTCGGTGTGGAGTGGAGATGGAGGTAATGGACGCCCTGATCAGCACTCGCCCCCTCATGGTCAACAAGGAGAAGGTTCACTTTAGAGTTACTGACACCTTGACCCGAGGGAAAGGGACACAAACCCAATATTGACCTAATTTCTAAGATTACATCGAAGAAGTGTGGATTAATGCAGCATCTACACTAAATGGCCAAAAGTATGCATGTCCATATGAGCTAAAATGAACAAACAACCCTTACGATTTGTAAAAGGTATAATGTTATGATTTGTTCTGGATATATGTTTGTCAATAAGCATGGACATATTAAAATGCAACAGTGTTTAAACTGAGTTTGGTTTAAGCATTTTTCTGCCCTGAGAATATCACATTTCGAGATAGACCTACACAATTCTATTTATTTTCAAAGTAAATGTAGTTTTAGCCTGTCAGCTATCCAAATACCAGTCATGACAATGTTTGGGAAGATGTGCGCTGGCAAAATTAGCAGAAACATTAAATCTGACAGTAAATTTCAATAAAAACTCAATGCAATAAATTGAGGGAAGATTATATTTTGAAAGGCTGAGGGAGAAATTGGAGGGATGACTCCAATTTGTTTTGTGTCCACAGAGACTCTTCAGGCATTGTTCATAACTAATTTCCCCACTGCTTTACCTTTCTACCCACTGGAGATTCTGCTGTTTGCTTTCCTGGGGTAAGTTTATTTTTGACAGCATCTGCATAGTTAAACAAGTTCTCTATTTGTCTGTGCCCTGCAGATAAAAGCTGACACGTGATGTACATATGGACATCAGTCTCAATGAAAAGTCTTTCCTCCTATTCTGATTAGTGGTCTGTTTTGTTTTTCTTTCATACAAACCATTTCCTGGCTTCCTCCTCCTCACTATCATCATAATTTCCCCAAGTTTAATGACTTCCAATTGTCTGTTGCTGCCTGAGTTAAGATAAGCATCTTTCTTTCTCTCTGTCTGAGTCGGCTTTCTGTCTGGAAACAGGCTGCTGTGTGGAGCTGTGAGCTGCTGCTACCTCTTCTGCCATCGGTGGATCCTGCAATTTACCAAAACAAACCCGTTCTTCATCAAGATGCTGACAACAGAGTGAGAGCTCTTCTCACTGTGAAAGCCAGACTGTAATGCAGTGATGAGTCATCTGCTGCGTAGGACTGACTCATGAGAGAGAGTTTGGGTGGAGTAATTCAAGCAGATTGATGGGACAGTGTCCCCAAAACCAGGATGTGTTTCTTTAAGATAATTCACATTACAGAAAGACTAATCAGACTTTGTTACCCCCTGAATCAATTTTACCATACTGATGTTGCAAATGTGTTTCCCTAATCCCTAATGATCGTATCTATACTCCTAACACTATAAACCTTTGTAAGCATAGATCTGAAAAAGAAAGACCAGGGAAGTGCTCATGTATATTCTGATGAGGTCATAGAGGGCAGTCAACCAATTAAAACATATCTAAATTTCAATTGGAATGGCCTAAATGAAAGTAACATTATAACAATGGTCCCTGTATATGTGAATACCTCTTTTCAGGAAGGGCCTATACTCAGGCGTGGTGGCCTTCCTCCTGGCATCTCTGACGTTTCCCCACTCTGCTGGTCAATATATGGCTTCTAAGGTGGGAATAAAGACAATTTAAAGGCCTAGTCCGCATGTTTTTGTGTGATGTACATAAATAATTGATGAGCCATATACTACATACTGTATAAGAAGTTTTGTGTGTTTGTCATTAAAAAGGGTTTACTACCATGTTTTAAAACATTATTGATGCAGAAAAAAAAAACCTTTTAACAGCGTCATCAAAAGCTATGTTAGCCATTTTATATTTGATTGAGGAAGTATTTTTCTTGGCTTTTGCCCTAACCGATAACTAATGACTGATGTATCCGTCCGGGCATAACTGCAGTAGCGGTTTACATTTTTCTCCTCACTCAAAGAAATATGCCAGTTTAAGAGTTTGTATGTCTGTATGTAAACTTAACAACATCTATAACTGTGTCAATCTAATCCAAGATTGTCTCCACTTTTGTTAAAAAAAAATCTGCCACCATTTTTCTTGTTCGGTCACAGAAAGATTAGCTCTTAATCCTTCCTGCAAAGATCTGACTGACTATTATTTTTCCAAGCGAGGAAACATGGCTAAAAATTTACAGCGCTCCACTGTTATAGGAAATGACTTAACCTTGTTAGCCATTCTAGCGGAGAGCCTCTATGGAGGCAATGCCGATCTGTCCTTTTACGTTCACCCTTTGTTTCAGTTGTAGTTTTTCTTGTGTTCAGACATTATTCTCTTTCACAGCACACCATGAGGCAGCTCCTCGCCTCCTTACTGGATAGCAGGCAGTGGAGCTCTCAATCCCACAATGCCTCTGTTCAACTGGAGCCCGATCCTTTGTTGGAGTGGAGCTCATCAGGCAGTCCTGTCTACCTTTCTTTGGCTGTCTTTCTGCTTATGAAGGTACACACAATGGAAAGGCCAATTAAGAAGTCTTTTATCTCTGCGCTGATAACCAGCAGGAATCGTAACAAGGCACCGTGCCCGGCCACCCACTCCTCTTTTTCCCTTGGGTCACAGCAAGCCCGTAATTGACATACAGTTAGTGACATTTTCGTAGTCGAGTGAGTGAGCTAAAGACTGTTTAACCTTTCAGGCTGACATGTCTTGTGATACCTGATGCTCGCTCACAGCAACGCTGCAGGTGGAAGGATGGATTTTTAACAGCTAGAAATCTTAGCAGCTGGCGAAGTAATGGCTGACTTAATGGTATTGATCAAGAAACCCCATCAACCTCCCACGTATCCATTATTCTCATTTGTACTCCAGGTGGAAGGAAAACTGTGCTTACTGTTGCAGAATAAACTAACATTGTATGAGGACATTTCTGCATTCTTATAGCAGTCACAGTAAATCCTCTGTGATACGTTAAGCTCTATCAAAAATTCACTTTTCTAGGACGCACTCAGTAAGATCCACTTACTATGACAGGTTTTTCTTGCATTACCACATACAAATGTGACTTGCAAATGGCTATGATTCAATATTTATTTGTGCAAAATTGATTTGAGAGCACTGCAAACATTTCCCTGCACACAGATTGACAGTGACTCATCTGCTACAAGTGCTAGTAGAGCTGTTGTGGCTGTTCAGATGCCGAGGAGAGATTTGACAGTCTGTGTGTCTCTGTTGTTGGCTCTGAGATGTGGATGTTGGTCCTCGCCTGCACTCTGCCTCTGCCAGCTGGATACGTCATGCCAGTGTTTGTATACGGTGAGTGAAGGAAAAGGACGTTTGTTTTGCACAATACCTGACAAGCACAAGTTTGAATCGAAGTGTGAGGAATTTTTCTGGCTGCATTTTCTCACCAGACTGTTAAAACTTGGGTTAAATTTCTGTTTTCCAGGGGCAGTTTTGGGCCGTTTGCTTGGAGAAGGAGTAGCTTATGTGTCTTCCACTGGAGGGACTACAGGCCAGCAGTGGGCTTCTATAAATCCTGGGGGCTATGCACTCGCTGGTAGAAAAACCTGATCAATAGCCTTTGGAGTTGATATAGTGATTACCTGCCTGTGTATGCAGTGTTTATATCCCTCTCTCATGAACCTTAACCTATTATGAATGTTGTACTAAACAGTGTAAGTTTCTGTAAGCCCCTTCCTATTTTTGCACCAAACCAAACCAAGAGCAGTATTTTATACCAATATTAATACCGCATCATATCATAGGTGGACATACTGACTGGCTTGTACTATGTTTATCATGTTTGATAAAATACTGATATAGTACAAACTATTGTTTACAACATCATTAGTACCATAAGTAATCCCTTAATTAGGTTTCTGCTTTGCAGGTGCAGCTGCCTTCACTGGGGCTGTGACACACACCTTGTCCCCAGCACTCCTGGCAATAGAGTTAACTGGCCAGTTTAGCCATGCTGTACCCATCCTTCTCGCCACTCTGCTGGCCAACGCCCTGGCTCGCTCTGGGCACCGCCCATCTTTCTATGATGCAATCTCTATCAGCAAGAAGCTCCCGCACCTGCCCTCTCTGGTGAAGGCGTCACCCCGGTAAGTAAAAACAGAGTGCACGAGAGAAACACTACAAATAACACTAAATAATCTGAAATAATGTGCATCCATGTCTGGAAGCTATTTGTCAGTGATTTAAAATTCCAAGGCAACACATTCCTCGTTTCAACAGAATATGAAAGCAGTGGAAAAAGTCATTGATATATCTGGTATCTGATATTTCATTTTCAGCCACGCTAATGATGGCTCTAAGGATGACAGTGTTGGTCTGTTTGTTCAACAGTGGTCCAGAGTGAATTATTTCAACAAATGAAGTCCCTTGACCTTTAATTTATCTCCAACAATCTGTCAAAACTTCCAGCTGTCCAGTTTACAACAGGACAACTCAAAAACTGAATGATCTCAGAGTCTCTGAGTGCAAGCCACAGGTGCAGAAACCTGTCCTTTCCTCCAGCAACTTCCAGGCTAAACTTTACATTGTTGGAGCCACTAATGATAAGGGCATTTAAAGGTTACTCTACATTCCTCCTATTCTCTGGGTCTCAGTATTTGACATTTTTTTACAATAGAATAAGCAACATGAAGACAGTTTAACCTTCTAGGCTGAAATTACTTGAGATACCCAATGATCACTCACTGCAACACTTCAGGTAGAAGGATGGATTATCGCAGCAGATGGCCAAGTAATGGCTGAATCACTGGTATTGATCAAGAACCCCATCAACCACCCACATATCTATTATTCTCATTTTGTGCTCAGATGGAGGAAAAACATACTGCAGAAGAAAAAGCTTTTCTCATTGAGAACAGTTTCTGGTACCTGTTAAAGTAAAGCATCCCTAATGCATTAAGCTGGGAGAAATCCATTTTTTCCGGACTGATGATTCACTCATAATAAAAAATAATTCCTATTACCACATGCAAATGGTAAAGTAAGAACACTTACACCACACTTTATCTCCCCAACTGTTTTTTTAGTGGTGTCTCTTTACTAAAGGTCACAACCTATAATGAAAACCTCTCACACTATCTCTCAACATAACCACTGATGAGATATCAAAGCGAGACCTTGACATTTTGAATTGTTATCCGTCAGTTTCCTCCCCAGGCTATGAGGAAATATTCATTGAAAGCACTGTTTAAAGACATGAATAAAAAGTTGAGTTATTCCTATCGTGACTGTAGGTTACATGGCTTATGTGGGTAATGTGTTTAAAATAAGATAAGCTGTTCACCAAGTGTTAGAGGAGTTCAAGGTGTGAAATGAATGCAAATTAAATTAATATGTTTTGAAAAAGATACACGACTCCATGCTGCCTTGGTGATAGCAGTTTGCAGCCACACTGAGGTTTTTTCTTCCTCATCTGTCTCTCACCCTGATTGGATATTAGCCCTTAATAATATGTTTGATAGAAATCAAGTCATCACGGACCACATCTCCTGTGAACAGCATGTGTAAATGAAACACACACAAAAAAAAAATAGATAATAGATAGATAAAGATAAATACAGAACAAGAATAACTATACAATAAACTCAATAAACACATTTTCATAACAACAGAACCTAAAAATTACATGTTCGAAAGCATTCAGGCTGAGACGGCTTTATGTTTTACTCTGACAACCTCACACTCCTCGTGGATTATGCCAGACACCTTAAACTACTTTAAAATGTCTTTCCAGATTCTCTTTGAAAAATACAAAAACATTATCACTGCTGGTTTGAAGCTCTTCCCTGTGAATGTGTTGACAGCAGGAACTGCACTCTTCTGACACACATTACACAACACACTGTTGCAACCTGAGGACTGCAGTGTTACTGCTATGGGCTTCTGTTTGTACCTTGGCACAAACATGTCAGATCCCCTTTTATTACCACCATCAAATCGAACCATTCATTTTGTGAATCCTTACAACCCGAAAATAGTTTGGAAAATGCATTCACCTCTATAAAAAGGGGCCTGTGAATACTGATCAGTCCATTGAAATATTTCAACTGTTGGCCCACCGTAGATTAATTAATTTGTACATTATAAAGCTAGATCGGCTGAGATGTATCATGTCATTTTACCACAGCTGCTTTCATTCCAGGTGTGACTCATCTCTTTTGCAGGCTTCTCTCCACACCAGTCGGACAGGTTTTGGGAGCGAAATCAGTGCAGCTTCAGAAAGCAGCTGGGCCAGTGGAGGTTCAGCATGCTGTCAACACCAGCACTGAAACACAGATCCCTGTGGTGGACTCGCATGGTGCAAAGATATTTGATAGTATTTTACCCAAGTCTTCTGGCTAAGGAGTCATATTTTGTTTAAATCTTCTCACAAAAAAAAAAATATATATATATATTTGAGGATATGGAATATTGGCACATAGTTAGCAGGATCCTTAAAGAAACGTTATACACATGCTGGTCAAACACATAGTTAACCTTTGAAAAGTAAAGACGGAAATGATAAGAGAAATGATGAAAAATTGTAAAAGCTGTTGCAATTCAGCAGTGTGAAAGTGTCTCGATAAGGAGCTGACAAGTGTGAGAAAAACGTCGATCTGCCAGCTGAGCCTTTCAGCAGCAATCTCATGGATGAAATTTTAAACAGTTTGTAACAGACGTCTCACAGCCCACTAGAGAGCTGCCCATGCTCTAAACTGTAGCACCGACTGTGGCAAAGAAAATTGATTTTCTCTCCTCTCTTCTGTTGAAGAGTCGCAGATTTTACTGGGATTTGTTCTCCGCTCAGAGCTGCTGGTGTTCCTGCGTCACTGGAAGACTGAGGTAAAAGGCTGGATGGAGTCAGACAGGCAGGGTTCAGAATAAGGTAGAGGAGGGAAGTGTCTGTCTGTTTAAAAGGCAGGTCATGTCTTTACAATCCGTTTGACATTGACTGAATATTAAACAGTTCCAAAAAAAGAGGATGGGAGCAGGATGTACAGACAGAATGACTGGCTGACCTAAAAGCTCATTTTATGAGAGCTGACATCCATTTTAAAGCATTACCTAGTGATAGAAAAATACTTGATGAGAATAAACATTAAGAATAGAATTTAAACAACAGAGTTATTGATTGTAGAATCGTCCAAAGACACACTAGAGAAAGAATGAATATTTTCATGCAATAGAAACACCTGTGTGAATAATTTCTCAAATAATACTGAATGCTACTGCATGACAAGCATTCATGAAACAGAAAACGCATACAAATCTGAATATTTTTGTGCTGTTTCTATGCAGACTCAAGACAAATATCTGGATGAGGTCTGCTGCATTTACCCGACCTCTGTCCTGTTATCACCTCACAGCACCGTCCAGGAGGTAGGGAGACTCTGGGAAATGCCATTAGTATAAATGAATGTAAAGGAATAGCTCAACATTTTGGGAAATGCTCTTATTCACTTTCTTTCAAAGACTTAGATGAGCAGATTGCTCTCTCACGTCTGCGTGGGAAGTACCAAGGTAAAGCTGAGGCGGGATTAGCCTAGCTTAGCATGAAGACTGGAAGTAGGGCTAAACAGCTCGCCTGGCTTTGTCCAAAGTTCAAACAAAACACCCACCAGGACCACTAAAGCTGACTCACTAACACCTTGTGTCTTGTTTGTCGATGCAGACACATACAGAAATGTAAAAACTGGAGAAATTGTTGTTTGTCAGAAAATGGTTACAGCACGTAACTCCCCACTTTTTTGCATTTCTGTTTGCATACCACATATTAATGAGTGGGCTTTAGAGGTGTTGTTAGGTTTATTTTTGAATGTGTACAGAGCCAGGCTGGATGTTTTCCTGTTTCCAGTTCTATGCTAAGCTAGGCTAACCACATTCCAGATCCTGGTCTGTAGTTAAAGTGGCTGTGATCGATATCTGTGTAATAGCAATGTATCAAATAACGTGACAGTGTGAATGGGGTCACTCTTCATGAATGGGGTCGCGTGAATCTGCAGTTCCGATTGTTTATCTTTCCAGCTCACAACTTTGCTGTTTCGGTTCACTCTCATCGCTCTCACATTGTCCTTCTTGGTTACACAGGCAGCTGTTTTCAGCCAAAAACTCTAAAAGCCCACTGTACACTACCTGCTCAGCAGCAAATGGCAGACATACACAGTTGGCAAATAGCTGGTGAAAATAGTGGAGCATTTAGCAGCTAAACAGGAAGATATCCCTCAGATTTCGCTCAAGAGATGGTAGAGACCAAAAGCAGAGCTAAAAGAGAGTTAATATTGGATTTAAATTGATCAGGTGGCCAGAAACACGACTCCAAATGAATGCTAATATTGCTCCGTAACTGCTGGATGTGTAAATATGTAACTGGTCGCCAATCAGCTTAAACAGTGATGACATATAAATCCTCACAACTGGTTTCTGCTATCAATCTTCTCAGCTAACTCTCAGAAATAAGGGGAATAAGCATATTTCCCAAAATGATGAGCAATTTTTCAAAACGTTACTTCAGACCCAGTTTCTTCTGCGTTCTCACAGGCCTACAGTATCCTGAGTCTGGTTGGAGCCCACACCTTGTTTGTCGCAGACAAGGGAAGGCTAGTCGGGCTCATCACATGGCCAGAGGTAGTGAGTGTTTGCATGTAATGTGTGTGGGTGTGAGTCAATATTTTCCTGATGACACATACAACTTGATTCTGTTGCATTCCTCTGTGGAAGTTTGTTTCATCCATGTGCACTTTGCAAACAATACCATGTTTCTGTATGGATTTGTTAATGTTATGACGGATGTAGGAGGCAAAATGGCTACTTATGGATTCAAAGCAGTCTCTTTCTCTCCTTCCCTCCTTCTATTTTTTCTCTGTTTTCTCCTCCAGATGAAGAGAATATTGGAGGACTTGGCCAAAGAAATCTAAGCAGCGACACATGGGAAATAATCACATCCCTTGACCTTTTTTAAGCAGAGATGAATCAATCTCTGTCTGATTAGCTGGCTCTAATAATGATATCACTTCTTCATTCCCCACCTGTAACAATATTTGCACACAAGCAAAACTGTCATTAGCTGGTGGCTCCTATGAAAAGCCTTTATCAGAGGTTATTGTTTTGCCTCTTGTTGTAATTAGCAGGATCTTGACCACTGAGGAGAGACACTATATCTCATTCACTGATCTGCACTTTGTGACGCAACATTATTAAAAGTGTGTCTGCTCAGAATAATATCCAGTGAGGATGAAAACAATTTTTTTTTTTTTTAACTTGTTTTCACTTGTTTTAACTTCAGTCCTAAATTAAAGCTGCTATGTGTTGAATCTGAAAATCTCTGGTGTTGTTGCCTCCCAGTGGTAACATCAAAAAATACACTGTGGCATACAGCAATGCCTGCCTCTACACCTCATTGACAGCAACACATAGATTGTACCTGGGGCTAAATGTGCCATCAAAAATATATGCATTAAAATTCTACTCATGGTGGCTTTAAGGTGAATTGTTGAGTGATTTCTCATATTCACGTCAGAAGAGATGCCTTGGTGACAGGTTTAAAGCTCAGATTAATCAAATCTTGATTGCAGTCCGAGTCGTTGTTAGTGCTTTTAAGGTGTGATTATTAAAACTCAGGAAAATGTGATTCATAAATAAACTTCACAAATCAAAATAAAATGATTTAAAAAAGAATAACTTGTGTTGTTAGATGAAGTTGCCAAAATAAAACCTATAAAGGAGAAAGTCTGAAGCAACATTTATGGCAAGATATGACAGAAGAAATCAAGTATCCATATGGAATTGTTTGTCTAAAAAAACAATCTTTATGACACAGTCTGTCCATCCAAGAAAAATAAATGTCTGCTGGATTTTAAAGGATCTTGTTTTCATAGTTTTAGCCATAATTTCCACCGGTTATGATAACATTGTACCAGCTAAGCCAGAATTTATTTCAATTTCAAAGCGATAAATCACATTTAAGGATTCAGGGGAATTATTATCTAGTAAGATGACTCATGTTACATTTGTGCAACTCAATTTCTCTGGAATTCAAAGTCAACTAAAAAAAGAAAAATGCTTTCATAACATTCTCAATGCAGCAGGGCGCTGCAGGACTGTAATCTAGTAGTATTAAATCCCACTTCTGAAGAGCAGCTCCACTCCCTGTTTAGTGGTTTTGATAAAACAATCATTCTGCCACCTACAGTATTTCTCTGACACTTAAACCTTTAGCCGAACAAGATGCAACGCTACAATAACATGCAGCTTGTCAAAGTGTAACTGTCCAATTTGATACTGTCATGTCACTGTTCTACTGTGTCATTTCCTTCTCAGAGCAAAGCCACCACAGCCGTTGTTGTTGCACTGTAGAGATAATTAGACCTCGAATGAGTTGACTGTTCTGCTTAAGGGTTTTGTTTCATGATGAATGTGCTCATACTAGCTGTGAGCAGCCTTTTGTTCTGTTGTTTTTCACATCGATTGAACACCATTTAGAGTCACACTGAGATAACAAAAGTGGAAACAGCCAGGATGAACCACACGGCACAGCTTCATGTTGTGTAAACTGGTGCTAAAAGAACACCATGACAGGTAACACTAACACGAATGCCTCCTTTCTCCAACCATCTCTCACTCTCAAACACACTGCCATGCTGACACACAGGCAGACGTACACAGCGACCACACAGGTTATGTGTTCCTCTCACTCTGTTTTTTCTACACGTCTTTTCTCTGCACCGCTCCCCTGCACCCGTCTCTCTCAGACAGAAAAGTGTGAATAATAGCTAATCATAGATGGGACTCAGACCCTTTCTTTACAAAAGACTTCTTATTCACTCTAGATTCAGATGACAAATCTCAAAGAAGACACGTTTTCAGTTTCTTTCATGATATTTTCTCTGCCCAAGACTGTCCCCTTAACCAAATTCATCTGTTCAATTCGTCAAGCCGAAGTCCACAGCCTTATACAGCACATATATTTAAATTGATGTTTTGATGTTTGATGCTTCACAGTTCAGTTCTTCATATAGTATGAAAGTGTTTAATATACATTGAATTAAAAATTTAAATTTAACAGGGGAACTATGTACATTTACAAAAGTATGTGGCTCGATCAGGGGAAAATACAATTTGGAGTCTTTGTATCTGAAGACCAGGTTTTTCAGACAAGCCATTTGCGGAATTGTCTCTGGGATATCTCACAGATGCGGCGTTTATATTTTTGTATCAGACATTGCTGGTGGTTGAGGCTCAAGTCCTCTCAGTGAGGCTCATTTTAGAGATTGCCATCAAGATTGCTGGCTTGTTTTCCCGTTAAGCCTAGTTATAAAAAACGTCATCCTCTGACAGTGAGCTGCTGTCTACATGTCGGACGACAGCCTCTGCAGTGGCAGTGCTTCTGTCCACGAAGGGACGATCTCTGTCCTGCTGAGTGTCGGACATCTGGGAAATGGAGTCGACCACTGGCGGAGGGACCAGTTGGGCAGCCCTGTTGTCGCCACAAGTCTGGGCGTGGATGCTGTACAGGTGCTGGGGGACGCTGACACTTCCCCCGTCCAGCAGGAACTGAGACAAGAAGTGGCTTTGCGCGGCTGAGGAGGGATAATAACAGCATCAGTTAAATGGTTGCTTCTTGTACACACAGAAAATATTATTTGATCTATACAAAGACAAACAGTGTCAGCTGGGTCCTCAGCTGGTCAAGTTGTAGAGATTTAAAAAGCTGTAGCTCTTCACACTGTATATTATAGGAATACCACAGACACAGATGGTTGCTTGAGTTGGATAAAAAAAGAAAGCTATTTGTATGTAAATTCCCAAGGAGCACATGTGCGAGGACTTATTTTTGAGATAATGAAACAGTAAATTTCCTTCACAGCTGGAACTTTGAACAACAATATATGGATAAAGGATATATGCTTTTATTATTTTTATGTTCAGTTAACACTAATATCATTTTTCAAGTGGGCTCCAACAAAACCTTTTGAAAATGTGCTCAAATAGTAAAAACAAATAGAACAAAAAAGGCTGATTATGTTTGGGACTTGCTTTCAACAGAGTTAGACATGCCAAGTCACAGTATGGATGTTCATGTGGGCAAAAATAAGATGTACCAGTACTGTCCTGGCAAGTTCCAGGTCCAATTCATGCAAATGGAGGAAGGACAGATAGGATAGCCAGACTAGAGCCCCTTATAGCACCCTAATATTACACCAGCAAACCATACCACTAGATCCATACACCTAGTGGGGCAAGGACAGTAAGGACCTGACAGCGTCACTGCAGGAAATTACCTTGAAAGAGACACTTACTATATGTATATATGGCACCAAGTAATATAGGCTATTTTGAGCAGAGTAACAGCATGTTTGCATTAAGCTCAAAGTAGGGGTGAGGTTGATTGGAATATGGTTTCATGTCATGAACTAAAGTGATGGACGGGAGAAATTCTGACCTGTTAGTGACGCTTGATGGCAAGTCACGGTATGACCAAAGTCAACAGCATTCATCCTCTGGAGACCTTGAATGTGTGTACACAATTTCATGAGAGTCTCAGAGAAATTTAATTTTGGGCCAAGTCTTAATTATTGGGATAGGCTCTTCTCTGTCATGGCAAGAAATCATATCTTTGAGAAATTATATATATATATATTTACATATAACATATTATATGTAAAAATCAAATATGTTGTGTAACAATTAACTTTATTATCTGTAATGTTTCAAAAATCCATCATAAACATTAATGAAAAGACTTAAAATAGGACTTTGAGATTATAATCAAACCTAGACAGAGACTATTACAGCAGAAACGCCTTATTACCTTGTTGTTTTAATCTTTTGGTTCCTTCTATTCAGGCAGAATGGATTTTCAAAGTTTGCAGTACAATAAAAGACACACTTAAAGCTCCAGTGACACACATGTGGTCCTTTTACATGACCAACCTTGTAAGCTGGTGGAGGGCTGCTCTAAGCAGTCGTTCATGGACCACACATTCATGGCTGCCTCAGCCAGGGCAAACTGCTCTGCCACTCCTGTGAAACAAAGCACACAAGCTCATTTTATGTTGCTTTTATCGGAAGTCCCTGTTGTTTTTCCCCCAAGTCTACCACCATCACAAACAAAAGGAAATCGAATAAGTGCACTAAATTTGAGTCACTGTCATTGGACGTCTTAAGGGCTATTGATTTTTGTGTAGACGCTCCCTCTGCACAAGCCAATCGAACAAAATCAATGCCCAGAGGGGTCACCTCGTCTCCACTGACATTTTGTTTTACTTGAATTCAGTTCATCCTTCTGTCTCACCTGCAGCAAAGCGGGCTTCCTTGATCTCGTCCGTCATCTGGGAGTAGAATTGTTCATCCTCATGCAGCTCGGCCCCCATCCCCCCCCAGCCTCCGCCTCCTGTACCCCATGCCCCACTCCAACCGCCCCCACCTCCCCTGTCCTGGCCACCTCCACCCCAACCCTTCCACTCAATCAGGTGAGCAACTCGCCCCTGGGCCATCGCCGTCGGTTTGGTGATGTGCTCCTTTATCGTGGCCACCAGACCTAAATAAGGGGAGGAGAGGGAGGGATACATCTTGATCAAGTGGATTAGATAAAAGGTAACCAGCCTAAAGATATGGGATATACAGTAAGTGTCGTGGCAGAGGAGAGAAGCAGATCATTTGAACAAAAGATAAAGTGATAGGCCACATGAAATGATGTACAGTATGTAGGACAAGAAGGACAATAAATGCCACAGTGAGGGACAGGGATATGGAAATGGAAGAAAGAGGCACGTGGAGGGAGAAGAATCATGAGATGGTTATACTTGAGAAGATATTTGACATTAACTCAGACTTTGAGAGTGAGCATTTCCTCCTGATTTGAATAAAGTTAACCATGAAAGAGGCATTTCTGCTGCTGCCTTCTGATGTAGAGGTCCACAGAAAACACATTTTGAATAGATTGAAAATGACAGTGTAACATCACCCAGGGTGATTTTGGAGAGAATTTTACATTTTCTTGTTTATTACTAACATCACATCTACTCCAATGTGTGAAGCTCACTTACATAAAAAACCTAATGAAAAAACAAGTTATAACTTGATGAAAGAAATGTACTCTTTTTTTCCTTTTTTCTACAAATTAAAATCTCCATTTATTAACGACGACACAACACGAAACAACTTATCATATGGTGTTATCTTGTACTTTTGTCATTTCATCGTCTATTTGTTGGTTTAACTAGATGTCTGATTAAAACGTGTTGCTTGTCAAAGCTGCTGTCAAGTCTTTCGCGAGGAAATTGCAAGGTTAAGACTCAAATCATACTTTATTATCAAGTCAAAACAATTGGTTAGATAGTCTAAGTAGTCAAGTCTCACAGGAGTCAATTTCAAGTCAAATCTCAAGTCCTCATTAATGTGAATAACTAAAATCCAAGCCTCAAATCTACAGCTCTGTTGTGTGCACAAAATTGACTCCAGCAGTACCTAATAGAGGTGCTGTGTCCCTATATCTCTACAGTAATATGCTATTTATAACCTGTAGAATCACTGGGCAAAACTACAAAGAAGCCATCATTTCTTTTAATCACAAGAGAAGGATAGAAAGGTCTGGGGAAATAAAGAGTTGAAGTGAAAGTGACAGCAAGTGACCGAGGTCATATTGCATAACAGGTAAATTAAACTGATGTAAAAGGACAAAAAAGGAAAGGTTGAAAAGGAGAAAGAGAATGAGGAGGAAAGTTTAAGGTAAGAAATCAAAGGTAAAAAACAGAACGATGTGAAGATCAGGAAGAGAGGAGGGGTAAAAAGCAAACAAGAGAAAAACAAGTAGAAATGGAAAATGGATATGGTTAAATGAAAGAAAGGAGCCAAGAGAGTTGCTGCCTGTGCTAATTGAAGCCGAGAAAAACATCACAACATGCTATTTTTATTTGAGCTCAACACCTAGAAACTCTTGTTTTGTTGTGCACTGTAACACCCACTGTTGTCTCGGCCTGCGTTCACACTGTGACGACTCTGTTATGAGGCTCTGTTCTGATTTGTCGATGGGGAGGAAGCTATATTTGCATCTATTTAAGTTATGTGCACACAGCAAGAAAATTCAATTTGTTTTTTAAATTGGATATTTTGGGCTTACTGTCCCCAATGACCAAATCATATTAGGTCCAGTCATGTGTTTTATGTGTCCCTCTGAACTCGGTGGGCAGCAGTAAGCTTGCCATGCTTTCTCTGTGGATTTGTTGCAGGTACAGAGCTGCTAAGAAACAGTATTAATTGCTGTTTGCATGTGAGAAGAAATATTTGAATGATATATGCCTAAATGTCTGTTTTTGTCTGTGTGAACAAAACTAAAACATTTTCATGAGTTTGCACAGGTTGATAGTAGAATGGGGCTTAAAGCTGCATTAACAGATTTTCTGGCCACTTGGGGGCAGCAGAAACAAGAACAACACTGATATATTATCACCTTATAAAGTTGAGATGGTGGACTTGTTAACAAACAGCTGCCTATTGACACATCCAGCAGATACAGAGCATCATTAGCGTTTCTGGCTAGCTGACAAAAGTCCAGTGTTCACCAGCTGTTTTTGGTCTCCACAGACTCCTAAAGAGAATTATCTGGCTAAATGCTTCGCTATGTTAATGAAGCTGACTTTGTCTATCTGTTGTGTGGTGCTGGGCAGGTAGCGTACAGTCGGTTTATCAGAGCCTGATGAGAGAAAAAAAAAGTTAAGTTGGGCTGGAAGAGGGGAGGAAAATTCTGACCTGATGATGCCGCTAGATGAAAACCTAAAGTATCACAAAAGTTGTTACAATTCCTCCTCATGGGGACATGATTGGTATCACATTTCATGGTAATTATCCAACAGCTGTTGAGACATTTCACTCAAAGCTACAAATGTCAACCTGCTGGTGGCGCTAGAGGAAAAGTCGGGGATCACCAAAGTCATCAGACTTCATCCTCTGGGGACCGTGAATATATGTACAAAAAATTGCACCAGTCCATCAGTATTTGTTGAGATGTTTCAGTTTGGACCAGTGGAGGGCTGAGCAACTGGCTGACATGGTCATCCCTGGAGCCACGGTGCTAGCATGGCTAAAGACAAATACAAAAATGATTGTTTGCTCAATCTGTCCGTCCATGAGACACTGTACAACACAACTGTTGAGCAGAATGAAAAAAAATACTGTTGATAATCATGGTCCATGATTAAGACCCTCTGACCTCTCCTTCAGTGGCACCATCAGGCTAAAATGTCTACCTGTAAACGGACAATCTAACTGCCATGAAATGTCATAAGCACATTCATCCTCCCCAAAGGATGCTTTAAACCTAATCTACTGTAATAGCAAAAACCCTTTGATTTTACAGGCAATATTTTTTTCCATGTAACACCACCCTCAAGACAAACTTTTATTTCCATTAGGTTGTAACAGCAACAAAACTCTCAGTTAAATCTAATGAACATTTCAGTTTCTCTGTGCCGCTAGCAGGGCTTCAGACATTAACTGTTGATTAAATCACTTCAGCCTGATATATCTATCAAACAGCATCATACAAGAGGAATAAATGCAGCAATAATGTCTGCATGTTATTCTTCTAAAACAAAACTGAGTTTGGACAGTAGGATCTGATTTGAGCAGTTAAGTTGTCAGTTGCACTTTGTGACTTTGTGCCCAACTTTGCCAATTTTAAGTGCTGACTGACAAGTGATTAAGTCTGATGTTAAAAAGTGTTTTTATTTTTGTCCTGGACCGATTCTGTCACTCCCAAAGCAGGTGTCAGCCTCTCAGCCTGTCTGCCAGAATGTCTGTATTTGTCTGTAAAATATTCATAATTATACTGTCAGGGTAATAAAGGAGCAATTGCTGGGAAAAGTTCAGCAAGGCATAACACATTAACTCAGAGAATTAACCTCCCACAGAGAGAAGGAAGGAATCAAGATGAGGCACACAGACACAGGATGGGGAAAGGGGTATAGGAGGCACCAACAGGAAGAAGAGAGGAAGCGAGACAAAAAGAAAATGAGAGACGGAAATGTGTGTGTACTTGTACCTGATTGTTTACTCATGTCTGTATGGGTTTATTGATGTTACAGTGTGTATGTGAGACAGAGAAAGGCCACGGAAGAAGAGGGAAATTACATTACTAACCTCCCATGGTTACAAATGCAATTTCCCAGCTTGCTTTTTTCCCAGTCTTACATATTTGATTCTTACTGAAACACAACATGAACCAAGCCTCTTTATATCCGTGTGTGTGTGTGTGTGTGTGTGTGTGTGTTTTGGTCCGTCTTACCAACCAAAGAAGAGGTGGCCAGCTCGCCAATGTCATAGCGGCTGGTTTTATCTGCGACACTGCCGTTGGAGGGATTCTGGCTATCCTGCACAATATGATAAGAGGGAGAATATCTTATTTTTCCAATCTATGTAAGGTGAAAAGATAATATTTGCAGTCGGAACTAAGAAAATAGCTTCATTTTAGCATGTCGACACTGTATTTATGACATTTCCTTTTTTTGGAGGGGTTTCATATGCGAGAGAGAGATAGTTTTCATCTCACAGAGGAGGTAACCTTTTGTATTATGTTTTAAACAACACAAATCACCAGACGCAGTTATGTGGTTTCCGTACAAAAAAAAAAAAACAGCACTTACACACAAACAAACACACAAAAGTACATGTGCATGTCCTCCGCTGGCAATCACGTCCTATGTCTGATGACTCAATCCACTTTTTTCTTTCTAGGAAAAATTGTCATAATGAAAATAATAGCCAGCATTTATGGAAATCCTGCAACATTCACACTCAGTCAGAATAAATAAGGGTATTTTAAACTTGTTCTTTACATCTTTAGCTGCAATCAATATGGAAAGAGAAGTTGCAATTAAAATAGACTTCTCTTGGTTTAGTATTCTTGGTTTGAGAGTAAAACCCTCAAGAATTCTCAAAGATGTTGCAAGCAAAGTGGGATTACAAGTACGCACTTACTCATAAATGTATGGAGCATGCTTCCGATATAGAAACTGTTTCTGTATGAAAGTCCCTTGAATGTACAATGAGCAAAGTGGTTGGTCTCTTGGGTAAATCAATGCTGTTTTTTTTTTTTTTTTCCATCAACAGACTGCTGCCTCATTGCCAGATGTGTGGTCACTGCAAAACCAAGGAGACCTTTTAATTCTTTGATCCTTCCATCTGAGAGACTGCTGTTTTTACTAAACAAATCAATTAATTACCAAGTGTTATTTAATATCATTAAATCTGTAAATGTATCATTAAATAATCATTGCAAGACATTGTTTGGCAGATTTAACATTTATTTTATTTGAAATGCTTTAAAAAATAGGTTGTAAAGGCAAATAAAAAGCTCATAAAAAGGCGTAAAGGTGTAAATGTAATTTTCTCAGCGCTCATAAACTAGGGTTGAAAGAGAGTATCCTCTTACACATCCAAACATATCCTACTTTAGTAAAAGTATGTAATAAATTTAAACTGAAATTTCTCATTTTTTTAGTGGCAGTCATAACTCCATGTTTCTTTGGCATATAGCTGTCCAGCTAGACATCAACCTGTTAAAGACAAAACAATAACTCTGTAATTGTTATGTATGTAACTTAGTTCATCTTTACTCTACTTACTATAAATAATTTGATACAGTGTTGTATACATTTGACCATCAGATGCACTACTGGTGGAGAGACTAGAAATGTAAAGGCCACACTTGAGCAATAGGACAATAAGAGTAAAAATGACATCAAACACAAGTCATCATGCACAAATTCTTCCTAAAGTGACATCCATGTTAATAGTTGAAATACACAAATATAGAGAAAGCTTCTAGCTCATTAATCATCTCGGTGAAAAGCAGGAAGTTTCACTCCAGCAGCCTGCTTGGAGAGTGTGATGGAGCCTTGCTGAGGAGCAGACTGAACATGTTAAGAGATATTAACCATAAAATGGAGCCGAGCTTCCTGCCTACAGCTCATCACGCCGCTCAATAAACATATCATAGGCAGATAATTAAATAAATTACAAGATAAATTCGAGCAATGCTGTTTGTGTTAAAAGAATTTTAATTCTGAAGTGTCTTCAAATCAGCAGAACTGTGCCGGCAACCACTTAAAGGGTTGGTTCACCCTAATTGCAGAAGAAAAAAAAACCTTCTTTCATACTTATCTGTGATGGTATTAGGGATGCAAATAGTTCTGTCTCTGAGATTTCTTCTACTACCTAGATACAATTTAGGTGAATACAACTGTGTTTGTGTTGCTCACAGAATTGACAAATGTTCCAACAGCCTCTCCATTAGTGTGGATAATCCACAGAACATAGCATAACAGTTTTTATGGGGAGTATTTTTTAGCTAGAAGAGTTCCAGAGAAAACATCGTAAAAAGCCTGTGCATGTTGCTTTTTATGGGAGGTAAACACAGAAGGCCAAACATCAGGCCAAACCCTACACAGCTGAGGGCTTTTACTCGCCTTGACAGTGGATGGCTGACCCTCCTCAGTCTGGTCCTGTAACGCGGTCATGGGATGGTGGAGCTCTGTGGGGAATCACACACACACACACACACAAACACAAACTGGTGTTAGATTCATGCCCTTTGTGTGTGGGTCATGGTCTATAAGGCCAAAACCCAATTGTCTCTAACGGCCAGGGGTCAAGCGGGGCTCATATATAATGGATGAGAGACAGGGTGAGCAAGAGCACTGAATCCTCATACAGTCATTTAACCGGAGACTCTGTGCATATGAGCTTTATAATTGATGGTGATGAGGTTTATATGAATGACAAGAGGAAATGTGTGCAAGAGCGATGGAGAATTAACATTATTGGAAAGGTCATTGGACACACACACACACACACACCTACATGCAGGAATACACAAACACATGCTTGGGGTTTCCCCTGGGACGTGTTGTCAAGACAATTGGCTGTCGCTATGGAAACGCTTCTGCAACAGGAGGCGAGTGATGCCTTTCCATTTAGTTAAGTCATGGTCACCAGCACACACACACACACACACACACACACACACACACACACACACACACTCCCACTGGTGCACAGGGCTGTATCTGTTCTCTGGCCTCATCAGATGCTATTAGCAGGTCAAGAAACCCACAGTGATTCTTGAAGCAATCCGCTGTCTTTGTGGGGTTGGATACCACCCTTACTCACCCATTCTCTCACACACACACACACACACACACACACAGACACACCTACACACTCCCGCTGTTCTCTTATCTTTTAGTCTGGCGCCTCACAGCTGCCTTCCCTCTTTCTTCCCAGCTTGAAAGAGCTGCACTCAGTACCCTCCACCTTGTTAAATGGGAGTCCTCCCGAACAAATGCACTCTTTGTCTCACAAGATATTGTCAGACTGCATCACAGATACAGGCTGAAAACACTGTGTGAGGATGTGATGTTATGTTCAGTGTCAAATGAACATGCAGATTTATGTTTGGAGGTATCAGAGATAGCTGGTACGCCTCACATCAACTTTCTATTTCATTAGATCTTTTGTTTTGACAGCACAAATTAGTACTTGTGTTCCTCTTATTTGAGGGCCCTGCTGCCAGATGAGGTGTCATTATCCAGACAGATTTTGAGATGCAACAAATGCTGCCCTATTTCCAACTAAAGCAGTGGCAGAGAAGAAATATGAGAGAGAAAATTGCAACCCAAGTCACATCTTCAAGTCACGACAAGTTTGATATCAGCTTCGGATGGCGCTGTCATATCGTAAAGCCACTGTAGTCCTCCGCCGATCCTCATAATCCCTCTCATCAACCTCCTGCCCCCAAGTCTTATTTCTAAAGCAACCTCCACGGATTCACTCAGATCAAAAATAGCTGTTAAAGAGCAGATGAAAATAAGTTTTCGGACGAATGCTTTCATGGCAGATTTTGTGCGGTACATCAGTTTCACATATTAATTATTCCTTTGATGGAATCCCATCATACAAACACTTCGGTCGGGCTAAAAATGCGATTCAGGTGGTTTTACCCTCCGTTCACAGTTCTGCTCCTCTAATGTCTGTTCAACACTTCCTGCAGGTCGAACCAACAGACACACAGATTTGGACACACAAACAGGTGGATTCGGGCACTGACCTTTGTGACCTTTGCAGAGGCAGGCACCCATGGTCTCAGGACGGCCGGGCGGTTATCTGTTCACCATGGTGGCTTGAGGATGAGGAGCGGGTGAAAGAGAGGAAGGAGGGGGAGGATGGAAGGGAAGAAAAGGAGGCAGCAGTGGCAGCAGGAGTATCAGTCAGCAGAGGAGCAGAGAGAAGTGAGGAACTGAGGCAGGGGGAAAGTAGAAGCGGATGCCAGATGAGCTGTAGGCTGATTCATTGGCTGACTTCTCTGTATAGGAGGAGAGAGGTGAGAGAGCGACACAGACAAACTGTGTGTGGGGGGTGGGGGGGGGGGGGGGGGGGGGGGGTAGAGAGAGAGAGAGAGGAAATCAGGGGAGAAAGCGTGAATGTCTGTTTGCTGACGATTTTGAATCCCCTCCCTTCTATTTCTTCTACTCTCCTCCCACTCTATTCTTCCTCTCCATACTACTGTATTTAGGGGAGTCTTGCTGTGAATGGAAGGCTTGATGACAGAGCTATATGTTGAATATTTTAATTCTATTTTAATATATGTAAATAATTTAGTAGCTTGCTTTACAGTACACAATTATATGTTATACTGGGAACTATTATTGCAGTGTAAATTCAATCTTTTTATCTATCTATCTATCTATCTATCTATCTATCTATCTATCTATCTATCTATTTATTTACTGTGGGGTTTAGTGTAATTTTGCCAAACAATAAATAGTTTTGGTAGTGAAGCCAAAATAATACTGTTTTCAATACCTCACATGAAAGAATACATAAATGAATTCCTAATAATCAATATATAGAAGGTGACATCTATTGAAACTCCAGATTGCATAGTTAGATTGTTAATTAGATTGTATTGTTTTTGGAAGATATTTGTGTTATTGAGGAACTCCCTTTTGTTATATTTTGTTGTCTTGTATACAGAGTAGTTTGCTTTTCTGTTTTTTACCTTTTTGCACTATTTTGTACATATTTTCCCTGTTTGCACCTTGGGAGGCTGGCATAATAAATCACACCATCATAAAATCTTCTGACACTAACACTTTTTTTTGGAACAGTTTGGAACAGAACCCTGTGAAACAAACATTTTGTAAAAAAAAATGAATCTGACCTGGCATTTTATAGCAACTTTCAGCACGTGACAGTTTAAGATCCCTGGTGTTACAAATATGCTTACTGTAATAAATAATCAAATCTCATTCACCGTTGAGATTACAGTTAAATGAGTATTTAATATCAGTAAAATGGGCTTTACTGTGTGGATGAGATGAACTAGTAAAGTGTTACTATTGTTATTTTTTCTGATATTTGTGGTGTATTTCATGTTGGTGCATATTATGGTTTATATGATGTTTCTGCTCCATAAACCCTGAGCTGAATCTTGAATTTCTAGTTTTCGCTGATTTATCTTCAATAAGATTCAGACATGTAGACTTGATAACACACACATTCACACCTTTATACATAACACGCTGTGTCTCCTGTGACCTCGTTAGCTCTGTCACACACACACACACACACACACACACACACACACACACACACACACACACACACACTCACACACACACACCTGAAAACAAATGTACAAGAAGACTCAGATTCCTCCTGGTGTGAATGCTGGGATAAGGTAACCAGGGCTTTTCTGACATCACCTGCTCCAAGAGCGCCTTGCACCCATCATGGGTAAAATCCTGTTGCCATGGCAACCAAGCCACTCCATGATTTTTAAGGGTTTTTTCTTGAGTAATTGGCCAGAGAAAGGAAGCAAAGAATGAATTGATGGTGTTGATAGAGTTATCAAAACACCCGACACTGACATCAACATCCAAAGAAATCTCAGCTCAATTAGAAAGAGCTGCATGGTGTGTTGATTGAGGTTTATTTTCCCTTTAAAATAACCTGTTTTCCTTTTATTTGCCCTAAGTATAGATAAGTATACTCACTGTATCCACAAAAATCAAAAAGATGTCCACCAGAGGTAGGGGAGTCAAGAACAAAAGGTTTGAAAATTAAAAAACAAAAGATAGCCATAAATAGAAAGTTAGCTACTGCAATCCATTTTCACAAAATTCTTATCACAAGGAAACCTGCATGGGGAGATTTTCAGAAAATTGTGGAACTCACTAAAGAAACCGAGGGACCCCTGAAACTCTGTGAAAACACACGGGAAAAAACATAAAATGACCACCAAACTTCATCAAGGACTGCTGCAATTCTGGAAATCTCCTCAAGGAACCCCCTTAAACACCCCGAAGAAACCCTTCAAGAAACCCTGAAGGAACCTTGGAAAACAGACAAAAAATATCCTCAAGAACCATGGGACGTCTTGACCCTGGAAAATCCTGGAACCTCTTTAAGGACCACTGGAATGCCCCCTGGGACTGTTGGAACATTGGGGACCCTCAAAACCCTCATAAAACCAATGGAAGAACCTTCAAGGAATTGTAAAATCTCTCTGAAATACTCTCAATGATGTCTGGAACCTTTTCAAGACTCTTTTAGGCCCCTGAACCACATGTTGAGATGCACTCCCCATCATGGCAGAGGAAAGAGCTGGTTAGGAGCAGTCTGACCTCTTGTGGTAAAAAGGCAAAAGTGTAGCAGTTCTATTTTCACATATGTTGTGCAGTATGTCTTGGAGAGCAATTTCACAACCTTCGACATGAGTATTTTCTGTTAACTTCTTGTCAATGTATCTATTATTATTGTTAAACCAAACAAGGCAAAGCAACAAGGCAAAAGATCTCTGTGAGATTACAGAGAAAGTGCAGAGGAAAAGTGTTCCATCAATAATTCAGTCCAGCAGGAGGAAGTCCTCCCTAATCCCCCGAAGGTCGGTTCCCGCCTCTCACTTTGCATGTTGGAGAAAAGTCGATTCCGCGGCTGTTAGCTATTCACATCTCCACTTTACAATGCTTCAACATATCTCAACCCCGGCTGTAGTGCAAACCTTTTTGTTACTGGGTGAGGTTCTTATATATATACCACCTACAACATTGGTTTTCTTTTTGTTTCTTATGTGGGACTGATTCTTCAGTCTCTGATGAGTTTCCATCAAACTAAATGAATCTTGAATTTGATTAGATGAGAGTGTGGGTTTTTGCCCAGTAGTTAAAGAGAGCAAAGGGAGCAGGAGGAATGTTTAACGTCCACATGCACACATACGCTGTGATGCTGCTCACTGGGAAGCCACAGACATTCAACAACAATTATTTCTGTGGTCCCTCAAGGCAAAAAACGAGTTGGATGCCTTTCAATACTGGATGAGTCTCAAATATTGACATTTATTTGCACATCATAACATTACTTCCAACAGTGATTTCATTTTAGACTGTCAAGTTATGATGGAATACAAGTATGATTAGAGTAATTAGTAATGATTCAGCTTCTGGGGAAATGTAACTTCTCTTCTTTGCAGTCTCTGTCAGTGTGGGAATTTCCCACTCTGATATATGTAAGAAAGAAAAGTTACTTGGAGGTATATTTTAAACCTTCCACAAGGTCAAGCTGACAGACCACCATGCTTTTTATAGACCCACCCTGCTTCACACTTGGAGCAGCCCGGTAAAGTCCTCCAGAAAAAAATCAGCTCCTCAAGGAGAACAAGAGTCACTGGTTTTATATGAAAACTCAACATGGTTTGGCTGCACGCACCAACAAAATCCGCCCAGATGAGGCTCTGATGAAGGCTCGTTTGACAAATGGCATAAGCCTTAGAAATAAAAAGAGAAAATGAGACCAGAGAGTTTGGGGCTTCTGGTGCTTTGGAGCGCTGCTATTCTGGTTTATATCCAAAGTGGCCACCTCAGTATGAAAGTAAATAATATTTGTAATACTGTAATTTAAATCTTGCAATAAGGTTTTTGTTAAGTGGAAGCAGAAAGCAGAATTTAACCAATAGTATGACATTTAAGTTAATCATATACTTGATTAAATTCAGACATCAAAATTCAAGATGAAAAACTCAAACATCCTGGTTAAAGAAAGTGTTTCCTCTTGTATCATGGATTTTGTGTCTTGGATCATGTGACGGGCAGAAGTTGATGTGACTTTTGTGGTCTGAACCACTCCATTCAGACTCAGCTACTTATATACCTTTTTTACAGCAGAGCTTGTCATAGCAGGAAAAGCCCAGGTGTAACGGATAACATTAAAAACGGCTGCATACCATTTAGGTGAGCTTGTTCCAGGGTTCTGGTATTGTGCAAGCTGGAACATTCAATGGAACTGAGTCAAAATGTCTGCTGTGACCTAATGATAGCTGCATGTGAGTGCAGAATCTGTAGGAATCGGAAGCGTTCAGGTTTCCGTTTGTTGTCCGATTAGTACTGACTCAGTTGCATGCAGGTAAGCAGTCCCAGTGGAGAACAAAACAGGCGGAACACCTTGGCATAAATGCAATCTTGGAACCCAGCAGCTATCGTCTGACAACAATTTAGCTTTTTATTAGCTTTTTTAAAAAAAATGTTTTATACATATATATCTATGTTCATCTGCAGGTATCTGTAGAAAATAGCCAGAATGTCATGTGGACCTAAAAACACCTACAAAAAGCAAGTTGCTAATCATAAACTATGACCGGTGCGCGGAAGGCCTGGATATCCGTTATCCATTATCTACCGGAAGCCCAGAGATATTGACCCTTGCCCCCAGAGAGTCAGATGAGAAGATTGATGCCACTCTCATGTCAGCGCATTAAGTGCAGAGCACGAGCTGGGAGGCAATTATCCTAGTTTAGACTGGCAGCAAACTGTTTCTTGACAAACAGTTAATCTATTTGCCCAGTTTTTCTGTGCAGTGTCTCAGACTATAACCACAATTTTTCTCTATTTTTTATGTATAATTATTATAATTATAATTTATGTTTGTGTACAGTTTAAACAAAAAAGATACGATGTGTTGATTACTGAGCTTTACGGGTGCATTCTTGAAGCGTGGAAAACTAGCTTTCCCTTTGCTTCCAGCTAACTGAGTGTAAAGAGTTTGCACCATTAATATATGGTTAAAAGTGCTGGCTGAAGCCCCATAATGTGCTCGTCATGATCCTCCCTTCATTCTGCAGGAGGATTTGATATGTTTTTCTTTGTTTATGTATTCTGGAGTCATTACAAGATCTACAGTTCACTTTTACATGTCATTCATAAGCGAGCAGAGAAAAACCTGTATGGAGCTCCTTGTTCCTTGCTGGCTTTCACTTTTGCTTTTCTTTGCAGAGTTCAGAGACACACGGGCCAAACACAACACGAAGAATGCTGGGAAATAGCTTGCCGACACAGCGGAGGACAGTTTGTCGTCCAACATGACTAACCATATGAGACTCTCTCAGGAAGTGTGAGGGACTTTCTGTGGCTTTCCTGCACATGTGGACGGTGACTGGAAGTCTCAGTTCCATTTGTCTCAATAACTAAGTAATCACAGTTGTATGTATTGTGTGTTACGGCCTCATTCTGCCAGAACTCCCACTGTGTCGGGCACAATGAAACCATAATATTAGCTCTAGAATCACATGATAGACTGAGCATGTTGAAAACCACTGTCTGCAGATTGACCACTCTTCCCTCCCTTTCCTGCCACTTCTGTTCTCTTGTTCTCATTTTCTGCGTTTGGCCACAGAAGCACCAAAATAGGCTGCTTAGCTTAGCTTTGAGGAAAACATATTTTGATGACACCAACCTAAATGGCTGCTTCGCCTCGCACAAAAAAGGATGTGAAAATGGGGTGGACTTTTGCTGGCTAATGGTTTTGGTTAGTTGGCCTGCAGCAAAGTTGGCAAGGTCTCTCAAGGCTACACCAACAGGAAATTGCATTAATCCAGAGCTGGGCTGAAGTAATTCACTCCCTTCTTTATTCAAGGCTTTGCCAGAGTTTAGCGGACCACCTCGGCCGTCCTGTTAAGAGAAGAACAGGAGTGGGAGGCCTCGGGGCCTGACTGAAGCCTCCCCTCCATGTGCTCCCTAATTGGTTTAATGACCGTAATTATCTGCTGGGGTGCATGTTGTGCGGGGGACGATTAATGGCCTCCAAAACATATGCAGACAGGCGGAAATTAAGAGAGGGGGGTGCGCTGAGACAAAGAATAGCTCTGCAGAAAAAAAGAGCCATAAAGTCGCAGGGAGAAACATCCTGCTGGGTAAGAGAAATGGAGTATAATGACACAGCGCTTTAGTTTTTTTTTTATTTATGGGTATTTTGTTGCTGTTAAAATATTCTATTAACTTCTGGGGCTTCTTCTTTTCCTTTGATAGAAAAAAACTTTTAATTAGATGTAATCTGAGGCACATATATGGACTTACAGGACATACCGCCCATGCAGTTGAAAGGTAAAAGTGAACTTCACGATGTTCCAGAAAACATCCATATAGAAGCAACCACCACAGTGGTTGAAAGCTGAATGACTTAAGTTGCAGTACCACTAATGTACGGTAGATGCTGGCTCCAAAAGATTTCTTACTTTATTGAATTTCATTTAAAAAAAGTCAGCTTTTCAGATGAAAATTCACTTAAAAGGTGACTTTCAGTCAACATATGTCCTGGTGTTGATTTTGAGAATCAGTGTTATATAAAGGAAGGAACATTTTTATTGTCACATGTAAGTCAAAGCAGCAAAAACTTAAAAAAAGCAAAAACTTATCTGCACATCTGGTTTGATTATAACTGTACATTTAAATGTTCTACAGAAAACCCTGTTGGTACAGACCGACAAAGTTGTCTTTTTGTTCAGAAACAGCTTCCCTACTTCTTAAGCTAAATAAACTATAAAAAAAAAACAACAACCTTGGATAAGCTGGAAAATGCTTTGTTACAAAGTTGAAAACAGGCTTTCTTTCTGAGCTCATGAAAAGTTGTATGTATAAAATATATGATGATCTTATAGACGATGATGCATTGCAGTAGATTAAACTACCCAACTGTATATAAAGTATTTAAAAGTAGCTCAACCTTAAACAACTACAGAAGTAATATGCAACATATACATTAATGCAGCGGTAACATTAATCCAAAAATATCAAATATAATAGTAAAACACAGGGAACATTTTACTTTTGCTTTACTTTACTTTACTTTAGTTTAAGTACATTTTGCTGATTATACTTACATACTTTCACTAAAGAAAGGTTTTGAATGGAGAACTTTTACTAGTGGAGTATTTATCAGTGTGGGATTAGTACTTTAGTAGTTTTACTTACGTAAAGGATCTGAATACTTACCACTGCGCCAGTGGACAAACCGTTTTAGGATGATTTTAGGTTTGCTGTGGTAAGAATCAGGTGGGCTGTTTTGTCTAAAAGTGGCCTCTGCTGGTTCAGTCTGATGACTTTCTCCTCAGCAAAACCTTCATGAAAAAAGCGGCAGCCTGAAAAGCACCATCGGAACGGCAGCACCGAGAAGTCTGTAGGTTCTTGTAAAGTCGGATCTGTGTGACATCAGCGGCGCCATTAGCAAGAATATGGAGTGAATTAGGCCGGCGTTTCAAAATACACAAAGAGTCTGCAGAAAGACAGGGCTTATGTCAACAGTGGCTTGTGTTTCTGCTCTGTACTCCCCCTCATGTCGCCTTGTGCTGACATCAAACAGATCCTAGCAGCACAGTTTGGGAAATGCTAGATGCTGGTAATAATTATTTGCTCATCACTATCTTATTAAATAAGTTAATTCAACTGTTTAATTTCAGCTGCTTTGTTTGTTTTTACATGTATTAAACCTGGAGAGGAGCTTTGGCAGCATTCAGAATGTAATCTTGGATGAGGACGTTTCAAATCATTTAGCTGAGAATGCAGTGAAAATAGGAAAATTGAGGGACTTGGAGGAGATTGAGCGAGCAAAGTAATCTGTAAAAGCCCTGGAGTGCTGGTGAGAGAAACAGCAGCGGAAAGACGCAGGAAGACCAATATAGACAGAAATTGGAGGATGTGTTTTCTGGTCAGGAACCCATTGCTAAAATTAGCAGGGATGTAAATTCCTCAGCATTGCCGGTTTTCGAATCCGCGCATGACACTGAGAGCTGCCAGGAGAACATAAAACAGAAACAAAAAAATTAAAATGGAAGGGCGGCGGTATAGGGAGAAGTCATACATGAACAGTGCCATGGTAATGTTTTCCTTCTTCTTTATTTCTTTCCAAATTGACCTTCGCCCTGAGAACAAAGACATCTAACAAGCCACAAGAAGGAGGGGAAAAGCTCTGAAAGCGAAAGCCGCGGCCCCCACACACAACAGTCCACAGGGGAGGCTCGGGCCCTGGACGCCAAGCCTTCAACACAATCACCACACATGCTATTGTGGCCTGCAGTAAAGCCCTGGTATGGCTCAAATCTTCAGCGAACCCCCTCAACCCCCACCCTCTCCGCCAGGCCTCACCCCCCCCCCCGCTCTTTCTCTGTCTCTCCATGCATCCCTGTCATTTACAGTCCTAATGACAAGACACAAACTTCCACACATTCAACCCCTGCAGAGTGCGGATAATCGCATTACAGCCGACGACAGGGACATAAACCAAACTCCTCCAAACTCAGTTTGGATGCACTCTGACGTGGATTTGCATATATCCAGACAGTACAGTCAGCAGCTAAACGGTGTGGCTCTGCTCCTCGTTTTCCATCGTGGATGGGAGGGGGAGAAAAAAATACACCACGCTGTGAAACACTAAGGGAAGGGATGGATGGAGATGGAAAATAGTAAAAGACTTTCTTAGTTTAGAGTTGCCACACAAAGCCAAGACTATTTATAGGCATCCCATTGGTTTATCAGAGGTAAGAACACACGGCCAACTGCAAGTCAAGGACAAAGACTTGTAAGGTGTCAGATCCAAGTTCCCATGCTCCGTCTGCGTTGGAGTTGATCTCGCTACTTCTCTGTTGACCCGCAGATTAATTCAACACCTAAATATTGACATTCCTCTTTCTAGTGTGTGGCTGTTATCTTAGGAATGCATTTAAGGCTTTGTCACTTGCATCAATCAACCAAAGTTGATAATTTTCAAAATGTGCGGCGCCAGGGACTTCCCTGCCACTGCAAGGTCAGAGTGAGTGAGATAAGGCAGAGTGGATCCGTCAAGGTGAAGCACACAGTGAGCATGGGGCATGTTTGGACTTGCTGAATTCTCTGGCATGAACATTTACAATTTATTACGTTTTATTTGCATTTTTGTCCTTAGCAGGTGTGATTCTTGCACTCTGAAAAATTCGCAACATTTGACACTGACACCTATATGCCCTCCTGATTTCTGACCTTTGACCTCTGGTTTAGTGTTACACGCAAATGTAAGTAATAAGAGCCTAGAACTTTTTTGTGGTTACGTTCAGGGATCTGGGTCGGACTGACGCCTGACACATCCCATCCTCCGGTGGAAATCCACTAGATTTAAAGGATAATTCCAGTTTATTACAACTTGGGTCTTGTTTGTGTAGTTTGGACTACCAAAGTGCTGCGAAAAAGGCCTGTTATTATTGCCAAAACTATGACAGCTGTGAGAATGTAAATAAAACTACAATATCCTTTATATATGCTTGGTTCAAAACGCTCCTCATGCAGCTGCATGTAACCTATTCGACCTACTGACCATAAAATAGTCTGAGGTGAAAAACATGAAAGTATTATATTAAAGACACACTATCTAGTGAGTTGTATAATACCATAAGGACTTCAGATAAATGTATCTCAATTTTTTTTTTTATTTCTCCTACTAAGAATTACAATGTAAAGGGCCATTCCACAGTATTTTTTTCTAAGCAGGAAGGCAGAATTTTAGTGTGATTCTGTTTAACAAATACAAACACAAGAGCTAAATTTGAGCTTTTCAAGAATCCTTTTGTGTTACAATTTAATATCTGGTTGATTTGATTAGAGAATATAAATCTTATAAAATGTTCTCAGTAGGGACTGACAGAGAAATGCTGATGTGTGTTTTGTACTGTATGTGTATGTATGTGTGTGTGTGTGTGTGTGGGGGGGGGGGACATCAGTTTCCTCCTGCAGGTAATGAAGCACTCAGATGTTTATTACAGGTTCCAACTCTGGAATTAAAGCAGCATTATAAGGATATCCAGGTGGAAGTATAAACATCCTGGCACCATGTAAAACAAATAAAGCATTCCGCTGTGTTTTGTGTCAATCATACAGCAGGCTTTGCCAAATTCAAGTTAAGACTTTATTGCTTCACAAATGCAAAGAAGGCAATCTCAGGTTTGAATAACTCAGAAATAAAAACATTACAGCTTTTTTTTTATTATTATTGAGAATGAGACAACAACTTTCATTATAATCCCAGCTCAGTGTTTATCAGCATAAATAAATAAAAGTAAAAAATAAATAGGCTATTAAATACAGTATAAAACAACAGGCAAAAAGGAAGAAGTTTGCTCTTTGATGAAGGAACTCTCAAAATGTTTGAAAAGGCAACAAAAGTAGAAGACATCACATTGGAAAGTGATGGGAACTTAGAAAAATAATCAGTTTGGTAATATGGAAAATAGTGAAATCATACAAACTGTACAAAGTGTAATTGCAACCAGTAAACCAGAGTAATAACAAAAAAATCCCTTTTCCAAAGATGGATCTATCAGCTACAATAGAATCATAGATACATTTGAAAATACAGTCAAAATTCAAGTAAAGGAAGGTGTACAGCAACACATTGATTTGCAGTCATCAATTAAGAGCACTGGAGAAACTGTCCGCTCTTCACTTCCCACTACACTGGAGAGCTGCTTCACTAGAAACAGACACAAGCAATCTCCCGCTAATGTACCACAAACAGGCACTTTAAAATGTCTTTAAATGTCCGGAACAAGTCGAGCACTAAATTGTAAACGTTTCATCCCGTTAACATGTTACTCAAACCAACAGAAATATGAATGAATGAATTTTATTGCTTCTACAAAACTAAATGAGACATTGAAATTGCAAACCAAACTATTATTATGTATGAAATCATCTCAACCACAACAAGACTCATCATCATTAAATCTTTTCTTCTTTTTTTTTTTGAGGGTATTTGCATTTTGGCAAACTTCACCCTCTCCCTCTTCATTATTGGCATGCTAAAAAACAGATGTTTTGCAGTGTAATATAACTTATTTCATTCACACAATTTCTCACTTCGATACCATTTCATTTTGTTGAAGGTTTTAGGTGTATCCTTTTCTTGCAATTCCGAGACAAACCAAGACAATGAGATTCTTGATCCAAGTGCTACATTATAAATTTTAAACTTTAATGTATTTGGTAATTGCCCAAACACAAAGAATAAAAAAGTGAATCTGTACACACAGAGTACCTCATATATATCCTCTCTTTTTTCATATAACATCACTTACATGATTATAGCTTAATTTCGGCACCGAGCCAGCAGAAGGCCAGAAACAACTCCAGGTTTATCCGTGTTTGTACACCTAAGCAACGCTTTAACTTTGGGCCAACTCAAGCTCATTTCAGCGCTTTCAGTGCGCCATCCTCCATGGTCTAACAGGATGTGGGCCAAAGGGCCAATTAAAAGGAGACGCTGTGACATCTGCACAAACCACAACCTTAGCCAGGGCTGGACTCACTGCTCCCTGTACTATCACACTTACTGTGCTTCCCTTGTATGTTTGACACTGGATAAAACAAGCACTGGGTGTAAAGTTGAAGCTGTTCCCAGAACTGGCTTGATTGTTGATTTTTATGAAGCAGGAATGCGAAATGAAGGAGAAAAAAAATAAATGCTTGAGCAATAAATTGTATCTGTACAGAAGACATGGATAATAAAAATAGATATCTAAATATACAGAGTCTACTTGATACATCTATTGTTGTATATTCGCTCAATTCCCGTGTGGATAAGATGAAGAAATCAAAAATGTACAGTAAGTCAGTCCAATTCAGTCGACTCCAAAGGATGGCACAGTTCTCTTGGTCCTGCCGATCCAAAGCCGTCCCTGCAGTTTCGCTCCAGCTAAGCTTAGAGTTCAAAGGACTGCCTGCTTCAGTGCCCAAATTTTAATTCCCTTCGTTGTCACGATCACACTGCAAACACGCTCAGGGTGCTGGTCTGGTCCTTTAAACCCAAGATACTATAGGCAATTCTTTTCAAATGGCCAGGAAGCCTCACCCCGATGTTCTTAATATCCCTGTAAAAGAAAGAGACATGACAGAATATAAACTGCACGTGGATTTACACTTTGGCCTTGTTCCAATACTTTTCTTGCACATCCTTCCTGCCTCTCACGCCTTGTAGTAATCACTCATCACTTATCCAATGCGATCAAATGCCAGCTAACTCCATTCATGTCTAACTTGATCGTTGAACCAGTACAGCAAGGTGGGGTGTGTTCCAAGTTAGTAATCTACAGAGCTTTCAATTTATCTTCAACATTAAAGGATATAACTGGGGGTTTCGCTGTTCATGAGCACATGATGCAAACCTGCAAAAGCCCTGCAAAGTCAAAGCCTTAATTACAGCTTTAATTACTTAACGAGGATTCTCCCTGTTGACCATGAATCACTTGTCTGGCAAGCAGAGGGTGGGTCGTAAATAACTGCTGGTTTTCAAAGAGTGCTACCAGATGCCCTGAGATGGAAACATGGGGCCATGAAATCACACCGTTCTGTATGACAAATACTTCAAAAGGGTTTGTCGTCTGCTTTACAGTCTGCACATCTTCCCAAATCACAAGCAAGACCAAATGAGATACGTACATCATGGCAGAGCAGGGGGGGGGGGGTTCCTTTTGGCTGGTCATGTGGTTAGGAAAAGTCCTGGCCCTCGTTATTGCCCCAAAACAACCTTATATGAAGTGTTTCACTAAGCCTTTTTTTCCAAAAGGTTGAGTCTATTTCATTAAATTGCCCCCTTAGCGCTCCTACACATCTGAGAAGGCCCATTTGCCTTAAACTACCCTGTGATAAGTTCAGGGGGTACATTCTGAGTGCACCTCTTCAATCTTTCTAGAAGTACAAACCGACTATGGGGCTTCAAATCTCATCCATCTATTTCAGTCCCTTAATCTCCTCTAGTTGCTCCTGCTCCACAGGCTATGCTCTCCCTCCCCTCCTTTAATGTTTAAGAAGCCACAAAAGGCCTTTGCCCTTAACAGGCAAAACTGGTGGTTTTTGGGGCTCTAGCAAAAGTGCTGCCCAAGGCAGCTAGTGTGTGTTTGGGGGGGGGGGGGGTGAAAGAATGGGGAGAGGAAAGAAGAATAAGGACTGCAGCGACCACAAGCCACCACCACCAGCCAACCACAAATGAGCCCACTCCCTCTCCTTCCCTCCATTACTTTTTCCATCTCAAATATTTCTCAAGTTGTAACTGAGGTCGGAGATTATATTGCGCACAAACTATTCTGCTGGCTGTTAAAAAGCATCGTTTTAAGGAAAACAAATATATAAACTACTGGAGTTCATAACAGACTTCTTCTTGGGCGGAAAAACATCCTGGTGCAATTTGTTGGTTTTAATTCATGGCACAATTTGACAACAAAACGTCCCTTGTCTTTTCCAAAAATATACTTAGCGAGCAAAATAAAAAGATCCAAACTTGTTATGTGGTGTCACCACATCTGAACTCGTGTCCCACTTACTCGTTCTTCATCTGCAGGACCTGGTCCATAGTGACGACCCCAGCGCAGGCGAAGTTCTCACTGTACTGACTCATCTTGATGGACTCCAGCCACTCAGACACCGACCTGAAGGGGGAACCGTCCGAGCCACTGGTGCTGGGCAGGCGGATGGATACGCTGCAAGCAAAGAAAAGTAGATCCAAATGATAACAATCAACAGGCTTTCCCACAACAAAGGCGGATGACTGAGGACTGTAATTACTGTGCAGGAAACCAGTTGGTGATAAAAACCAGTTGTAGCAGTCAGGCAGGGCGAGAGACGAATAAGATATGAGCACGACAGCCTTTTGTCCTTTCTCACCGTTTTTAGTTTTCATGCTCCCTCACAAAGGGGAAAATATGCATTCATGCACACAATCACATACAACAGAGCTTCGGTAATCCTCTGCCAGGAGTGTACACACATTTCTTTCATTAGCCTGGCATGCAAGGTGTCAGTATGTCCTTTTAATGGTTTAAGCAGAACATCTTAAAACCATTCTCCTTTCTTCCCCAAACTACCCTTTTCAACGTAATTAAATGGGGAGCTGCTGCCAGAGCTGTACTTAAGTGTTTTGAACCAGGTCCAGGTCTCAAGTCAGTCGAAACAAGTCCAAGGCCAGTTTCATGTGGATCAAGACAAGTCCAAGTCAAAATTCAAATCAGGGTAGACAAGTCCTTGATGCGGAAGAAACCAGATTAACATGTTGTCGCTGATTCCAGCCTGCATGTCATACCCCTCACTCTATCCCCTTGTTTCTTGTCTCTGTCTCAACTCTCAACTGTATCAAAAACACAAAAATAAAAAAACACGATGATTTAAGTATCACGTCTTGCAAAAATAAGTTTGAAGGCAAGCTCTGGATGCTGACCTATAAAATTACATTTTAGCTTTTGAAAATGTACCTCTCAGAGTTGTTTTTACATAGCGCAAACCAAGTCCCTTCAATGCACAGACCTAATAATTATATATTCAAGGTGTGTGGCTGCACAAGGTCTTAAGTAGGTCAGGTCTCACAGCAGTCAAGTCTTAAGTCTTCATTTTTGTGACTTGAAGTCCAGCTCTGGCTGCTGCAAAGCAGAATGTGGCCACTATTAAAAAATAAAGTTTTTTTCTTTTTGGGCTTACAGAGCTCTTTCTAAAGTTGAGAAAAGTTTCTCCTCTTAGAAGAGGCCGCATGACTTTGCGTGCTTATTATCAAGGTTTTATGCTACTTAAGTAGATAACATCAACCAGAAGGGAAACTGAAAGAGTGCAAAAGGAGTTAGCAGAAGCTAGACTCAAACTTGATTTATATTAGAAGTATTGCAAAAGTTGTGGTTACAGGATTGTTTCCAAGAACTGCTGATACTGCCAGCTACTGTAGATTCAGCACTGGAAAAATATGCATCTCAAGCCCTTAGTCTGATATGTATATAAATCTTACCGTGGGTCAAAGTCTGCGATGGTCTTTAGGGAGTCCGGGCTCCGCAGCAGCTTGTCCAGCAGGCTGACAATGTCTCCGAAGCGCGGCCTCTTGGATCGGTCCTGGAGCCAGCACTGCAGCATCAGCTGGTAGACGGCTGAGGGACAGTCCATCGGCGCCGGCAGCCTAAAAGCCTCGTTGATAGCCTTCATCACCTGCAACAAGTTTTTTAGGTGACTAATTTGATCCTCTCTTAATGATATGTGTCTTCAACCCTGTGTTGACACTTCTAAAAAATATCTTTTAACATAAGAATTTGAAGTTACCTCATGGTTACTCATGTCCCAGTAAGGCCGTTCGCCAAAAGCCATGACCTCCCACATGACAATGCCAAAACTCCACACGTCGCTAGCTGAGGTGAACTTCCTGTATGCTATTGCTTCTGGAGCCGTCCAGCGAATGGGGATCTTACCTCCCTGTTCAGGAAAAAAAAAAGCTTTAAATTAGAGACCGAGGAACAAACAAGGAACTCAAGGATCTAAAAACCAACGTTGTTGCCCCTAGACACCATGCTGCACCTTGCAATGACGTGTCTGAGGCGGATCTTTTTTGCTTAAAAATAACAGGACGTGCCATATCTACTTACACTTGTGGTGTATGTCCCCTCAGGATCATCCTCCAGCACCCGGGACAGGCCGAAGTCTGACACTTTACACTCCAGGGTGTTGTTGACAAGGACATTGCGGGCCGCTAGGTCACGGTGTACGTAACTCATGTCTGAGAGGTATTTCATGCCTGCAGCGATGCCACGTAGCATGCCCACCAGCTGGAAGGAGGCCAACTCGCCATCGTGGTCCTGATGGGAGAAAACAGGCACGAATCAATTTTAGTTTTGAGATCAAAACAAAAAGAAATGTAGACAGTCTAATAGTTAGACCAATTTTCGAGTTTGCAATTATTATCACTGTGGCAAGAGTTGTAGTAGAGAAGTTTTCATCTGCACAAAATGTTATGTAGTGGACTTACCCTAAGGTACCTGTCCAGTGCTCCATTCTCCATGTATTCAGTCACAATCATGGCATGTTTGACTGCAGAGACACAAAAAAGAACAAACTACATGCCTGAACTGGACCAAAACAGGCAAAAAAATAGTGAGAAAAGTAAAAAAAAACCAGACAAAACTCACAGAAGTCCTTACATTTGGTGACCACCCCCTCCAGACGAATGATGTTCTGGTGGGAGAACTGGCCCATGATGGAGGCCTCGCTGAGAAAGTCCTGCCTCTGTTTCTCTGTGTAGCCCGGCTTCAGCGTCTTGATAGCCACCGCCACCTCTTTCCTGTGCACCTTCAGAATACCACGGTACACCTCACCGAACTCCCCTGCAGGAAAACAGCATCAATGAGACAACTGGTTTAGAAACAGGATATCAGATGAATATAGGTTTGATACGTTTTTCTCAGGTTTCTAGCTGCAGGGGTTTGCTGTTCAACAGAGTGAAAAAAAGGAAGTCTCTGAGGCTGTTCTGCCTGAGGCACTCTCACAGAGGTGTGTTCTGGCTGGGTGTTGAGAGACAGCCTATGTTGTTTAATTGGTTGGACAGCCTGTGGTGTGGAAGCATGGGAATCAGCTGTCACATGAGAAGAAAGGGGGGGCCTCGGCTGTGGGAACCAGGAAGGGGGTGTGTGTTGAAAAAAGACTATTGGTTCAAAGGTTAAAGGTGGTCGCACTTGAATAAACGTATCATGTATGAAAGATCTGGGCAGGGCACGGGAAGGTGCTCTGATATCTTTCCATAATTCTATTTCTGCAACACTTTCTTTGTCAACTTCAGCCAAAACACATAGATCTCACAGCCAAGAGTTGCAACACAACAAAATGTCTCAACTTGTTTTGTGAGAATTCAGCTAGATAGATGTTAATCTCACTAAAGTAACCACTGTCAATCAGCCTGTTAAGCTGTGGAAAATGCACAATATAAACAGCGAATTTGGGGATTGGAAAAATCTTTCAACATCTCGGAGTTAAGCCTCACAGCAGATTGTCTCAGCAGAGATGTCACTCACCAGCTCCAATGACTTTCTGTTTGGTTATGTTGCTGGGGTGGATTTCAGTGGCAAACTTCAAGACGGCTGTGTTGGGGTCCTCGTATGTATGTGGATCCACGTAGGTCTTCAGAGGCTTCAATTGCTCTGTGAGATAAAGAATGGAAATTGTTCTATGTTAACAGATTTATCAAATAAATTGAATAAAGCGAGATAAAGAGAGATGAGAGAGGTTTTTTTGTCTACCTGAGCTGGAGAAGTAAGTGTCCTCTGGTCCTTGTCTGGTGTGAGAGTTTCTTTTCCTGAATAAAAACAAAACCCATCTGCAAATTAATATCGCACTTTCAAAGAACAAATGGACCTTTGTCTTTATATCATTTGCCTGCTTTAATATCAATAGCACATAGCAACCTTTGTAACAATTTTTCAAGAAGTTCTAACACTTTCAAAAGGATCGCGACACTGGTGCAATGTGTCCATTCATACAGAGGCGGCCTCTAGATAAAGGCTGGCGATAGACTGTGTTTGCCAAGCCGATTTAAAGACTTAAAGACAGACAAGCAGGCGGGAGGGAGGTGGACAGACGCGCTACAGACAGCTACAGTATAGGCCCAGGTCACCTTTACAAAGTGCCTGCGGTTGCGTACAGAAAGAACCAAGCACCTCTTATCACCAACAATGTACCACCCCGGACCAATTTCCTTTCAAAGGCCCCAACACTCACTAGAATATAACTATTGAGCAATGACAAGGCGCATTCAATGCAACCTCTTCCCTAGTGAGTGGTGGGACACAGATCTAGATAAAAAGAAAGAGAAAGTTGGCTAAAGGAAGAGAGAAAGAGAGAGGTGAGGAGAGAGTGAATGCAAAGGCCATTTGGAGGCCCCACAAAGGAAAGGCAGAAGAATGAGAGAGGAAGCCAGTGAAGGAGGCTGCATTCTGACTGATTAACAGGACAGAGAGACAGGGAGAGCAGCAGGGGGGGTTACTGACCTTCTGCGTAGGAACAGGACCACGACCACTATGAACAACATGGCCGCTCCTCCAACTGCCGCACTAAGGATGACTGCTGTGTTGTTCTGAGTAAGGCGTTCTGGAAAAGGCAAGTAAAGAAAAACACAAGATACACATCAGTGAAATCCCATCCTTGAGCAAAGCTCTCACTTTTTTCCGTGGTGGTTCTGCTCTGTACCTTCAAGCAAGGTCTCAAACTGTTCCTCTACGCTGGAGCCTCCAGGGGTGCCATCGTTGCTGAGGGCCTGCACCCTGAACAGATAGGCTGTGCCTGGGGCCAGATCGCTGATCTGTACAGAATTCTTCTCGAGTATGAGCACGATGTATGTAGTTACATCCAGGTTATCATCCTGGGAGACAGAAGACAGTGAGGGAGAAATTTAGTAAAAATTCATGATGATGGTCAGATCAGAAGCTTTTAAATAATGCCTGTCTGTGTTATTTAAATTGAATATCTTAGAAGTAGCTTAAACTTGTGCAGCAGTAAATGTAGAATAAAACATAAATGGAACTCATATAGCAGGAGAATAAACAACTGTAACGCACCTTCTTGCGGTAGGTGAGCTCATAGCGGATGGGCCGGGTTTGGACCCGTGGTCGGGGGGATACATCCCAGGAAAGGGACAGGCTTGTGGAGGTTCTCTCAACCAGTCGCATCGTGGTAATCTTGGGAGGATCTGAGGACAGAGGAGAGAATACTTCTGTATCTTTGGGATGTGAGAACCTCATTTCATCGCAATCCCGCACCACAAATTCACTGCCTCACGGATAGCATCTGTCATTACTACAGCACAAATAGCATCACTCCACTGCCACACATGAGCAGCACTCACCTGTGTGGTGCAGAGATGTAGTCAGAGCGCTGGTGGCTGGTTGTCTATGACTATCAAACAGTGAAACGCCGCTCTGTGCCTCCACGGTGAAGGTGTAGTTGAGGTGAGCGTCCAGCTCGCTCACGGAAACCCTGGTGTCCGTCAGGCCGGCGCTGGCCGGCTCGTAGCGGATTTTCTCTCCGCAAGGCTGGCACACAATGCCCTCGCAGCGCTGGCATTCAATGCTGTAGGTGATGTCGGATCGACCTCCGGTGTCTTCAGGCGGGCTCCAGGAGAGGAGGAGGTTTCCTGCGGTGGTGGTGGCCATGAGGTTTCGTGGGGCAGAGGGGAGGCCTGATGAACACAGATTAGAAAAGTACACGGGATGTTAGATAGAAACAGGAAAGAAGAGAACCACAGGAAGCAAAATCACATTAGGAAAGTCACGCGTGGGAATGACATTACTTGGTTGCTCATTGACAGCTAATATTTTCTACATTTTCGAGATCAAAGGGGCTCGTTACCTGAGCAGGGTCCAGTAGGGGGGTCAGTGGGGGCCCGGTAGAAGCCATCCATGCAGGGACAAAACAAAGCTCCATATTCCAGCCTCTGGGTGTTGACAGGACACGCCTCACACTTATCACCAGATGCTCCAGCTTTGAAAAAGCCAGGCTGACATTCTGAAAAACAAATTTGCATGAACAGGTGAACAAGGACAACAGTGACTTCAGGCGACATCCAATATGACACAGGGCATAGCCAGTTCCTCCAGATCAGTCAAGTCTCTTTGAAAGATCAGTAACGCTGTGAACTTTTCACCTCGTGTGTAGCACAACAAGGTTAAATGGACACGTTATTATGTCAAGGCTAAAGGTCAGATCTGGACAAGTGACAGAGATATGGGAGGGAAAAGAGAGGTAAGGCTCTGCACAGTGTTGACTCTACTCATTAAAACACTCTCCATTCCAGCTGAGACGCTGCTCACGAGCCCAACCCTGAAACAAAAACGCAGACACCCTGCTTAGCCGGCACTCCTACTCTTTACTGTTTCAACCACCAACCCCCCCTCTGATGCTGCTTTCTTACCGTCCCTCTCTTTCTCAACAAACACAACCAGTCATCCCGCATTCCTCGACAGTCAGTCAGTCAGAATTAAAGGCAACAAAAACTAAAGCGCCACGAAATAAAAGTGAAGCAGAGAAAAGCAGACCATCCCTTTGCATCCAACTGTCTATTACATTTTTTCTTTCAGAGACTCACATGTAGACTTTTAAAGCAGTATCCCCTAGATATGCTGACACCTAATTTCACACGTCCGACTCAGAATATAGAAATACAGGTAGAGGATCCAGCTGTGCGTAGCGGTGGTGAAATATGAACTTAATATGGTGTGAAATTTTGGAGAGAGCGCGCCATAAGGGAGAGTGAAAATGAGACATCCCCCCTTTAACTCTGCGAGAGCATTCCAACGGCTGCTGCTCATGTCCTCACACCATCACACATTCGTCCACACACACACACGTTCATATAAGAACTGCACACATGCACCCACACACATATGTATGCACAAAACACACATACATGTGTGCAAAGCACAACCGTGGACACATGGGTAAATCTGACATCAGAAGAGGGATTATGTCTGCTGCCTGTCACCTGTTCATGTCCTTCTGCCAAGTCAATTCAGTCACACACAGAAACACACACACACATACACTTATATAAACATACACATACGTTTCTTTCCTACCTTACAAATTGTTTGCCTGGAATGTTTAAATAGTGCATGACAGATGTCATAAGATGTTGACAATGCCATTGAGAGCCATCATGTAGGCCAAAGGACAGCAAAGAGAAAAGACAGAAAGAAGAGAATGGCAAGAGAGGGATCAGACAAGGTAGAAAGGGGACATGATAGCCAATTTGAAATGAGGCATGTGCGAAGCAATGAAACATTAAGTCAAAGGCAAACACACAGTTTCGATGTCAGATTCCAACAGAGGCGAGCTGGAAAGCCGAGCCAAGGACAAAGACAATATCAGATTCACTCAGAGATACTGTCTGTGTCTATGGCTGCCTCTCACTGCGGTTAACTTGAATGAAGTTCATTTGGAAGCCACAAGTGACCACACACAAGACGGAAAGCGCACAGCTCCCACTCCATTTAAGTCATATCAAGTGGATTTACTCGACTGACCATGAGTTTCTCTTCGACTCCATTCAGCTTTCTCTATCATTGCGGTTCACCGAGTTGCAGAAGAGCTGCTGTGAAGAGGTGTGTATTAACTGAAGAGCATGACAACAATGGTGGAAAGAAACATACTCAGCATGAGAAGAATTTGTAAGTTTGTCCAATAGGCTTGCATGTTACACAATCCTCCCCTCAAGACAGCATCTCCTCTCTGTCCTTGGCCAGCTGTTTCACTAACAGCCACTCATTAACGCGAATGAGGCAGAGGTTGGGCGAGGCAGAAGAGAGGTGCTATGAAGGGACAGAAGGTTGAAGAAAGAAACAGAGGAATACTGTATCCTGCTGAGGACTAAAGAAAAGAGGGGAGAAAGAAAAGACACTGGCCAGGGCGAACACTTCCATTGAGAAGCGGGAACAGCTGCTGCCTCAAACCCCAATTCATACCCCTACCTCTCCTCCTCGTAATCCCCAAATTCCTTCCTCCCCTCCTTTCTCTCCTCCCAGTCCTCACTAAAAAAGACTCCCAGCTAACCCATTAACATTGCTATTCACCACTGACCAGCAGGCAAAGAGAATGCCATGCCATTCAAGTGCTGAAAGAAAAAACATACACACACAAGCATTGCAGATGGGAATATCTGAAATGCCACATGGCAACTGAATAGAGGAGGACTAGCCTCTTTTTGGCGCAACAGTGCAGGCTGCAATGCATCGTGGTCAGGTCTGTGGAGATGATGGCCTTACACTGTGAGCCGCCTCTATAATCAAGATGCATTCCAGTGCACACCACCCAACAGGAGGCCTGTAGCAGAGCGCCTTCACTGCAGCTTCACTTTCAGTCCAGTTCTTCATCATAAAGGTGAATGAGTTTGTGTATCTGGAACATACTGTATGAGTCACAGTGACAGTAAATGAATGTAGATGACCCCCCGCTGAGGTATTTCACAAGATGATTCCTCGACAAAAGAGCAAAGTCCGGTGAAAGGAAACCTCTTGGTTCCATGGAGAAGGTGGAGGGGGGAACTTTGGATTGTTGCTGGACACAACAGGAAGCAGGAAGTGTGAGGCTGATGCAGCCTTCCTTCCTAAAGCAGCCAATCAAAGCATGGAAACAGAGGGGAGCGTGACCAAATGAAGAACCAGCGCTGAGACTACCGAAGTCCTGAGACAGAATAATAACCATAAAGGAAGCCAAAATGTGTTGACCCGACATGAACGTGGGCACTAAACACAAGGGGGGCTCCTGAGATGAACGCGTTTTCTCTCATAAACAAACGTCTCTCAGCCACTTCTGAGTTGAAACATCTGACCAACTTAGACCAGCCATTTTTTCCCTCCCTATTGCTACAGAGCAAGGAACTGTTTGTCATTTGAGAGGCCCTGTGTGCCTTGAGTGGCTCTGTGTTTGTTTATTGAGAGTGAGTGCAGGGGCCTGTTATATTCTGGGAGCCTCTGGAGTGGAAGCCCCCAATGGTTTGTCGGCAGAAGTTAAGATGGATGAGATGGCGACAGTGATGAATGCATGGTCGGATAGATGGATGAATGGGGTAACATGGTGGCTTGACAACAGAAATGGCCCTCAGGACTGGAGGAGTAAGTGGCAGGGGGGCCCCCACAATCGAGTCCGGTGCAGGGCTTTTTAAAAGGCAGAAAGGTCATGTCTGCCTCAGGGTAGATGTGAGTTAAACTGTGTATGGCTTACAGGGAGTCAGTGGCCAAGTAAAACAAACACATGCTCACAGTGAGGAAAAGGAGGAGGAGGAGGAGGGAGGCAAAGTTACAGCAGCAGACGCTGGTTTGTCTCATGAGGAAGGAGGTTAAATTCAGAAGTATGGCCAGTGAACAAAAAAAAAAAAAAAACATCTTGGAAAAATAAATCCATAAGAAATAAATACAATGTCTAGATCTTTATCAGGACAGATCCCCAGCCTCGCTTTGTCTGTACCCTCATCTACTTCACTCCTCCTCCCAACCCCCTTATTTTCATTCCCGAGTTGGTCAGACCCGTAATTGTAATAAGTCATGTCATTTTGTTTGTATGCAGGGTGACAACATGTCATTAGCATTTGGGGGGAGTTGGGTTATGCTGGAACAATGGGGGTCTGTGATGGGGGGAGGTGAGCCGGTAACATGAGCCAGAGGTCACCGAGGTAGAGGAGGGGAGGGGGGGGGCAGGGGGCAGTAAAGGTGTAGGGGCTGATGGAAGTGTGTGCGTGGGGGGGGGGGGACATTAGTCAAAAGGATTAGCTGACCAATGGTGCAGCTGTAAGGGCATTACATCTGTTTTACAATTGCACTCAGGCTTTCATCTGGGGTTGTTAACAAACACAATAAATTCCCTGATCCCCTTTCTCCTCTCGCTCCCTCTGTCCACTCAGGCTCTCCGACAGCAGGAGGGATACAGGGAGTGAAAAGTGGAGTCAAGGAGGCACAAAACATACTCAACATGGACAAAAATAAAGCAGATATTTTCAAGAAACCAATGCTGGCTGACATGAAAGCTTCCAGAGGCCTCTGTTGGACCACAGACACGGTCATTTGGCTCTGTTTCTCCACGTTGCGGGTCAAATCCAGACAGCCAGGTGGCAAACACAACACCATTTTACTACACTGCTCCGAGCCGACATGTCACACACTGGATGCCGACGGCTGTCTGCTTCCTGGTTAGAGGAAGTGGCCAAAATGGGACCAAATGCACCAATAAACAAAATGACTTATCAGGCAGGACAACAAAATGGAAAGTGGCTGAGCGAGGCCGCTCAGCGCAGGGCGACAATGGAAAGTCCTGAGCCAACGGGTCGGGGAGTCACCGAGGGATTAGGTGACCTCCGGTTTCCGCTGTGGGCTCGTCCTGTTAGCGGTGAAGGGTGGGTTGGTGGCTGGTGTGTTGTGTGTTGTGCTGGGGGGGGAATGACTGACTGACATGGGGGAAGGAAAGTGCTGACCTCACACCAACAGTACAATACAATGCGCTTCACATTGCTCCGGACTCCCCCAGCATAACACACACATACATACACACACCCACCCAGCCTCCAGGCTCAGGAATGTCACCAAGAGGAAATATGTCCCAACTTCCACCCCCACAACCGACACACACTAAAAAGCTAAGAATTGCTGAGGCTCACTTATTTGACTAATGGCAGCCATTAGGAAACAAAACTAGGAGATGGCATGTAAACACAATTTATTGATTATATAAATTATAAACTAATTTTGTGCTAAAATAAAATAAAAAAACAGAAAATTTAGCCACTATTTATCTTCTTTTCAAATGCTGTCTGCCATTGCATTTGTTTATCTGCCAGTCGTGCTATATGCAAGGAAACCATCTGTCTTCATTCTGTCTTCACTGTAAACGATCCAGCTAAAATAGAGTCAGTGCATTCAAAGTAGGGCTGGTTACTGAACTTTGGTTATTTTTTTGGCACCAGCTAGAGGCATGAAGGAGGAACACTACGTCGCACCCAAAGACAGGTCTCTGGGGTCGGTGTATGTTTTTATGCGCCTCGACGGTGTAAAAATGAAAAAATGAAGGGATCAAAAGTGTGTGCATTCAAGTCCGACTGTTACGGCTCCTTCAATATCTCCACCACCGGGTTCATCCAAGATTACTGAGGAGGACGGCGCTATGTCTAGTATTTTTGCATGTGACGTTAAATTAACGTTAATTAACTCAAAGATTTGTACTGGAATATGTTATGTATTTTGTTAAAATGGATTTTAGAAAAATTGGTATCAGAAAAATATCGTTCAGGAAGTGGTATCAAAGTCAAGGTATCGGCATCGTACCGGTAAGTTTTAAACAATACCCGGCCCTAATCCGAAGGTAAGGTATCTGATATAATAGTTGTTTTAGAGTGTCTTCTACACATTGTGACACATTAAAGGCTCAACGATCACATTGATCAGATTTTTAAACCCCAGCAGTAAGGTTTTGGTCTCCACATTAAAGAGTCATAGGGGCCACCAGATCTCCTCTTTGCTACATTTCCTGTCATCTTGTTCGCAGTAATTGCCAGTGTTCTGTTCACTCCAAACAAGACGGTGCATGACACCACTTGAAAGTGCCTTCAGAGTCGCCCCATTATCTAACCAACTCCCTTAAGTTCAGCCCGCTAGGCAGACGTTACCTTGGCGTAGGATCTGAGGAATCCACAAATTCAAAGTAATCACGGTGGCTTTCAAGAGCCAAGGAAGAATAAAGAGAGTTTATATGCAGACCGTGCATCTAAATGAGCAGCGTTGTCCGATAAGTCGGTGCCTTACGCCTTTTTTTTGTTGTGGCTACAGGGATCAAGAGCCAAAGGTATTTTGTAGAGCAGAAAACTTAAATGCGGGGATAATCCTGCAACAATGAGATGATTTTATTACGTGAAATCCATTGTTAGCCAACAGAATCAAAACCCTGAGATTCTGAGGTGTGGTGCTGTGTTCATGTCTCTTTGTATACTCCCCATCAGATAAGCTGAAATTGCAAAAGACTTTGGTCTAAAAAGGTTTGGGGTGATTATGACGAACCAGTTGGCTCCAGGTACGAGCAGATCTAAAGACTACTGGCCATGAAACACTTGATCTCTGGCTTCCTGTAGGATGTATTTCCAAGTGAACGATCAGCCTCCCCAAACCCTAAATCCATCATTAAATTCACAGACATAAACATAAACTGACAGCTAAAATTTACATTTAGCCTTCTCTAAATGTTGATGCCTCCAGCACTATGTGAACAGGGCTAGTTGTTTTTTCTCTCCCTCTCCACTAGAAGCTCTCCGATTGGTAGCATTGTTTAAATTTAGCCACTATTTATCTTTACGAGTCAGTCGTGGACAAATGTATTTACCAGTGAGAAAGAGAACAACCGTATACGGGGTAAATAGTCCCATCGGGGCCGTGTGAAACGGGATGTTTAAACTCTATTGGTGTCATATTCATGACCTGCACATCAGCCAAAAATAACAGTCACTCTGTGATTTCACGGACAACAAGAACACATGAAGGAAGGTTTGTTGATACTTGGGAGAGGCATATCTGGAGTAAATTGCATGAAGAACTGTAAAAAGGTGATAGGATCATCATGTGTTGAGATAAAAAACTATCAAATAAATACAAGACGAGATGCGGAAAATTGCGGCTGAAATAGAAAGACTCTTCAGGGACAGGCAGGATGTGGGGGGAGAGGCAGAGGACAGCAAAAGAGACTGCACAAAGGCAAAAAAGCATGCAGAACCAGTAGTTACTTCACTTAAAAAGCACAAACACACCCAAGTCAATTACTACCCATACAAATCTCTCACCACAGCGTACAGTCACACAACTAAAACTTAGTCACCAACTGTTTGTTACATCAGCTGAGGATGATTTTGGAGACACGGACAGAGAGGGAAGGAGGGGAGTGAGAAAATGGTTTACTGGAACCTCTTTGGCGAGAGGAATAATAACTTTACTGGAACTCAGTGGACAGTTGTTCCATCAAAACGCCAATTTTCACCAAGACACCAGAACTGCCCTTAGCAGTCCAAATTTTCCACTTTGTGTCTCCTTATTTAAATATGGCCTTCTGGAAACCATGATGTGGGATTAAGCCTTATTTTGTGAGGCTTTCGAGCGGCTGATGAGGTGTGGACCTGGACGGTTAAAGACCTTTGTGGGGTGACACATGGTATGCTGCTCTATTGTGCCGGGGAGGATTATGGGTAAGGAAGGGCGTGATAGTCAACAGAGGAAAACGGCGTCAGTGTCAACAGTGAGTCACAAGTGGAAACCCACAGCGCTGCTGTCAATTTAAAAGCCAACCACTTAATTGCAATAAAGTTAAGTTTTTTTTTTTCCAGAATTCAAAAATAAGAATGTTTATTTTCTCACTATAGAGATCGAAAGCACGACATCCTGATTTAAAGCAGGGGCCAAATTCATTACATAATCCACACACAGAAAGCTGTTGCCGCCATGTTTTTTACTATTGTTATTTACTGAATATATTTTTTTGTTAACAAATGTAAGTCTTGGAAAATTACCAAATACATTTATTCAGGTTCTCTGCTTAAGTGTAATTTTTAGGTACCATTTTATTCTGCTTTGTGCTCCTACTGTACTACATTTCAGTAAATATTGTACTAATGTATAGTTGTTATCCAGATTAAGTTAAGTTTTAATTAAGTTTTTCATACAAAATACCTACAACATTTATAAATATGATGCATTGGTATAGATTCAATTACCAGCATAGAAAATAATTTACACCTCAACCAGCTTCAACATTTAAATGTTGTTTATATGTTAATTCATCAGTAATAATAATCCAGGGAAATAATACATATAGTATAATACTCTGATAGGATCCATTCTGCATTATAGTCAGTAGTAGTTTTACGTTTTCTTTATTTTTTTATTTTTACCTTTGATACTTTTAGTAGTAATTAGTATTTTTACATGTTACCAAAGTAAAAGATTTGAATACTTTGTTGCATTTCACTGGAATTTAAAAAAAATATAATACAAAGTTTTAGTGCTGCATAAACTGGTGAAGCAGTAAGAGAAGGTAGGGGAGAAGAAAAGCAAATACACAACAAAAACGGTAAAAAAAAAAAAAAAAAAAAGAAAGATGAATGAATTTGACATTAACAGATACAGTCTTCATCGGGCCTTCATCAGTCTTGTGAGGATTATGGTAATGAACATAAATCCCGAGGGCAGCTTTCCCTGTGCTTACTTTATTTCTGATGCATTTTATAATTCACGCGTGTGTAGTTTAAGAGCCAAAATGATTCACTTTTATGGTCTTCGGTGATGCTTTCATAAATAACAAAAACACGTTTTGTGACTCGCTACTGCTGACTGATATGATTTACAACCAGTTCATAAGAGCTTTTACATTTGCTGCTCTAAACACTGTGGTAGGTTTCTGCAGCACAGGAAGCGACGTGTTTTATCTTTAGAGTTTGTTTGTCCAAAAGAAGGACTCTGTAGTTAACATGAGCAATGACGGCCACCAGCAGAAGAGCGCCACACGCCACCTACGGAAACCTCAACAGGGAGGGGAAGAAAAAGATCCTAGAAACACAGTTTGACGGACGAGTGATCCCTGAGCCAAAAACATCACCGCGGCAAGCGCTGATGAGGAGACGGAGACAAAAACCAGATAAAGTCACAGATCTCTATTTTAACAGGTCCCGTGGGGCCAAGGAGTCATAAAACTGAGTGAACACATTACTGAAACATGGAAACTTTCAACCTAAGTAAGAAAAAACACCACAATTGAAGTTTTGTGGTTTCTCCCCGAACAGCACGCAGTACAGGAAAGAAGTAGGGAGAATGATTAACTGTGTGTCTGTATGAAATTCCGCTTAAAGCCCTTCGAACCATCCGTCTTGGCCCCGCACTGCAACCCTGTGATTCATTTCCACCTTCATCTGCAACTGCCCTCATGCATCTTCCAACCTCTCATTTCACTTCATCTCGGTGGTTTTTTGGGGGGATTTCTTTGTTTGGTCATTTTAATGTGAGGGCTTGACCTGGAGTTGCCCCCCCACACCCCCCCCTTCTGGGAATTCCACAGGTCTGGAGTAATGTTGGGAGGCTCCTCCTCGGCAAACTGATCAGGAATGTACCAACCAACGGGGAAGAGGAGGTGGAGGTGGGCTCCTCCGGCCTCACGGGGAAACAGCGCTTCATTGTTCTCCTACCTTTGCATTCCATTCCTCACCTCTCTCTGTTTTAAAATCACACCCCTCCACTAAACACAACCTCTCCGTTGCTTTTGTATGAGTTTTCTTTCATTCCTTCCTGCCTCCCCTCCTCCTCTTCCTCCCTAATCATCTTACCTGGCACTTTCCCGCAGAATGATGTACTGACAGGAAACTTCATCGCTTTTATCTCTCTTTTGCCAACGGGAGGGAAAAACGAAATCTATTATAAGCAGGCTGCATGTGGATTTACTGTAGTACGTTGTAGTTTAACTGGAGTCCAAGGTGTGTGTTCCATAGTGTGATTAAGGGTATGCATACCTGTGAGTGCATGTGAGTGTCTCAGGTCATGCATGTGTGTGTACAAACGAGAGTTCCAGAAAAAGCGATGGAGGAGGAGGAGGAGGAGCAGGAGCACTTGGGCTGATGGGAGTCTTTAGGCGTTCGTCATGGAGCAGATCTCAACAGGCCCTTGCATGCCAGCCTGTGTTGTATGTTCACATACGCTGCTGGAGCCACACAATACACGCAAAGCTGAGGCTCAGTGAATTTCGCGTGGGGGAAGATAGACACGGAGACAGACTGGGGAACGTGTAGTTCACAAGAGGAGGGCCTATGTTTTCTGTGATGCTCAGGATGAACAAAGTCAGTGAGGCTCAGAAGCTTCCTCCTTCCTCCCCTCCCACCCTCCAACAGCCTTGAAGATGCTAATCCATCACAGTACAGTAGCCTCCTGGCTTCTTTGATCACTTTCAGTCACCCTGACAGTCCGTCCCACAACAATAAAAGTCTCCTTTGCAGGACTTAAAACACAGCTATGGCATAACTACAAAGTCAAAGGGCCGAGTTATGGTGGGAGTACGTAGCACACCCATATCAAGATAAAAGAACAGATGATAATGAGAGCGCAGGAAATCACCTGATGCAACAGGCTGTAAGTTATAAACTATGTGAAGTGTTGTGAAACGTGAAGTGTTTGAGCATGACTTTGACATTCATTATACTACTTATTAAATTTGTGGTTTCAAAGTGAGTCATGACTGGGACCAAAGGAAAACCCCTATAAAGAAGATGTACACAACTTTTCAGAATTAAATTGTAAAGTGTGAATTTAGGTTTTTGAAGCCTCTAAGTGCAACCTGAATGGGCACTCTCAGCGCCTTCAGGTTGAAAACTTCTCTCACTGCCCAACAACGACACAAGGGGCGCATCATTTTATAGCACAAGCTAATGATCAAGGCTCGATACAAACTTTTCCATAGAACCATGCATCTTAGAATCATAGCTGAAAAGAACATTACCTAATTTTTCAGGTATCGTTTCAAGGTCAGGGATGATGCCGCGACATGTACTAGTAGGCCTAAGCATTCCTTCCATTTCAGAGGAGCCCTGCTAGCCAGGGGGAGAATTCCACTGAACAATGATAATAATGCCTATGATAAATCTGCAGTCTGCCATACAGACTTGTTTTACAACCTATGGTGATTGGAATAAAGGTAAATGGTGAGTCATGCCAAATGGTCCCTTTAAAAACACACTCATGGGAACTGCATCCTTGGTTTACACCCAGACAAGGTGAAGTGCCTGGGACCAAGAAAAAAAAAAACATTACAAATACCCAAATATTCAATAGCAATGCCTTACCTTGACACGCGTCATCCAATTCTTCATAGCCTGGCTTGCACTGGCACTGTCCGACAGGTACCACCCACTCCCCATCCACAGTGCAGTAGATGCGAGGCAGCTCCTCGCTGACGGCGTTATCCACGCACACCCCGCTCACTTCCCTCAGTGCCTGGTTCTCACCTCCGGCCACGGTCTCCGGGAACGATGCAAGGCTCTTCACTGTGGCCGGGCAAGTCTTGTAGTAGACCCTGACGGAGAGAAGTGCGATGCAGGCTCCGATGTCTTGAAAAGCCAAGTAGAAGCCTTTTCGAGAAAGGTTCTCCACCACTCGTGTCTCAGTGTTGATGCGGAGATCATTCTTGCTGGTGATCTCGTCAGGCGCTATGGTGGCCACTTTCTTAAACTGGCCCTTGCGGAAGGTGGTGCCCACGTCTGCGTCTGACTCAGACGTGAAGAGGTTGAAGGTTTCCTTGCAGGTCAGCGAGGCGCCATCCAAAAAGTTGTTGCAGTCACGCACGATAAATTGGAGTTCAACGAAAACCCGCGACGCCGATGGACGCCGCTGGATGAAGGTGGTGCGCAGCCAGTTGTCCTGCTCACGTTCCTCAACATTGCAGACGGAGTAGGTGTAGAACTGAGAGCCGTTCAGGGTCCTCTGGATGACCTCCCACTGAAACAAAACCACACAAACCAAGAAGGTTAGAGGTACGAACACTGACCCCCGGGGAGCCCCTGAGCATACGGGGCTGAACCAAGGCTGTAAGGGAGGAAAAAATAAAAAGGCACCACGGCACTTCACATGAGGGTTCAACCACTATAATTTGGACCTGGAAACAAAAACAGTCTGTGTGTAGGAGGACCCATGGCTCTACACATTGCTGATGAATATTTTAACCATCCTTCACAGCAATAACACATTTCTGCAACATGCAGAACTCCACTTTGTGAGCCTTTACAGCATAACAACACAGCAAACCTCAAGGACTTTGTGTGAGAAAGCATATCTGACATTGCAAAGATACCAAATTATTTCCAATTCTGTCTTTCACACGCTGTTGCTACTGCTGGCATCTTCCCCAAACAGCATTGCAGCTCGCATACTAAATGCAACCGCAAATATTTTTGAAAAAATTGACAGCATGTTTAAACGTAACATTGGCTCTTGAGGAACAACTGGCCCCACGGGGGCAGAACCTGTGGTTTGCTCTCTGCATGTAGCCACTGTGCTATTAATTAAAGGAATGTGCTTTGTTGGCTGAGTGTGTGGCTCCCCATATAAACTTGATGTATAACAGCAGAACCGACACCTCTATTAAACAGCTGGTGAACATTTTTTATAAGGGGCCTTTAAAACTTAAAATAATAATTATCATAAGTGACGGTAGTTACATGACAATGTGTGCACAATAAAAAATGTTTCCAACAAACCTCAAAAAAATATAAGAACACCTGATGCTTATTAGTGCAAAAAGTGAAACTAAAGTGTCAGAGTGACTATTTGACTGGTGAAACCTCTCTTTTGGGCAAGCCACTGGGAACAGCACGTCTGCACATGCCTTTGAGTCATCAGCATATGAAATTAGGCTATTTACAGTGAATTTGCATGAGCCTGACTGGTCAATTACTTTAAAACCGCGATAAAAGTGAAGGCACACATGGCCTACTGCATACTGGCAAAGAGATAACCACCGCATTTGGGTGTCATTGGGTGTAGCCATTCTCCAGACGCATCTCTAAATGTAGACATTTTACTCGGGTTTAAGGAAAAGGTAACTGTGACTGATTCTGGCTCAATCTAAAACCCCTCCCCCTCTGAAAAGAGGTACCACATGCTGCAAACTTTAAAAGTTAATTGCTCTCCAACATACAATTCTGGAGCTGAAGCCTTGAAACCGCAAGAAGCCACAAGTATTCCCAGTTCAGAGCTAGCAGCTATTCTGTCTGCCTAAGCTTGGTGCAGCCCAGACATGCTCTGATAGGATCCTACAGCTCCTTCTCATATCCATACTCATGCAACCATTAGGCTCTAACTCCCACATTTTATAGAAACCTGACATGTATACACACTGGACGGCTAACCACACAAGTCAAATGGTCAAATAGTCTTCGCACCGGAGGCTCTCAGCTCAGCCGGGGCCCTCCCTGTGCATTTTCCCAGTGCAGATTTATCCTGAAGGCAAATTCCAAGTGGAAACGTGGGAGCTGGAGGAGAAGTGCAATACTCACCCCGGGTCTGTCTCCCTGATCTAAAGGCCAGGTCAGCCAGCCCAGTTCACCTCCTGTTGCCCTCATGTCCAAAAGCACCTCTGTGGAGACAGGAGAACACCATCAGAACATGAGAATAATAGAAAAGGCCCCTTTTTACTATTTAATTGGTGGAAATCATCTGACTTCTATTTCTTAAAGAAATAACACAAAAAACGCATATTTACAAATGAAAGGACATTTATAAATTATTTTTAAATTTGTTGTTTAATAACCCCAAATCTGACAGGATGTAATTTTCAAATCTAATTTACCAAAACTAACATCTTCATTAGTTGTAAGGAAGGTTGTTCAAACCTCTGGCTGTCTAAGCCTTATGCATTAGTTTTATTTAAGGGGCTGAACGTCAAAGTTAACTATAAAATAAAAACAATGCATGCACAATTACAAAGGCAAAAGAGATACTCACAAAAGAGAAAAAAAGTAAGATTACAATGTGATCTTAAAAAATACAGAAACGAATTACACTCTATCTCCAGAATTCACCTGCTGGTGTTAGAAAGTTTGGAGCAGCGCACATGCAGACTCTCAACTCCAGCGATTGTTAATAATTAAATCAACAAGAAACATTTGTAGGCAATAAAGCGTTTTCATAAAATAAGACTTTAGGCTGTCACAGTGTAGTAATACATGGTGTGTTTCCTAGTTTTAAAGTTCTTATAGGAGGTTCCCCGCATGGCACGCGTGCTTCACTCCAATAAGCTTTAAGAGGATTAAAGGTTAAGAACTTTCTGGGGAAATTATTTAAAAAGAGTCTCTCACCTTCTTTGGTCTGTAACGTAATTAGTATCCCATTAATGAGTACATATGAAAATAATAAAGGTCTGACTCCGGCAAAGAAATCCATTTGGCAAACTTTTCCTTCCTCTCGCTCTCTGGCTGCTGGGCTCGGCTGGGACTGAGCGCGTCTCTCTGCAGCTCATTCACAAACGGGACAGCGCGTCACCGACTCCGCCTGCCGGAATGTGAGAGAGTGTGTGTGTGTGTGTGTGAGTGTGTGTGTGTGTTCAGGGGCGGGGGTGGAGAGGGTGGGGGGGGGGTCATCGGTGGCGCTTGAGAAACTTTTGCAACTTTCAGGGACGGTCGGAAATGTGTCCATTTGCCGCACATCGGGAGCGCAAAGCGAACCGAATCCTAAAAGTTGAAGTTCCAGGTGAAGCCCGACGCGCGTCTACTGAGCAGATAAATAAGAACAAAATATAGCAACCATCTCTGTGTGTATTATCAACACCAAACTATACGAACCTGCTGCTGTCAGCGGAATTTCTAGGGACAAAGCAAAACAAGAACTGCTGTAAAAGTTGACCTGTAAATCATCAACAGGTTACAGTGATCGCTGCTTCTGTAACAATAATATTCTGGTCATTTTTTTGTCCTTTGCTCCTTATTGAGTTGATAGAAACAACTACTTACTATGTGGGTTCACTGAAATTAAGAATAAAAAGCAGTGGTGGAAGAGGTATTCAGATGTAGCAATAGTAGTAATACAATACAGTAAAAATAAACTCCATGACAAGTAAAAGTTCTGTATTCAAAATCTTACTCAAGTAAAAGAAGTATTGCCAGCAAAATGGAGGCTTACTTAAAGTATCAAAAGTAAAACATACTCATTATGCAGAAAATTCTGATTTTAACCACTTTATATGTTGATGGGTAGTTTCATTTGTAACAATGCATCATATTATATATGATGATCTTTGATATTTTGTGTGGTAAATCTTAATCTGAAAAATTACTAGCAGGTTTAGCTGTCATATAAATGTAGTATAGTAAAAAGTACAATATTTCCTTCAGAAATCTAGTGGAGTAGAACTATAAAGTGAATAAAAATAAAATGGAAATACTCAAGTTAAGTAAAAAGTACCATAAAACTGTTCTAGTTTAGTACAGTACTTGAGTAAATGTACCAAGTTACTTTCCTCCACTGATTAAAAGGTGCTGTACTTTGTCATTATTTATGTAATTGTTGTCTATTACTGGAAATGAAGACAAGGTATTTGAATTTGGGATCTTGAAACTTTGATCGGTATTTTTCGGCATCTTGTGACATTTTATAGAATAAACTATTCACTGTTTTATCCAAAAAGTAGCAACTCTTCAGCCACCCTCCTTAAATCCAAAAGAAGTCGAGTTTGCAGGGGGCACTTGAAGGCAGCCTAATGCTGGTTACAGATTTGCCAACCTGGCTATCAAGCAGCCTGCAGGGCAACAGAATCATTTGCATGGAGATATTGATTTAGAATTGTTTGTCACATTGAATGGGCCAGAGGAGGGAAAAGGAGCGGGAGCCGCTTTACTTGACGTCTCTTTGTTCTGAGCATCCCCACATACAGAGGTAGAATCGTTGTGACAGGCGGAGAGAGATGTATTCATATAAGCATAATAGCAACTCTGAATACCAGAATTCAAGAGTACAGCTGGCCTACTGATAGCCCGTCATAATTTATGGGAAATATCCCAAAAATGTTGCACCCTGCCAACCCTGTAGATAGACAGTAGTCAAGATATGAACAAAAAAAGCTTAATCTGGTCTTTCAGTCTCAGGAGGGCATGTGGGAGTGGGAGTGGGGGAGTCCAGTATGAATATGGGGAATTAAGAAAAGTCCTTTACCTAGCAACTGGTGCAAAGTGGAATTCAATGTCAAGCTTTATCTGACTTACATTCAGTGTGTGTTACCCAGTGTTACTATGGCAAAATGTTGAGCAACAACTATTTGAACGATAAGAAGGTGCTGTGCTTTATGGCTAGCTGTCCAACCCCCCCCCGCCTCTCCCATGCTGTATATTACTGAATGCAGCGCTGGAGACAGAGGGTCAAACCTGGTTCCTAAGAGTTTATTCCCAACGGTGTTTACCTTTGAGCACCAGCCTTGTCCCCCACAATAGATGATTACAATACAGTGTGTCATTGATTGGACATGGCTCTCCCATTCAAACACACACATGCATTGTCGCTCACACACCTGTAACGCTGACACTGCGGGAAAAGAGGTGGGCTTCTGCTGACCGGGGCTGTGTCCCAGATCCCCTGCACCCTCCCTTCATCTCCCCCTCCCTATGCCTTCGGGGGGCTCCAGTTTCACAAAGGCCCCCGCAAACCGCAGAAGAACCCCATGGCCCTCTGTGAGCTTTTGAACCCCTAAAATCCACTCTCGCCACAGCCGCCCTCACATTCACTTCGCTCTCTTGTTTCTCACTCCTCGTCTTTAGTTAGGAACAAGAGTGGGATGGGAGGTCTACCCAGTTATGGGTTCAGGTAATGATGTGATTTTTGATGTCGTCCCTTTTTCATTTGGACATGAAACAATAAGACGTGCCTGAGGGGCCTCATGTGCATTATCCAACCTGGTATGCCTGTTGAATATGCATTGTTCTTTGTAGTGCAGCACTAAAAGCTAATGCAGGATGTAAACTGAGAACTAAAGTGGACTGGGGCGTGTGGTTGAGGGCTCGGAGGTGGGAGGGGTGGTGGTGGTTAGACCGTGGTTATGTGTGTGTGTTGGGGGGAGGGTTGGGTGCAGGGAGGGCTGTCAAGCACAGGTGTAAGGCAACTACAGCAGCAGTGGCGGATGGGCAAACAGCAGGGCCATTGTTCCCACGTACTCACAAACATAGTGCAACAAGTGTGGTCCAGGCCAGCATATGTGAGAACAGGATATTGTCTCATCTGTTAGTCTGATTAGCTATATAGCCTGGCGACCCCCCCCCCCCCCCACACACACACAAACACACACACACACACACACACACACAAAAAAAAAAAAAAACAACACCTGATCCTGCCGATCCAGCTATGTTCAGGACCTGGCATGAGAAAGTAGTTCCATCTGCCTTGTCAGATTTACTGCTACCTGATAAGGGCGATGGTGAGGGGGAATTAAGAAGCAGGTTCACGGTGCACCGGGCTGTTTGTTCAGATGAATTGCAAATTACCTGCGGAAGCTACGTTCAGCATGGACAGTTTATGGACACTTTAAGGAAAGATAACAATCCCTGTGAATTTTCATTTGCCTTGAACGACCCTAATCCTTAACAGCCTGAAACCACACAGTGGTAATACTTTTCATCAGTCACTGTAGAAGCCACACACACACACGGCTGCTGGATTTTCACGAATCAACATACAAGGCACACATCTGTAAGTTGTATATATTATGCATACAAATGTGTGTATGCGGTAATGAGCAAATGTTGGTGGTTATGTGGCCCTGGTGTGTGTATTGAGGTGAGAGGGTGGGGAGCTCGGGGGCATGTGTGACCTACGTGTTGAGTTGTAATGTAAACCAACCATATGTGGTTGGCTTCAGTGTGGTCATTTGTATTTCAAACAGTTAAAGAGGCCGGCGCTGAAGGGAAACATTCAGTGACAGCTGATGCTGAAATAATGTCCCGTAGTACTCAAAGTCGAGCCAGCAAGGCCTTTCATGGTCAACTTTAACACTTGAAAAGTTTCCATTAAAGATACTATTTTGTGGAACCCTCTTCAATTGTTAAAAGAGAGAACATTTACATGTTAGTGTATCTTTTCTTTTACAAGCTATATTGTCGGACACACACACAAAAAAAAAACATTCACCAAAATCAGATTAAAGTGGTACTCCAGTGATTTAGTATTGGGCAGGTGATTAAAACTTCACTGGTACCCATCCACCAAGCATCAGTGATATCGGTAAGATGAGGTGTCTGTGCAGACCCCAAAGGATATTTAAAGACCCTAACCACCCTGGCAACTGCCTGTTCACCCTGCTGCTGTCTGTGAAGTCATACAGAAGTATCCGCTGTCCTACCACCAGACTACAGAGCTTATTTCATCAGGTTGTAAGACTCCTCCACTTATCCTCCACACTCCACATTAAATAATTAATAATTATTATTTTCCTGAAATAACTAAATGGGACTACATCTGCATCTTGTTGTAGTTGATGAAAAGAACTACAGAATTCCCTAAATAATGGTGGCAAAATGGCTGTAAAATCCAATATTGATGCTAATAGAGTCGATTCAGCTAATAAAAAAGAAGCTGTACACTATTTGTTTTTGTCTGTTTGCTTGTTACTGTACAACTACTAATATGTAACACAATAAAAAATAACTAATTTAGGCTTCATTCTATTTGTATGGTGTGACTTCTTAGGTTAGCAACAGAGTTAACCATCCTGGAAGAACACAGGAATGTTCCCAAGTCGAACCTTTGCCCAGTCTTACGATTCTGCCAGCATGAAATAAAAAAATATGATGTTTGTAACTTCCTTAACTGACATAAGACATATTGTTTTTACAGTAGGCTACTCCTCAGACTTAATTTCTAAGCTACTACTTAAAACAAAAATTCTGCAACTGGAAATAATTGTGAAAGGATCCGTTGTCACTGGGATATCACTGACTGGAAATGAGTGAGAGCATTTCTTTTTTTTTAAACCCACTGTAGTTGAGTTTCTGTAGTGCACCTGATAGCAACTACTTATTGAATGTAATGATTAATGTTTTATCTGACTGAAAGTAACACAGAACTGTCTTGAACATGTCTTAGCAAGTGACATTATGTTAGGCATGTTTACCAAATGCTTTTTCAAGTAAATTTGCTAACTAAATACAGTTTCTTCTGGGTTTTTAGGACTTGACACCAGAATTGTTCATCCTGAAATCTACACTGTTGTTGTATTTGAGAGATTGACCTTCTGCACATAAACAAACTAAAATCCATCCATTATCTCAGAAGGAAATTGAATAGCTTTATCAGGGTGTCTATAATTCATAATTCACATGGGGCCTCCCTATGTCCACATTTATTCAAAATTAAAAACGTCTCCATTAACAGCAGCCTGTCCCTGATTTACAAGCTTACCTTACCTTGCAATAGAATTATGACCCAACCTTGCAAATATTTCACAAAACCTCCTCATCCTCCTCTTTCTTCTCTCCCCCCTCTCCTCCCCATTAGTGCCAACTGTCCGTGGAAAGTACTGCTCTACCCTGCAGGGGAAAAGGCAGAATAGATGCACCGTACCATTAATTCAACTCCTTTATCACAACATTATCTCAGCATTCCGATGCCCTGAGCTGGAACGTGCTCATATTCTCAGACGACGCCTCCCGTGTTTTTTTTTTTATTAGAGACACGGGTCGAACTGGAGTGGCAGATGTTCCCATTTGCTCACCCAAGTAGAATGACCTGCTCCTTCAGGCGCCTCCTTCCTCTCCTCCTTCCATATCGAGTGACTGCCAGCCTAAAGGCCATTGTGGACGTTTAAGGAAGCGCAGAGGAAAGAGCAAAAGGAGACAGAGCTTAGAATAAAGTCGAGATGGATTCCTGGAGGGGCTGAGGAGGAGGGACGTCCTCTGGGCTCTGACTGGGGGCGCCGGGGCTGCTGAGAGCCTCTATTGTAAGCCACCTGTTGATTCAGTTCCAGATGACCCTACTGGGCTCACTGGTATCAGATGGGATGGAGAGGAAATGGAGAGGTTTGTTTGGATGAGGAGTGTGTGAAAATGAGCTTTTATGTTCAAGTGGTTATCTGTGCATGCCTTAATGTTTTTGAGTCTGAGGCCTCTATTCCCTTCTGTCACAATTACAGCCAAAAATTAAATAGACCAAATGGAAGAATGAAGTGTAAAATTAAGCAAAACACAGCATGCTAATATGCTCACAATGACAATGTTAACATGCTGATGTTTGGCAGGTGTAATGTTTCACCATGTTCACCATCTGAGTTGAGTGTTTTAGCATGCTAAATGTGCTAATTTGCCCTAAACACAAAGTAAAACTAAAAATACATCTCTAAAATACAAATGAAATTAAGGATTAAAGCCTATTAAAGATGTGAATCTTGTTATGTATATTATTTATGGTTCTATTTTATTTACAGTGCACAAAAGAAACGCAGCAAGAAAAATGCATACAATCCTAATTACATTATTATTTTATTATTTTATATTATGTAAGTATGTATGTATTCATTGTAAGTGTAACAATAAATTTATATTTAATATATTATTAGATTGTAGATTTTCATTGATTAGATGGTTTATAAAAGTCCTCATTTAAATGGAGTTTCATTTTTCACATCTATTTTTAGTATGTCATTCAATAGATCATAAAGCTTCATCTATTTCCCACAACATTTCGTTTCAGTTCTTCCTCTTTTGTGATATTTCACAGGTTTCTATTTTAGGCCCCATTTTAATTTCCTTCAAACATGCTCCTCCTTGGCCACTCATCCATACTGTAATTTTCTGTCGCTTATCCGAGTCCGGTTTGCAGTGTCAGAAGGTGGCCATGTCCTCCAGCTCCACCTATAAGGGATCCCGCGGTGTCCCCAGGTCAGATGGAACACCTCTCCCAGTTTGATGAGTCCAAGGGGCACGTTGATCAGATGCTGAAACCACCTCAAATGGTTTCTATTGATACAAAAGAGTTCTGCTCCAAGCTCCCACCAGATCCCGTAGGTCCTTGCCGGACACCGTGCGAAGGTAACTAACTGGCTGCTTGAAACCATGATATCGTTTTCTGGGCATTAAATCAACTGGTAATTTCAGAACTTTTGCGCTCCATCTCACCATTCCCTGGTCATCTACAAAACAACACATCCACACAGCTAGCCTCAAACACTCATGCAGACTTCCAATTAAAGCCCAGAAAACCCCAGTGTATTGACTCTCTGCGTGAGCGTATTCTCAGCTGGATAATGACCTTCATAATGACAGCTCAATCACTAAATCTAAAATTGCTCTCCTCAGTCCAGCTGACTAAGTATAATCTGCAGTCGACTTGAGGAACTTGCCTAAAAAGGAAGAAAGCTGTGGTAGGTAAGTTTAAAGATCAACAGTAAGATAAACACTTTTAGTTTCTGTTCCCCTCCCCCCACCCCCCCACCCTGCCAGTAGCAATTAGCAACAGGTGACTGACAGCTCAGAACACAGTGCTCATGCTTCACTGTCGATCCTACTTGATCGGATGCCCAAACTACAAAACTTCCTCTAATAGCACACAGAGGTCTGTCAACTCTGCCAAGATTCTGACACATGAAACAACTTATGTTCACACAACATGGGAATCAGTTCTGCTGAGCTCACACAAAATATCAACTTGTGAAACTGTAACTCTTCAGCCAAAATTCTCTGCTCTATGGTTATCTAAACAGTTGGGCAGCCATGAATCAAAAAAAAAAAAAAAAAATGAAACCAATGCAGTCTTCAGTTGCTGTGCGGATAATGATTCATGCATCATTTCCGTTCTTTGCGAAGTCGTGTCTAATCCTCCTGCCATGGCTGCAGTTTAGCTTTACTGCTGCTAATAGCTTCAAGTCTAACCAGACTACAGCGGTGCTCGCGCTTGTATTATTGGTCACACTCTCTTTATTATTACATCCCCATTATCTCACAGTTGTAGCTGTCATCACGGCTTGGTCCTGGATATGTGAGAGCTTTTTCGAGTGGCACCCACCCACAGTAGGCAGTGATGTCATACCAGCAGCACCTGTCCTGGTGGTTGGAGCCCACCTCCCCACAGTGGTTTGTGGTTTGCTGAGGTAGGCATGTCAGGCATCTCAAACTCTGACTCCAAGAAACGAAGGGCTGTTATGCCAGTGAAAGTGTTGGGACAGCTGTGTGTGTGTGTCCTTCATGCTGATCTTGAAGTAAGCTGGATGTGTATTGGAGACTTAAGCTCCTCCATGTCTTAGAGATTATTTTAAAATCTAGTGATTGTTATTGGAAATGAAGATAGAGATGCTCATAGTTAAATGGAAGATACAATACCAGCAGTGGAACAAAATACTGTGTTTATAATATAAATATATGTAGGATTAGCCAGTCGGTATTCTCCAACCAAACATTAAGATTAGTCAAGTATTGTACTGTGTGCACTGAGTATTTCCATTCCCTTTACACATCTTCTCGACTAAATTGATGAATTTAGGGTCATGTTTTTTTGCTAAAGAACAACTTCCTGCCACAGCTGTTTTTAGCAAAAAAGCTCAGATAAACCTAGTTCTGTTGTCATCTCACTTGAATGTTTATTTGCTGATTTTTCTTGTATTTGTCTTTTCTAGTGTTTATTATCATTAAAAACAATAATGGGAAGTAATTCCATTTTATGTCAGCAATATTGCTTGATAGAATTCAGGCATAAATTGATCAATTAGTTCATTTAATTTTGTGACAGGCAGCCGCACCTGTTGCATCATGAATATCATCACTATATATTTTTTTAAAAGGATTCTTTGACAAACCAATTTGGTTTATCATCCTGCTATGTCAGCAAAACAATATGACGGTTGAAAAATTGTATAGTTAAGAAACGTACATTAGTCATCAGTGTACCTACGCAGAAGGCACACAGTCATCACTCATGGCAAAACCAGTCTTTACATCCTGTTGGTTGGTTGGCATTTGAACTTTATTTTGTCTGAATCCTGTCCAAATGTTCCTGCAACGACAGCTCAATACAGACAAATTACTACAGAAATATATACAAAGTATTATAGGGAACCATCAGGAAAACTTTCACTGCTCACTATAATTAAAACAAAAGTATGAATTTGTTTAAAAGTGGTGAGGGTGGCCTACGATGGGCCATGGGCAAGCATTGCACCCCAATGCTCCAGCGACAGGCCTGGATAAACCCACTGTACGTCAGTGCAGTACAGCCCCAAACGACTGACAGACAAAGTAAGCAACTAGCTGGTGAACATAGTGGAGCATTGAGCAGCTAAAAAGCCAGACATTTCACTTAGGACTTAATAGAGACCAAAACCATACTAACAGGAGAGTGAAAATCAAGTTAAAATTAAATTTGTCAAGTGGCCAGGAACTAGACATCCAAATGAACGCTAATGTTGCTCTGTGTCTTCTGGATGTGTAAATAGGCAACTGTTTCCTAACGTGTTCCCCATACCAACTTTGTAAGGTCATGATATGTCAATGTTGTGTTTACTTCTTGTTGTACTGCCCCCAAGGCTGAGAAAACACTTCTTAATGTGCTACATAGTATTCCGTCACTGATGACTGGTTTAAATACATTTGCCAGATTACATAATTAATGGGGAATGGACCTGGGGTGTTGATTTCACACATGTGTGTTTTGATAGTAGTAGCAGAGGCAGCAGGAGCAGTTGTATAGTTGCAGAACTAGCAGTAGTAGAAGTAGTTGTGGTAGTGGTTGTAATAGTATCCTCGGTTCCAGTGGAGAGCTTTTTTGTCCTATTGTGTAAGTGCTGTTTCTGTTGTCCACTTTGCAAATACAAAATTCCTGTGGCAAACATGAAATACTTTTGATGTTTTTAAGTTTTATATTTGTCATGAATAATATAAAACAATAAAAAAAAAAATTGGGGAATACCAGGACAAAATATTTGAGGGTAATAGTACCCACATCTGAATCCAAACAAGCTGCTACCCCTGGGTGTGCCAATAAGAATGCCAAAATTGTTCAAATAAAAGAAAAAAAATGTTGCAATTGCAAATCAGATGATATTGCAAGGCGAGGCATGTGTGTATGTGGGCAGATCTGATGAGCCAGTATGACTTTGCTTTCTTGCTTACACAGGAACTTAGGTGGTGCCATGCAACTGCTGTCTTTGCCAGAGGGGTATAAAACTTTTAACCTTTTGCCACCATAAACACACGTCCACTTTCACTTGCAGCACTGTCAGAAGAGGCTGTGGCATTGCAGTGTTTAGACAGCCTGCCTGCAGCTGTTACACCCATAGATTGTGTGTAAATGCAGAGCGTGTGCGCACGCGTGCATGTGTATGTGTGCGTGTGTGAGCGCGTACCAAAGGCCTACAGACGGGTGCATTCATTTACTTTCTTGTTTTCTTTGCCATATTGGAGAGTCACTGGACACGAGCGCTGAGGGAGCTGCTGATGCTGGCGATAGTGGTGAAGTTTGGTTCAGCAGAGCGATGCGTATCACAGCTGTTTGTGGAATGGCAGCTTATTCCAATGCCTGTCTGTCAGGACTGCTTCGCCGAGAGCATGTTCTTGCATGTTGATTTCTTTCAACAAACACCAAATACCTGCAAGTCTTACTCTGCACCTGTGAGGCCGATCAGGTCGGCCTGCGAGCATGTGGGTGCCAGACAGGAATAAAAGAGAAAATAAGCTTTGTAATGACTGTGAATGTTTGAGGCGCATATTTCTGTTCCCTGCAACTGCAGCCCACACATGTACATGAAGGGATTTGTCCAGCTCAGCTCACCAAGCGAGCCTGTAACAGAGTTTAGAGACATTTTCGATTACCTGCGTAACCTGATTTCTCTAAGTAACCTGGTTTCTTGAGTACCATCACACTGATGTTTAGCAGGTAATGTTTACCATATTCACCATCTTAGTTTAGTTTGATGGCGCTAAATGAAAAGTCACGGGATCACCTACTGTATGTTATTATAAGTAATCCATAAGAAACATAAGGACATTAAAAGGTCCGTAATACAATTCATAGCAGTCCATCCAATAGTTGTTGAGATGTTTCACTCTGAACCAAAAATGTCAACATGCTGGTGGCACATGATGAAAAGTTCCTCTGGGAACCTTGAACATCTGCACATCATATCACAGCAATCCACCCAACATCTGTCCAGACATTTCGATCAAAAATCATTGGGATTCATCCTCTGGCGATCACGATTGTTTGTATAAATGCTGCTAGCGTGTCTAAAAACATGAGTATAGGATCATTAATGTCCCTCAAAGGTTTATCTGGTAACGTTTTAAAGGTTGAGTTCACTCGTATCACAAAAAAAGCATATCTTATCACATACTTTTACAGGGTGTAGCAATGTAGATAGTTTCGGTTTCCAGATATCCATCTCTGAGATTTCTGCAACCGGCAAAATACAATGGAGCTAAATGGAATTGCATTTGTGATGATCAAAGTACTGAAGAGTGACCTATCATAAAATCAGCAGCAACATGTTTTTCACCGAAACTGGGTAGTCAAGATCTGAGAAATTCTTCTAACAAATGAGAAATTGGTCACTGCTCAGAAATACACATTCTTTGGGTAGAAAAGCAAAAATAAATGAAATGAGACTACTTTAGCCAACCTTTTCTAAGAATGCAAAATGGCCAAATATCACTATTGTCAGAGGCACAGTGTTCCAGTTTACACAACTTAAAAGGCTCCAGTCTCTCACCAAGACATAAATCTGTGTGAAACTAGACTTTGGTAATTGCCTAAATCTCTGGTGGGACCACGGCTTTCAATAAATCATAACATGGTTGAGGTTTGAGGGCAGCAGTGATATTCTTGTAAACAGCTTATAGGTTGTTAGTGCCCTGGATGCTTAGCAGAGGAGATTCAAAAAAAAAAAAAAAAAAGAAACCCAGCAATGCAGAGGCTGAACAATTAGCTGTCCGACAAACACAAACAGACGCACGATGGAAAAAAACACTGCTGAGGAATCCTGACTGTCCTCGTTAAATGCTTTCCTTTGTGTTTTATCTCTTCCTTAATTCTACTTTTGCATTTTCCAGTCTTAAAAAAATTCCAACCCCATAATTTTCCCTGCGAGTGTGCTCAGTGCTGGGCAGGCAGAGCACGCTTAACAATCAACACATCCTGACTAGCATAATAGCTCTTTGTAACCCTTCACCCCACCCCACCCCCCAACGCTGGAAACCTATTTCAGAATGAGTCAGGCACATACACACTGTTTTCCAACCTACACCCTCCTCAAGTGACCTGGGTCCAGTTTTGCCGCCCGAGCACCCGAGGCAGCATCTCAAATCTCTCACACTTATTCACACTGGCTGACAGATTGGGTTGTGGGGGCGGAGAGTGGTTAAATCCAGAATAGATGGAGGGTGAAAAAAGAAAGAAGACAACACACAAGCCTGTCTTTTATTTTTGCTGAAAAGTGAAAGAACCGCAAATCAACTTCACATCTCCCTGGAGCCAGATCACGACCCAAACCCTGCCACTCTGGGAAAGAAGGAATGGAACAAGACACACACAGTTCCACTGTAGTATACGAACCATAGCACTATATTTAACTACTGCTCATTTGAATGCCATAGTAAAAGATGCTGACTTAACATATTTTATGCCTACTGTACATGTCTACTTGTTTTACTTTAAGATGCATTTGTCCGGCATTTGAATATAAAAAGAACAGTCTGCACAGATGCATTAGGGTAAAAGCCTGTTAAGGATCATTCTGGTTTATTGCAACTTTTTGCCATCATTCCCATCGGTAATAATAACTGAAATTAAAGGTGCCCTGTGGAGTCTTTGACCACTAGTAGCACTCTGGAGCAAGTACGTCCCATTTGTAATTTTGCATCAATAAAGAACTAATGACTTTCAAGTGCCTCAGCATTTAATTAGGATCTTATTTACATGCAGTCACATTTACATGTTTGTTTTGTGCTGTCTAACAGCAACACAAGTGTTTTCAGAATCAGAATCAGAGCTTTTCTTGGAATATTGGTGCATTTTTTTAGAAAATAGACATAAAAAGTATAAAATACAGAAATATATAGAAATAGAAATATAAGCAAGATAAGCAAGTACTGCAAGTCAAGAAGTAAGTGTAAAATAGGAAATGTAAAATAAAATATGAACAAATAATTATAAATAGAACATAAAAGTAAAATATGAATTTAAAACAGCTGTACAGATTTGACCAGATGTGCAAAAGTTTCAGTATGAAGTGTAGGAATACTGCAATGTGCAAGATATACTTATCAAAAGATTCATTAACATTTGTGCTCAGTGGGGGTCCTGGGCCTTATGAAATAAGTGAGAAATAGAATATGAAAGCTCACGCATTACATCGCCATTATCAGATTGCATCTAGGATTGCAGCCATGACATCAGCTGACGTTGTTGTGTTTATGAGGTCTGAGTCACCAGGGTGAGGCCTTATAGTTTGTGGCATTGCCCATCCACACCTAATGTGTACTGTGACCCTACCAGTCACTTGATCTATTTCTAACTGTTTTCCATTGTATAGTGGAGCATAACTTCCTTGCATTACATTCAGCTGTGTTTTCCTGACACTGACCTTTCATATTCAGCCTGAGGAAAGCATTCTCACTTTACCTGGACAGGTATTATAAGTCAGCTGTGTGTCATATTGTTTGCATGACAACTTATTTACAGGGTTACAAGGTGGATGAATGTTGAAGTCCATTAAGGGGTGGGGATTTTTCCGAGAGCGCTTTGTAAACATTTTCTAAATTATTTGATAGAGCCTGTGTGTATTTATCTACATGAACTTTGCCTCTTGTTCTTCCTGGTTGTAATGCTCTGGTAGGCCTACTAAAACACTAAAACAGCGTTATCTAACTCATTCCATTCCTTCACTACAGTTTATGTTCATATTAAATCTCTCGGATGAAAGCATTTACACTCAGGCTCCAGTCAATGTTTATCTACCAAACTTACTTTGATCATTTATTTTATCATTAGCAAACAGGGATGTAAGCACAATAAACAAATATCATATTCTGTATTACAGTACTTTATTGCACTTACACGGAAATCAGCCACGTCCGACCTAAAGAAGCTATTGGAGTGGAACAGCAGCTTGCATGGATGGGAATGAGAAAATGTTATGTATTTTCTCATCAGTAATTGCAAAATGATAAAATAAAATAAACTGAAATCTATTCATTATTGTTATGGATGACAAAGAAATGACTTTGGCTTTGAGGTTTTATGAAAGGTAAAAGAGATAGAACACATTTTAAAGAGGGTTTTCTTTTTTTTTAATAAATCGTATGAAACAAAAATTCAACAAAAACACTAAAAATCCACCAACTATGTAGAAAGCCTGATTTATGTTCCCAACAGCTAACAACTGCAATTAACAGCCCGAATCCCAGCATCACATGAGGGAGTCATTGTCCACAAAAGAGTCCACACAAACACAAAAGCTTCCAAATGTCTATGACCTGGAACAAATCACAACACTGCTGTATCAAAGTTCTCCCACGCAGCTGTAGGAAGAGGTGGGACAAATTATCTGAAGTTTCCAGCAACAACTACGAGTCAGGCTTCAGGCTCGCACCTCAACAGAAAAAAGGCTGGTGTAGCACCTCAAGACTTATTAAAAGGTGATATTACTGCTGCCTCTGGTTGTGAAGGTTAAGCTTTTATAGGTTTCTGGCATGAAAAGTAGCCGGGCAACCATCTGTTGAGCAGAAGTTCACTTTAACACCCATCCATCTTCCTTTGTACTCTCAACGGCTCATTCTGTTTTCCGATTGTCTGTTTAATTAATATAATAGGTAATTGCCAAAACAAAAGCATGCATGTATGTGTGCTTGTCAAAACATTATTTTTTTAAGAGCTCTTGACATGACTATGACTATAAACTTAAATACAACATGCAATATTTAAGTTCATTGAGCAGCAATTAAACCAATCATACTCAGTTCTGTTTTTTTACTTCCCTTAATAGTGATGGATGCATACTGACCAAAATCAATGAGAATGGCATGTGCAGTTAGGTACAGGTTAAAACACTTTCAAACATGCAGCAAAATATTCAAAACATAATTTTAATCAAAGTATCCCTTTTACTTGGTTTATTCTCTGCTCTTATGTAAGGACAAATTGTCCAAACACCAGCATGGAATGTAGGGAGCTCGATGCCAAAAAGACACAAACAAGAAAACAAGCACTTATCAGTGTCTGAAAAACCAACCTCTGAATTTTCAACATTCTTTTCATTTTATAGCTAAAATTGGGCTCTCAAAATGTCATCCTGTGGCAAAGAATTCAGGAGAACAACTCAGAAATATGAATGAGGTCTACTTTAAGGACAAGGGGACATGGCTCCTCCTCGATTCCGCTACATCGCTCAAAGGCAGAGTCTGTAATCTCAGAAGAACTAAGAATCTGGAGAAGGAAGTGGGACAGCGTGCAGGGAAGCATCTTGAATTTCTCTTTAAGTTGTGACTTTTCACTGCTGCGTCCCAATCTGATTTGCTTCTTCTCATGCTGTGAACAGGGTGTCAATTATCATTCCAAGCCTTGGCCTGTCAGGGCACTATAAATCACTTGTGCCTCACCTCTTCTGCGTGGTCACAATGCTTTCTTTCTACTGTAGGCACAACGAGAGGAGAAATAAAATGAGTAAAGCACGAGTATGAGTATGACCCTCTTGAGCCTCCTTTGGGTGCTCAAACACCCGCTTATGCCGCTGTAGCTGGTGTTTCTCAGCGTCATCCTTTTTTTTATGGGAGGCCTCGACCTACTGCAACAGACTTGCGGGATGAAAAAGTGCATTGCAGCAGTTTTGTTACATAAATGTCTTTGATAACTAATATTAAGAAGTTCGCTGTAAACTAAAAGTCATACAGTAAGTTGGTGTCCTCTTCACAGGCCGTCTGCATTTTATTGTAATTAATTGCACTCTAAGGAGTACTTCCAAAAATAATGAAAGATCCTGCAGCCCTGACCACCATATGTTCCCAAATAGAATTCCAATCACCACTAAATCCCCGACAGGCATCCCTCTGGGGAAGCTGTCCGGTAGTGTACTCCTGAATTTGACGGGTGCAACCGGAAACCCTAATGTTCACGGTCTTAAAATTCCTGAAACCATGGGACTGTTTGCCTCAGGGATGAGTCTATAACTGCAGCTTTGATAGTCATGGTGCTCATTTGTCTTGCTTCATAGCCATCTGCTGCTCTATAAACTGAGTTGCAAAAACATTTTTACAATTTGTCACTGACATTCAAGTTTAGTCATTCCATAAATATATGACAGTGTTAGAGTGTGCAGTTAGATAATCGTGAATGTTTAATACTTCAAGTCAATTTCATCAATAATTTAATAGAAGAGTCTGCATTCTAAATATGCATTACAACACTGATAACAGCAAACCCATGTATCCTATTACTTACAGTACAATCTTTCCTGACTAACACAGAAATGTTTAGGCATACTAGATCCCCAACAATTCCCTTTGTGGCCAACCAGAATTACAACAAGGTTCTCTGCTTCCAAGTGTGCACATCTTCCTTTGACAAACTCAAATTGCTCCAGGGAATACACAGTCACATCACGAAGGCCACATTTTCAAATACTTTTCATGTTGAGTTAAAATGACAATTGACTTCTATGGCAGCCCAATTTGCTTCACAAAGCTGTGTCACGGCTTGAACCTCAGCATTGGAGTTTAGGCAGACACTGACATCTTCTGACTGCTGAATGGACTGCAGCACTGATACTGTATATCAGGTAAAGTGTTGCAGAGGCATAAAACTTCCAGACAGTGACCAGATTAGATATAGTTTTTTGCCAATTTTGGATTACAACAGAGCAAGTCTTCTGTCTTGACCCACAGTCAAGATTATAGATAAATCTTTCACCAGTCTGTGCATCAAATTAACTTGTTTCTAGAAGCAAACCACAAAAACACAAACCAAGAGTGACGGACCATTTAATGATCTTCAGAAGTAAGTTAAACAACCATTTATTTTACAGTTTAAAATGTCCTCATGGAGGAACAGCAAAATACACTCAAAATGAAGATTGATCAAAAGACAGTTTTCATATTAATCACCGTTTTAAGTTTTTTTTTTTTTGTATTTTCTTCTTGTTTGTTTTTAAAAAATTATAAGTGCCTTCAACATAACCATGAGAGTATTCAGCTTGCAGTCATAGAAATATTTACAACACAAAAACTGACAAGCATGGTTTTACTTTCAGCATCGGTTTCACACACCTCATCTCCTGTCTCTTTCAGACTGCTTTGTTTTGTTGCACAAAACAAAAATAAGGACCCTGAAGAAAGACAATTATAAAGGGGAAAAATACACAAGAGCACAGATTAAGGACATTAGTATTTACAGCTTGGCTCAAGAAGACAGTTAAGGGGAGGGATGGAGACAGATGATCAACACATCCATTAGCGGCATGATGTCAAGTTCAAGTCACATTCTTTTTCCTCAATGATTTCACTTTACCCCTTAAGATTAGAAAATAAAGCATGCTATAGCACATCTCTCATGAAGTCAGGGCTTAAATGACCTCAGGATGCAGTCCTTAATATGAGGGGATGATCTTCAGACAGCAGGGGGCAGTAGAGGACCACATCAGGGAGAAGGAAAACAGGAATACAAACAGAAATGCAACCCCTACAAAACAATGGTTCCTTCAAAATGAGGACACAATTTCATAATGTAAAAGCACTGTAGTAACAGAGTTGGGTTGATGAACAATACCAAAAAAAGGAATCAAGTCTGCCCTCTGAGTGGCAAAATACAAAGTCACATATGAAAATAGGTTCTGATCAATTTTTGTTTTAGATACATTGCGTGTGTTGAGCGTTTGCAAAAAAGACGTTTTGGCACAGAATCAATTTAAAAAATATTTTTCTTCATGAATGTCACTACTGGATCTTGTACAGATCCTTCCCATTCCCCCTCTTGCCCCTGCCCAAAGGGGGGAAAAAAGAAAGAAAAGAAAGAAAACATTGAGATTTGATGATCTGTCTTGTAAAATAATTCACTTGGTCTCTCCACATTGCTTCAGTCTTTAAATATTTATAATATTTACAGTTTCACAATTGTCCACAATACCCTTAGGCTTAAAGAAGATGCAAACAAAAATAAACAAATTAAATATTCTTTATATAGTCCCCTGTTGAGGCATTGAGTGTAAACTGTACAACTCTAAACGTCCCCTCACGAGTTCCTGGGGCAGGGAACACTTCGGGATAGAGAGTTGAGTCCGGAAATGACATAGAAGTTGGCTGATGGTGAAGGAGCAAAAGCAGTATGATTGATCAGGCTGAAAAGATTCTTGATCATTTTCCAGGCAATGATTTTCTTTTATCTTGCACAAGCATGGCTGATCACAAGAATAATTCCGTAACACGTATCATTTCACTCAAATCTGTACAGAGTTCACAATATTTTCCTTAACATAGTGCAATGACTTCTCACATCGTTTGTCTTAAAAAAAAAAAAAAAAAAAAAATCACAATCACTTTTATGAAGGTAAAAAATATCCCATAGGAAGGTCTCAATCCATAGCTTTATGGATGTTATGAATTAGAAAAGGCTATGCACAACACCTCCAAAAATGGCAAAAATGAAATGAGAAATGATCATCAAAAATCCCCATTTGACCCTTCAGATCCTCTCTGTAAAGGTATAGTTTTTGGAATTCAATGTCATTGAGTGACTTAAGGACTTGGTGAAGTGAAGGAGAAAAAGGTGAGTGCATGCTAAATTAGAATTTTTAGAAAGTCAAACTCATAAAAATATGAGGCAATTCCAGTTGACAAAACTGGAATCCAGAGTCCAAAAGGGCTGGTGTTGGCTTTGTTCAGGGAAAAAAAAATGGAGGTAATTAAACAGAGGCAATGACAATCATGAGGTGAGGGGAAATGCTAGAGATGCTGTTGAGCAGGTCCGGGGCCAGGCGCGAAAGGTGGCTCTCAGAGAATTCACACGGCGGGAAAATCTGCACCACATAAGCTGGCTGTGAATCCAAAGATGAAAATAACATGATGAGAAATCTTCATGGTATTCCATTATGAAACACAGATACAATTTCTAAAGAAAGGTAGAACAGAAAAAGTTTCAAAGATCACAGACCTGATTAGAGCCAGGATTGGGCACATTGATGATGCCAGCTGCCTGTTTGGCTTGCAGGTAGGTGATGAAGCCACTTTTCAAGGCTTGGGTTTGACCAAGGACATCTTCTTGGTCTCGACCACAGGGTAGAGCCAGTAGCAAACAGTAGTCATTCTCCATCTGCCATGAATAAGTCTTTATCATCAATGTAGACATAAAAACATATCCCTAGAACTAAGATAAATTCATTATTTTTTATAAAGTGTTATTCAGGTTATTGGCTAAAATCCATGAATTTGAAATCAAGTCCCCATTTGATTAGTTTCATTAAATATGTTTTGAATTTTATAACCTGCTTTTTAGAGCTAGTTAAAAATCAAAATACTCACAGTCATTCTGCGTGCCACACTGTCCAACTGGGAAGCCTCAAGCCTCATTCTCTGGACAATACGAAGAAGAGGACCTCCCTCTGGGGGCGGCAGCGAGCGCTGGGCCAAGATGGTGTTGCCAGAAACAAAGTGCAACTGGACAGCAGCCTGGTCATTCTTCAGTGCCAACAGGCCTTGCCATACAATAGGATATTTCTGTAAACAAAAAAAAAAAAGTCCTCTTTGGTATTGTCTTGAAAATGTATTCCATCATGATGACATTGCTTGTAAACCTGTCTTCCTACCGTCAAAAGCTGCACCATGTCGATGGAACGATGCCCAGAATGTTCCAGCTTAGCATCAGGCCGTGGTTGCAGAGAACTTGATGGGGGTACTACTGGCGGAGGTGTCTGCAGGAAAGCTGGAGGGCCTTTCTGTAGAGATAGATCTGGCTTGTGAGTAAGACCCATAGGGGATGTCATGGGGGACTGGTATGAGGGGGAGACTGTATCCCCTTGTATTCGGGAAATGTGTGAGAGGTCCATAGAGGTAGCATGGCGAAGATGGGAACTCTCAGGCTTAGAATCACTTCCTCCACCATGTGACTGAGACATTTTACCCCTGTGACCCAGGTCAGGCTCCTGAGGGACCTAATTAAGAAAATACATATCAAATTAATAGAGCTATGAACACACCATAAAATGCAGAAATATTTGCAAAATGTCAAAAATAAAAGCATATCAAGTGACCTGTGAAGATGAAATGCCTTGGTTAGTCAGGTTGTGTCCCGATGAAGGATGTCCTGGAAACTGGGATTGGAAGCCCCGCATGTCCCTGTATCCTGGAAAGGAGCCCGCACCTCCTGGATGCATCAGCTGAACGCCATGAGGGTGCGGAGACACCATGACAGGACTAGATCCATGGACTCCCCTGATTCTACTTTCGTTGGAGGGTGGATGTATCATCTTCCCTTCTAGTGGTTTGAGAGATTCTTTTGCGGAAAGTTCGATGCTCTTTCCGACTATAGGACTCTTTGAAGGCCCAGAGATGTTGCTTGAAGACGTTGTACCAGTCTCTGTAGTGCGTGACTGTCTTGCTTCTACAGCAGCTTGCTCTCCCAGTTGCTGGTGCATGAGGATGCGCTGGTGCATGTCTCTGTACTGGTCCATGCGTATGCTTGGGTGGAGCCCTCGGTGATCACCGTGAATCATCATTACATCTGATTGGATCTGGGGCACAGGGGGTCTGCTAGGGGCTTGGTTAAAGTGTCTGGGGTCTTCTTCACTTACACTGCTGCCACCACCACCAGCTGATATCGACCCTTGGGGACTTGAATGAGTCTGCAGGACCATATCTCGGATGACATTAGGCTGCGGCGTGTTTGAGCGCTGTGGAGGCCCTGGGTGGGGAGAAGACAGAGAGTCACCTCGCCTTCCATAGTTTATTCCAGACATTGGTGTGGTGTTCATCCTGGAGTCGTGAGCCATTGACTGAGTGGCACTGTGAGGTTGAATTATGACAGAAGACTGTTCTGAGTGTGAGTGATGCATACTGGAATGATAATTAGACATTGGTGGCATGCTATGGCCCAGAACAACAGAAGTTCCTCTAGGAGAACTGCTTGGAGGACAGGCTTTGACAAAGGGTGAAGGGGAGTGAACAGCTGTTCGTGGGGACTGGGGTTCTTGCTTTAGGTGTAGAGCTGAGCGATCACTTGGGATGCCAGGGCTAGGGCTCATGCGGGTTCCAGATAGTGATGGGTGATGTGGACTCATGACTGGGCTGAGGTGAGACTGCTGAACAGCTTTTCCAATGTCCATCTTTTTTGATAGAGGTTCTGTTCCCAGTCCTCTCTTGCCATGCTGCTGCTGTATCACAGCTTGTTTGTACATCAAGACTTGAGGAGAACTAATCGGCTGTTGGAACATCTTTACCACGCCACCCTGGGATGTTGTGTGATACGGTGCTTCTGATTTGTCACACCCACGATTCTCCTGCTTGGTACTGGAAATTACAGGTTGAGAGTTATAAGACTGGCCTGTCAACAGAACCCCTGTGTGTCCATAAACTGTAGAGGCTACTTTTGGGGTAGGTGACTGGGATGATGTGATGAGTGGGTCTTGCTTTATCGAAGACTTGGAGACAGATTGCTGAAACTCTATGTCACCAGCACTGGCTTGAGGAATTTGACTAATTTTAGCTCTCATCCTGTGAGGTCCTTCAGTTTTCTGACCCGAATAACTCAGAACAACAACACCTTCTGATGTATTAACCCTTAGGCCAGGACTGGAGCCTGCACTGTAGGGAGTGGTCTCAACAACAGAGCGCCCTCTAGTTCCATCTTCTACTATATCCATTCCATGGTAACGATTATTCTCATTTGAGTTTGATCTAAATTTTTGCTTGGGAATAGATAGGCCAATGCTTCGGTTGCTTAGTGAAATTCGTGGAGTTTCCTCTGTATCATAAGGCATTGGAATTCGACTTATTACTGAGGTAGCAGGAGAAATAACAGTATGCTGGGTCTTTTCTCCACAGTTCTGTTGGGACTCTGTCAGTGGAAAGGGTTTGTGGTGTATATGCTGGGGGGGTAAAGGTGGTCTCTCTTCGGGATGTAACTGTCTTGAACCCATTGTATCAGTGGGATTTTCATTCTCTGACATCCGTGACGGATCTGACAGTGCAGATGTCACTATAGTGGTAGGTATAGAATTGCTGTTTGATGCAGACACATATTTCGGTTCCATTAGGATTTTTCTTAAAGTACTAGAACTAGGGTCAATATCCGATGCCTTGGTGTCAGGAGGCATTGGGGCGTTCGTTGAAGGGGTTCCCAGTGTAGTTGATGCTGGTGCAGAAGGAGTTACCACTGTGACGTGACACGAAGGAGCAACATAAATTCTACTTTCTTCAGTTCTAGGTGGCCAGTCTGGCGAAAGTGGCATTTTGGTCGGCCGCAGCAAGGGTACACTGAACTGAGATACAGGTTGTGGGCGGGCCAAAGCAGGGGCAAGAGTAGGGGTAGATGGCTCTTCTGCTTGGGAATGCTTTTTACAACTGGAGATTTTGCTTGTGCCTGAATGAAAGGCAGATTCTTTGGGTACAGGCTGTTCCACTTCAGGCTGTTCAGCCTCTTTGGGCGTGTCCACAGTTATAGCACTTGTAACGTCACGCCTACAAGTTGCAACGGCCGTGACCACAGAAGCTGCTGCATTTGCCCCAGCTGTAACAGTAACTGCTTTTGAATTAATGGTTTCTCTGTCTTCTGGGATCGACTCGGGTAACTTGACTGGAGGGGGCTCTGGTTGTGAAACCTCTTCAGTAATATCCCCTTTCTTGTTAGCTGCACCTTTACGACTTCTTGATTTCTTCGGGGTTTTGGCTCTAACTTTACCTGTTTTCTTGGGTGTTTCAAGGAGAGCGGTATCCTCAGCTACCTTAGACTCTGCCATTAACCCCTTTGGGCTGGGTGTCAGAGGACCATCATCTGAGTCCGCTGCAAGAATATTGTTGATCACCATGTGTGTTTCAGGTTCCATAATCTCATTGGAGGAGGGGGATATCAATGAATCAGGTGTAGGAACTAGAGCTGTGTAAGTAGGAGGAGCTGTGAAACCATCTGCATCTGCACATGTTTCTTCAGCTGTAATGGAATCAATAGCGGCTGCAAGTTCAGTTTCACTTGCAGGATTAGCTCGCTTTTCCTCCTCAACCTCACATTCTGGCTCCACAATGACAGGAGGCAATATAGTAGGTTGCTCTGAAGGTGGTTCCTTATACGGTCGAGGAGGTTGCTCAACTGTCAGTTTAGCAATATTTTCAACTGCCTGCTCTAGTTCCATCTGCCTTGCTAAGAGAGCAGCAGCTGGATCAGCAGGAAGTTCAGATTCTGATAAGGTGTCTTCCTTGTCCGGTGTGCCAGGTTCTTTTGATTCTTTTGGAAAGCCTATGATCTTTGTTTCCTCATTCTCTTGTATTACTGTTTTGGTTTTTGTAATAGTAGGAGCTTCAAATGACTCAGGTTCATCATCCTCTGAACGAAGTAAACCTTTTACATCATCAACGCTTACACGGATCTCAAGATTTTTTAAGCTGTGCGATTTATCTTCAGTAACCGGTTTGGTATTTCTTTTAAGCCTTGGTGTTTTCACTTTAACACTTTTTTCAGGCTGTTGTTTCCTCTCAGAGCAGCTAGTGTCTACCATTTCAATGCCCCCATCAGTAGATTTCTTTTCACCAGAATCTTTTATGTCTTTTTCATTTCTGTCCTGCATTTTGTTTACATTTTCCGCCTTTTCTGATAACTTCGGAAACGTTTCAGAATCAGCTTTAGGCTTAAGTTCTGACTCATCATGACTTGCCAGATCAGCTTGTTCATCTAGCACTGTAGTGCTCCCTGACTGTTTGTCTATTCTACTTCCTTTCTTGTTAACTTGAGCAGATGAAGTCAATTGTGTTTGTTGCACTTTCTGGGTGCGGGGTGAACGCCATCCCTCAGAGGCTTTCACAACCTCTACAGTATTTGAGGTCTCTTTGACCTCTGTGTCTTCCTCCATCATTTTCTGCTGATCCCCTTTAACTGGTGATACATCCTCACCACGTTTGACACCTCTTTTAGGTGGGCGTCCTCGCCTTGTATTAGTAGATGGAATTTGAACATCTTGCTGTATTGGTTCTTTATCTGCACCACGTTTGCGCATGGAGCGCGATGACTCAACTACCTCTTTCCCAGCTTGGTCATCTTCATGTAGAGTGGCATAAACTGACCTTACATTCCTGCGACGTGTTCTCCCATGGATCAAACTTGACTCAAGGTTTTGCTCAGAATCTGATGCATGAATTGGTGATTTGGATGTGGTTTTAGACTCTAATGATGCTTTGGGTACTTCTGCTCGAGGAGATGAAGCCCTTTTGAGTTTCTCTCTGTCAATTCGTTCACTCTTTCGTGTTGCAGGTTTCTCAGTGGCAACAATTTGGGAAGGTTGTGAAGTGCGTAATACGGACAGTGGTTTTGCCCTTTTACTCTTGGGCTGTCTGCGGTTAGGCAAGGGTTTTATTTCAGCCTCTAGTTCTGGCATACATGCTTCACTATCTGTCTCAGTTTTCTGAGATTCCTCAAAATATGTTGTTTCCTGATTTTCTATTTTAGGTTCTGTCTTAATAATTTCAGATTTTTCTTCAATCTTAGGATAGTCAGAGAAAGTGAATTCTGCAGTATCTCTCTCCACAAAACCACTTAGGGAAGCACCAGGAGTGGGAGGCTTATCTTCCACAAGAGGATTATGTTCCACTGCCAAACTATCTCCAATTTTCACTTTGGGTTCAGTTAACTCTATTTTTGTTTCCATTTCATTTTCTGGCTCTGGAAGGACGAGTGGCGGGGTAATGGTTAGTTTAGGAGCAACTGGTTTGAAGTCTTCCATACAAAGAGAATACAATGGGGATACCTCATGAACTGGCTCCACTTTTTCTTCTTTGACAAATGACACAGGTTGATCTGAGGATGGAGTTAAAAGTTCTTTCTTTTCTGGTGAAGACATTTCTTTAGGGGAAGGAACAAATGGTGAAACTGACAAGGTTAATGGGGGGCTGGCTGATTTCTCATCAAGCTTCAGTACAGGTTCAGACTCCTTATCAGACAACACATTATCGCAATTCTGTCTTTCATCTCTTTTAATCTCCACCACTATCGACTCATTCTCAGTGTCAGTATCAAGTGGGGGATGGTCCTTGTCTTTTTGTTGTTGAAGCTCCAAAAACCGACTATGGAAAAGCACTATGGGCTCTTGAGGACTGTCCCCTACTCCAGATTCAGGCTGTACCTCAGTAGCACCTGGCTTAGCAAAAGGCCTAACAACTCCAGTTTCTAAATCTTGGTCTTTACGTTCAAGATGCTGCAAACGCCGGGAATCTTGTTCAAAGATTGAGCTGTGCAAGAAGCGAGAAGCAAATAGGTCCTGACGCTCTTGGTCCTGTGGCTTAAGTTCCTCCTTTTTATCATGCAGCTTTTCATCAGAGTCAGTACGAATCTTTTTCTTTTTCATATACCAAGAAGGAATAGGTCGAGGCGCTAGCTCTACCTTGTCCTTATCTGAGCAGCTGTGGGAGGTTGGAAAGCGTGAGGGAAGAAAGGACCAATTATCTTCCCTAGAGGAATACAGTGTCTTGGCTCTTTCAAGGAGTGCTTTTGTGTCTGGGGTTATAGTTTTATCTAATGCAAAAGAATAAAACTTATTCTTTTCCAAGGAGCCTGAAAGCTTCAGGTCTGTCATCCTCTCATCACGTTCCCTGAGAATATAAGACATGGAACTATTGGATTTGGGAGAGATGTGTTTGTTCTCTCCATCATCATCTGAATCAGACTGCACTTCTCCAGGTTCCAAATCCTGGCCAAGGCGTTTGTGGACGCTTTCACGTTTTGGAATATCACTTGGGAAAGTCATTTCCATTCTTAGTGAATCAGACTTTATCCGTCTTTCCCAACGTTGCATTAACTCCTCATCACAGCCAAGCAAGGTTGTCTTAAGCTTTGGGAGGTCAGTGTCAGAAGACTGAAAATGTGTGGCTGTCAGACCCAAACTGTTTTTCAATGACTCTGTGTGTGAAAATGTATCGTCTGTTGTTGAAGATTTTCTTTCCTTGTTTATAACTGACAAAGAAATCTGGGCAGTTTCATGTTCTTCATTTGCAGAAAAGTGACCATGTCCCATTGAGGATGTTATACTTTGATAAATGTCCTCATTCAGCTTTTGAGAACCTGCAAAATTACACTCTCTTTTTGCAGTGACTATTTCAAAGTCAAAATTCTCTAATTTCTTCCGTTTACAGGAAGGGAAGTCATCATTTGCCATATCCTGAATTGGTTTTCCAATATCATGCAATATATAATCCTTTTCAAAGTCACAAGACTCATTACTTGGTGGGTTTTCTAACTTCACCAACTTATCAGGATCGCCAAGCTTGGGTCGGAGCCACCGGCTCCGTTCAATTTGTTTTGTGCAAATATTATTCTGGTCAATGTGCACAAAGTGTTCATCTCCGTCATCTGAGTCTCTGCACTTCCCTCGCCCTTGTTCATTTTCAGACAAAACATTTTTATGCTGTTCTTTTAATTCATCCAAATCAAGGCCACCATCATCTGACATCTTTGTGAGACTGCAACTGTTTTCACTTTTTGAGCCTTCTAAATCCATTTTAAGGTAGGGAGAGTCTAATTGATCTGTAGGATCTTCAGGCAGCTCTCCTTGCAGTGACTGCCGCTCCAAAAAAAGGCCTTTGGAGTTGCTTTCACAGTCTCGCCCATCTTTAGGACTGTTAACTGAAACCATCCGGACACATTTATCCTTGTGGTGCTCCTTCTTATGCATCCCTTTTATCAAAAGGTTCTTATCTAAATCTGTCTCCTTAGCGTTGTTCCATAGTTTATGAAGTCCAGGTCTAACAAGATCCTCCTCACTAGTTTTCTTCTGTCGATCAGTTTTCCCAGAGTCTTCAAAACGTCTTTTCCTTGCAGCTAAACGGTCAATATCCACAGAAATACCACTGTCAAATCCCATTTCAGTTTTCCCATGTTTTTTGGACTTGATTTTAGCATCCTTGTCGATAATCTCCACCAAACTGTGCATATTTTTGTCTCTGGGCACCTTTCCATGCTTAGAGTTGTCACTTTTTGATGATTCTGAGCGGAATGGAGGACTCCTCTGGTCAGCTGAGGGTGATGCCAATCTAGGACTGTCACTCCCACCCCTCAGTATTTGTTTTTCTTGGACAGAATGACCAATCAATTTTCCTTCTTTTTCTTTAACACGTGTTAACTGTACAACACAAGGTAGAAGGTCTAACCTTCCTTTGCTCGAGCCTTCCTTTGGAATTTTACTGCTTTTACTTCGAAGGACAGACTCAGGGCTAACATCTCTTTCAAGTTCAGGTTCCGTCTCACATGTCTGGATAATAGGGGATGCGACTTTGAGCTTCTTAAGCCTCTGTTTCTCACTTTTGTCCTTTTCCCCTCGATCTTTACGTCCTGCCCGCTTCTCCTTTTCAACCAAATTCCCTCTTTCAACTTCAAAGACTCGATCCTTCTCAAGTTTGTCAGTTTTATTATACCTTTCTGTGCGTGCCTTTTCAAGTTTTTCAAATCTGGGTGGGGAGATTGAACTGCAGCTACCACTTCTTTCAGAAGATCGGCAACAAATACGGCGGTCTGAATCACTTGGTATCCTCTCAGAGAGTGAAGGAGATGCAGTAGGGCTTGCAGGACGACGAGAGGCAATGTGAGATGGGCTTTGGCTACGCTCAATGGTCCTCCTCCCATGATCACGTCCACGATCTGTTTCAAAGCGTTCCCTCTCTCTTTCACGTTCCCGTTGCAAATAGCTGTATTTGCGAATGTCCTGCTCATAAGGGTCAGCTCTGTATTCTCGATATTCCCGGGGGTCTTCAAAGTATTGTGGATCATAGTAATCTCCCTGATACGGGTCCCATTCAGTGTAGAACTCTCGACTTCTGGCAGGGTATTTACGACGTGGATCTTCAGTATATGTTCCCGGTGTTCGTACATTTTCATAATATTGTCTTTCTGTTTGAAACTCATATTGAGTTCGTCGATCATCCCTGCCAAGAAATAAACCCAAAAAAGCAAACTATAAATTTGATCATGCTTTGACATCAATAATGTTAGGTTTAGTATGAGACAGTATTGAGGCAAAATTATTTTTCCTAGAGCAAACTACACAAACCTTCTTTCAGAGAGAATGTCATAAAAGTCTCGAATATCCTGGCCTGATGCCTGCATTGAACGATAGAAAGCCATCTGACTTTCCTGATTGGCAAAGTCCACCTGAAGAAAAAAAAAGAAGGCTAAGTTGCTGTCAGGCATTAAGAACACACATTACAGAGAAACATTTCAGAGCAAAGCTTTGTTTCACTTACCTTGATTTTACTGCCCCCTATCTTCCACCCCTTTGTGTCTTTGACAGCGGCTTGTGCATATTCAATGTTGTTATACAGGATAAGTGCCATTCCTTTCATTCTGTCAAATACAACCTGCGGAAGACAGAGGAAAATAGAGTCCTGAGGTGCCAGAAAGTAAACAATGGTCAACTATGAGGAGGAAAATAAACAGACTTACCTTGACAACATGTCCATAGCGGCAGAAATGACGAGTAAGAAACTGCTCTGTTGTGTTTGATGCTAATCCATCCAACCAAACACATGTTGTAGGCATACTTTTTCCAAAGCCCAGCTGTACAATGAAGGATAGAATGTCAGATGGCAATTATTTTAACAACTTAAAGAATTCAGCAGTTTATAAAAAAATATGCTCAAATAATACTGAGTATAGTTGTGAAAGACAAGAATGAGGTAGTGGTGTGAGGATTCTCACCTTTAATCTATTGTTACCAAGGTACTCGCCATCCATCTTCTTTATGGCCTTGCAGACACTGGCAATGTCGCAGTATTGTAGGAAGGCATACTGTGGGGCTCCATTCACCTTCTTAATGTCTATATCCTTTGGGGATAATGAAAACAGAAATATGCTGTCAGCAAGTATGGTCATATCCAACTGCGCAGCATGGTAACCATTGCATATGGCCTAATTCTCAACCATTTCACAACATTAACCTACCACTATTTCTCCAAAGCGTTGAAAGATGTTAAGCAGGTCATGGTAAGTGGTGGTCTTCTCCAGGTTTCCTATAAATAATGTCCGTGTGGCCTTTGGATGAAACTCATCTATCCTCTCATCCAAGGGCCGAAACTCGTTCTCACTTTCTGTCTCTGAAAAATAAGCGCTCATTGGAACATTGTGCGTTTTGCTAATGATTATGTCTATGCTGCAATACAGATAGGATCAGAACTTACCAGGGCCATTCCAGGCTGTGACATCAATTTGCATGCCAAAAAAAAGCTTCCCCTTAGATGCTCCGAGTGCTTTCTCTTGGTCCTCTTGCTGCCGGAAAAAGACAAGCCCGTAGCGCTCCTCTGAAGCTCCGTGGATTTGTACAGATGTGACCTTTCCATGTTTCTTGAATTCATGAAACAAACCATCCTTCAGACTCGTATCTGTGGTAACAGATCAAATGTTTAGTTATGTATGTGTGAAAAAAGTAATATGTTATTAAATAATAAACTACTGATAATTAGTTTTATTAAAATGCATCAATATTTGAGGAATACACAGAAATACAATGGACCACTATTGCTGTATAAAAAAGCACTTTGTGCTTGCACACCACAGGAGCACCTTATAACTAACCTGTAGAGCGCACAGGAAGATTTTGGACCTTGATGCCAAAGCTTTTACGTGGTTCATCCTTGTCAAGGGAGGATAAAGGAAGTGCTGAAGGTGCAGGAACAGCAGCAGACTGCACTGATCGTGCCGGGGAGTCATCACTGGAACTACTGCTAGAATCACTGTAGCAAAAGAGGAACATGGAGTTTTATCTCTACCACTATAGATGTAAATAAAAATTTGATTTATTTTGTGTTACTGTAACTGTTACCTTTGCCTACCCAAGTAATACTAATTCTAGTTACTCATTTTTATCACAACAAAATCATAAATTGATATAATATGTATGCTTTAAACTAATTTTAACAAACTTAAAAAAAGAGATTCATCATTTTGCAGTGCTACACTGTATGTGCCACATGCTATGTATTTGAGAAATCATTCATAGATTGGATAGCATGTGCTAAAAGATATATTTAAATGCACAGTCAAGAACAGCAGTTAATTTGTGATTTTTGAAAACAATGACTCAAAAATAGGGGACAAAATGTGTGTTTGCTCCGTCCAAACTGCAGGGCAAGGAAGGTGGATTAGAACATATTGTACTGAACTGGCAATATTATGTGCACATTTCAGATTTAATATATATTGTGATGCATTTGCATAAAAGCTCATGCAAGACACTGTGTCTTTTTCCAGTTTAAAAACCGAGTGTCTCTCCACTGAATAGGAGAAAAACATCCCCTTTTATCCCCGATTCATATTTATACAATGCATCTGGTTATCAGCATAAAAAGATGGATTGCAAATCAGTGCCAAATTCACAACTGCCTCATGCACCTTTTTCATCAAACCATTCACATCATGCCTGTCTCAGCTTTCTAGGCGCTCTGCTGTTTGTTTCCTTCTCACTTTCTCCTCCTGTGCTCAGACACTCCCGGAAGTGCTGCTGACGGTGCCTGGCCTGTGGGAGTGGGCAGGCAGCCAGCACTGGCCAGAAATTTCCAGTTCCAACTGGATCTCACGGAGGGGGGGAGCCATTACCCATACACAGAGGTAGGCAGTGAGAAAAATACACCAGCCGTCTCCTGAAATTCCCCCCATAGCACTACCTCGTCAAACCACATGTGTCGCTACATGTCGTTCAGAGTTGCGGACGCTGCTGTGTCCATAGGTGATGCAGTTAACCAAAAAATAAACAGCTGGAGAGGGTTGGGGTGAATTTATGTAGTGGAGTAAATCCCACAGACACTGCTTATGTTTTTAAAACGGCAGACCTCACTTGCAGTTAGTTACCTTGACCTTTTGTTATATACATATTCCTTTTACAATTACTACTCAACAAAAACAACAACCCAAATCACCCAATAAGAAGCAATACATTGACAAGAACTTGGATGTAAATATCATTACAACAAATGCAGCAACAACGCAGTGCACAACAACAGCTAAATTAGCATGTCAAATTCAAAACATGAGCTGGGACCAGATTCACTGGCATAACAAAACTGGCAGCCACCGTTTATGATAAATGGCATTTGTTTTGTTACAACAAACTCACAGCATGCCAGGAAAACATCCTAATTACATGTAACCAGTGCAATTATGGTACTAGTTGTCAGCTGTTGTATGCAAGTGATGGTACCAAAGGTTAGGGTTAAGGTGTACATACAGTAATCTTCCTTGTCATGGTGTGTCTTTACAATAATTATTCTAACATGCCGATACTTGCATGCAATTTGTGTCACAAAAAAACAGAAAGAGCAAGCCTGTTGTTGCAGCAGTTACACTGGACATGAAGTTTAGCCATATTGTTGAGTATGTTGGGTTGTTGAGTAAGTTACTATTTTGACTACTACTACAAATGAGAAATTGTCCTGGTCAACCATCTGCAGCTCTGTCAGTTTTGCTGTATATCCCTACAAAGTAGTAAAAGTCTATTCCATTAAATGTTTTGATCATATTTGATTAAATATAAATATACATAGTGATACAGTATTAGCAGATACCATATCCTGAAACGGTTAATGTTATAGACCACAGCTTCTGCATTCAAGGATGTTAAGCAACAAGGTATTCTTGGTAGTCCCAAGACTAGAGTCCCCAACAACCAGAGATGGAAATTAAGTGAACATGCAAGTCATAGCTTGTTGGCAAAACTGGTGTTTTGATTTAAAAATCTGCTGCAGAATTCAGTACAGCTGATCTAAATATATGTTGGAAATTGCGTTACGTTTAAAAAGACAGTATTATACGCAGAATATGACTGAATTTATTTCTCCATATATAAATAAATAGATTTGGATCCAGAGATCCACATTTGGGAAAAGCCAACATGTTTATTCAGCGACACTTTGATATACTATGATGTTGTTCCATTGTGGGTTTTGCTTAGTTGTACAAAATGTACACCAATGACATCGTTTACATGGCTTTCCTCCTTTGCACAATCTTGAGTGGTCCACATGAACACGTTTTTGGTAAATCTGAGGAAAACTGTGAGTTAAAATCATCTCTGATTTTTTATTAAATGAATATACCATGTAATTGTGAAGTAATTGTGACTCGATTTATAAAGCTCAATAACTCTGTATACCAGCGTGTGTTGTATAAAGGTAAAGACATTGGAAGACTCCCATCCTGCCACCACTCTGACCTTGGTAAGTAGCAGAAAATATTAGATAAAAGGTATTATTAATCTTCTGAATCGGTTAAACATTGAATTGGTTTAATTATGTAGCAGATTTCTTTCTTAAATACTCTGTACTCTGTCCAGCACCTGCTTCAGACTGGGATGCACAAAGGTAAACAAAAGCCATGCACAAGGCTAGAAATCTCCACAGCCAGATCAGCTTCACTCACCTGCCACTCGTGCTGCTGCTGGTACTGCTGACTGAGTCTGAACTGGAGGAGCGGCTCCGAGAGCCTGACCCACTGTGGGAGCGTGGAGGACAGGTAGCCTGACTCGCCAGTCTCTGAGGAGAGGGATTTCGTGAATGTGTTGAGTGTGGAGACCGGCTACGACTGTGGCGGTACGCCCGCTCACCGCGTCGACCCCTGTCCTCTCGGTAAAGGTCCCTGTGAACCACACTGGCCAAAGTAAATGGTTCCCTGGCACGAGATTCATAGCGAGGCTCTGGTATCTCGAAGCGACAAGGGCTCCTGCTGTGCGAGCGGTAGATGCCAACCCCGCTAGATGTAGATCCTCCGCTTCCTCCCGCCGTGGCCCCTGCTGGTCCACTTGTTCCTGTGCTGCCAGCAACAGCGCTAACGATAGTTCCAACGACTCCTGAAGACACCGTTGTACCACTTCCACTGGAGGTACCAGACCCACTCCCAGCTGTGCTTAGAGTCCTCTCTCTTGCATCACGATAATAGTCTGTTTCATAGTGCCGCTGGCGTTCGAAACTGCTACCAGGACGCTCATGATGTCCGTAGGCACTGTGATCGTACGCCCGATCCCGACTTTCAGTCGTCCTAACAAACAGGAAGAGAGAACATTATCACATTACAGTTACATATAAGACATTTAAGAAAGCTGCTAGCATCAGAGGGTGGACAAATACATTTATCAGGTGTCTCTGGTGGGTTTTCCTTAATTAGACACATCGGGAAGATGGGGCACTAAAGTGTTCTAAGAAGGGTTGTATTTAAGAATCGATAAAGAGTATTATTTTTCCAGCCTACAGACTGAACAACAAGGGGATTTCAATGATTAACTGGTTGAGACAACAGAGCATCTGGTCTTTCATTCGTAACTGTTAATGACATGGAGATGAAATCTATCAGATCCTTCTGCTATCATACCAACAACTTATTTCTACGACAGAAATACTGTTAGGTAACCGTTTCACACACGCTTTAAGCTTATTTTGTTTTTTTCATTCCATAGTTTTCCAGAGATATATGTGCAACTAGCTATATTTAAAATACAATCAACACGGGACACTCATTGCATTTGATGTTCAATAGAATAGAAGTGCAGCTTATTTCAAAGTTTAAATGCAGGATATAGTGGACTTGAACAATGATTACTTATCATAAAAAGGAATCACATGACAGATTCAGGCCTTCATAGCTTGTCAAGTCATTCTGGTCTTATAACATCTAGCAACTATAACCAAAGTCACTTTTTGAGTCATTTTATCATTTTATCTGAGAAGCTTCGTGGAAGTTTTTTGGAGGTGACTTATGACGACTTTTGTTCATAATGTTACACTACATGACACCACTTGTTCTTCTGAAAGGTCTTCAAAGCATCTTTTATGAAAATGCACATTAGAACCGGTGCTAATAAGGACACTGTTCAGACCTGAACATCCTCTTACTGAATAGAGCAATCAGAATTTAATTTGGTAATACGACTACTGTGTCATTACAGCAGTCATATTACCCAACTCCGCGTAATGAGCAGGACAGGACAGCAATTACCACTGTCTGAATTCAGATCAAATTATAATCAGCAAATTAGCCATGATGTTCCAACACAGAGTGGAATATGGTTTAATATAACTACACTTACAAACCCTCATTATACTGGTTCTTTAAATAAGAGACAATGTTTTATTCTTTGTCCAGTTCAAACAACAGGATGGAAAAATATTGATTTAAGACAGTGCCAGATTTTAATGGCAAACAAACCTCAATTGTCTAAATGGTACTGCTATAATACTAATGTGAAATTACTTAATATCTTTATAATTTACAGTATATACATACATGTGTGATACTGCAAAACAGTGAGACTGTATATATGTACATAAACTATTTTAGCTACTTTTAGGTACTATACTCCAGACATGTTTTTGCTGTGTAAATTACTGATATAAATATGCCTATATAATCATAGAAATCAAAGGTTTCTAGATGGAAATCCTGAAAAGGTAATAATGGTGTTCATACTAGGACTGTACACTGCATTTTGTTGGACAAGTGTTCTAATGCCCATATCATGTAGGCTTTTGCAACACGTTTGAGTCTGGGCAGTGACAAAAGTCCCTAGTTCCAGGTACTGGAACCTATTCAGACCTACCTCTCTACCTCCTTCTCCCATCCCCAATATGTCCATTTCCAACTTTCCAATAAAGGCAATGATGGCTGAAACAATTGTCTTTAAGAAAGAAAGTGTCGAATAACTAGAACCTAAGTCTCAACAAAATGATATACTCTGTCTCTTTTCAGGGTGAAATTAAGTTGATAAAATAAAGTGTGAGAAAAGAAATTCACAGAAACAGTCCAACCTATTTGCTAGATAGGATTTACTAATTTTCCTTGCTGATAATTGATAGAGGCATCAAAATCTTTTGGATCTTTGATTTGGACCAGAGATGTTTTGATTACATCTGTGTAAAGACATGTCTTTCCAAATTTGTCTTGCCTGCTGGCTTGCATGTTGCTAAACTGTCTACGCAGCAAAGAACTGTAAGTAGAAATCAAAGACATTTGCAACATGGAGAAACTTCTGAAACTGTTTATCTCATTAAAGAGATGTTAGCAGCAGCCTTTGGTTAGTATTTTCTTAATAACAGTGAAAATGAGGGAACAATGCTTTTGTTTTGAATCTCACGCAAATGTTTGTAATTAGCTCTTTTGTCATTTTATAGGCTTCCATTTGTCATGTTTTTAGTTTTAAGATTTTCCAACTTTTTTGTTGTGCAGTGTATAAATGTTCCATTAGTGTTTTGAATGATGCAGGAAATTTTATGCAAGTTCATGGGGAAACAGCTAAAACATTTCAATGTATTTCCAAAATATGGTCTTGGGGTGATTCAAAGCAAACATCTAAGGACCCAAATACAGTATGTGGATTTCCATAGTTTTTTTTCTATAGCTGTTATTTCCATTTCAAACATTTATTAAAACGAGCCACGTGCATCTGAGTCTGAGCTGTAGAAACCAGAAGAAGATATATGACACAAACACCTTCCCCTGCATCACTGATGCCCTGTGATGTTCTGAAAGGCATTTTGGTAAATGATCCATAAGATTAGGTTCTGAAAAAATGCCCAATCTTTACACCTGACGAAAAATGCGTACGCTCACATTTTATTGCCATACTTGAGGACTTTGATGGACTGCATTCTTCTTGTAAGATTAACCTTCTGTACTAAATAATAAACACTTTAACCCTTTCCCCAAGCAACATTTTTTAATTTTATCCCTTGCAAGGATATAGTATATATACATAGTATATATACATAGTATATATATATAAAAAAAGTTTTTTTTTAACCAAACAAAACTTCAAGTCTACACCATGTGACAATTACTGACTGGATTTGAGGCTTTGCAGGGTTAGTTGCTCTGCAAGTATCTGACCCCAAGTTATGCAAATACTAATCTGGAAACATACATCAGTGTAAAACATCTGACATAAATGTAACCTATGGACCCTAACATTAGTTTATGTCATAAACCGAAGTCTTTCATTAAGTCTTTCCACAAAAGGCTTTAGCCATGGGGCACAAGAACAAAAGACTGCATGGGATAAACACAGTCACCTGGATGTTAAGGATAGATCGGTTTAGGAGACTAGCACCATGTCTGTATTTCACACTGCACTATACATATAGTACAGGGTCAGAGGCAAATTCTGTTTCACCTTATTTGATTTAATCATCTGTGTGCTGGATTCATGAATAACATCTATGGCGTAACGATGTCTGCTGTGAAAGTGATGGATTACCTTGACCCCTAGATGCTCTCAAAAATGCTAATTTGGTGGCGCAGGCTTACTGCTCAATAGATAGCCTTCAATTTCACTTCAATTTCGCTTTACACAAAACAGGTTCTACATTATTCATGGAGCTTAAAAATAATTCAGTTAGACTTTTTTTTGGCAGAATTTCCATCAGTGTTTGATTATTAGTCTGCTCTGGTGCATGCTAAGCACATCAACTGTTTTGGGATTACGTGGAACAGCATAATTATTAGGATGCATTCCAGCAGCACGCTAAAAAGGCATCTTATGTGGAGGATCAGTCATGTGGGAGCAACAGATGCATATCAATTTAATTCAGAATTTCTAAAACTATTATAAGTAGTTTATTGTTAAATATCCTTCTGGCAGGCGAACTAACAGTTAAACTGTTAAGATGTGGAGCAAAACTTGCTGTTATAGCAGGTTGAACCACAAGCCATTGAGCTTTGGTTGGGCGATATGAATATGTTTTATATATATATCATGCTATAGCTATTGATGTAGTCCATTTTCTGGAAACTCATTTGAAAAATGTTTTACAAATAAAAACAACCAAAGTGGAATGTCTGTTTTTTTGGTTAATCCAGTTAACCAAATACCTGAAAATGAAGTAACAATCCTATAAACTACCATGAATCAGTCCAGCTCATTGATTTGCAGCCTTGCCTCAAGAAATTAAAAGGCATAGATACCACAGTCTAAATGGCAGAGAAAAATCTCTTACTGTTGACAAATTTCTAAGACCTCACGAAAGCAATTATCGTTTTATCGGCAAACTCTACACGGAGACGTTTAAATCCACTTTGGATGGATGAAATCTCTTTAGCTGCATATATCCCGTCAATGACTACGGTCAACCCTCTAATAAGAGTGAAATGCTACAATAATAATCTTAAATGTCTTATATTTCTCAAGAGTTTAAGCTTACGAATCACATTTTTAGTCTGCACCCTGTGACAGCATATAGAGTATTCATTTTCTACTCTTGGCCCATAAAAAAAGAAGCTGAGGACATTTTAAAACTGCAGCTGGAAGGCGGGGGAAAAAAGATACTAGGGCTGGAACTAATGATTATTTTCAATATTGATGAATATTCTAGATATTTTTTTTAATGAATCGATCAATCATTTAGTCTTTTAAATGCTTTTGTTGCCATTTTTCCCCAGAGCCTATGTGACATTTTAAATTTTGCTTTGTCCGACCCAAGGTCCAAACCACAAACAGAGAAAAGCAAATGTTTGGTAAAGACTTTGTTTGATAAAAGTTTTATCATTAATTAACTGACCATTTTTGATTATAAAAAATCTTACATGTTAATGTAAGATTCTATTATTACTTATTATTATTATTATTATTATTATTATTATTATTGCTTTTCAGTGCACATATTGCAAATATGAGTATTTGACAAATATTTGACAAATATTTGGATCTTTATAAGATTGCACAGCCCAGTCCTTGTGTTATGTTAAGATATTGTTGAATAACAGCTCCAATATGGATCTACTCATCATAAAGATAACAGGAGACATGAGCTGAAGGTGGGGTCAGGTGAGGGGAAGAGAAAACAATACAAGGTAAGGTACAGATTTCTGCATATAGAAACACAGGCAGTGATAACAGTATGTACCAGCTACTTTGGTTAGTGGGGGAAATGGAGAGAGACAGGGGTTCAAATTAGGGGGTTAGAGAGGACAGCTAAAATACACAGGGCAGGACATACCAACCTTTTGAGAGAGTGGTAACTTGACCTATAATTCCAAATACAATCTAGGGAGATAGAACTTTGTGAGCAGAAAAAATGGGCAAAAATGTTGAGTGGAGAGGGAAAAAACCGAAGCAAAATTGTTCACATTAGAAAATGTAATCCTCGTCTTCAGGGCAGGGGAACTTGTGTACTTAGAAGCACTGGAGTTTTAATTAAAATGATGAAAACAAACTTGGCCTAGTACGGATCCAGGTTACGCGGTTTTGTATGCTGGAAAATGTCAATTTGAGTCCATATAACCATCCAAATGTTTGTGTGTTGGGTCAGCATTGCACTTGAGTCCAATAAAATAAATACATGATATCCAGGAGTCTTCAAGTAGTGTACCATTGATTCCCCAACAATGATGATGTAAGTGATGGCAAAAATGAAGTCTTCATCTTCATCTGTGAAGTCCTGCACATTCCACTTTGGTCACACTGTGCTCAGCAGTAAAGTAGCCAAATTCCTATGGCAGAGGAAGAGAAATCTGGCCATGACATATTAAGAATCAAGAATATGTCTCTTAATGGTAATCCAGATTCTTTGTCATAGCAGCAATGTATGGATTCCCAAGGTGGAGACCATTTATAATGGTTTTGATGTTCATGTCCATCATCTACTTCCTTTACGATCAGAAGAGCCTGCATGCAGTCCAACTGGAGCTGAGTCAATGCAAGGTGAACAAATGCAGTTCATGGCTGCAATTCTGTATGCGACTGTATCCAAGGTTTAGTTATAGTTCCACATTCAGGAAAGGAGCAGGTAATCCACAGACATGACATAGGTTATCTCCAACAGCAACTTTCCAGTCTCAGTTTCCAGCATTCTTCTTTGAATTGTACAATCCAAACATAGTCCATTTCGCTCCTCATTAGATCAGCGAGTCTTGGTCGTTGAAAAAATAACAAAATAATCTCCACAAAAAAAAAAGTCATTTGCTCACTTGTTTTTGTTGTCTCTACTGAGTTGCATCACCAGTAGAGGTCTCCCAGCACTCAAATTGTAATGCCCTGATTTTAGATATAATCCCAAATAAAACCAAAAAAAAAAAAAAAAAAAAGAACCAAGAAAGCAACCCATACCTTTAGCATGATAGCATATCCTTAAAGTGTCTGGCCAGTGTTAATCCAAGAGAGGGGAATAAATATCCTGAGTAGGTTATCCACATGACTCCAGGCCGCAAGAGTAGTGAACACCTCGGTGAGGTGTGCACAATAATTGAAAACCAAATTACACTAATCCAAACAATGGTGTCTTATACATATAATGTGTGCTCTTGGTTGTTTTGTTACATGAGGAAAAAAGGGTGAGATTAATCCACCGAGCAGGGCACGTAACTCCAGATTAGGGGAATCCCAGGGATGGCCGCTGGACCACTCTCTTTTTTTTCGCTTTCTCTCTCTCTCCCTCCCTCTCTCTTTTCTCTCTCACTCTCTCTCTCCAGCAAGCTCCAATAATCCTGGGAAATTTTACGATATCCAATCTTTGCCCCGGTTTTTTTTCCGCAAATGATATATCCACCTCACAGAGATGTTTAAACTCACAAAGATAATCCCCAACATCCATTTCCACTATTGACTATTCATTTAAATTATAGACACACTTGTGTACAAGCATGATCTCACTTACAGAACATCTCGGTGTCTACCTGCAAGTACAAATCCAGGGGCGCTGGCCACGCTCCGAGGACTTTAGAGGGGATCCCTATAAGATTGAATTCTTGAGCATGAACTCTTTTTCTCTTTTCCCCCCAAAACAAGTAAATGAATAGATGGTGGGAAGATGCTTGGAGGTAAGGTGTTTACCAGAAACCACGGTTCCCCTTGCCTTCAGAGAAACTTTGTCCACTTACCCGTCTAGTCTGCGTTCATAGCGTCCATCTCTGCTGTGGAGCGACGTGGGGGGCCCATACACAGCCCCCCCTGCCGCCCTTGTGAACCCTGATACTTCCCGGCCACGAGAGCCTAAGGACAGACTATCGTCCAGCCCCCTCGCGGCACTAGGAATTGTGCCTGGTTCATTGTAATCAGTGCGCAGGTCTCTGTCCCCCATCTTGTTGATAGCATTGTGAGCCTTCTGAGCACTTTTAATGTCCACAAAATCCACAAAGGCTGCGACTCCACCTTCTGATCCCCGCTTGGGCAGGACCTTGACACTCTCCACACGTCCATATCTAAAGAGAAAACAATGGAAAAACCAGGTGATCACTGGGTTTTTAACTGTACATATGTTGCATCAGTGTTTATGAATTTCAAAAACAGTGTGTTCAGTTTAAATTCTATGTGAAAATAATACAATTTCTCAAATTATGAAACCTTTTTTCAGATTGCAAAGTGCTGAATTCAATTATGTGTGTCTGTGTGTGTGTGTATGTGTGTGTGTGTGTGTGTGTGTGTGTGTGTGTGTGTGTGTGTGTATCTGAGGAGGGGTGGGAGGTAAGGTGGCATTGCTGCTCTTATATTCTGCTCTGTGTTACCTTCCTACAAGGCAACAGTAACCCAGCAACTGGACTTGAAACCTTGGCATATTGAATGTTAATAAATGCATACATTGCCTAACATTAACATGTTCTCTGGGGGGAAGGTGCTCTCATAAGCGTATGGCTACTGGAAAGCATACAAATGAGGTTTGAGCAGCATATTAAGAGATGTGACGTTTCCTGATTTGCTGTGTGGGGGTTTTAAAATAAATCAATAATGTCTATATGGCTCCTTCTGTTTCATTATAAGCAAAGCCGTTTTGGTGCATTTTTTACACATATATATATAAAAAATATCATTACCCCCTTTTCCCCCCCTAACTTAAAAAAAAAAAACAGCTCAAAATAAGAGTTTTGAATAGATGTACATAAGAGTAAGCATTCTATTGTTTCCTTAATAAGCCTGTAAATACCTCGTTAAGTGATGGCTAAATTGACTGATGGGAAGTCTATTGCACACATTTTACAAGCCCAGTTTGGGATCAGAAAGCCTGCTATCATCTATATGCGTTGAGTTTTCCCCCCCAAAAAATCTGTCCAGAGTGTATTCTCGCTGTCCGACAGAGACAGTAGGGTGCCGATAAATTTATTGGCATGCCAGTTCCCAACATTGAACAGCCTCCGACGCCATTTTAGAAAAGCTGTTCACACTGCTTACTCATTCTGCCGTCCCCCATCTTCAATGACTTCTATCACACATTGGGCTGTCATGCACCTGCACACTACCTCTGGGTTAACGCCGGAGCTGAGGCAGCATGCTAAAAGGGAGCCGTGCGACACACTTTCCCCTCCGCTATTGCAAAAACACGCCGCCGGTCACCATCCCGGCAAACATAACGTTACGCACATCATAACACTGGTTAATGTGGATAAATCGGCATATAGGTAGCCTATTATTGTGCGTGGTGCACGGCTGCACGAGTCAGACACCAACCACATTTGTGGTTCACTCACTGCATCCCGTCTGACGTATATAATAATAAGACCAAGAGAGAGCGAAGCACCAGATTAATATCATCAGTTTATAGATCTCATTGAGACGTGTGTTGGGGGTATGCTGCGGGACAAACGTGCATTAAGTAGACATGTATGATTTATGGTGGTAATTTGAGCGCTTTGGTCCGATATGGCGACGCCTACACGGTAAAGAAGGCAACGTTGCTCATAAAGGTAGACTATGATGTTTTTCAGCAGTCTGGTCTCCAGCACATATGGACGGAGAGGCGGGCTGCTATTTCCTTGACAGCCGAGAAGAGAGAGGCGAGAGTGCGCAGACAACCGTGAGAGCCACACACACACACACACACACACACACACACACACACACACACCAAAAATCATATTTACATTTTTCCTCCGTGCGAGCAAGACAACAAAGAGCTTTTTAAAAAATAAAAAAATAAAAGGCCCATCAATGGTGATGGGGTCAGGTCTGCTCAAACAAAAAGCACCAATGGAGCTGAATTAGAATATGGTCATTAAAATATCGATATGTTGTCTGATTCTCCTTAAATCAGATCTCGCTGCAGGCTGTGCCAGTCAGCAGCTGGGGGAAGCACCGCGGTGATTATGTGGCAAAGATGAACCATTTCTGCGTCCAAACGCGCACAAAGTAAACACAAGTAGCCGACTACAACGCTACAACGTTGCACATGAGTTAACACGGGGCAGCCTGTTCAATCACAGCCGGTCTGCAACAAGGTTGCACCGTGATGTCGCGTCACCCTTTAGATTTCACTGACTTGTGCGATTAAAAAAATAAATAAATAAAAAGCCCCGCTTCTTGCAACAGCCACGATGCTCCCTTACAGATACGGTATGCTGATTCACCACACTTTGTGCACAGGTCTGGTTGGGAGCAGTGACCTGACAAACTCGCGGGGAGTCAGGTGAAACGCCGGGTCGCTGATTTGCCCCGGCACCGGGGAGCACACGGCGGCACACTTCATGCTGTCTGCCGGAGGTGCAGACTGTGGGATGCATGGCGTGTACATTGTTAGCAGCTCGCCAGGTAGGCTGAAGTTTGTTTACACTGACAGTGCGCTCTCAGCTACAGAAAAATGTGCTTTCTTTACGGTCCCCGGCTGGAAAGGCTGGGCTTCTCAGAGTCAAATGGGTAGCTGGAGGGACCGTGCATCCCACACGTGAAAGGACAAGTGAAGTTACCACATAGCCTGCAAGTTAGTAACCGTGTCAAAATGGCAAAACCATATGTCCGCGAGCGGGGTGGCTGAAGCGTGCTCGCCGTTTTCCTTTTTATCTCAGCTGAAATGCAGCGCAGTGTTGTTGCTTACGCAGAGCTGACAGCACAGTTGCCAAATGGGACTTTGCTACAGGGGAACCTCCTGCTTCATCCCGACTTCACTAAAATGTGACACAACAGAGAGAGATGCTGGCCGTGCACTCGTCGTTACACTACAAAACACACGCACGCACGCACACACACACACACACACACGCACACAAACACACGTCGCTCATTAGTGTTTTTACTCACCGCTTGAAGTGCTCAATGATTTTCTCTTCTCGCACATTTTCGGGTAAATTTCCCACCCATAAATGTCTGGTTTCCCGGACCATACTGTGTGCTCCTGCTCCCCTATCATACAGATGAGTTTGCTATGTCAGTTTCCTCCCGTGCAAAATAGAAAAGGTTTGCAAAATAAACGCCGGACAGGAAAAAAAAAAAAACACTCGGCGAAAATCATTGACTGGTCGTTGTGACCCAATGTAAACCATTAGGTTGGATCCCCGCACGCTGTTTGATACTCTTCACTGTTAAAGCGCGATCTTGCACCTCATGAACGCGCTCCGGACTGTTCCCGTGACTAGGCGCGTCCCTGACACCATGCGACCTTTGGGTGTCGAAAGAAAGCATGTAGCTTCCTAAAAAGATGCAGCAACTTCGCTTGTAATGAGAGGCACACCGCGCAGGCGTGGCTTTGTGTGTGAACTTCTTTTTTTCTCCCCGATGAGATAGTCTCCCGCCCCTGCGCATGCGTGAGAAAACCCCTGGTTGAATGAAGGTACTTTGACATCTGAGAGGCTTTGACTCGCAGGAGGATCCCATCAGTGCTTGCTGGGTATGGCAAGGTGAGGCACTTTGCATACAGTAAAACTAAATGATTTTGATAGGTTTTAAATGTTTTGTTATTATAATAAGCTACATTTTATTTTCACGAGTGCACAGAAAAAAACATCAGCCCCAAATTATCAAATGAGCCATAGGCCCGCATTCAGGATCGCTGCCTCCGGGCTGATAGTTTGTTCAGGTATGTCTGCCATTTATCACTCTGACTAAATATTAATAGGGTGTAATTGGGATGGGCTCCAGCCTCCTGTGAACCTGAACAGAATAATCAGTTTGAAAAATGGATGGATGTACTAATTACTGATCACCTATTAGTCACCACTAATTGCTTATTTGTCTCCAGAACTTAGGTTTTACATCAGGAAAACAATACTGCATGCAGGGATTCAGTCAAACATAAGGGTTTGCTGAGCTGACCCCCGTTCATTTAAAGTCTAAAAGGGTTATGTTGAAGATTTTGACACATAAAGCGGAAACTTGAACATGCAGGAAACAGGAAACTTATGGCCTGTTGTAAGCGACTGTCAATGATTAGAATATTTGAGGCTGTGATGAGTAAAACAATATGCTGAATTAAAATCAGTACAAACCCCATTAAAGTTCAATTACTGCTCGGAAGTTAAAAGAGCAGCTTTGTGATTCTGTAAATCCTAATAACAGAATAGTTTACAAGTCTGCACTTTCTGGCCGATAGAATTAACTGGAAATTATATATGAATTGAAAACAAAGTAGCATTCAGACACTTGGAAAATCTATGCCAAGGAGCACTGAAGTGTCAAGAAACACAATGTATCCTTTAGCTTGTCACCTGTCCGTATAATGGCAGACTCTAAACTGAAAGACTCAGCTCACAAGCCCATAATATTCGGCCTAATTTTGGGGAATATGAGAAAATATTTTCTAGTTAGTGACTTATGTATCACCAAATCCATCCATTAAACACTCGACTGCTGCCCTGAACACATTAGTGAAAATAGAAAGTATGGTCTACAACTAATACTAATGTCAGAATTCACATTAACGTGTGGCAATAAAAAGTCATTCAATGAAACGATCATGCATTAGAAGGTTTTGCTGAGTGACATGATGAGACACAATATACAAACACGTGTCACAGTATAACACAGGATTGAGCAGAAGAGCAATGCAAGCGACATGAAACAACAGAAGTTGCACATGAAACACACCATAATTAGGTTTATAATTTGATTCCACTTTACACTTTGTATTAAATTGCCTTGTGATTGGTATGCCTGCGGCCCATCGGGACAAATACAGGTTATTTAACTAATTTTGTACTTCTTATAGGGGGACACAAAATGGCACAGAGGCTATAAAGTCAAAAACTTTGAACTGCTCTGAGCTCAGTTTTAAGCTAATAAGTAACATGAGCAATTGGGACCATGTCCAAAGGTCCAAAAGACAGTGGTGATAAGCGCTGATGAGGGGTAAATAAAAGCACTCTGTCACTAACATTTTTATGATACTTGCTTGTATGTGTAGACTACTCGTCAACCTTATCAACATCTGTAAATACAATGGCGGCTTAACTGAGTTTCAGTTCAGTTACCTCGCCTCCTATACATTTTGCCCGTATGCATACTGGAGCTCAGTGTAACGCTTGGCCAGTAGAAAACGATTATTGGATTAAAGTTTGGTTCAGAAAAGCTCTGTTACTACACTACAGCATTATTCTGCTTTTGTTACTATATTAAGCACGCACATTGAAGGCAGCAGTGCGCCTGCGTCGAAATGCGGTAACAGGGGACGCGTAAGACGGCTCTGCGCATGCGTGCAGCGTGCCTATCAGATGAGAACAGAAAGGTCTGGAAATCTCCAGAGGAGCTGACAACAACAAGTGCTCAGTCATTTCAATGGGCATCTTCACCATATGCGGGTGCTCATGGAGAACGTCCTCCCTGTGTCTACTGAGTCCGTCCTGATGTGGAGCCTTATTCAGTTAAAAATCCAATAAACCTATGGGAGTACAATTTCCTATTTTGGTGGATCGACCAAACACCAAAACTAAATTTCCTCTTCAGTGGTTCTCAGACCTGGATTATCTTGGGAGCTGGACCGCCAGGCTAATGTGCCCACTGTAATTTCACACGCCTTTTTTTTTCCACACGGAGTGACGGGACTGATATAACAAAAACCTTTCTCGTGGAGTATGTTTCCGTCAGTCCACAGCTCTCAATAAAGACACATCTTATGGGCAAAATACCGGCGTCAAAATGTGGATTTAATTTGATGTGGGTGTCAGAGAACTTCTAAATTGTCCCAAGAAGTCAGGCTTTGACGTTAGGTAACGTTATCGAGACAATACGGCAAAGACTCGACAGTAAAGGCGGTCGAAAGTAACACATCTCTCATAAAAGCCTCTCCGGTGTCATAAAGCGTATTCCGTGTCACAAAGTCCAATAATTTGGGTAATTCAGTCTTTAAATGCGTCTCTGTCCGCCAGAGTCCAGACGGAGCTCAGGTCAGGGTAAAACCAAGTAACCGAGCCTTTTCTTTGTCTAACGCCATTTTGTGTGACTTTACAGCGCTAACGTCGTCGTCAGCCATTTTGCCTTTTCTTCTCAAGCAGACGGTCTCTGGAGGGACACGACAAAAGCGGAATGACATTGTTTAATCGCCATAAGCTGCGTGGAAATTGAGCCAACCGACAAAACAATAAAACTTAATAAACTTACCCATTGCCTAAGCTGTTATGGAGTTAGTGTCTGCATTTGTTATTAAGGTTTGCAGCTGTCTGTTACTGCGCAGCCTAACAGGACAACATTGGAGCTGGGTCAGTTTTCATAAACATGTTTTGTTTTCTGCAGTCAGTCCCCTGATGTGCTGAACCAGGTTATTTGTTTAACGTTAAAACCTCGATGTGAGCTGTGTGCGATCGTCTCATCAAATGTGTCCCCCGTCGAAATACATCATGTATGACATGTTTTACATAAGCTACATTTAGTCAAATACCTGCGTGCGTGTGTGTGTGTTTGTGGTGTAAAAGGGTAAAAAGAAAATGGTTCTTTCATTGTTAAAAATGAAATAGAACAAAATACATTCTTGAGCTGAGGTTTTTCTCTCCCCCTTATACACACCAATTATTGGGATAATTGGAAACAGCTGTCTGCTTAGGGCCAGGCTTGATTATAGCAACACAACATACACATTATAAACCTCACTTATTTTGACCCCCATCCATCAGTAGGCCGCTGAAAGGGTTACAAGGCCCCGAGGCTCTGGGGCCCCGCGAAGAAAATGTGGAACAATGACTCTCCCCAGGAGTAACTGGCATGCCAAAATCTCTCCAAGATTACAGCCTCAATTCATCCAAGAGGTCACGCACTCCTCCTGCCGGAATAACATCCAGAACTGCAAGTTTGTCACCCGAGTTAGTGTTAATGAACTCAGTCACAAAGAAAACAAGAGAATATTTATAATATAATATAATTATAAGAGAATAAAAAGACAAGAAGATGCAGCTCTTCCAGGTTAAAGAGCTGGAAAAATCTTTTTTTTTTTACAAGATTGAAAATAATGTGCCCCGTGGACTTTTTAATGAAAAAATATCATGTTCTAACTACAAACAATCATTGTTGATGTGGTCGTAATATGGTTTACATCAACTAGTGCCATTAAAAAGAAGTGCCACTAGATTTTTTTTTATTCCTCAGTGGCTATCTGTGATGCTCCTTCCCTTGTGCCTGTGGTCTTCGTCGACGCTCTCCTTTTACATAGTCTGAATAATCCTCTTCATCCTGTATGCACACAGCAAATTTGACAGATTAAATGCATGACATAAAGCGATAAAAGCCACTCGGGACATTTAGAATATCACTGACTTTGCTTACATAACTTGTTATCATAATCATCCTTATTCACAATTTCAGTCAACCTTTTTATTTGCTGAATTGATTGAATTGTGCTTTTAATTGAAACTGTGAACTATTTAATCAGGCTAGCTCAGTGAAAGGAAAAGTAGGCTCCGTATTCTGAATGAGAGAATACTTTGACCTGAATCTGTCTTGGGGATCTTAAACCTTCTCCACCTGGGATACAAGTTTGAGAAGTTTGGTCTTATCTTGGGACCCAGTCTAATGAACACATTGATATTCTGCCCCAGTTTTGAGCTCCCGATGGACAGAAAGTGCTATCGGCCCTGTGTGCCGCTTCCAGTGAGACTCGCTGACCTGTGAGGAAGCTGCATCCAGCAGATCCATAGTGGGGATTAGACAGCAGGCCTCACCCAGGAAACACATTAGGATGTGGAGCACGTCGGCCCAGCGTCCAACAGTCAGCATAAGGACCATTAAACCACCGAGTCGCACCACCACTGTGTTCAGGACAGCCTGGCCGCTGGGCAGACGGTGCTGCTCCTCTGCAGAACCAAAATGCAGCATTAGAGGGAACATTTGTACAATTTAGGACAGATCTACAGAGGTGTTAAAACATCAGGATGCGCAAATGAATGATGGATGCATTAGTGGTCAGACAAGACTAGAGAGAGGCATCAAACTAATGAATTAATGATAGTTTTCTTCAGTCTCGAGAGGAATCCATACTATCAACACTGCTAAAGGCTATGGCATTATAGATGGTCCTGCCCAGATTGATCAGTGTCTAATGAGCATTGCACCATAATCTCTTGTATGAATGTTTCCCATTGAACATATTCCTCACCCTGCATGTACACAACCAACAGCGTGTAGCAGATGGTCAGTGGTGTCCAAAACCTGAGGGCCTCTGTGGCAGAGAGGAAGTGCTTATTGATGATTGATATGGAGGCCACCACAGCCACAGAGAAAGTCATGATCATAGTCCTGCACAGCGTTGGCAGCAGGCAGCGGCCAGATGAGAGGAGGCCGATGCAAATGCCGCAGTAGTGCTGCGAACTGTGGAGTTTATACAGAGCCATGACATGGTGCTGCAGCAGTGTGGCCTGCCTAGCCAGGAACCAGCTGAGTGCTGCTGCCAGGAGCAGGCATAGCCAGCGCTGGGACGCCCCCTCATGGAGAAAGTACAAAGTGCAGCTTAGCGCGCAGCCCAGAGAGAACTGGCTTTGAACTAACAGCTGCTGCAGAAATTTGCTGGACTCCTGGGGAATAAAGGAGCATATGAACAGAGCTGAGAGATGAATCAAACCAGATGACGGGCGATTTGTTATAATGGATGTCATGAGTCATCATGTCATGATAATTCCCAGAAATTAACTCGGCAAAATTAAGCAGTAGAAAGAACAAGAAAATCAGGTGATACAGCTGAGTATCAGGCACATTTTTATCACGTAATTGGTTTCTTACTGGTCCAGCCGTAACCCATCCAGAGACAGCTCGAAGGCAAAACTCAAGTACCACAAGGGAGGCAACACGGGAGCCCACTATAGCCAGCAACCCAGTCACAAAGACAAACTGGAGCATCCCGGGAAGTCCAGTTTTAGTTCTCCTTTGATGACTGGGTGTCCTCCGGCTTGATGTATGTTTATCATTTTCATCACTCCAGCTGTGAATCGCAGGGGGAAAAAGAAATAAGGAATAAGTAATAGAAGCAAACTATAAAGCATCTGTTCCAGCACTGAAACTGGAATATTTTAATAAGAATGGTGAAAGCTCATAATTTCCTCACCTTTCCTCTAGAAATAAGTGCACTCTCACCAGGGAGCATAGCACAGAGATCCCACATGCACCTACTAGTCCTGCAGGTCACATAACACTGAATTTGCATCCAATAACACACTCCCGCCACTTATACAGTGTAGAAAGAGCCTGTAGCAATGTGGATGTCAGAGAAAATGAATGGACGAGGAGCTCACCTTGAAGTAAACTATCCAGTGGATTTGTATCTAGAGTCAACCACCCTGGTAAGAAGTAGGAAGTTGGAAAAAGCGACGTGATAAAGGATAACATTGTACTTCCTTTGACTTAAAAGAGGATTTATTATAAATGTCACAGGTCTTACAAAACGGAGCTAAATCTAATTTAAATAATCAAACAGTCAGGAAGCATGTTATGTGGTTATTCCAGATCGGGTTAATGTGGAGAATCAGCTTAGTTCCTGTTTATCTCTATTGCCTCATTGCTGAGCTTTGCTCATGCAGAAGCCTGTTCTGTGTCCTGTACCAAAGGTCATGAGCATGGTGAGGCCCTCAGCAGCCTGAGTCATAACAAGATAATGGAGGTTACTGCGCCATGGGAAATACTTTACACTCTAAAATGATGGCAGGCATTAGTTGTGCTCTCAAGTTGTCTGCAAGCTAAAATATAAGCGTTGCTCTGGTAGGGACTTCTTCATCTCATGGATCTTTTTGAAAAATCATATTTTGCCCAGAGCAATATTTCAAGTCAAGGTTATTTATATCACCCGGAATTTATAATCTGTACATTCTTAGATATTTGTTTTGGATAAAGAGAAACTCCACAGACACACAAACACACACACACACACACACACACACACACACATGCAAAACAAGAGAAAAGGGAAACCCTAGAAAAAAGCATCACACGAGGTACAGACATGCAATAGGTGCCAAATGGTTAAACAGATGAAACAGTAGTAGAGTTACATTAAGGACAAATAGCAAAACAATATTAAGTAAATAAAAAATATCAAGTGTATTAAGTTAAAGGAGTTTTTTTTTTTAAGAAAAAAGTTGATGATTTACACAAAACTGAAGTAGGCCTATATCTTCTGAGGAGATGGGACTTACGATACATGAACTGGCTACTGTCTTAGGGTCTACCTTGGAGCGATCCTGTTGGCCTGACATAGTATAACAGATAATATGAGCACTTTAACAATACTTTCTTATGTTAGTGTTAAAATCCAATGAAACCTGAAAATAAGTTGAATAAGTTACAGTTACATCTCAATGTGCAAATGTAATGTGAATGTGTGTTGATTCCACAGGTAAAGTGGGTATTGTACAGAACGCATACAGAAACCATAAGGCATCCATTTCATCACTTAAAAGCTGCTATATGTGACATTTTAAAGTCACTGGATTTGAGACAATAGTATACAGTATTTACGGTAATACATTGAGTGAAAAGCTGAGATTGCACAATGGCTTTATATCTAAAAACACAAGAGGGCGCTGTTATTCCAGCAACTGCAACAGAGCTCTTTATCCTGTTCAGTAGAGCCAAAGAGAAAACCTTTGAAACAACAAAGTGATATTGTATTGAACCAAATCACACTTTCATGCAGGGGGAGGGAGTAGCATGAAAATCTTTAACACTAAGTATTTTTTCTTTGCATTCCACTATCTGCACTGGATGTGATGAAACTGAGACATACCACATGGAGTTTAAACTGCCCTTTATCACGGAGAAAGAGACAGAGAAAGACAAAAGTTGGATTACAACCAATGGATTTACGACTGGCTGAACTCAGTGAACACATGACTTGACATTAACCTGCCTCCCCTTTTGTTACACTCAGGATCTTTATACATGAAATCGAAAGTCATATTAAAGGTTATAAAATATGATTTATTCATAAAAAATAATAATATCCGTTGTCTTAATAAAACGTCAGTGTTGATACATGAATAAACCAAGAGTTAACTAAATATTTATGAGAAAACGTATCAAATGTGTATTGCAAGTGCTTATGATATTATGTAATCTCTGGTTATGAGTTAATATGGTGACAACAGCAACAATATTAAATCCATCACCACTGTAGAAAGCACTTTGATGCATGGTGTCAAAGAGAGTGGCCTCAACACACTACTCTCATTGGCTTCAGGAACACTAGTGCTCTTCCTCTTTTGTGTTATTGGTGGGTCCACTGCTGCAGTAAGCGGAGCATCAAAAGTCCTTTGATCAGTCTGGTGTGAGTCTCTGAATACTGGACAGCTGCTTTTTTTCCTGCTGCAAGAGCAACACTTATATATTATATTTATTAGACTTGTGGTTTGCTCTCCCACGATTTGAAATTCCACTACATTTATTAGATACCTTTAATTGCTAGTTACTTTGCAGATTTAGATTAATAATACAAATATAATCAACAAATAAATTATAGATAAGACTTTATTGGTGAAATTCACAAGCTACCTGGCAGTGTAGTAAAAAATAAGACCTTTACCAGCTGCAACATTAAAGTAATGTACGTTTTAATGCACCAATAATTATAATTTACTAATATAATATATATTATTCTGAAATGTGCCAGTCTGCATATTGAGTGCTTTTACTTTTTGTACTTGAAGTATATTTTGATGCTAATACTTTTGTACTTTTACTGAAATAAAATTTTTTATCAAAGATCTCAGTACTTCTTCCACTGGTAACTAACACACAACCCAAGTCTTTCATGTCTTTGAGCATTAATGCATGATTTTCATCTATGAATTTAGATTCAGTTTAGTCGCCAGTTGACATGACAGACTGATTACATTCATTAAATCTTCTGTATTTGGTGATTTAAACACCCAGTGTCCACTAATGTCCTCTGCTGCACGGGAAGTGATGCATTTAATGTTTCCATATGTGCAGTTGTAACCACCATAGCTGAACAAACCAAGCACCACCACCTATGCCTTAATTTATGCGAGTGTCATTAATGTGACAGTTTTACTAATAACCTATCATAATGTATAAATGTAAAAACCTCTTGCTTATAAACTCAAATAGACTGGCTACATTTAAAATGTTTAGTGATTTCCAACTGTTTCAAACTGAGTTTGGACTAAATCTGACTAAAAACATCAGCTGTTGTCATACATGTTAAAAGAGAAACAGCTCTAACACAACAGGGCAAAACTGCAATCAAAGGCAAAGTTTCATGAAACAATGTTTTGTTTCAACATAGCCAGGCTTTCTTTGCGTGAGCTGGCTCAACAAACCCTAAACCCCCACTCAGAGATAACTGGTATCACGACAGTGGTTATCAACTTAGTTTGTTAACCCAGACTTTCGTCTTCAGGTGCATTCCCATAAAACTGGGCTTTTAACGCGTCATTTTACTCTTTTTCAGCAACAAACAGATCCTTGTAATGGAGAGCTATGAATACTATAAACTCATTATTTGGGCAAATAGCAACAGTAACTTCCAATTGGGCAAGAGAGGAAAGCTGGCACAAAATTGCAAATCATGTAAATGCGTAAGTTAGGCCTGATATTGTCTATTTATTTTCCCACTCAGTGCCTCATGTTTATTTCTAATGTGACAGCTGCACTTTCAGAGCTCTTAAACATTGAACTTATTTCACCATTATACTCAAGAACTGCATTTAGGTCTGACACTATCCAATAATGAAGATACGTGGAAATATCTTGTTTTTGATCAAATCAAAGTGAACTGAATTTAATTGATCAAATATTATTATATTATAAATCAACAGATTAAACAATTTTCTAATGGGTGTTCCATTAGCTGCGGTACCAGCAGTGTAAAACTGATTTGGCAGCAAATCTGGACCAAACATAAAAACACAATCCAAAGTGGTCTGTAGCTACTCAGCATTCATCAACCATTTAGTATAGCAATGATATATTTTTATTTTATTTAAATGTTTCCTTTATTTAGCCAGGAAGGTCCATGCTGTGTAAAATTTAAGGTTTTAGGATTTCCTGAAGCAAAGAGGAAAAAAAATATTTTCTGCATCACCAACTGAATGCATGTAGGTTCCCATCAAAAAAATCCTATGAGCTGCTGTAATTACACAGCTTCGTTCGGTGACATTACTCACGTACGGCTCAGCAAGTTTGTTGTAGCTACTCATAAATTGTTCAGGTTAGATTTTAAAAGGTCTCAACTGCCAATAAATGCTCTGCAGTGAGGTCAGTGAATAAATATCTTCTGGTGTTATTCCATACAGAAGAATGGGTTTGACTTGTTTCCAAGGGTCATTACATATTAAGGCAGAGATTTTTAGTAATGGTCCTTTAAAAAATGTTTTATTACAATTTAATCATGTTTCACATATTACATTACATAGTGTTCAGCAGTAAAAATTAAACTCTTCCTCTGTCGCAACATCAAAACTTTGAATTTGTCACATAACGATGGAGGCAAACATTAGCACTGTTTGCAAATGTGCATGAAAGAACACACCAGGATCCCTTTTATTCCACAGGAACCCAACACATTTGGATCATTATGTTACAGTAAAGATCTGAATTTAAAGCAATTAATCACAAAACATGATAATGAAATAACAACCATATTCATGCATGTTTGTATGGCGCGCGATCAAATCACAGGCAGACAGCAACCAGTCTGGGCCAGATTTGATCCTTAATGAAATGTCAGTCCCACCGTTAACGCCAACTGAAGCATGAAGACGCACTCTCGCAAACACATTCCATATCTTTTTTTTTGATGATCCCTTGTGTTCAACGAAAATTCGGACTGTTCCAGCTCTGATAGGCTGTAAGATTTGTTTCTTTCTGCAGAGCGAGGCCCCTACGTTTTCTGGGCTCTCTCTTCCACGTAGAGCTGCATCTGTTAAAGACAGGGAACAACCGAAAACCAGTAAGAGCAAATGGGGGAATTTAAACATGACATGATGAAAATTACCACAAAACATAATTACAGCATCAGTCACAATGTAAATGTTAAACCTCGACTTGATTCTGGTGTCTATGTTCTGTTTCTGGACAGATAAAATGATCATTGAGCGGGATGTTTCTGCTCACTTTCACTATGTCAGATGTCATGGTCTTCAGTGGGATAAGCCTTGGCTCCTGCATGTGGACCTCCTGCTCATCAGCAACTATCCAAGGAAAATCCTGAAAAGGGAAATACACAAATGTGATAACAACAATAACAAGAAATAAACAGGCTGCTCTGTTAGTATTAGCAATCGTACATCATGAGTTAATCTGTAGGTTTGTAGTGTTTTGAAACCTCACCTTGATGACTTGAACCTTCTCCATGTTGCGTGTTGCAGCATCTCTGGTGTGTACTAGTACTGTAAATGAACACCCTGTGACAAAAAAACAACAGGTTACAAATAAGCCTGTGATTTGTATCTATTACCACCTGAATTTCATTTACATGCATATAATCTCCTTAACAACAAAGTCACTTTCATTAGTAGCTTGATTTTCTTCAAATTCTGTACTCTCTGGAGCTCAAATAACTTAAAGAAATAATTTACTTATTTGTACGGTCGTCCAATAAGACTCTACTGTATTTTCAGTAAGGCTATTGCTTCTGAAGAGTTGTCTCGGAGACTTGTATAGGAGCCAGGAAGTTGTATGCCCTGGACTACGCCTCACAGGCTTACCGTTTAAAGTGATAGGCAGAAGGCATTATGTGTCAAACACACTTCTCTTTATGTCATCATCAGTGACAGTACCTGGTGGGTTGTTATTTAAAACAGCATCACACACACTGATCTTCAGGATGAATGCCCTCAGCAGTTGCTCCACGTGTGACAGTAATGTGTCTGAGCTGTAACAACAAAACCACAGGCAGCTAGTGACCAGAATCACCCTGAAAATGTATAACAAAATAAGCATGGTGTTTATACTATATGTAACGATTAAAAACACATAAAAGAAGAAGAAGAAGGGGAAAAACCTGATGGACAGGAGTGTGGGTTGGGAAATCTCAAACACAAATCTCTCTACTGGATGATGCTCTTTGTCCATGATTACCACTACCACTTTCTCTGCATCATTCTGGGAGGGAAATGGAAGACTTCAGCAGTGTATACATGTAGATGAGAGATGAGAGATGACACGTTTCCTAAATTAACCTCAGCATCAGGTCAAGTCTTACCTTCTCGATGAGTGGCTTTACACAATGAAGTGTATCTTGGATATACTGATTCAGCTCAGGGTGACATGACATCTTGAAATAAACACACCAAAAACAGAAGACTGGTATTAGAGATAAAAAGAGTTAAGCCTTTCTAAAAACTGTGAGGATACAGCAATAAAACTATATTCATCTGTACCTGCACAGGTACGTTATATTTCTTTCTCTTCTGAAATATTCCAGAAGGATAAACTTCACGGACATACAGGATGAGATGAATAGCGACCTCCAGGAACTCACACAGGATGTCAGAAACCACTGGAAAAGAGGAATTAACTATTATTACTATAACTACTATTAATTTCTCAAGCATTCCATTTGTTCTTGTATAATGATAAAGTACCACCAAATTCAATGCAAATCCTTGGCACTTTAGTGTTGTCGTCTTAGCTCACACATGATGTCAAGCAACACAGGGTGACACAGCAAGTAAAGGACAATTTATACAAATAAACCGCCAACTTATATTAAGCTATGCCGAATAGACCAGCATGTACCCATGATTCAGTACAGCTATGTCAATGGGTCTCATGTACTCACTGACACGGTCAAATGCAATTTGCCAAATAGATCAACTGGATTTTCTCGAGGCATTCGTTTTACAAATCAGGGTCTGTGAACCCCAGCTAGAGGAAGGACGGTTAACCGTCCCACGGTTAGTTTGATCTTCTTACCTTGTCCAAAATTGAGGTCTTGCCTTGTTAGAGTTGTCATATTTTCTTCTGCAGAAACTGTCAAATGAAACGAATAGCTAATTTTGTAGCTGGCTAACGTCAGAGTGTCAGGCGCTCATCATCTAGTTGAGGCTGTTTTTAGCTGCTAAATATCCTTTTGTCGCTGCCTGGCTTGACGATGTCAACCAATGAGAAGGGGGAAGTAAAATGTCAGTTCCTACAAAGATGTACGGATGTGTATTGTAAAAAAAGAGGCAGCTTTTAAAACGAACTGACGATATACTCAATTTCACGACCCGAGACGCGGCTTTCCCTCCGTTACCAAAGCTAATTCAACGCTTCGTCGCGCATAACAATGACGTCACTTGTTGTTTGTTTACAAGATGCTTGCCGTCCCCTAGTGATGACGTTGTTTGCCTCTGGCCACACGATGACATGTTTGTGATTCTGCAGTTTATACACTTATTGTACACGTTATACTGACTAGGCTACTTGTATTACATACATATTAGACAGTTCAGCCCATAAGCAGGGGCAGTGGCACATTTCTCAATTGTTATGGCTCTACTCCAGAACATTTAATTTGAAATGAAACAGTAAGGGTATTACGTGAACAAGTTTTCCTTAACTGTCCCCCAATTTGAGCTTAGTGCAGCAGTATAAAGACCCTAAACAAACAGGAAAAGTAACCAAGGAGCTTTAAAGGCCAGACAGTGGGTTGTTCCTGACTGGCCAAAACAGTCAGCTGACCTCAATCTAACTGAGTCTGAAAAGCAGACAAAAGGGAAAAAAAGCCTCCCACCCCTGAAAGGAAACCCCCCTAAATCAAGATGGCAACAGTACAGATCTAGCAATGCAGGGAACAGAGAACCAAGTATCTGCTGATGTCTGATGGTTGGAGACTCCAGGCAGCCACTGATCGAAGGATTTTACACCAAATATGAAATAAACTTTATTAAAGTTTGTGTTAACTTGTACAAACACTTTCCGTCCCTTAAAATGTGGGGGACTGTGTATGAAAGGGGATACAAATCACCTTTCATCTGCTGTGGATAACAGCCCACTAATAAACTGAGAGTCAGCACTCTAGTGCACTTGGGACTCTGTGGTCCAGAGAACTTGTCATTCCAAGCTGAACACTGTAGATTTGCACAATTATACCTGTTGGTCCTTTGCACTATTATTACTCCACAGGTTACCACTTATGTCTCTGCTATTTTTGTTCTATGCACTTGATAATATTTATATAGTAATATGTCTGTATTATATTGTTCATAGTCTTTTATTTATATTTTTATGGTGTATATTTTTATTATTTCAATGCTGTTGCTCTGCCTTTGGTACGAAATTTCGTTCGATGTACACTGGTCGTACATTGAATGACAATAAAACCTGTCTAAGACTAAGTAACCTCATAGTCTTAGATTCATCTCAAATCCAATGTCCTGTCTACGTAGCAGAAGTTAAACCAACTGGAATAATATGAACAGAAACCATGCTATTTCACCTTCAAAATAAAATCCCACACAGCTGGAGGACGTAAAGATGTTCGAAAAATGTAATACAAATGTACTAATGGACTACTTATATAATCTTAAGTGGGGGTGAGAATCCAAATTGCATAAAAAACATGAAAAGCCCATATTGTGCAACTTTGCAAGAACGTGGTTTTCTGTAAAATATCCATGTCCTATAAAATAAAGCATTAATTAAACTGTGTACATAAGGAATATTTGTATTCTGAACTGGAGCATAAGGCTTCACGGAAACATAGGGCTATATTTGCAGAAGTCTGCAAAACATTAAGCTTTTGACTTGCTTCCGTCCAAATAAATTAGTGTCCGTGGACTATGTCAGCAGCAGTCACAGTGCCTGAGCCTGACTTTAATTCAGGCCGTCCGTATTCTGTAACACTTGTACCAAAAAGTAGAGTAAAATAAACAAATGTAAATAAAAGAGATCTCATAAATAGTATACAGTGACGATTTGTACACTAAATGTACACAGCGACGCAATAGAATGTGGCCTTTAATTTGAAAGGGCAGTCGTGTCAGACCGGAAGTGTCCTTGTAAACGCCGGTTACCTTGACGATCATTCATTGGCTGTGATCCCGCAGCAGAGAGGTGATGAGTTTACACTGAGCACGATTACTCTGGAGCCAGTCTAACAATGAGGTAGGTCATTTAACCAGTGATGCAGTGCCGAGAATACACCGATGACAACCGAGCAACATCTGAAACTTCACGGTTTTCACTCGCTAAATGTGCGTTTTAAGATAGTATTGGACTGTCCGAGGTTAGAAGCAGAAGCAGAATCGGGTTTATTGCCAAGTAGGTTTTCACATACGAGGAATTTGCTGTGGTGTGTTGGTGCGTAACAAGTACAGACAATTACAGACAAGTACAGACAAGACAAGTAGTGCAAGGTGCAAGGGTGTACATAAGTGAAGTTAACACTATTGTGGAAAATGCTGCGAAAATGAAATGTCCTGAAGACTGTGATGTCAAATCCTCCACACGACAGGCTCGGGGAAATCATTATAGGAGAGGCACACTTGTGTGAGAAAGCCATTCCGTTTTTTACAGTTTAACAGGGTTTTGCCATTACCCTGGACCTTAATCTGAAGAAACATAGTATGGGTCAGTCATACATTAACTTTCCTTGGCTGCCATAGTTCGCTTTAACGGTATAGCAGCTGTAAAGCAGCATCCTCAGGTTGTATCTTTATAACAGGTCAGACACGTTGGTTTTTCTCTGCAGGTTATAAAATTGTGGAAAGTCATGCCTTTTTTGGAATTCATAGCTGGGAGCATTTCAGGTAAAAATAAATAAATAAATAAACAAATCAATTAAACATTAAGTTGATTAGAAGTTGATTAAAAACAGTAAATATAGTATTTGTGTACATGTTGATGAATTAACATGTCCTTGTTGCCTACTGTAGGTGCACTGGGACTGGCAGTCGGACACCCAATAGACACCGTGAAGGTTAAATGACACACTGAAACCGATAAATATGACTAAATGCATAAAAGCAGCTTTTTCTGACACCTCCATGTTTTATTTGTAGGTGCGCCTGCAGGCCCAGTCTGTGTATAAAGGGATATTTCACTGTGTGGCAAAAACATACTCTAATGAAGGGGTAAGTGTCATCTCTTAAATCGTTTCACCACATATCACTGCACAAATAGCCCAAGTCTCCAGCAGAAAACACATGACACAATATTTTCTGTTTGATATGCTTTCATTATGTCAGCTCCATGGATTCTTCAAGGGCATGGCATTCCCGGTGTTGACCACAGGCATCACCAACTCCGTTGTCTTCGGCTCTTACAGTAATGCCCTAGACTACCTCACTCAGTCTGAGCGCAGTGACCGCAGTCAAGGCAAACCGGCCTCTGCTGCACAGGTCTTCACCGCCGGCTGCTTCTCAGGCCTGGTGCAGGTAAGGACACTGGACGCTCACCGGCTGGTTTCGTAGGACCATAGCTGCAGATATTACTGTTGATAACCACAAGCGCCATGAAACTGACCATTCTCAGGTTGTGAAAACTCTCTATTTACATAGGTAAAATAATTTATAGTTGCATGCAGCATGTGTGTTCCCCACCTACTATAATGCAGGAGAAGAGGAAAATAAGACATAATGTGTAAAGTGCTACTGGCCCCTAGAGGTTGCAATGTTCATTACATCCCATAAAACAAAGGTCTTCGTCAGAACAAGGGAAGAATTTGAAGTTTGACTTGAGTGTAAAGTTGAAGTAGGATGAAAGAGTTGTCAGCATACATGGTACAAGGTACAAGGTTAATATATTTGTTATTCTACAACACAGGCTTGCAAGTTTTTTTTTTATGGTGGAGTGCAGAGGATGAGTTAAGGACTCTTACAGTCTGAGGAAAGAAGCTGCTCTGTAGTCTGGTGGTACGACAGCCAGACAGCAACATGGCGACAGAGGGGTGATTAGCAGCTGGCGCTTTTAATCACCCGCTGCAAAGCGCTGCTGATTGGAACTGCACTGCACATCTCATGCCAATTTGAGAGGTTTTCAGCCAGGATGCTTTCTATTGCTCCTCTGACAAGGACTTTGCTTGGGAAATTTGCTTTCTTAAGTGTCCTTATGAAATACAGCCATTTCTGAGCTTTCTTAACTGGGGTGGGGATGTGAGATGTCGATGACAGGCTCTCTGAGATGCTTATTCCCAGGAACCTACAACTCTTCACCTGCTCTGTTGCTGTAGACAGGGGTGTCTGTCTTCACCTAATTCTTTTATAAAATCAGTGATAAGCTCCTTGGTTTTACTGATGTTGAGCAGTAGGTTGTGCTCTGTGCACAACTCTGCAAGGTTGTTGATTTCCTCCCAATATGAATTTTCATCGTTGTTTAATCCGGCCATTCTCTCCATGTCAGGGAATCCTTGGCACTGAGAAGTGTCAGTCAAGTGTGAATTTTGAACTGAGTGTGATACTAGATGACAAAGGTCAGGAGGCACCAAAATCATTCTGAGAGGACCATGAATACCACAGATTTTTTGTAAATCTAGCCATTAGTCTTTGACATAGCATGGCATGGACCGAAGTCTTGGTCAATAATTAATTCTGACCCTATGATGGTGGAGGAAAGGGCTCCAAAATCATTAGGAATCATCCTCTGTGGATCATGCCTTTTAATCTGACCACCAGGAGAGAGGTTCCCAACAAAGAATGTGCCTTTATTCACAAAGTTACTGAGAGCAACTTTTACTGAAGAATAGGAGAAACGTTGTGTCTGGATGGAACCTGATATTTATTCCAGTTAACAAACACCTTCATCATGTTTTTATGGTGTAATTATACTGCATGTTACATCTGTTACACTAACCAGATGAGCCATTTTTACTTCTAGTTGGTGAATATCAAGCATTTCCCTTTAACTTTACATGTTTCTGAAAACTTTATTTACGTCATAAAAAGAACACTGACTAAAACAAAACATTTGAGCACCAAAACAAAATCCTCATGGCTTCATTTTGGTGGACTGACTCTTTAACCTGATCTGCTTTCAGGTGTTTGTTTGTGCACCCATTGACCTGGTGAAGGTGCGTCTGCAGAATCAAACAACTGTTGACCGATACCGTGGACCCATCCACTGTGTTACCGTCATCCTGAAGGAGGACGGACTCAGGGGTCTGTTCAGAGGAGGGCTGGCCCTCGCCCTGAGGGACGTACCCTGCTATGGACTCTACTTCTTGCCTTACGAGGTCACCCGAAAGGCTCTGACCGAGAACGGCAAACAGCCAGGTCAGTCTCAGAGGCAACAGTGTAACAGTACTGACCCTCAATAAATAGCCTGTTTCCACGGTAGTGTGTCAAACATGGAAGGTCAGTTCTGTCAGGAAAAATAGTACTAATAATCTCATAATTTAAGTTTAATTATTTTTCTGGTGGAAATGGGCCAAACAGATAAAAAAAAAAAAAAAGCAACAGCTGTAACATCTGTGAATCCAGCTTTCTCCAAACACAGCTTCTGTTAACTGCTGTCCAGGAGAAAGTTGGGTTTTAGTTTTGATTTGGTCCTTCTAAATGTCCAGGTTCCTTTTTATTTCCTGTTATTTTTTACTACAGGCAGGACCTCACAGATTTACACAATCCACTAAACTTCTCTGTCCTCAGGAACGTTTGCAATATTGATGGCAGGTGGCGTGGCGGGCCTGGTGACCTGGGCCTTTGCTACGCCCATGGACGTGGTGAAAGCCCGGCTCCAGATGTCGGGGGCCGGCGGCCGGGAGTACAGCGGGGTCCTCCACTGCATGAGAGTGAGCGTCAGGGAGGAGGGAGTGAGGGTCTTTTTCAAAGGCCTCCTGCTGAACAGCCTGAGGGCCTTCCCTGTCAACGCCGTCACCTTCCTCAGCTACGAGAGTCTGATGAAGATTTTCTGTCCACCTGCGAGGTGACCTCGCTCGTGACAGTGAGCGGATACACTCTTTTGCATGAACATGAACAATTTGACTACAGGTCTGATATTCTCAGGGTTTTTAAGGACTATGTGGAGTAGGTCTACTCTCATCTAGCTATCCTCGGAAACCTGAACACACTTCAACTGAAGATGTTTTTGGAAGAAAATTTTCAAATTCAGCTTCTAGAGGCTCCTGTGACTATGAACCGCATTGATGCAGGATATCCCGATGAAGTTGTTCACGTTTACTGGAAAGCAAATCCATTTTTGGGACAAAATGTGAATGTAAATGTTAGAACTTTGTCACATATAGACACGTCTTTCACAATAGGTTTTCTTTTTTATTTCAAAGCATTTTATTCATGTCAGCCGGTGACAAACACTGAAGAAGTTCCTAATAAATAAACAATGCAAAGAATGTAGTTGATTTCATTATTGGTGACTGGTCCATTGAGTCTTTCCAGAAAAAGCTCCTCTAGAAATTGTACCTGGCACATAAACAAGCTGTGTGTATACAAACAGGTGGAACATCAGTATTTGGCAAAAAAAAAAAAAAGGTTAAACATTAGAAAGTCTCAAAATGTTAAGACTCAACTCGTCTTTGTGTAATTTGAAAAGGCTGCTCCTTCTGTTTACTCTGCACACATGACGCTTTTTACAAGTCTGTCCATCCTGGAACTGAGATCGCTCGTCTGCTCTGAGGTCGAAGCTGGCACCAGTTCTGCTCTGCTGCTCACAGACGGCTGGTGTTTCCAGTCTCACTTCCTTGTGGTGTTTCACACAGCTGTTGCATGTGATGTCAGATGTGCGTGATGTTGAGGTTGTGCCGGCTGAATGGTTTGTGGCAGGTCCTGTCTCCTTGTGACTTGAAGCCTCTGACTAGATGTTCCGACAGCCCAGCCACGTGAGGTGATCCCGCTGGGATGGTCCGGGTCTAAAAAGTCAGGGTGGGAGTGGGTGGAGCTTGAGTTAAAGCTGCCGTAATCAACATTTTAACATGAACAATAGATCAAATGATTACGTAATGTGAAAAGGGTCACTCGTAGTGACAAATTCAGAAAAAATCATCACCCAACTCAGTTCTACAGAGCTTTTTAGTGTCTTTTAGCTCATTGTTTTGGTTTTGCGGCCCACAACTTTAGAGTTTAGGTCCACACTCACAGCTCTCATCTGCGTGGTTTCAGCAGACAAAGTTAGCAAGCAGCCGGTGAACATGGTACTGCATTTATTTTAACTGCAAGGAGAGTGAATTAAGTGGCCATAAACGTGACTGGGAATTAATCATAATGCTGCCTCATGTTTCCTGACACCTTTGCGGTATAAACTTTAGAAGCTGCTAATATGTCATTGTTGCGTTTATACTGTCAAAAAAAACAAACAAACAAAAAAAAAACAACCAGTCATTGCAAGTTTAAGGATTTTTGGTCAAAATACCATTTACAAGATTCTCCGAAAAATGTGTTAACGCAAATACATAGAATAAATGGTATATATGATAGAGGGTAACAAGATACTAGTGTGTGAACATGAGATAATACTCAAAATAAGAGATGCGCGTACACAATGTGCTGAAAAGAAAATATTTATTTTCTGCACCAAACAACAATAAATCCTCACTGAAGAGTTAGATTAGTGAATATTTTTACATCTTTGATTTGCATGTTCCCAAACTGTCTGTTCGTGACTGCTCCTTCCTACCTCAACATTTTCCACTTCTGAACCTTTAATGATACAAATACATAGAAACATTTGCATGTTTGAACTCGCTTCCTGAAGCAGCGTCCCAAAGACATAAGGTATATTCGTAGGTTGTCAACATTAAATTTAAGCACACACCTGGTTTTTATAAGCACTTTACAGAGAAACAAATTCTCAAACAACAGGAAATAACCATGTAGATGTTTATAATGTACAAAAATAATATGTTCTTGTCAGACAGCCCTTACAGTCGAATTCCAAACAGATGCCTAAGTGTAGACACAACAGATGTTAGCAAATCAAAAAAGATTTTTTAAAAAACTGCAACAAAATGAAAGCATTATGCTTGAAAAAATAAAATAAAATAAAAAAATCTAACCGACATTAAATGTCAAACTGACAATGATTAACATAGATTGGTCCTATCAGACACCTGATGGACTTTGTTAGTCAGTGACCTCTTTGGGAAACAGGAAGGAAGCCTGGACACACACACACACACACACACACACACACACACACACACACACACACACACACACACGTAGAGTAAGAGACTAGAGCAGTATGACTGAAGGAGTACGGTGAGAATAAGATTCATATGTATGTTAGATTACTGGCACCATGCAGCTGTTTTTGGCAAGACGTGGCACTAATTGGTTTTCTATGGAAGAAAAGGCATCTGTGGAAGAAATTTCACATTCACAGAAGCTGAAATGAGATGAGGACAGAAAGGGAATGTGAATTTTAATTCGTCTTCACAGCTCTCATCATTAACTTATTTATGAACAGCTGATGTTTAAAAGTTGCAACAACCACAGGAAGGCTCAACGAGGTGACGCTTTCACCAGTGGAATAGGTTTTACACTGAATCCTAATAGCATACATTAACAACCTTTTTTAACCTTTTAATTTGACTAACTTGGGGATTTGTTTAAAACCTGATTGACTGTTGAACATAACAACAATTAAAACCCAAGTTGCAATAAGCTGTTTTCCCGTTCAGGGTTGCCAGGGCTGCTATCCCAGCATGCATTGGGTGAGAGTCAGCTTACAAAGTAAAAGAAAATGCTGGTACGTAAACCCCTACATCTACCCACAGTTCACGATGAGCATTCCTAGAATGCAATATGTGGTTTTCAAATGTTCCCCACATTGTTTAAAAATGTGCCAAACAGCCAGTCAAGCTTTGGCTGGACGAGCCTCCAAAAGGCCTCCCATTTCAGGCACTGATGCCCTATTCATCTCTTATATTCAGATGCAGTCAAAATCAATTTTACATTGTATGATACAATGTAAGTTACACCATCACAAAGTTAAAATATTACAGCTTCAAATTTTACAGATATTCACAACCGCATACATTCAGAAGCTGCTGTACCACAGATGAGATATACCAGCACACTCTGGAATGTAATGTAAGACAAAAAGCTTACAGAAGTCATTTCCTTCAAAAATAGGAAGGACACCCTGAGATTCCCCTTTTACTGACCAATATTAGGCAAAGCAAATGATCAAGGATGATTAAAGTGTAAATACGTAATCGGGTTAGAGAACAAAGAAATACTGAATATACTGTTCCACTGGACGAGTGACGGCCCGTCACAAAGACCTTCTACCAAGCCAGTTACCAAAGTTTTCTTTAAGCTTTAAGATTTGACTAAACCTGAAAAAGACGCGATTGGGTCTTATTTAACCGGAATGTGTGCATTGTGAAGAATAACAAATGCCCGTCCTCCCGCCTCGACAGCCGCAGGTAAGCAAACAGTATTTAGTCAATACCTTGATCCTGTTTCAGGCAGCGCTTTAGTCTTAAGTGCTGAGTCCTCAGTGAGCCTGAGGGGCTTGAATGTTCTGGTCCTGCAGTAGTGGTTTGTGGTTCTGCTCGGCAGCCATGGCCTGCAAGGTCTTCCTCTGGATCTGCCGGGCCTTGTTGTACAAGAAGACACCGATGAACACGAGGATGGTGCCGACGGCGCTGAGGATGGTGATCTGGTTACTGAACACGATGATGCTCAGCCAAACCGACAGGGCGTGTTTGACAGTACTGGCAACACTGAGGAAGAGATGACAGTTGTTACTGTTAAAAATTAACATCTAACTAACCCAATTCATGACCTGGATTAGATCCTTATCTGTTAGGAGAAATATGGTTAAGATGCCCGGCTCGCTCCCAAAGCCACTGCTTTCACATACAGTAGCGAGATGGTCCATGTTATGGGTACTGTCAGTTTACAAACATACAGTCAGTGGTCACTTTATGTTGTGCACCTGATCATTTACACAGTTTCCCAGCCCCACCGTACAGCCAATTATGTGGCTGCAACTCAATATATAAAGCATGCAGTCACAGTCAAAATGTTTGGTTACAGTTTGACTAAACATAAGAAAAGAGATCAAAGTCTGACGCTGTGGACCTCCAAATCCCCATCTGAGACATTCATATTTACAATGAACACAGCAGATAATGATATCTTTGGGAAGTGTTCGTCGTACTGAATCTAAAAATATGGGTCTCGAGTTTGTGTGCGCCACGTGACCAGATGGAGGTGGCTTCAACATCTCAGGAACAGCTGCCTTATTGGGATTCTCGTGTACTTAAGTGTCAAGAGTGTACAGAGAATGGTGTGATAATCTCAAAGTGGCAGGCCTTTATGCCAAAACGTGGCTTGTCAATTTTGACAGTTCAGTGGAAACAGGACAGACTGGTTCAAGCACAGGACCACAGTTGTGCGTAGAGGCGTATGAATGTAGAGCCAGGTACCACTCCTGTGAATTTTGTTAATGGTTTCAGTACAGATTAAGAGCCATGTTATATATGGGTTCTGTGCCTACCTGAAGGTAACAGGGGAAATCCTTCCCATGAGAGCATAGGCAGTGACACTCTGCAGGTGGAACAGGCCGCCGTCAAACAGCAGCAACAGGACAACGTCTTGACTGAAGATGAAGCTCCGCCCACTCTTCCCGATCAACGGGATGTCCTGGAAACACGGAGACAGAGGCCGTTTACAGATTCCTGCCAGTTTTCTTATTTCTAACGTCTGATAGCAACTGGCAGTGTCATTCGACTTCTTATTTAAGATTAATTCCACAAATTACGACAAAGTTCAGGGACATTATGTGATTACACTAATAATTTAATACAACAATGATTGTAGCAATTTTGTGTTGACCTACCAAGAGGAACACCCAGGCAGGTATAAGCATGATGACTGCTGCTGCACTGGTGTAGAACTGCAGTTCTGGAGGGCTGAAATAAGTCAACAGAGCTTTGATAACGCTTTTACACTTATATTTTTATAATTGCATAAAATTATGTAATTTTACAGATATAAACAGGAGGGTTTGCCGTCTTTTTACCTGAACCTGTATGTGTCTCCACTTAGCAGTTTTTTGGAGAATACGTTCTGCAAACTGAATCAGAGACAAAGGGTTAAATAAAGCATCACACTGCTGTGGTGAAAGCTGCGTCGAGTGCTGCAGTACCAGTCCATGATGTTGGTGGAGAGAGCGGCGGAGAAGCCGAGCATGTTGAAGCTGATTTCCGTCGCTGTGCAGAGCCCCAGGCCAGCCATGACAGGGAACAGGGAGAGGTTTACCCACAGCCCTGCAGATTAGAGGACAAACAGTGTGCACAATGGAACGAGTCACCTACCTTGTTATTAAAAAAAAAAAACATACGACCTGATTTCCCTGAAGCCATCATACTGGTATGACCACATTTCATGGATTGAGTTTCAGTGTCCCTAAAGGCCCAGTGGTCCTGACATGTTACACCCTGACCCCTCATTCAAACATACGTCTGTGCGTCCTCTACCTGTGTACTCCCCGAGGATCAGCCTGGACATGATGACGGTGAAGATGGGTGCTGAGCTCTTCACGGTCTCTGCAAAAGACACGGCCACATTCTTCAGGCTCACCAAGCCCAGAACCACTGTGGTGAACCTGACAAATGGAGACAAAGATGACGTCAACACTGGACTTACAAAACAAGGGGATCAAGATTGGGTTTGCATCAGTATTTGTGAATCCATTTTTAAGTATGTACTACCTTCGTGCATATATAAAGAAACATGTGTTTAAGCATACTTATTTGTAGGAAACCAGGCGAGAGACGGGACCCACCTCATGAGTCCAACAAACAACATGATCATGATGAAGTTGGGGGGGTACTCGGTTCTGGACTTATGCTGGTACAGGCAGCAGGGCACAAACATCTTAAAGCAGCCTATGACGGTGGTGGAGAGCATCTGAACGGCGCCTGGGATGCATATGGAAGACAAAACTCCTTGAACTACAACTATTACATTTACCATTGCCTTGTTTTATCACAGTTAGACTAATAAAGGTTTGTTTTTGCATGGTTTAGGCACAGCTACTGGTTTCCATTCATTTCAGTGAACGTTAAAAATCAACTGACATAAAAATGCTCGAGTTAGGAAACCCTACATAGTGAGCAATGTCGCTGGAAAAGTCTATTTTAGAAGAAAAACGACGAATGTGGTCATTGTGAAAAAGGTGATTTGAACTTGGCTGTTTCTTTCATTAAAATGTTTGGTGTCTGGCAGGCAGCTCTGGGCAGTTTTTGAAATCTGTCTCTGCATATACTGTAATTATGACAGAACAAATAAAGGTTGCTCACTGAAATGGATTGCACTTCTAAAGCAAGTTTCATGTTTCTGCAAGTTGTTGTTTTGTCATGCCTGGAAGGTAGAAAAATATACCTGAAGACTTGTGGAATGCTTTAGAAATGTCCAGCAGTAACATAATCTGCAACACCACCAGTATACCGAGATTCTACAACATTCACTAAACACAAAAACATACAAAGCAATAACGTACAAGCTTCATGACTTATTTAGTCTAGTTCATATTAATACAAGCAGAATTATAGGATTCCCTCTCTTTACCCAGCATGCTGGGCTCCCCCTCCAGCAGTGACAGGATGTACTTGTTGAGGAACAGGGTGCAGAAGCTGAAGAAGTACCAGAGGCCCAGGTAGGTCATGGAGCGCCAGTTCCACACGCCCGACTCCGCCTCGATCACCGTCGTCTCTGTGACTGTGATCTTTAGCACCTGCTCCCCTGGCAGGCTCTCGCTGCGGGCCAGCACCACCCGCTCCTGGCGGGTGGTGAACGGTGACAGGAGGCGCCACAACGGGTGCCTGGCGTTCTGCCTGCCGCCTGGCATCGCGCCTGCAGCCTGAGGGCCCCCAAGGGCCCAACAGGCGGGTGATAGGAAGGAGGTGAGGGGTCGATGAGAGTTTAAATGGCTAGTCCATCCTTTGATTGCTCAGGCAGTTGATCAGTCTCTTGCTGTAAATGCTGGGAAGTCCCGGTGTCCCCTGTCCTCTGCTGCAGAAGACAGTGAGAAGTCAGCTGAGAGACACAAGACGAACAGAGGATAGAAACATGCCAGAAAATTCACATTTCACACTCATCATACTTTGTCACATACACACCTAATAAGTGTCCATCCATTTTGTCTCATATTTTACATATAACGACAATCGCAAAAAGGAATATATATTCTCTCCACTATACTTAAACTGTTGTGTTATGTTCTATGCTATTTACTGTGTTAACTACATATTTACTGAATACCAAACTGATGCTGCAAACAACTATTTTAAACCCCATTTAGTATTGTTATTCCCCTATAAACACTGTTACAACATCATCTGTCTGTCCGGTGTCTGGCGCTGTGAGGTTCAGGAGCGGGTCGGAACATTTAAAACTCAGCTTCCTTCTCAGACGCCAACAACAGACAAACAACACGTAACACCGAGTTTAAAACGAAGCAGGCGACACTTGCAGCCTGGTGTCGCTTCCCCGGGGTTACATGGAGACAGAGGAGGCGACCTCTTACCTCTCCCTGGGTCTGGACGCCTGATGTAGGTGCCGGAAACTACCGCGGACCGAGCCGGGAGGAAGTGGCACAGCGACGCGGGTTAGCTAGCCGCTGTCCCTGCGCAGCGGAAGGTGAGAGGCGAGCCGCGCTGCCGGACATGTTTCACCGCATGAGGCAGCGTTCAGGGAGTGTCCACCCGCCGCGCACAGACGCGAACCTGCCTGCCCGACTGTCCCGCACCTGTGCACCTGCCTGCGAGACGTGGCCGCTAACAACAGCCAGCCGGTCAGTCCGCGCGGTCAAGCTGGCCCGGGACCAGCGCGCAGCACGAGCACAAGCCTTCAAAATAAAACGCCTGCTCGCCGGTACGTTTCAGTGCTGACCCGCTGGCCTTATGGGGCCGCAGTGAGCGGGAGTTCAGATCGATTTGGATGAAATGATTGTATCGTACTGATGGCGTGTTTTTTGATTTGGAGCGAAACTTGATCCTGAAATGAGTGCCTTTGGCCAGTATTTTTTTTTAAAGCTTTTATTTTACAAGAGACAATCGTTGCGTTTCCGGTGTGATTTAACTTGACGCACCTGCCACGAAACAAAAGGCAACCGGCGGTGACGGCATTTGTGGTCTTTTTTTCTTTTTTTTAATATAGTTTTTTTTATTTAGTTTGAAAATCAAACGTCCCTCTAAAAACTCATACCGACAGAAATAATAACGACTTTAAAAGACCCTGTTCTGTATGAAACATGTGTTGTCGTTCCCCACTGTGGCCACTAGAGGGGGCTGACAACACTCATTACACCAAATGCATTTAAAGGTTACTTTATGTAACTTTTTACATGTATTAATTGCTTTGTATTGCCAATGTGTTTGCCAAACTTAAAAAAATGATACCTTCCCTGACTCTCTCGGTTGCCTAAAATAGCCGGCAGTCTGATTTCTATGTAAAGGAAATTCCAGCTGTGCCTCGCCTCTCTTCAGCTGCCTGCAGCCCCATCAGTGTGCAACACCGCCTAAAGTCAGTCAACCTTACAACAATGGAGCTTCACTGACCTCATCCGTGAACATGATGCCGTGTCGTGTCACTGTTTCAAGGTTCAGTTACTTGTCATTTTACAACACAGGGTTGCACAACAAAATGAAAGCTGCACCCTTCATCCCACACACACATAGGACATACGGATAATTACATTTTGAATAGAACAGGATCAAATGTGAAATAGAAATAATACATACAGTTATTTATATACATACCCTGCTGAAGAAAAACCAGCATGGACCAACATGTAAATCATGCTGGATTTAGCTGGTGAACCAACACAGCTATGCTGATGAACCTGCTCTGCCACCAACATCTGGTGAATGATGCATGCTGGTAGAGCTCATTACGACTTCAGCTCATCACCTTGCACACAGTTACGCAGCCAGTGCTTTGAATACACACTCTCCTTGAAGTTGAAGTTGAGTTGAAGTCAATATGGCCGAGAAAAAAAGTCATTTACTTTAAACACCTGGCCTGGAATACAAAACAAACCTTACCTACAAACACTAAATAAACTTAATAATAAATTAAAGGTATTAAAAAGAACATCTGATCAGAATCAGTTCACAAAAATGTTGTGAATGAATATAAAAATGAATGTGTTTGCTACATAGTTGTAGGAGCCATTCAGCGTGTTTATTCTATATTCTAAGTGTATGTAAATAGTTGTGTGTGTGTATTTGTGGACTAACATGTTGACCACTAGGTGGAAGTGTGCACCTGGGTGATGAGGTAACACCGGTCAGGTGTTTAAAGGTCACAGGTGAACAGGACGAGGGCGGAGGATGGACACGGGTCTCACTGCAAGGGTAACCAGCACATACACTGCACCATCAACCGAGTAACACGTCTGGATCACTTCACCGTCACCTCAGCACGGTAATGCATTTTTGTGTGTGTCCATCAGTCTGCAGGAAACGGCAACATCAGCCAAAGCTACGGCGTTAGGTTCGTTCCAGGTGACAAATAAAGCTGCAAGTCAGGTCGGACAGTTTCCAGCAGCGTTAAAACAATATACAGGAGGTGACAGAAATATCTACATCCTGTTCGATCCCTCTGTGGGCTGTCTCTAGTTAAAGTAGAGCCAAAGATTAGCTGTCTCTGGTGGAGTGTACATCAAAAAAAAAAAAAAAAAAAAAAAAAAAATCATACTATCCCACATTTAAAAAAATGTAACCACTGAATCGATTGTGCGCCTGGCTCATCTCCAACCAGCCTCATGTTTGGAGATTCAGTCTTTTTCATCTCTGCATGTGTGACTGAGCCGGAACATTTGAATTAGATCGATAGTCACAATAGTAATAGGAGTCATATAATAGAGTCTGTACAGAGGCAAGATATAAGGTTTATTGTTATTTACATAAATAAAATGATGATGCATCACCCACTTTGCTCCCCAACATGTGGAATATGAAAACAGTCCTTAAAACCTCAGTATTTTTTGCCTCCCAGCAATATGGCTGATCATACTTTGTCTTCAAATAGGCTATTGTACATAACATACTGTAGTTTAACAAATTACATCAATGGGTTTCCTACAATCATTCCTCCTTTTGATAAAGTATTTTTGTGGTTCTTTAATAAAAGTTAAATTACAGAAATGTTCATTCTGATTACTTCAAGTTTTTACATCCTCAGTTACAACAATGTCAGTTGCAACACTAAAGGCCCTTTTACATTGATTGAGATGTTTAGGGAAACAGTTGTGCATTATCATTTAAAAAACATATAATTATATAAAACAATACACAAACAAGGCAAAAACTTGCTTTGCTTCTGGTGACCAGCTTCCCATGCTATTAATATTAAATATCAACATACCGCCATGAAATCTTACATTGTTTTTATTTAGGTCATTACTGGCATACATAACACTAATATTTTCATGTGCTCTGGCTTTTATCATCATACCAACATCCAGTGTGGTTGTCCTGCACCCCAACCTGGCCAACAGGATACCTACTGTCACCAGCATCTGGCACTTTATCACCAGCATCACATGCTGGTCCCCAGCTCACAACATATGCTGGTCCCCAGTATCCCATCACTGGATACACCAGCAAAAACCACCAACACATAGGCTGGTCTATGCTGTTTCTTTCAGCAGGGTATATACACCCAGGAAATACTTGTGTAATGCGGGGGAATGTAAACAGCAGCAACAAGATAGTGTTGATAACATGGTCTCTTCCCCTCTGCAGCCTTTGGTCCAGCCGGTCTGTCCGGGCGGTCGTCTCAAAGTCCGCTGCTCTTAATCCAAAAACCCACACTTCATCTTCCAATTTCTATGTGAGCGCAAGCAACAGGATGTGTTACAGCCACTTCTTCTTCCAGCACTGCATTATTAATACCTTCCCATTAATGTGGAGTTGTAGTTCCCGGCTGCGGCCGCTGGATGGCGGTAAATTCTTCTAAATACATTCAACAACCGTCCTTTTTAAACAACTGTCTAAATAAATCAGTCAAACTAAACAGCAGCAGGTCAAGGAGTGAAAACTACATAAACACACACAACCACTATTATAAATCTTTCTAAGAGATAATTATCCGACTGGCTAAACCGTGGTCCTCCGAGGGGCGGAGCAGCCAAACTAAAGAAGAAGAAGTAATGCAAGCAGCAGCAGCAGCAGCAGAAGAAGAAGAAGAAGAAGAAGAAGAAGAAGAAGCGCTGCCAGGCTCCAGTTCCTGTTTATGTTCCTGATGTGGAGCTGAACTTGTGTCAGCTGGAGCTGGACGCGCAGCTGGAGGTCGCAGGAATGTAAGCGTCCAGTCCCGCGGGCTCGTCCTCACGGAGATGGACGAGATCAGGTCAGTGGCGAAGTTTGGAGACGTCTTCGTTACTGTGTGTTTGTCTTTTGTGGCGTCCGGCCGCTTGCGTCATGAGAAAAGGAAAGATGTTGTCCGTGTCCTCCTGTTGAAGCACCTCATGTTGTCCTGACTCTGGCTATTAAAACTGAAGACAGGTAATAAAATGGCCATTTAAATAGAGGAATGGCAAAATTAAATTAATACCAAAATACACAAAACGTGCATAAAGACGCTGAGAAATATCTAAGTGAGTTTTAGATACATTTTAAATTCATGCAGACTTTTAATAAAGCCTCTGGTGTTTCTTTATGGTCTCATGGCTCTTTGTAAGTCGCTCATTTATTTTCCTTTCCAAATGGACATTTTGTGATTGTCCAATATTCATGATGAGCAATCCAAAGTTTATTAATTGCTAATGCCTACAGGATAGTGTTGTCAGATTTAACAGTTTCAAATGTGTGCTTGTATAGGAAAGACAGAAAAGAAAGAGAAATCATTAGGATATCAAAGAGGAGATCATGTTGCATTAATAACTTGTTTATTAAACAGAAAAACAAATCAGCACACATATTCTGATAAAATATAAGTGTATATTTTTGGATCTGTTCTGGATCTGTGTGTGTTCAGTCGCTTTAAACCCATTCATTATTAGTCTGTTACTGTTATTTACTACCTTTCTTAACTAATGTATTTCTGCATTCGACCATTTCATTGATTCATACATTTATGTTGTGTGTGTTGTGTTATGTTATATTTTCACTTTGGTCCTACACAAAAACGCTACACAAACCCCTTACTAATCCAAAAAGCTGCTGTGGTAAATTTACCACAAGTCCTTAAAAATCATCCATCACATGCTATTTGTTTTATCTAAAAGATCTGAGATATTATTAACCTTTTGAACAAAATGTCGAGTAACTGTCATCTTCCCAAGTTTCACAACTTTCAAACTCCCCATGCTCTACAGTCAGTTATGGGTCTGCCGTTACTTAATATTCACTTTCTAAACAAATCATTCATGGGGAAGCTGACTCCACATTCTCCTGACTAAGCCTCTGAAGTGAGACACAACTTTTATTGATGTTTGGCGTGTTGGTTTGTCAAGTGTCTGTCTCAAAAGCTCAATAACTTAGTTATTTACTCACTTCAGGAGGAGGTCCATCTGATTATGCTTCAAGGCGTCTGTAAACATCGGGCCTGCGATAACGCAGTTTCAAAAGAACATGATTAATATCTTATTATGTGTCATCCCACTCTTTTTCATTGGCCTTTTTCCAGAGGACATTATGACTTGTCACATCTTTGTCACACTGTCATGACTTACTGCAACACTTTATGAGAACAGACACATCTCTAAATTTATTAATAACGCCTGTGTTTTTCCTGCTATGCCACGTCAAAATGTCTGCGGTGAAAAATGCTTTCTGTGCCAACTACTCTATTCACTTTTCTCAGTCTTGACTATTTCTTGACTACAGACACGCAAATCTATTTTCCTTCCTCCTTTGCTTGTGCGCTTGTTTACCATCCTGTGCCTGCAACTTGTTGCTTTGCTCCTTTTTTATACATTTTAATTTTGTATTTTAATATCGCAGTTTACGGTTTGTCTGTTGATCATTTGCCTTTTTCCTCGACAAAAAAACAACAAAATGTGTTAAAGAAATAAATCAATGAAAAGTTTCTCTAGAAGGTATTTACATGAAATCACTTATATTCTCAGTATAGTTTGGTTTAATAATCTGATCATCTCTCTGTATATCAGGGCTACAGTAGGTAATTTAGTGACCAAAATAAATATTTTAAACTACTGTATCTCTCATTCCTGTATGCAATGCATTAAAGAAACTGCACCTGTGTATAATTTTATTTATTTCTTTACAGTCCTTTGTTGGGCAACCAGCCACAGGAGGGCTCGGACCTTCTGTCTCCAAACCTGAGGCCCAGACACCAGGAACTGATCCCAACACCATGTGGACCGGTGAGCTGCTGCAGCAGAAACAAAACTAAAAGTCTAGTTCAGTTTTATTTGCACAGTGTAATGAAATAAAGGACAACTGAAACTAATTCTGTGGGCGTGATGATGGGCTTTATACACAAATATCATTTGAAAAGTAAAATAATTGAAACTTCATATACAATACATTGAATAACAGCAAGCCCCTCAGTGCCAGTCCTGCTGTGTTTATGTTTTCATACATGCTGCTGTTTTCACCTGTGGAATTGGTCTTTGGCTTGCAGACTCTGCTCACCACATCACAGGCTCGTTCACATTCTCTGTCCTCTCCATCTCTCTTGCAGATAAAGCCCTGGTCGGAGCTGTCATGCCTGCTCAAGCTCTACTTCTGCTTCGCCATAGCGTCCCTGCTGGCGCTGCTCGGCCTCACCCTGTCCAGCATCTACAAGCAGCGCATGGACACGGACGCGTCGGACGAGGACAACTTCACCGTGTCTCTCATCCTGCTGGTTGGAATATGTGAGTACCATCATTCTCAGTCAGCACGAAGAAATCCATTTACTGAAAGTCGACATCACGCAAAACCCTGCTCAACAGCCAGCTGCACTGTTGGCAAAAAGCAGAAGTTTTCCTGATGTAATCCTGTGATGAAAACCAGGGAAGACATCAATAGTTCCTCCAGATGGCTTTATTGCCTCATTTTATACTGACAGAAAATAACCGTCTGCTGAAGCCTTTTCATTACCTAATGTGTCCCAAAGATGAATTATTTCCTTGATTAATTGTTTAGTTTATAAAATGTCAGAAAATGACCAAGAAATGCACATGTAGATGTAGCTGTTTGGTTTCTTCATTAATACTATGCTGGTGAGTAGGACGGTTTTCTGTTATCATGAAGCTGTCCCACTATATCACCATGGCAACACATGCTGCACGGCTAACCGTCTCCGGAGCAGGTTAACTTCAGAGGATCCCATCAAAACCTGCCAGCAGTCTGACTTCTGACCAATCAGATCACTAGAAAAGTTGAGTCATCATTTATAACAAAGTAATAAAGAGCAATAACGCGGAAACATACTCACAGCTGGAGTTAACAGAGCCAGCTGATAACCAGCTTCATGGTCCCGGTTATTCAGGATCACCACTGTTAACGCAAGAAACCCAAGAGAGCCAGGTGAACTTGCTTCCTGAGACAGGTCTTAATCCCTTATCCTGAATGTGTTACATAAATACTCTGACGGTCTGAAAGCAACTTAGTTTAATTTAGCTTTTGATAGAAATTTGTCATTGTTTATATACAAAATTGTGAATAGAGAAAATATCATCAAGATTATTCAAAAAGGTAATAATCGTCACCTGCAGCCCTTCAGGCAGTTCGAGGATACAGTATCAGTGACACTGTAACACCACAATAAGGAGAAAATGTGAATGAACACTGCATTATAAGGGCTTTACAGTCAGACATACAGAGATGATGGAGTGGATAAGATCAAATTAAACGTATGCTTCTGGAAATGAGCGGTACAGAAATAAAAAAATATCTAGATATGTACATGTAAAATGCAAATAAGACTGTACTGTAGCTTTACATAGAATCTGTCATTGTATTGAAGTGGCTCCTGTTGTATGTGAGCATTGTGTGCTCTGTCCCCTGCAGTGTTCTGCATCTACTACATCAGCCGGGGCGTGCTGCAGGAGAACAGACAGGAGCTGGTGGCGTTCGTGCTCACCGTGTTGCTGGTGATGGTTCGATCGGTGGTCAACTTCTCCGTGCTGGGCTCAAAGGGCAAGCGGGAGCTGCTGGTAGGTCGCCCTCCACTGGACACTCTGAGACAACACACGGCATGAGGAGGGGTCCTTCACCTAAAGAGTTTATAGTTGATAATCATTTACATAATTATAATTTTAAACACACATTTTTAAAATACACACTCAATTCTTTCTTTCTTTCTTTATACTCATCCCTGAATTGTGTCTGCAGGCGTCCCATCAGGCTGCAGACACAGTACAGCCCCAACAACATCTGCCAAGAAGATACGGCAGCCTGGGTGTTGCCTGAGAGGCAAAACGCAGGGCAAAAATAACTTTTGCACACAAAGCACACTATTAATGACAGCAGGGGAAAATGATGGTAGACTGTATAACCAGAGCTTTAATCCTGTTGAAAGGAGTCGATTCCACCACTTGATGTCAGTATTGTCGTACGTTTCAGGATGGATGTGTCTGTGGTTCGATTTTAAAACAAGCTACAAGTTGATCCTTACATCTGTGACTGGAAATGTTGGCTGTCAGTTAATGTCTGCTGATGCTAAATTGTCCACATTTATCAGAAACTGATTTTGGCTTGAACACAAGGACAAAACACTCTTTGCAGCAGTGTTTATTTTAGATCAGTCCACCGCTTTGGTCCAGACTGAACTACTAGATGGATTGGTACAAAATGTTGGACAAACATTCATGGTTCCCAGGCGATGAATCCCAATGACCTGATCCTGTCACTTTTCCTCTAGCGCCACCGTCAGGTCAAAATTCAAATTCTATTCAAACTGAAAAACTGTAAGCTGAAAAACTACATTCATTCCCAGCAGAGCATGTTTATGTTAGAATTAAGATCAAGAGACTGAGGTTCTAGCACTATTTACCGTAACTGCAACTTCGTAATCAAACTGTCAAAGTTCATATGGTGTGAACTCAGTGTGAAACAAGACGTTGGACTGTGGGTGAGTTAAGCAAGCAGCACTGTAAATGCTTACCTTAGTTATATGATAAGCAAATGAATCTTAAAGCAGCACCATTTTGGTCACTTCTGAGCAGGATGTCAGAAACCTGAGGAGCTGCAGAATTAAACATTGAAGGCCAGCTGTGCTCTGTTTTTGCGGCAGGTTCGTTTTGTGTGCATCATGTGTCTGGGCGTGATCCACGTCCTCTGCACCACGCTGCTCATCCAGAGGCCCAACATGATGGCGTTTCGCGTGGGCGGGGCCTTGGACCGGCTCCAGGAGCAGTACTTCCTGCTCAACTTCTGTTTCTCCATGGTGACCTTTGACCTTCAGGCTCAGGTACATCTGCATTCCTCTACACAAAGATCTGTTGGTTTGGTCCCTTAACAAGTGCCTTTTTTTACACTCATGAGCTGCTTTTCAACACTGGTTCCGACGATTTACCTAAATGCAAAAGTAGAGCACATTAAATGTTTGGGATCAAACTAGGTGTTCATACGTTTTTGCAAAGGTAAATTCCAACATCAGACACTTAATGTACACAGATTTCCCATGTGTCCCAGAAGGACTTTTAACAGCCTGCAGAGAACATGTTCGGACCTGCTGCATAGGATGTTTCTTATCATGAATGTGGAGAGAGTAAAAACGACACTGACGATGACAACAGCAAGAGAGCAGCAAGTTTTTCTGGTTGAGTTGGGCAAGAACAAAGTGACAACACAACCGGTGTCACAGTTGCACTGGTTTGGTCAATTTGTGCTGCTGTTGTGGGAACTGTCCTCTGGGCCTCCTCTGCAGCACGTTCCTCCTCGTGTGTTTGTCGAACATTTGTCGGCGCAAGATGGCGAGCTTACAAAATGTCCTCTGAACAAGAGCAAAGAAACAGGCTGACGTACAAGCCTCCGTTGAGCTGCTGACTTCATGAATGATGTGTCGCTGGTGTGTTTCAGTTGTGTCTGTGTATCCTGATCACAACGTCGGACTCGGACATGTCCGCTACCAACAGCATCATCCTGGGCGTGGGCGTGGCGTGGGCCTTCCTGACCGCCGCTGTCGGGGCTGTTGCCGTGAGTGCTCCTCGTCCATCGTCTTCACTAGTAAAACCGCTCCCAAAGAGACCATAAACTAATGTGAAAATATCATACAGGATGCTGAACAGTCAAGAGCACACGTGGTCAAGTTCAAAAGCAGCCAGCGGTTGTGACTGCTTGTTGTTTTTCAGGTGTTAAAGGAAGCCAAGGCCTTGGTTTGGGTCTTCATGGTGCAGAACATTCCTCAAGTAGCCTTCTTTGTTTATCTGATGTACACGGTGAGTTCAAATGTACAGAGCACAGAATGCTTTATGAAGTGGGGTTCAGTAATTTGATGAGGATTAATACACAGTTGATGATGTAGTGAGTATGTACAGCACCAGGATGGTGTATGTGAGATTGAGTCAAAATAATAGAGGAATAGAGTGTATATTTAATATAATTTGTGTAGACATTTTGATGACCTGTACGTTCAGAAGTGGATTCCTGCAGGAAAACAATGGTTTGCTTTAATTCCAGGTGGTAATTAAATGGTTCCAGGACAGCACGTACACCCTGGAGGCAGCTGCAGTCACTGGGGCTTTGATTTCACTGGTGATTAAAGTGGTTTTATTCTGGGGCCTCATCAGACTGGTGCACAGCTTCGGCCAAGGCCTGAGGGAGAGGAGTGAGTACACTGTCACTGCACTGCTTTCCTTTTCTTGGTTTCAGCACTTCTTAAACTGTTACTCTGAGCAGAAGACGAAACAAAGGGCAATATCAACTAATAAGTATCTCTTCGCAGATTTCCTAATATCCAAAATCATCCTCTTCATGCAGTCTTGATCACACCCTGTTTCTGAGTTTTCCTGACCGTACTGAAAAAGTTTATGTTGGCTAGAAAGCAACAGAATACCAAAATATTACCATTAACCGTAGTTTTGTTTTTTTCGCAGTGTTTGCACCCAACAAGTGATAAAACGTCCCGTGGTCGTGGATCAAGGACACCGCTGCATGCTGAGGGGCCAAACATTCAGAAGCTTTAGCACTGTGGTGCTGACCGTGGAGCACATATTTTTATTTAACATTAACTCCACCAAAAAGATCAGCCTGCTGAGATCTTTTGTTCGTAGCCTCAATGTGCTACTTTATTTTATCTAACACTTCTCTGTCAGTGTGCCTAAATACAGGATGTTAAACACCACATCAAATGCCTTTTGTAGATTAGATTCATAATGGTTTTTAATTTCATATTTTTACTGTTATATCCATCTGTGTTTGTAGGCTGCATGTGTAGACACCAAAGATAAAAAAGGTATCTTTTGTTTCTTTCCTGCAAATTACATTCAAATTTGACTGACTTTAGTTTGCTTTTTAAAATCCAGCTGGAATTGTTTAACTTATATCTTGTGAAATCTTGTCTAGACTACTTCTTGGGGCAACACTGGAATATTTTTTACTTAACTTTCTGCTGCACCTTAATGCACTCAAGTGTTTTTTTCATTCAAGGTTCTTAATAAAATATCAGAACAAGATTGAGGTTTTGATTGGTTGCTCAGTGAGAATGAAAGGTTATTTGGACGTAGCTGGATACTGTCAACAAACTGCATGACTTCCACCACATTCCCATGATTTATAGCAAACATGAACCCAAGGACTGGTTTCTAGTGTGAAGCTGATCAAACAGGAGGATGCACACTCCCTGGTCACATTTTCTCTCTGTTTATTAAAGTGCTCCGGAGAAAAACAAAATAGCAGTATTCATATTAGAAACATTAACAAAGTTACTGATACAAAAGTCAGAGTTAGAGGCTCTCAGTGTTACAAAAGTGAAAAGCACTTTGAGTGAAGAAACGACGCTTCGTAGAAAAGAGAAGTTAAAGCCTGGGCTTTTTGTAGAACTGGGCCAGTTCAGTTTACTTCTGTTTTGACACACTGACTAAAAAAGGGAAAATTTGACTATTCAAGTTGTCCTGGAATGCATTTTGAAAAAGCTTTCGCTCTTTTTAAGTGTTAATTTATTTTACTAACTGCTGAACTAAAACAAAAAGAATTAACTGAAGAACTTATTAATGTAAAAAAGTACCAAATAGATTTATTTTCAGCAATGATACATTGTAAACCGGTTAATAAACATATAGACTTTACAAAATACATCCTATTCAAGCATCACATGTATATGTACACACTCAGAGTTAAAGGAATGATTGCCTTTAGAGCGTAGTTGGTCCACTTCAGAGTTACAACAGGTGACAACACTGTTCATCTTTTCACCCAGACACAATGTTTGGAGCCAAGTCATAATGTATATATTAACATGTTGACATTGTATGTGAACAGATGTGTAAGGTAGGCCACCTTAAAGTATTCAGCAATGACTGCGCAGTGACAGACTTGGAGCAAACTGGAACTTGGAGCAAAGAACGGATGTCTGAAATAATTCAATTCCTCAACACACACACTCACAGACCATTAAACCACACACAGCCCGCACACATTGGTCTATAAAACCCACACAGAGTTCAGCTATGGCTTAGGGGACATTTTAAAAAACAGACGTTAAAAAGACGCTGAGTCTCTTTGCCTGGAATGAATTTCACCTTGTCACATTCTTGACACGCCACCCAACCCATTTACTACGTGACTGCAGAACAGAGACTCTATGGAACATACTACATACCTCAATTAATCAAGTGTCATGTGCTGCAGACAGCACAGACACTCACAATGAAAATGCACAAATCACACAACTGTGCATGTGTGTGATTTAAAAAATGACCTTGATGTAAACCTTGATACATTTCTATACATTAATGATACCAGTGTTTAAGGCACGCTCTGTACAGCTGGGCCACTATTGCCAAGTATGTACTGTAAATTTGCTCTTCCCCAGGATGCACCTAGAAATTGTGTAAAACAACATTTTTCATTCATTAATGGCATTACATCAGTTTTTCCTGATTGGATGAACAGAATTCGTAATTTTCTTTTTTTTTTTAATTTTCCAGAGAATTGCAACTTGGCCTCTACCTCTACTGAGAACTAGCTTTTGCTGTTTATAAAGTAGTAGCTGTGTCCCTGCCATCCGTCTCAAAGATTAAAAAGTGCTAGAACAGACCTGATAACACTCCACGAAGAGTATTGCAATAACTGCCATCTACAACTGACCTTGTGCGTTTTAGTCCAAGATCATCCTGAACCTTGCATTTCTCTACAAACTGCATTTTGACTTCAACAGGGCCAATTTTCACAGCATACAGAAAGAAAACACAGGGACAATCCTGGACCAATAGTGGGGCCAAACTCCATTCAAAAAAACCACCATTTTAACATGCACATTAAACCATGACATTAAACCATGACATTATATCTTTTGGGGAATTTTACAGACTCCTCATTAATGCTGCATCTGCTAACATAAAAACTTAGGTAGGTTACTTGTGTAACCTTGGTTCTCCGAGTCGCACGAGTAAGTTTGACTCAACGTTCAGATATCGAGCCCCAAAGTGTCCAATAAATTGTGAAATCATTTTATAAATTATTAAAACTCAACTGGTTTTTGTAATAATTTATTAAGTTATTTCAGAATATATTTGTTTATTCCAATTACAATTTATTTATATGATTATTTATTTTTTTAAATATCATTTACTTTATTTTTATTTTATTTATTTGAACACTTTGGGGTTTCATAGTTTCTCTTTTCCTAGACATTTATTCCACCAAAATCAAACAAAAAGTGGCCCAATACTTGTTAATTTACCACAGTATTCAATGGAATAACTCTAATACATATGAAAGGCAACATTATTAGGACAGACTTTTTCGAATGGAGTTTGGTGAGACCTCCCATCCAAAGACAAAATGGCACAGAGCATGGTCGAGCTAAAACCAAGACTTAGGAGTCCTGGAGACCTTGAAGAAGACCTTGAAGATCGTGGAAACGGCCTCAGAACTCCTCGTCCTCTGAGCTGAGGTAGTTCTGCTTCTTCCTCACGTTCCAGTGCAAACACTGCGCCAGGCTCTCGAACCAGTCGTTGACCGGGTCCCGGAAACAGATGGAGGGAACAGGAAAGCAGGAAGTGGTGATGGTAATACTGGAACACGTATGGAATAAAAGAAAAGGAATCAGAAAATGGTCAATTGTCATGAAGGCTTAAGGCTGAATGAGGAAACAAAAATGTCCAAGCATTTGCAATCGCATGGACAAAAGAGGAGGTGTTCACATCTGATGCTGTAATATGACTTCCCTCTGATGAAACACTGGGTTATTTGTTTAAGTTGGTTTCAATGACTAAAAATGACTGGCAGCTCATTTCAAGAACCAGGAAGGTGCTTATCTCTGGATGACTTACATAAAGGAAGAAGCTGGATCTGGCACATGGACACTCCTGGCCTCAAGCCCATTAAGCAGGTTGATAAGGTTACACAACAAAGCCTCTAAGTGTTGAGGCAGCTGCCAGTGGAGTTAAACTTATTATCCGTTACAGACTGTGGGCTTTGTTTTGTTTTATTTACTCAGCCCCTATTTTATTGTCTCTCAGGTTTGCGTGGCTGAGGTGTGATGACCAGCCCGGTATGTGGACTAACCTGTCTCCGTGGCAGATCTCTTGTCTCTTTCTTCCATCAAAAGACACCCAGGCGGTGTTTCTTGCGTCACGTGATAGCATTATCTGAAAAATGACAAGTAAATAATGCAAAAAAGTCACAGAAAGAACAGGTATTTAAAGCAGAGTGAAAACGTGTTGTTTTTTTTGCACTTAATGCTCAACTGAAATGAGATTTACTCGTTGTTAAATCACAAACTCAGTCACTTTCATTTACCTCAAACATAATATCGTCTTTTTGTTTGTAAAATCATTTGACTCAAACAGTAAATACCTTGAGCTCCACACCGGCAGGCACCACGATGGGTCTGAAGGACAGCGAGTGAGGGCAGATGGGGGTGATCATGATGGCTGGCACGTTTGGATGGATCATGGACGCTCCTGCTGCCACTGCATACGCTGTACTCCCTGTTGGTGTAGATACTATCACACCTGAGGGACACAGAGACGCATGTACACAGTGAACTAAGGCACAGCCAATTCACAAATACTGTACCTCAACATGTGACACCCTAGCTTTAGCCTAGAAGCACTTAAAGAGTTACTGTAAGTGATCCTTCACAATAAAAGCATCATCTCCACAAATGACATAAAAACGGAACTATGGCACAAAAAATGAACAAATTCTATATATATATATATATATATATATATATATATATATATATATATATATATATATATATTGTATATAACTCTGTAGAGGTTGAAGAAAAATATGGGGCGTATTTAGACTTGGGCTGCAACTAACAATTATTTATATTATCATTTTGATTAATAGATATAAAATGGCAGAAAAAGTGAGAAGCGTATATAAAACAAAATAGCAGCAAATCTTCACATTGGAAAAGTTGGAACCAGAAAACATATCTTACATATATTCTGAAGTAATATCAAGCAAAAAAACAGTCCACTGCTTGCTGGGAGAACACCCAGAGGTGCATATACTAAACTTCGCTCTGTCCACGGACTGTTTTGTTTGGGCTGTCAGACACATTTTACTGGAGTGTATTAAATACCACTCAGCTCTGGAAGTGAAAGTGCATGCTTAACAGCCTTATCAACATGCAACACTGATCTGACGTTATGTGTCAGCACTCTCTGGCTCTGGACTTGTTAAATGGTGGTGGTACGGTGCCAGCTAGACTGACCCCATGTAAGTGTTCACACTGTCCCAGCCCGCTGAGCATCCACACAGATTATCTGCCTACTCACCATCTCCCTGCACTGTGGTGATGAGGTGTCCATCCAGGAAGAGGTCCACATTGGAGAGATAGGAGGAGGGTCCTCTGTCCACCACCACCTCGTTCAGTACCTGAAACACACACACACTCACGTTAACTTCTGAAACCTGTGGCACCTGACTCAGATGTCTCAATATTCTTTGAAGTCTACACAGATGCTCATTAACCTGTAAACTGTAAGAATCATGTATACAGGGACATGAGAAATCAGGTTTCTCATGTTCCGTGTAAACACCAACACACTCAGCGACAGCTGGTCTACACTAGATAAGGCACACACCCCCATCATGGCATTTGTGTCAGTAAAAATACTTGTCAAAGCCCATTAGCCTCAAACTTGCAGTCAGAGCTTACATTTTTTGTTTTAGGGCCAATGACAGTGTTTGCACATTCTTCAACAACAGGTTCAAAGCCCGCAGGCATCAGGGTGAACCCAAATCATCATGACAACACCACGTGAGTGAGCTGTTTTTACTTGTTTACAGTGCGGACTAAGGCTGTGGTGGAACTGCATCATGTAGGTAACTGATAAAAAATGGTAACATTGTTTCTTTATTAGGATCCTCACCTGCTGCTACCATGGTGCCAATTTATTTTTAGATGAGGGTGTGAATATTAATGTTGGCAAAAGCTCAAATGCTTTTGTCATTGCCCAGAGAAAGTCCTTGTTTAAGGTGCAGCTACTACCTGATACTGCACGGCTTTCCGGCTACTTTCCATGTCCCCATTGGTCAGGATGATGCCTTTTTCGTCCACTCTGGCCTTCTTCTCCCAGTTCTCTTTAAGCACCCGGACTTTCAAGCGACTTCGCAGGACAATGGCAGCATTACCTACATACAATAATACATATGAAAATATATGTATATATATATATAAAAAAATATATATATATATAAGTTTTGTTTATAAATGAAAACTGCTTTACAAACACAACAGGAGTGTTTATGCTGTAGAAGGAGAACATACCTTCAATAATTTGGGTGACCTGAGACTGGTATGTGTCAAACTTGAAAGGTGTCAGGAAGCCCAGGGAGCCCAGGTGGAAGGCCATTACTGGTGGAACGCTTTCCTACACGTAAACAAAAGAGGGAGAGGATTGTTAAGCCATATCAGTAAAAGTAAAATCCCACAAACGTTGTATTTAAAACACCTGGTTGAATACCTGGAAGAGAGAAGATGCATACAGCAAAGTTCCATCTCCACCAAGACAGATGATGAAGTCTACGCGGTTGGAGATGTCGTCAAGATCTAGAAACATAAAGACAATAAACCTCTTAAATATCTCACCTAAGATCCTAACTGATTTTTTTATATAGTGCCCATACAATTATAGCAAAGACGACTGACTGGCTTTCAAACCTTCTCTGAAAGTGCAGAATTTCTTAGTAATGGCCCCAATGTTTTCATCGCCTGAAATGGCTGGGTCCTCCAGAACTTTATTTTCAACATAAACAATCATGTTTTTCACCTACAACACAAACACACACACACACACACACACACACACACACACACACGCACACAGAAACACACGATTAGCAACAGCCCCTGCTTCATACAAAAAACAATACTCATGAGTTCAACAAAATCAACACGTTCCTTGCTGTTTTTCTTTTACTTGACAGCGAGGACTTTGAACAAAACGCTAAACACGCACAGTGGTTTCACGCTGATCCCTAGCCAGCTTTCCACCCGCAAACAGTGCCAATTATGTTCTACGTTACAGGCCACCCCGTCACAGTCTGTGGTCAACACTGAGTGGTGTCAGTGGACATGTGGTCTTACCTCAGTGAGGAATATGCAGAGCTCTTTGAAAGGCTCTAGCAAACTGGCGTCTCGAATCTTCTTGATGACAAGGACACTTTTTGGTGGCTTGTTCCACGTCAGTCTCTGGCTGGCGGGGTCCTGAATGTGCCTGAACACACAAACACAACTTTTAGCTCAGGAGGGCAAAACAGACTCACTTGATAAGGACTTCCCCTTCCATCAGCGTAGACCTGATTCTTGATGATCCTGGCTGATGTAAGATCTGTTAACTAACTGAACCATCCTACTGTTCATCATAACCAGGACTGCTTAGTACCTATCCAATTAGAGTCACCGGCTTAAAGTCTAGCTCTGTTTCCACATACTGCTGAACCCCATGTGTTGTTTGCAGGGCGTTCACCTCAACTCAACCCCTCACAGTGAGTTGGGGAAATTATTAGCATGATGTTAAATGTTTAAAAAAAACAAGTGTTGGGAGAACAAAAAGAGCAAAAATTTCTCCAAAACTCTGCTCTTAAAACTAAAATGCATTCTGGTTTAACAGGCGAAGAGCCACGAGTTGACTAAAGGACTAAACTAACAGGAGGCATGAAAATCTGAACTCTGAAACAAATCCAAATCATATGAAAAATAGAAGTTATAAGTGGAAATAGCCAAGGGGTCCAAGTCTAGGATTATTTATCAATACCTAAGTCTGTTGAGCGCTCCCATTAGTCACAGCTCTGTCGTACACTGATTGTACAACAAGCCAGTTCTTATACAAAAAAGTTTTTTTGTGACACAGTTTCGAAGCGACTACTTTGTTAATACTTATTTAGAGGTGAGCATGCATGAGGCCATTATTGGCTAGATCTCAGCTCATTAACATGTACTAACATATGATCAAACATGATTAAACTGAGTCAAATTGTTAGCACTTGCAGGGTTACACGACAAAGGCTTTCCACATACCCTCAACACTCTCACTACTGTTGTTGACAACCATTATCTCTTCTTTAAATAGCTTGTAAATTAGCATTGGTCTCACAAGATGACATTTCATGCCAATCACATGTGGAGAATGGCAGTTTCAAGCCTTATTACATCCAGCTGCACCAATCAGTGGACATCACAGAGACTAAATGAGAGAATGGGGAGATCTTTCCTAATTTTGCGTCTGCAGTGAGAACTGTTGCACAACGAAAGCTACGACAGCAAGTGTGGCCACATGTATTCATTATTGCACGGGTGGGCAACCATGTGCCACGGGCTTCCCACCCATGGCTTGCTAAATCTTCTTACAAGAATCTTGAGAGACTTGCTTGCATCAAATTACTTGTTTATTGTTCCTACATGAATCAGATTCATTCAACTTTAGTTCCACTACACGCTTGTCCCCTCTGGTCAGCGTTCCCCTTTGCAGTACTTCCACACAGTCTGAGAACCAAATTGCCGTCACCATTGCTGTACGTATGCTGTATGTATTTTTTGCAGGCTCTGATACTTCTTTTACTTCTTCCACTCCGACCAACAGATTGCGACCTGGAAATTGCAGTGAGACTGCTGAACACATCCTGCTTTTTCACTTTTTCACCACTGATCTGTGGATTAGCTGTTGGAGTATTTGGAATAGAAACCTGCAAACCCTCTATGATGCTGAACACAGCTTGTGACCAGTGATCAAATAATACAAAACTCTTTTGTCCCAACAAGTAACATAGGAAAGCAGAAATATTGTAACATATCCAGTTCCTGTTTCTTTGATCACTAAAAAAAGTATCAAAAACACCAAACAACATAGTGCTATTAAATGCAAAAACACCACAAACTAAAGTCTTAAAATTGCCACAGATTATTTATAAAGGCAGTAATTACTAGCATCACATTGCACTTCATTGTACAGTTTGTTGTCTTGACCCAAACGTCGACCGGTGCAAATAGAAAACTGAAGCTGTGCAGGCCTGGTTTCAACACAAATACAGGATACAAAGCAAAACTTCATTAGCATTTGAAGCGGCGACGAGCTGTGATCTATTCATGGTCAGTTTCTCCTCTGACCACCTCAAAGCAGCCACACCCTCACCTTCCCCTTTCATTCGCCCACCCGGCTCTGTCCGGACCATAGGACCGTGCTGTTATAGAAGCCAGCTGGTGATAAACACTGCCACTTCCAAAGTGTTACAACTACCACTTGATATGGAACGACTAAACTCCATATCAGTCCAACACAGAACATATACACATTATTTCTCTTTTCATTAAAAAAAAAAAAACCTCAAAAGCCCTTAATAATTTGATGCAATATATAATACAGCATGGTTGCAACGTGACATCAGTTTAAAATTATCATTAGCTCACTGCAGTGAAGCTCTCTCAACATCTGGATGGCAGTAATCCACACACTGCCGGGTGCTGCCAGTAAATAATTTGCTCATCAAACGTGCTCTCTCTGTTGACAAAGACACAAGGAAGCTTCTCTCACCATTTCCACACTTTGTTCTCAATGTGGTTCCCAGGGCTGTCCTGCAGTATGTTGATCTTCATGTCTGTACACATGTAACAAGGATGCTATTTCAGGTTGACTCAGCTGAAGAACGGGGTCCTGTCCCGGTGGCCCACGCTGACAGAACAACTCATTCTGCCTCTCACAACTTCCTCGAATGCTGCACGCTGTAGAGCGGCTGGAGCGACTGAGTCGGTTCACTGCTTGCGGTCGAGCTGTGAGTCAGCCGCCGGCTGTCTGAGAGGCTGAGTGGGGCTCCAGGATCAGCTAGCAACCCCTGGAGCTGGATCCACCGTGGCTATACTTGTCCCACAGAGGACTTAGCACTAAACCTTCCTGGTGCATTCTGCTGCTGAATTAAAGCTCTCACTCATCTTAAGGTTGACCTCATCTCTGCCCCCGCCCACTCTGTTGTGCTGAACCCGCCCATTTCAAGGAAGGGCTTTCCTTGTTACACAGGTGTGATTTACTGGCTGCACACCTTTCAAAATCAAACTCAATGCTTTTTTATTTTGTTCCATGGAAAGAGAAAATCTAATTTTGCAGCTAAACAAATGCACATTAGGTCTGAGCTTTATGTGTTATATCCACTTGACAATATGAATTATGTATTATTGTTATTATTATTAATGATTACATTAATATTACTTTCCACACTCCACATAACAATCCTATTTAAATCTCATAAAGTAATCGAATGAATGGCAAATGCAGTGAACTGTGTGCCACTGTTAAACCTGACATTAGATAAAACTGTTAAGAAAAACATTTGAATTGCTACCTTTGTGAGAGCAGGTGGCCATAATTAAAAATAAGACTTTTAACACATTTTATGACCTTAAAAGTCTGAAAATTCAATTTAAGACTTTTTAAGGATCGACAGGAACCCTGTGAAACACAACAATGACATGGCTGTTGCTAAAACTAGTACATCTGTTGTAAAGACAATAAGCTATTTGTTCCACAAGTCATTCTTCTTTATCTGATGAATTTATCACTAAATTACTTCAATGACCTTAAATAACAATGGATGATATATACTACATGTAAAATATATGCTGTATCATTAAGATTCATTTATTATAACTTTGAGGTTTATATTTCTACCTATTGATATCCTCTAGTTAATTAAAGGAAACTATTTTAAAACTTCACCTTTGATGAATAAATAAACTGATTATATGTGGCCTTTTTATTTTAAATGGGCTGGTCACCTGCAGGAAGGGGAAGTCCAGGGTGAAATATATCAACTGGGCTATGTGGGTAAATTACGTAATCATGTTTTACAGGAATGCAACAGGATGTACCTGAGCTTCCTAATGTGTTACTACAGTCACCATAATAAAATAAACATTTTTGAGAGCTACACACATCATGTTTCCACATAACAATGTATACTGATCCTAAATTTCACTGCAAGTTGATTTTAACTCTACCAAGCAATTTCAACTCTACACCACACTTTCAAATGTGGTGACACGCTGACAGTGATTATTTACACAGGAAGGCAACATACAGTTCAGTAGCTGCCATTGTACTACTAAGACAAAACATCCACATATGCTTTTGATTGGGAGAAATTTGCATTTAGAATTCAATGGGTTCATCAATGTGGAATTCATGACAGAGAGTTTCTTTGGCCTGGTAACTTTCTGAAAATGAAGTTGGTGACAAAGTTTTTTTGTTAACTACGGCTGAACTCTGGTTCTTTCTTTATGAGATATAGACACACATAAGCATGATGGGATGTCAGCATTATGTCTACATTCAGTGGTACACCACAACATATTGCTTCATATGGGATCTGTGTGCAGACTGCTACTTCTGACTCGTCATCAGGCGGCAGAGTGAAGACAAAATGTGGAACATTGTGAACTGGCTAGGCTGGCTCTAAGGCAACTCCTTTGGTCATTATTGTGTTTCGTTTCAGGGTGTGTTTGTGGGTGTCTGGGACCATTGTGACGGGTGAAGATTCTCTCTGTAGATGGGTAATGAAAGACTGCCTCTCATCAGTCATATCTGTGTAACACTGAGGCGGGTCTTGCTTGCAAGCAATACAAATTCACAAGAGGATTTGAATATTGTGTCATCTGGTATTTGATTCAACTCACATCTGCAGCAGTTTTCACGATACTTTCCAACAATTAGTGCCAAAAGTAGTACCATGTGCCCATGTACTTTGAGCAGTATCACAACCACACCCTTCCACAGAGAGTGAACAAAGTGGTCACTTTTAAATTTGGATGGTCTAAACTGTGACGACTTCACTACGATCTTTGTTGCCCAATCACCTTTTTTAATGCCTTATATCGAAGCACATTTCCACAGTATTTCTCTTCCTAAAAGTGCTGTATCCAAACCTTTATTTTGAACTAAACATAGCCTGGTCTTGCTACTTTTAACCTGTCTAGCAGCTTTGAGGAAGCTAATCCTTAAACTACCGCTGCAAAAAGCAAACAGTGCTGGGAGCCACTTATGTGACTGACTCAAGAGGTCAACAGTCTGACCAGGCTTGGACGGGAAAACATTAGTCTTTCATGAATGCGCTTACTGACTCATTAAGTAGATATATGCAACAGTTTCAGCAGGTGGACTGGTTGTTCAGCATTCAGCTTCTGTTGACAAAATCAGAAAGGTGCTGATATGACTCTGTTGCCATTTGTGTTGGCTTACTGTATTGCGTTATATATTGAAACAAGATATGTTATATTGCCAGGTGCATTGCATCTCATCTACAGGTTTACTTAGAAATTTGAGGATTTTTTAAAAATTTTATTTGTCTTATTTGATAGTAATCAAAAGATCTTTGTTTGACAAAGTAATCTCAAGGTGAACTATTAACGCCTCATCACAGTCTTCATCAAGGGGTTTAAAAGCCAGTAAAAGTCAACACATTTTAGCAGGTACCAAAAAAGTACTCTATCTACTGGTTTCAGGGGCTTTTTGTTCTCAGTCGGTTAAGTCAAACACATGCTCAGTTAGACTTGCGTCAGGTGACTGACTTGAACAGTCAAGAACATTACACTGTTTAACCATATAAATTCCTGGGTTGCCCTGTCTGAATGTTTAGGATTATTGTCCTGCTGCACTCCTAACCTCATAGTCACCATTAGAATAAACAGCAGATACAATCCAATGTGCTGGAGTAGAGCCGGAATAACGGAAAAAACGGTCACTGCCTTAATTAATTTCTAAATTCACAATCACTTTACCTGGCATCACATCAAAAGTAAGACGGGTCTGTTTGACAAATGCATGATGTTCAAAATGGCAGGTGCATAATAACAACCTATCAAGCACCATTCAAACCCACAGAACTCAAGGCTTGGAAAGATACCAAACCTAAAAATGTCAATACAACAATGAACATTGTTTGATTTATTAGTGCATCCATTAAGCACATCCTTGGTTTTAGCATTTAAAACATAAATGTGTGTGTGTGACATATTTCTTCAAACTCTAAACTTACATAAGAGGATATTAGGACATTTATACGGAACAGCGTTACAAGGTTCTCATAAACAACCGGTTTTGTGGCTTTTTCTTTATATTAACATGTCCTGTATATTTGGGATAGCTGCCTGATTTCATGATTTGACCAATACCTACGAGGCTACGAGCTCATGTGCTTAGCTGGTCTCTCTGGTTAGTTGGCATGTGGTGTTCTATCATAGCTGCCACTGTCGAGTTAGTTAACACTCGTTAGACTTGAACCCACTCCAGTTTCTTGAGAAAAACTGCAATCTTTTTTATTATTACTATTGTTACAACTCACCAAATTTCAACATGATTGAAGCTTTTTAGAGTTCCACTTTTTTATGTAGTATGGGCAAAGTGCTGGTCAGGTTTAAAGAGCAGGTTTTTACCAAATAAGTCAGCGCCATCAGGCAGCTAACTGTTCAAGTTAAGATAGTACTGACCACATCAATGCTGGCCCAGAGAAAGGTTTAATATTAACACTATTCATAGTTGTTGATGTTGCACAGACTAAACCGACACTACTATGCAAAACTAGCTCATGACTGTAAAAAACGAAAACAAAACACATTTGCTGTGCATGACTTACATTACTGCGTGTGGATTCTGAAGCATGCATGCCTTCGGACCGAACGTGGTCACAGGGATTGGTCCATGAAGTGACTGAGTCCTTCTGAAAGAGAGGATGACAGAGACAAATATTTAAGTTTAAGGAATGGAAGCTGCCAGGCAGGTATGCAAATATACAAAATTTGTTAAAGAAAAACACTATGGCTATCGAGTGCAGAATCTTTAAAAAGAAATCGAGAATATCAAATTGGTGTGATATGTAAAATAAACACAAAACCTCTTCACCAGCATTTGTATTTGTTTCCATCATTTACAGGAAACTGTAAGGTGAGCTAGACAACAGTCAGTGTTGTACATACTTGGTTGCTGATGAAGGTCTCTAAAAGTCCTACATTTCTAAATGCATATTTATGTTAAGTTTCTCACCAAATAAATTCCACTTTCATTTCTCTGTTTTACAGAAAAAAAGAGAAGTGAAGCTATAGTGATCAAGACTTTTAAAGATTGAGTCTGAGTTAAGGATTTACATAGTTTCATTCATTATCATCTGATATCAGATTATTTCACAAAATCTGGGTCATTTATCTGGAAGACAAACCACCAGTCTATATATTATATGACATTACAGCACACAAAATGATGTGACCTTTGATGCTGAACAAAGTGTCTGGTAACCATACTGTGTCAATAATTTTCACAATTCCTGGCAAATGGTTATAAAGCCTTGTGAAATGTTTGGAAAACAAACACCTTTATCTACCCTACCTGCACAAATACAGTATCAGTAAATGATGAAATAAAATCCACAGATTTAATAACCATTAACAAAACACATCAAATCTCTTTATCTACTTTGGAGTACAAGACCACAGGACTGATTCCTGAGCAGTGGAAAAAATCCTACCACACCCAGTCTTTCCATACGTTACTATACGGTTGTGTTGGAGGTCAAAGGTCAGTGACACTGAACTGTGATTGAACAACACTAGAGAACTGTCTCTAACTACACAAACCTTCCCGCTGAATCGCATCGGCTCAAATCCTCTTAGCAGTCTGATTCTGTCATTTCACCATCTGCTGTTTACTGGCCCTTAAAGCTGCAGTAATCAATGTTTTCATACTAACACTGAATAAAATGAATATGCGTGTGTTGCTTGTAGTGACCAAAAATGCAGAGAATTATCATCAATTCAGCAGCTCTACAGCATTTTAAGCCTCTTTTAGCTTACTGTTTTCGTTTTAGTCAGGAGGCCAAAAACACAGCTCCAATGAGAGATAATGCTGCTAAGTGTCTATCAGGTAGGACTGTAAGCAACTGTTTACTAACATTTTCATAAAAGAACTTTACAATGCAAGACAGTTCAATGCTGTTTGTCTGTCAGCTTGTCTTTGAGTTCTTCTGCCTCCTAGTGGACAACATTTTTTTAATGCAGCTTTAAGATTTACGCATTCACCAACTCAGCAACAGCACAACACAAAAAGACAAACTAGCCTGGAAACTGAGACAAACAAGGTGAAGTGATGCATTTTAGCATCATTTAGTAATGATACATTTTTAATTTCAAACTTGGGCCCAAAAATATGACTTTTGTCCCAGAGGGACATTTTAGTGGAGCCCAGAACTGCAAATAATGATTATTTTCATTTCCTATTTATCATGCAATCATTCATCTTCAAAAACAAAATGAAAAAAAACAAGCCCAACGCAACTTCCAAGAATTCAAGGTGACGTGACAACCGTCTAACAAAGCCAAGTAGTCAACATACAGTTTACATTGATAAAAGATAAAGAAAATCAACAAATCCTCTAATTTGAGAACTGGAACTAAAGAATATTTGGTATATTTCACAATTTTTCCCTAAAAAAAATTATTATTAATTATTACAGTAGTAATATTATTACTATTATCACTTTATTATCATTAATAATAATAATATTATTTTAACAGTATTTTTTCAGTTGATTGACTGATCAGTTAATAGTTTCAGCTCTAGTTGAGACAAAAAAATGAAGGTGTAATCCAGTTATATTTTGTTCTGTGATGGCACAACACCAGAATATAAAGAACCTTAAATGCAACTACAAAGGTAGCTATGTGGCCCAGTCGTATTTACTTAAAATCATCACTACACTTTTCCGTAAAATGTCACATAACCGAGAAGCGTCTTTGCCAAATTAGGATGAAACTTTACTTGCAGAAGTGTATTTCAACATCTTGGACAAGTGTGATCTTTGCGTTTCCTCTTTTCTTCATCAATAATGGCACAGTCCGGACTGGTACTTTAAGGGCACGTTAAGATAGCAGCCTTTTCACTTCTCCTTGTAAGAAACCTCATCCCTGTTGCTAAAAACATGCAAACAAAGCCCCTTGCAACATCCACGGTGAATAAACATGTCAGGCTCAAATCTTCTGTTTCCTTGACAGCCTTTCTGTGATGGCTGAAGGGATTGTGCACACACGAACATTTCACAAATGTCTGAGGTGGTGCAACACACATCGTGTCTCAAGGCTGTTTCAAAAAACATTTCTTATGAATCTTAGAGCGACAGCAGCTGTTCTTAAATACCACTTAGCAGTAACTGTCACATTATTGTTTTTTCTGGCAAAACATTATCAGGAGCAGGCACACCGAGACAAGTTCTTTCAGGGTGAACAGTTCACACATCTCAGATTCTGTAAAGTGAGTGGTAATGCAATATCATTTCAATCCTAAAGGCAACAAGTTATGGGAAACTGACATGACAAGTTAGATAACATCATAAACAACTATACCCGAAATGCAAATCCAGGCGTGTAATTTAAGAGATTAGTTCACACAAGGGTGACATGTTTCAGAAGTAAATATCTACAAAGTGAGAGACAACAGGGGACATCAGCAGAAGCTAAAGGCTGGTTCCACTTTTCCCAGTGAGACCATAATCATTAGTGAAAGCTTTTTGTACTTCTTGATAGAAAATAAGCTGGTTTATGGTACTGATGGTTTAAGAAAGGATGGCAATAGTAGTTTGTCGCTATCTTGTAATATAATTCTTGTGAACAGGCTGGTCATCACCTCAAGAAATCATGTTGCGTACAGTACGTGTGGCCCTGTTCAACATCTACCTGTACTCAGAGGAGCTGCTGGCTGAGGAGGTGCTCAGGCTGCGGGTCTTCCTGTTGCGTCGAGCCAGGCTGCGGCCGGCGACCTCCCCTCCATCACAGGAGGAGCAGCAGTATGGGACAGTTTCCACTCGCACCTCCTCTCCACCGTCCATCTCAGACAGCCAGGCTGCAAGTAAACTGACAGGGCAGCGCAATCATTAAGCAGTCAACTTAGTTACACAGATTATAAGGCCCTGATCCAATCTCCCTTGCACAGTGGAAACGCGGCTCAAAACGTCACTGGGAAAACAGGAAATTTAATTGTTGCTTCACAAAAAAACGCGAACACCTTATATAACATTATGTTACATATGGTATACATAGATTAACAACAGTCCATCTATAATTCGGCACACATACAATTCAACCAAACCTCACGTTTCCAACTTTTAATATCGGTGTAATAACACTTCTTCTCCAAATTACAGAAAAACACTGTTCGGTCGAAGCAATTTCTGAGTCTACAACAATTTGACATGAGGTGCTACCGAAGTTTCTGCTGCACTGTGAGAAACTCCGAAGTTAAGCTGAAGTTGAGTGTGGAGCGGCTCACCGAGTTCACGACGCGAGCAGTAATTATATGAAGGTTGTGTGGGGTTACCGAGGGCTAACGCTAGCCGGCTGTAACCTCGATATTACACAGTTTAACAACGGCGTCACGCGATGATGCCACTTCAACTCGTCGAGGACCAGCCCCCCCCCCCCTCCCTGCAGGAAGCCTAATGACTCAGGAGCGTCAGCGGCAGCGGCAGCAGCTCCAGCTGACCGCGCGGTGACGGCTCCAGGTGGTGCGGAAACCTCCACCGGGAGCTAACGAGGCTAGTTAGCGCGCCGGTGCCCGCGCGTTTGGGCGCGTTGGGCGCGAGCCGCCGGAGCCCGCGCACCGCCTTTCAGCCGCGCGGCTGCAGCGGACGCGGCGGACCCGCCGGCGGGGTCACGGCCTCGCCATTACTCCGTCAGATAATAATAATAACGCTGCACCATCTTACTTCGCGACAGAGCTGTCAACGGTCACCTCATCGCTTCCGGGTACCGGGCGGCCAATCACAGGCTCCCCCCCGCGCTGACGTCATGTTGGACGACCTGAGAAGAAGAGAGTGAAGATGAAAGTTTGCTGCGGGGATGGAGGGATGGAGGGATGAATAACTGTCATTACGTTATAAGAAAGAAATCACGCGTCGCATCCTGTTAACAGTTCTGTTTTTATCAGATAAACTGTGTGTGGATTTATACTCAAATCAACGTGTGCACTGTTTCATTATATGTACTCGATTAGTAGACAAGAGTACTGATACATAATTATCATTATGAATAATAATTTAATAACAATTATTATTATAATAATTACGAATGTATTTGATTTATTTTTTCTCTTGTGCTTAATGTGTGTATATGCAAATTTGTCAATTGTTTATTAGGGTACAAACCCTCAAGGGTTCTTTGTGTGGGTTTATTATATTACTGAGCCTATTATTAAATTGCCGTGAGGTAGAATGAGCTAGACACATGAAACTAATCAGAAAAACGGAAAATTACTTGCAAATGCTTGCATATGAGGCCTAAAAACGCGATTTTGGAAAGGCCACTTCCCTCACACCTCCACACAGATCTGCAACTGAAGGTGCTCTGACAGAACAAAGGCCACCATGATGGACTGTTTGACAGTGTGCACAATGTGAAAAAACAGTAATGTGACATTTACTTTTAGGTTTTTGACTACTTGTATCAGCACCAAATTTGGTATACAGCTTTGCAGGACTGAGCTACACAATTCCACTACGAATGGGCGAGATCAGTCCAAAAACATTGGACCCTGCCGTCGATGAAAAAACGTCACAAGGCGCGGGGCTTAGTAGGAACCATAGCCCAAGCGGTCTAACGCAATCCTGATTAAACTTATGGGTGACATCCAGCACGGTGCTCCGAACATACACGCCACATTTCATTCAAATATGAAAAATGGGAGGAAAATGGCTGAACTTTGAGTGTGCAATTATTGAGACTGCACGCTTTGTGATGATGAATCAAGTGTGTGATTGGTCTCGCTCCTTTGAGCGGAATTAAACTCGCTGAAGTGACTTTGATTCCTGAAACCCACTCGTTGCTGTTTGCTGGTGAAATTTTGTCTGATTGTGCTGCTAACATCTGTTGAGCAAAAAAGGGTTTGAACCTGCGAATCGCTGCTTGGGGCTATAATTTATAATTAAAAATTTAGGAACGCAAATTGTGTCAGACATTTATACTTGTGATTTAAAAAAGTAGAAATGTCAAGTAATCACAAATTGGCAGTCTGGACAAGGATGCATTAGGACTGACGGGTCAGACTGCTCCACATGGCCAGAATAACTTGCTTGGGGGGCCTGAGTGCAAAGCGCTGGCCCCCTCCCCCCCTCACCAGTTGTCTGACTTGTGGCCTTGGGACAGTTGTCCACTATGTTTGGTTAGTAATCCAATCAGACACACTTTGGGTTGTTGTCTCCCAAACATGCAGTTGGTCTCGGCCATACAGTTAAGAAATGATTGCCCAACCTGGATGTGTCTGGTGTGATAGCGCCACCTTCTGGCTCACTGCACACAAATCTGTCCCTTCATGGTTGTACATTTTGTTCATTCATGTGCCAAACTGTGGAGTAGAACACAGCAATACGTTTATTTCCCTTAGAAGTCACGACAGATAAATCATTTCTTCTTAATGTCAAACATGGGCTAGGATTGAGTAAATGTCATGAGAATAAGAGTTTTTGATGTAATCATTTAACATGCAGTTTTACTGTTAGATGTGTTATCACCACATACCAAAGCTTCCTGAAAGTCTACAGTGAATAGACACTGATCAGACTTCCTTTTTCTGATACAAATTATTAATCAGTGCTTTTGATTAGTAAGTACCGTATGGTGACTAAGTATCAAGTCACATTACGTTAAAATAATACTGATTATGTATCCTCCTATAAACTATATACATATTTTTAAATAAAAGTAAAAACTTTGTAACAACAAACTCCCTTATTGCTCTAAATTCTTAATTCCGGTAGATAGCAAAATAGGGCGGGAAGTATTTCCAAGCACATACACCAATGAAAAACACTAACCCAACAACTTGGAGATCAAGTTATAGCCTGCACATACAAGCAGGACTATACGGTGTCCCTTTATACTTTGACCTACTTTAAACGCTGATGAACAAACTGCACAGCTACCATCATGCAACAAGTAACTGTGTATATGACTGTACAGAGGATTCAGGCTGATGATCACCAGTGGATAAGAAATTGTTTATTTGACTTGAACATAATTACAAGGAAATCAAACAGTCTGCAACATTTTAGTTTCAGTGGAAACCGCTGTAAGTGAATCACACTCAACACAGGAGGTCATCTCAAACTGCTTTTTATTACATCTTAAATAACAGTACATTTTAATATAGTTTCTATCTTGCATCCAGCTTTCGGTTGTACACTGACTGACTTTAAAATTAAATACAAAAGGTGAAAAGGGAACAGTGGGGGTGCAGAGCTCTACAGTTATTTGATGGAGAAAGAGAGAAAAGGAAAGGGAATTTAAGTAATTTTTAATATTTTTTATTTCATTTTATTTTTTGCCAACTCCAGGCCTAACGCACAATTACAGCACATTTTTTGTACAGAATGTCGCAGAGAAAAAACAGAATGGAAAAAAATGTCACTACTGCTAAAGAAAGAGCGTCTCTGTTTACAAGGAGAAGGGAACAACAGAAAATTCTGCCATTCAGATGCTGCAAGATTTTTTTTTTTCATTTTTTATTAAAGGACAGAAAAAAACCTGTTATAAAATGTTTTTCTTCGTAAGTGGAATTTTGTTTGCTACAGAAGGAATGAAAATTTATTTGTTCCATTTGAGATTGTGTATGTTTAGGTGAATGAATGTACGTATGCATGTGTGTACAATTTAAAACATTTACGTTACTTCTTAATTTGTGGAATCCCTCCCAAGTATGGACCAAGTAACCGTTTATGTTGCAGGGTTTGCTTCTCAAGTGCATAGCTTTGACATTTTATTTGAATCATGTATGCACGGAGTAGCCAAAAAAAAAAAAGAAAAAAAGAAAGAAAAAAAAACAGAAAAATATAAATACCATTGTATTGATATATTCAACAGGTTATTTTCTTAAAGAAAAACATCAAAGGACTTAATTCCATATGCACCTTTTTAAGCAATTCTACAGCATGCGATTCTAAGAGATAACCCACCCATGGCAGACAACCAAAATCTTTTTTTTTTCCGTTTTTAACTTAAAAAGTTTCAATATCATTATTTTCAAACATTGATTTATACAACATGTCATTCACAGAGTAGTAACTGCATTTCCAAGCACGGAATGGGCACCTCTGTTAAAAGAGAAACGTCCGGATTGCAACCGGGCTAAAGTGGAGGTACTCCCTACCTGACCAAATCACATCACCGGTCCCAACCACGGGCAACAGAAACCAGGGGAAAAAACTAAATTAAAGGAGAAAAAAAATGAATAAAAAAGGGGGCGGGGTGGATTATGATCCGATGGGTTAATCTTCATTTAATTATTCTACACTGTCGCCAGACAAAAAGGTGTAAGAATGGTTAAA